>CM068708.1:37041185-38241185 GCA_035079005.1 Fraxinus americana
CTAAAAAGGAAGTTTGTTACAACCATATCAGAGATTGCCATCCGACTCTTAAATGCTGTTCCAACTTCCGACCATGCTTAATGGAGACTGGTCTATGTGGACCATGCTACTATTATGATATTCTAACGAGTGAATTTTATGCACTTATTTGGTACCCATTATTTTTAAAATATTTTTTTTTCTTTTTTATTTTTAATTATACATTATTCAATAAAATTATACTATACGTAAATTCAAAATTTTTCCTTATTTTTTAGCCAACATTTTCCATCAAATTACTATTTCAAAATGTATTTTTTGAAAAAATTAGGACTCAAACATGGCCTTAATTAAAGAAAGGTGGGCTTCTTGTTGATAGATTTTGATTATTCTTTACCCACATATGTTGAATTTTGAGTATAAAATTTGATTTACGAAAACGAGATGAGATTATAATCATTACATTTCACCTCTCTGTTTTAAAAAGGGTTGAACCCCAATCTTGAGAGCCCCACCCCGCCCCTAGAGCATTGTGGAGGAGATGAATCGAGGGATGTGCCTCAGCAGGCTAGAGTACAAGAGCTGTCATACTGGTGCCCACAAATAGTCCAATTTCATACCTTGTAAGAAGCAAGAATCGAACCCTCATACTGCGGCTGCCAACTTAGCTGAGACTATCTCACTCCTGTTCTTTGCACAATTGAACTATTCCCCGGGGGCATTTCACCTCTATGTTTTAGAATGGTTAATGGTGGCTCATATATTTAAAAAAATTTGGTATATGAGAGGTTAATTGACAGAGCGGAAGGGACGAACGGGTAGGCTCGAACTTAAAAGGAAAAATCAACTAACCCATTAGGTTACACACGGATAAATTGGGCGTATGGCCGTATGGGGGCGAAGTGATAACGGTATGATATTGTAAGGGTAATTTAGGAATTAAGACTTTATATAAAATGCTTATTATAACCATATTCGAAGTTAGTGGACTTATTCATGTCGCATTGTCAAACCACTTAAATTCATGTGTGTTGTTTTATTGTTCACCTTTACATGACAAGAATAGATAGTCAGATCATTCATATTCTCGATTAGATTTCTTTATGGAATGGATTATGCTAAATGTACACAATCCTTTACACAATCCTTTACACCCCTCTCACATGGAGGGGGGCCCACACACAATAAAATATTCGTGTGCCTCCCTCCATGTGAGAGTTGTGTAAAGGATTGTGTAAACCATGGAGTGTACATGTAGCACAATCCTTATAGAATTAGTCTTCTACAATAATGTCTTTAGACGGACCTAACTCCAATCCCTGACTCACACGAATAGGGTGTGTAAGCAATTATAAATTCACCCAGCCCCATTTGGCTTCCATTATTTTTTTCATTAAATTATAATTCATTTTCTTTATCTTCTTATCAATGATACATATTTCGATAAAATAATATTACTCATAAATTTAAATAATTTTTTTTCTTTTTAACAACACATTTTTTAAAATATTCTTATTTCTCTGTTATAATTTGGAATAATGGGGCCGACATATTTAGATATGTTGCTAATCAACTATCATTAATTTCAACCAGCACTGAGTATTTATCATACGAAAAATGACACCCAGAATTAATGGGATTTCTTTTGTTCCTTACAAGATTTTGGAAAAGGCGAAGGCCACAGATTATTCTGCTGCGTGTCTGCGAATGCGTTTTCTTGAAGAAATACCCATGTTAAGATTCCGCCTGGGTGGTCTCACATCAGCTGATCTTGTCCCCTTATCCACTAATTTCTTTTGGAGATCTGCAATTTCTCTGCATCAAATTCCAATTTTTTTCATTTCTGTAAATTTAAACGCAATCTGGACTGTCCTGAATTCAGCTGCATGTGAGTTTTTTTCTTGATTAACGATTGATATTGACCGTGAGACATGTTCACGTATTCAGTTTGTTTGTTGCTTTTTTCGTGTATGATTTTTGTTGATTGAGTTTGAATTTCTGTTATAAAACAAAACTTATAAGTAATCATTTGAATGCTTTATGTGGGATGATTATATTGACTTAGAAATGAACTCTGAATTTCAAGTATTTTTATATTTATATATGAGAAAGGCAATCGTTGTTCAAAATATAAAATGGACAACCTTTTGGCTGTGTTACGCAGTAACTAGTTATAATTGAGTTTCTTTGAGAAAAAGACCATAGAAAGAGTTCTCTTTTATGGGTTTTCCAAATATGTTGACTTTGGCTCGAATTAAGTTCTGTTTATAGAAAAATGAGGATTTTTTGTATTTTTTTTTTCCAATCTCATGGTGTACATTTCAATTTATGCGTGTATATAATGTATAAATGTATTATTTTTTGGTCTGGGATGATGAAGAAATCAATATATCCATTTTTGCCTCGTTAGGATTTAAGCGAGGAATCTTCCGTTTTTGCTTGGATATGCAAATATGGGGGCGAAAGGTGATATTTCAGATTACAGACGTAAGCTGGACAAGACACTGACATCTCAGAACTTGGCAAATGAAGAAACGCTCAAGACTTTAGTGAAGAATCAATTTTTACGCTCATCTGTGGATTTGCAACTTGGAGGTTGGGATATTATTGACTTATAATGTTCTAACATCGTCAATTAGGCATACAGGTCATGTTTAAGATATCACAGACTCTGTTATATGTATTTGCAGAACATTTTAACAATGTAGTGGAAAAAAGAAGCAAAGAAGTGTCTAGTTTTCTAGATATGCTGAGGAGTGCTTCTGTCGATAGCGTTGAGAGGTCAAAATTCAGCGAGGAATCAGATGGTGGCTGGAAAGTATGTTGTTTGGAATTGATAGTCTTCCTCATTTCATTTCGTAATGGAAATTGGTGTTGATTCATCATCAGTGAGCTTTTGTGACAATATCAACATTTTAAGCCTACCCAAATTTGGGATGTTGAGAATTTTCATGATACTGAACCTTTCGGCTTCACTTCTGATATTTAAAATTGCTCATTTTTATTGCATGAGAACTCGTCCCATTTTGGACACGATAAGCATTCTTTCAACTAGATATGTTTTCATTATTCTGTTTTTGGAGTTGCATATTGGGAATTTGGAAAAGAAGTTTGAGAACACTATTGCCGATCGGGCCTATCCTTCATATTTTTCAGGTAAAACAGGACACCGAAGAGTTCAGGGTTATGTATCGAGAAGGGCCAGAAGGCACTCCCTTTCATACACTACTTGTTGAAGGCTATGTAGATGGTCCGCTAGATGTTTGTAAGCTAATTTACAATGCTCCGACAATTTCAGTTTTATCATCTGCTGAGTACACAGTCACTTGAGACGTGTACGAGTTCATTAATCTCCGTGTACATCTGTTAAGTCAAGTTCCATAATCTATTTCAGGTCTGTGTATATCATGGGAATCAAGTCTCTACAAGAAATGGTGAGAGTTGCACTAAACTGTATATCCTTAAGCTTTGGGACATAGTATAAGTTTCTAAGTTGCTGGCTTACTGCCTTTTCTAATATAACATTAGCTCTCCACATAAATAATTTAGTTGGGTAATCGGAATCTTGCTACAATCTTCTTCTTTCTTGATGCAATAAATAGTTATATGGTGGTTTGTGACACATTAAATGTAGGAAACAAAGTAAATCCACCATGAGGACTATAGATTAATGTTATTGTCGACTATTGTTTTCTACTAGGTGGCCTCAAACTGCAATTCCAACTTTCAAAATCGTCTCATCTGAGTGTTTACAAAGAGTTAGAACTGGTGAACAAATATCGTTAGTGAGGTATGCCATTGTACAGGAACTTATTCCCGAGTGGTTTTCATAAACATGCCTCTTAAGATACTGATATATATCTAATTCTTTGGAAGAAAGGATGAAAGTTTCATGGCCATTGTCAAGCAGAGAGGTTCTAGTACATTATATTGTATTTGAATACTTTGAAGACGGGCTAGTTGTTGTGCTTCTTAACTCGGTAAATAACAGTTTTGTCCCATTCGACCGACACACGACTCTTTGAAATGAACAGTAACATTATATACTGGCTTTCAGATCTCCGATTCGGAGACCATCCATACAAGTACACATGGTTTCACCCGAGACGGAATACCTGAGGCGCAGGATGTAGTGAGAATTGATGTAGTGGGAGGCTTTGCAATACAAAAAGTGACTGCAGACAGGAGCTACTTCCGGTAAGTTGTATTCGATCTTCATTTCTTTTCCAATTACTTGCACTTGATAGCTATGCTGCTTTATGTGAATGATTTTGTAAGATATAGTGCCAACGCGAATAAAAATTATGACAATGTTGAACCTAACTGCAATTGATTTCATGTCACAATTCTGGTATTACTCACTTTCCCCCTTATATGTGTGTGATAAGGGGAAGGAAATTAACAAGATTGCAATCTTAACTTTGTCATTGAGATAGCATCTGTTAGAAAACTACCATTATATTTGTGGGTGGCAATTATTAAATTCTCAAAACTTGGGACTGGCTATGAAAAACATGAACTGAGTTCAAGACTGTCTTGTGAGACAAAATAAACTCTCCTTATGTTTGCTTTATGTTTTTTCTGTGCCATTGACAAATTTAAAAACAATGCAAAGTTACTTGGACGCTTAGCCCCTGCTTGGTTTAGCCTCTATTTGGTAGGCATTTTTGTGGAGAGAATGCATTTTTTGGTTGATGTGATGGGGAATATGTGGTTGAAAAAGAAGGAAAAGTTATTAATGTAATGGAAAATATTATTTTATTGAAGAATGTGTGGTTGAAAATGAGTAGAAGAATGAGAATGAAAAATATAATATGGCTCAAAAAGGGCCTTAAATAAAAATCAGATTTTTAGTAGATTTTGATAAAAGTTGATGAATGTGTGGTTGAAAAATTGATAAAAGTTCTGGGTCCCATTAAATGTGGTGGTTGAAAATTGAGTTTGAAGAAAAATGAGTTTTAGGAAATGAGGGTCAAACAAAGGTTTAATGATTTTAAGATGGCATATACAATACATACAGAATGATAGTGTCATATTCTGCTGTCTAATTTGTTGGACTTTTCTTTATCCCAAACTCCTGTCATACTTCCAAATTTCTGCAGGACAATTGCAAACATGGATATCAAATTGGACTTTATTCCTCCAGCATTCATCAATTTTATCTCAAGGCAGCTCATAGGTAGCGGTTTCAAGCTCTATAAAAAGGTTAATTCTGATTTTGTGATGGTTCTGCTCACAAGATTAATTTGGTTATTGCATGGATATGCCACTGTTGATATCAATATTTCAAATTTTACATGAACCTCCTTTCTGATTTGCCTGGGGTTAAAGGGGGTGAAGACCTGTGAGTCCTGAAATTTCATTTAGTAAGAAAAGAGTAATTTATTCAAGCTTATTTTGATAAGTTACTTTTAAGCTTAGCCAAACATGTTCCTGTACTAATGGCCAATGCAAGAAATTGATTTTACTCTTGCAGCCTTTTGTTCTTTCCCTCCCTCAGTCTTTCCTTTCTTCGAAATGACAGGAAGTTACTTCAGTTTCTAAAGGTGACGGAGAATTTAGCGAGATTTTAAAAGACCCACTCTACACTCGCATACGCGAGGCTCTTTATTCAGAGAATATATGTATTGGGGCTCCTGAGCAAGGACCAAAGAATGAGACTTCCATTATGTCTGAAGAACAGACAGAGGCAAGAGAAGATGATCATATGAAGGAGAATATTCATAGCAATGACATTGATATTGTTGATTCAATATCAGAGGATGTAGTGGTCAGAGATAAAAAAGGTCTTTGTGAAATTGAGGAGATTGAGGAAACAGACATTGGAGAAACTGAATCAGGAGATGAGAATATCAAGAAATCGAACAATCACCTGAGAAATGAGTTTAGACCCAAATTTTTGGTTGACAAGAAAAACAAAGTTGTTATTAGCCCCGAGGTCGAACAGGCTCTAGGAACATTAGAAAAGGTGATTTCCATTTTCCGGGAATATAAATCCAATCCCGAAACAGGATCTCATCCAGGCATCAGCAGTGGAAAGTCCATCAATATAGAAACTGATGGTGCAAAAGAGTCAGCATCCTCAGAAGCTGATCAAATATGCAGACAAGATTGGAATCTCACTGGATTGTCAAAAACAGGATCAACAGAGACGACTTTGCATGAGCCCAGGAACAGTTCTGGCAGTCATGATTCCAGGTAATTTTCGATCATAAAAGCCTAGATGCCCTTGATTTACGATATAAAAATGTTTTCATCATTTGAAATTTATCCAGTTTCAGGTGTGGAGGATCCAAGGAAACTAGCCATAATAAGATAGCACCAGCTTCACCAGATGAAGATCATTTGACGTTAGAGACAAATCACATTGCTTTATATTCTTCCATGAATCAAAGTACCGAGGCCACAGTTTTAGAGGCCAATCACATTGCTGAAAAGAGAACCGTCAAAAGAAAGAACAAGAGGTCGAGGTATTGGTGCTTGACTTTCATTCCTGGAAAGTCGATGGCTGAATAGCTTCCGTTGTTGAAGGTGGACCTCTTTATTTACACATGCCTTTGGGCTTCTTGAGTTGACGTCCGATTTGTTGTACACTAGTATAATTATAATCTTTGTTACAATATTGTTCTCTGTAAACATTTGCTCTGCAGTTCGAACGTAAGAAAAATAATATTGTAGAAGAAACATCTCTCGGTTTTCTGAAGAATTTTTGTCTTCGTTGGAGCCTGTCTCATTACAAAGCTTTTAGTGTTCTCTTCTTTCTTCAGTCAAGGTGTTTGGTTTCCAAAATGTGTTGTGAATTTGAGTTCGCATGTGTAACTAACGATTGAATCGTTGATTCAAATGATCTTGAGTCATAGAAAGAAAAATAATCCTCTATTTCGTGGAAATAAAAATCAAGATTTTAATTCGAATATTAATTTTCACCACACATTTCATGAGATTTACAAAATGTGTAATTAATGATTTAGATAATGTGACAAATGTTGATTCAAATGATTTTGAGTGACAGAGAAAGAACAATAATCCCTTATTTGGTGGAAATAAAAATAAAAATTTTAATTTTACCTATATATTTCACATTCACAATTTTTCAATCGACCTTTCATCACCGTTCAAGAAATGTTTGTGAAGTACACTCTTGTATGCCACCTTTTAAAAGTTGGTACCATCCTCATTCGTCACCGCTGAGCCGCAAACCATGTGGAAGAAGAAGCTTTACGCTTCAAAACCAAGTTCAACAATTCTATTACGCACAACAGAACTAGCAAAAATCCAATCTCCAAATTCAGTTTCTCACAAAGATACTCCGATATTAAATCCCCTCTTACAAATTTCTGCTTCGTATTCTTCTTCCACTCATTTTGTTCGCGAAATTGAAGTCCAATTTTTTCCTACTTCCGGAGGGATATTTTTCGGAGGCCCAAGGTTTCATAAGAAAAATGTTAATTTATTTGTGAAAAAGAAGAATTCTTTCTGCTCGGAGTCACAATCCGCTGAAAAACTCGAGTGCTGGAATTGCGATGCCACTACTGATGGTACGACTCCGTTTCTGGTCTGTCAAGCCTGTCGCAGTGTCCAACCCGTGAATCACTCGATCGATTATTTTCAAATTCTTGGAGTGTAAGTTTTTTTTGGGTATCTTCATTCGTTGGTCTTCTAGTTTGGGCAAAATAAATGGTAAAATATATGAGCTTAATTAGGTTTGATAGTTTAATGTTTGATAATGTGCATATATTTTTGGCTTTCTTTGTGTTGAATTCTCACCTGTTTTCGTATAATCGATTATCCATGATTTTTTAACACGCTATTGATTTGTTTAGCCGCCAAACAGAGTTTTAAGTTTCACGGTAATTATTCTATTGAGGAAAATGGATTATTGTAATAATTTATATGTTCTAAATAATCATGATACATAGAAGACTTCTTTGCAATTGCTTCCTTCACAGGGAAAGGAAATTCAACATCGAAGTGGATGAATTAGACTACTGGCAAAAGAAGCTGCATCCTGATCTTGTTCATTCTAAATCCCAGGTTGATACTGTGGATTACATCCCTTAATTTTCCTTTAGATCGAGAATTTCTGCTGCATTAAAAATAAATGATTTTTGAGTTTCTTCTTGAACCAGAGAGAAAGGGAGTACGCTGCTGAACAATCTGCTCGGGTGATTGATGCATATCGTACACTAATGGACCCATTGTCCAGAGCAATCTATATCGTAAGTTTATATTCCATTTTTCATGGCTGATGTTTCTCACGTGATGATGAAATTGCTGACTTACTATTGAAATTAAAATGAGGAACGAGCTTGGAGAAAATATTTCTGCTCCTTTTATTAATTAAAAAGTAATGCAGCCGGATGAGATTATATAGACAGGAAAAAATCAAAATGGCGGGAAGAAGAAATCTAACCTAACTAACCCAGCTAACAAACCAAACTAATTAATTAGGGTAAAAACGTAAAATGCTAAAGAAACGTAAAATGAAGAAACACGAGTTCTATTACTCCCCCTCAAGAGGTGCGTAGATGTCCTTCGTGCACATCTTGGATAGCAATGAAGACAACGTGGAAGGAGGCAATGGTTTGGTGAAGAGATCTGCCAACTGATGTCTGGAACGAATGGGTAAGATTTTGATCAGACCAGCAATAAATTTGTCACGAACAAAGTGGCAATCAACCTCTATATGCTTTGTTCTCTTGTGGAAGACGGGATTAGAAGCAATTTGGATGGCAGCCTGGTTATCACAATAAAGAGTAGTTGGAGCTGAACTGTGAACCTGAAAATCACTAAGTAACTGTGTAAGCCAAACGATTTCACTCACAGTAGAAGCAAGAGCCCTGTACTCTGCCTCAGCCGAAGAACGAGAGATGGTATGCTGTTTCTTGGATTTCCAGGAAACTAAAGTCCCCAACAAAAATACGAAACCGGTAGTTGATTTTCTAGTGTCGCACACGAGCCCCACCAGCATACGAGAATGCTTTAATGGAAATGGATTTATTTGTCAATACCATTGAAGGAAAGAAGAGACCTTGTCCGGGATGACCACTTTAAAAACGCGAGAGATGATGAGCTGCTTTAAGATGAGGCACTCGTGGGCAGAAAGCATATTGACTCGGTTATGTCACCGCAAACGTGATGTCGGGCGTGTCGAAGTCAGTAGAGAAGCTTCCCGATCAAACGCCTATAATGAGAAGCATCAGGGAGAAGATCCCCTTCATGTTGACTAAGAGCAATTTTAGGATCCATAGGACTATTAATAGGTCTGCAATCTATGTAATTGGCATCCTCAAGTAACTGTAAAGTATACTGCCGTTGTGAAATAACAATTCCAGAAGAAGACCTGGCAACCTCAATCCCCAAGAAATATTTCAACACTCCCCGGATCTTTGAGCTTGAGCGAGATCTCAAGAAAGTCTTTAAAGAATTAATCACCTCAATGTTGGGTCCAGTAATAACAATGTCGTCTACATAGACCAATAAGGCGATAAAGTTCGGTCCTGATCCTTTCAAGAAAAGTGAGTAATCGGACTTCGATTGAGTGAAACCATTTTGTATAAGGGATTGAGTAAATTTATAATTCCATTGCAGAGCTGTTTCAGGCCATAAATTGATTTATGCAGCTTACAAACTAATTTCTCCCCCTGTTTGGATGTCCTGATCAAATCATATCCAAGCGGAAGTTCCATATAGACCTCCTCAAACAAATCCCCATTCAAAAATGCATTATTAACATCCAATTGCATTAAGTGCCAACCAAAGTGTGCTGCGAGTGTGAGCAAAAGTTTCACAGTTACTGCCTTTGCCACTGGTGAGAAAGTGTCGAAGTAATCAAGCCCTTCCTGCTGGGTGTACCCCTTTGCAACAAGGCGTGCTTTATGCCTTTCAAGAGAGCCATTAGATTTGAACTTATTTTTATAAATCCATCTGCAACCAACAGCATGCTTCCCAGGTGGCAACTTTACAACAGACTAAGTTTTATTCTCTTCCATGGCATTTAATTCAAGCTTCATGGCATCACGCCAATGAGAAAACCGAACTGCTTGATGGAAAAACTGTGGTTCAAAATGTGAAGAGACAGATAAGGCAAAATGTTTATGAGAGCTTGAAAGGTTTTTATATGAGACAAAGTTGCCAATGTGATAAGGAGAAAGGTGGTATAAAGGATTTATGGTGAGAAATCAGATTACAGTGGTAATCATGAAAGTATTTGGGAGGTCGAAGAGATCTTGTAGATTTGCGAACTTCAAGAGCAGATGTACTGATAGAATGTGAGTCATTTGGTGAGTCAGGAATGTTTGATTCAGAAGAAGGAGAGGAAGTGACTGCATCGTGTAAATTTTGCTGCTGATAGGAATGAACAGATTGATCATTGATAGATCTATCAAACGACTCAGGAGACGTGGATAGGTTGGGGGAAGGTAATACCAAATCTGGAAAAGGATCAAGTAAGTCATCAGACTGAACTATGGTATGAAAAGGGAAGGTTTCCTCATGAAACACAACATCTTTGGAGATAAAAAATTTTCTGGAACCAACATCAAGCAGTTTGAATCCTTTAACCCCTGAAGGAAATCCTAGGAACACACATACTCTGGCACGAGGCTGGAATTTATTCCTATTTGCAGTCAAAGTTGAAGCGAAACTCGACGACGAAAACTCAGAAGAAAAGAATAATCAATGACACTGCCATATAAAACTTCATATGGAGTTTTATGTCTTAAAATAGGAGATGGAGTCCTATTGATGAGATAAGCAGCTGTTAGCACACATTCAGACCAGTAACGAATAGGAATCCTTGATTGGAAAAACAAGGCTCGAGCAACATTCAATAAATGTTGGTGTTTCCGTTCGACAACAGAATTTTGCTGAGGTCTCTCCATGTGACCCGATGTACAACCCTTTGTATCGAAAAAAGCGTTTACAAAGCCGACTCTGTGCATTATCAGGTCTAAAACATTTAATTTTGGCACCAAATTGTGTCTCAGCCATGTTGAAAAAACGAATTATCGCTGTTTCTGCATCAGATTTTTGATGCAACATGTAGATCCAGGTAAATCTGGAGCAGTCATCAACCAAAGTCAAAAAAACTTATGTCCAGTATGTGCTGCTGTGTGGTATGGTCCCCAGATATCACAATGTAACAATTTAAAAGGCCTATCTGACAATTTATTATGTGATTCAAAGGATAATCTTCGTTGTTTAGCTATTGGACAAATATAACAAGGTAGATGTTTATTCATTTCTGAAACATTACATGATACTTGGTCCCTCAGAATGCCTAATCTTTTGAAAGATAAATGCCCAAGTCTATTGTGCCATATGCGAGCACACACATGTCCAACAAAATTATTCGAAATAAACTCAAAGTTTCTAGAATCAAGAACATATAATCCCTGAACACAACTACCCCTGCCAATCATCTTCATGGTGGCAGTCTCATGTATCTGAAATTGACCCTGAGAGAAGTGCAATGTGGCGAGAATCAACGACCCGATGCACGCTAACACAAAGAATTGAACTTGAACTGAGGAACGAATAAAACATCATGTAAAATCAGATTAGGACTTAGCTTGATTTCACCACATAGATCGACAATAATTTTTGAGTGATTTAGCGAAAGTAATCTTGGCATTTTCAGCGATCTCATATTCATAAATGCCTCAGCATTACAACACACGTGTTTGGTAGCTCCTGTGTCTACTATCCAAACATCCTTAGTGGCAAAAATAGGGTCAACAGATATGGAATAACAAATACCTGTGGTTCCTGTGTTCTGCTGCTTATCCATTCCAGCTGAACTAGTAGTTGAATGTGGTTCCAAATGATTTGATAACATATTCAATAATTGTTGATACTGATTCGAATTCAGGTTTTGAATAAAATCTCCTACATTAGACTGATCCACATGTTGACTAGTGGAGAACTGATTCACATGATTGTTGGCATAAGGAGCTCGACCACTTTCTCTAGGTATTGGTTTGAACCCTGGGGGGTATCCATGTATTTTATAACATTTATCAACAGCATGTCCATGGTACTTACAATGAGTACAATATGGCTTATCTTTTCTCCTGTAGCTAGATGCATTTCCAAACCTAGATCCTTCATTTCCAAATCTAGATCCCTCATTTATAAACCTAGATCCCTCATTTCTAGGACTATGATTTATTACTGACTTCATATCAGACCTAACAGAAAATATTTCTAGGACTATGATTTATTACCGGCTTCATGCTCGGAACAACGAGAAAATGCGCGAGATGCACCGGACAGTATTATCAGATCCTAATTTCTGCGTGCTCAATTTCCTCTGGTTCTCCTCTTGCACCATGAGAGCAAAGACTTTGTTAATAGATGGCATGGGATCCATCAGTAAAATTTGTCCCCTAGCCTGAGAGAACGACTCATTCAATCCCATAAGGAATGACATGATATACTCCAGTTGAAGATACTTGTTCATTTCCTGAACTCCTCCACATGTACATTTTTCACAATTAGGCCTAAAATTGATTAATTCCTCCCATACAGCCTTCAGTTTTGTGAAATAAACACTGATAGTATTCTGATCTTGAGTCAAATTCATCAGATCCTTTCTTAATGAGAAAATTCTCGGTCCGTTACTTTGTTGAAATCTCTCCTTGAGATCATTCCAAATCTCGTGAGTTGTGGAAGCATAAATGATACTAGTTGAGATCTCCTTTGAGACTGAATTTAGTATCCAAGACATAACAATGTTATTGTTTTTGATCCATGAATTAATCAACTCTTGATTCGAGTTATCTGGTTTCTTCATAGATCCATTGATAAAGGCGATCTTATTCTTTACTGAAAGAGCAATCATCATGGCCCGATTCCATGAAGCATAATTTTCCCCGGTAAACAGAAGGCTGCGACACCAATACGAAAACCAGGGATCATCACAGAATGGTGAAGATAAAAAGGGCTAGATGGTTCATCGATTTCTGATTTTCTCAGGGATGAACTCAGATCTGTGTTGATTTGATTAGCTGAATCCATATCAGCAGAATATAAGATGAATCTTCAACGATTTCAAATTTCAGAGTAGCTCTGATACCATATTGAAATTAAAACGAGGAACGAGCTGGGAGAAAATATTTCTGCTCCTTTTATTAATTAAAAAGTAATGCAGCCGGATGAGATTATATAGATAGGGAAAAATCAAAATGGCGGGAAGAAAAAATCTAACCTAACTAACCCAGCTAACAAACCAAACTAATTAACTAGGGTAAAAACGTAAAATGCTAAAGAAACGTAAAATGAAGAAACACGAGTTCTATTATGTTGTAGCGACCGAGAACTTTTAAATGATATAAAATTATTTCTCGAAAAACGTGTCGCTAAACCTTAACCCTAATTTTAAAGAAATAGCACGTTCGTCTAGCCGTTATAAATGAATTTAAATTATTTCGAATCAAATCCAATATCGAGTAATCATTTTAATTTCAATTCAGATTTATTTTATTTGGATCCAATTTTAATAATTCAAGTCCAATATTTAGAGCCCAATATTTAAGTCCAATTACCTAAGTCCAAAGATTTAAATTATATTCATTCAGTCCAAATCACTCAGGCCCAATTAGGAATTAACCCTTACAGCCCAGTCCTTTTGGCCCAATTAGTTTTCCCTAGGGATTTGTGCCCTAATTTCCAACTATTCATATAGCTCACTTGTTTTCCCTTTCCTCACACACACAACAACCATTTTTGGTAAGTTTCTCACATCCCTCGAATGTTGGAGATTCACGTGTGATGCTAGAAAATCAAATTCTACCATCAACACCACCATCTCCTTAGCTCAACACTACCTCCATGATCACCAAAAATCGAGCTCAACCAAGCTCACTTTCTGAACACGCCATCGGCAAGACTCGTCCACACCGTAGCCAACCAGGCAGAACCGCCATTTCGAAGCTCCAGCAGAAACCCAGCGTAACCATCGAACACACCCGACACCGCAGCGATAGCTCAAAACCGAAACCACCTTTTCAACCCCAAAATCGACACCCAAAGGCACTACCCGCCACCAGCTCCAAAACACCAACTCAAGAACCCAACAAAACCCTCCAAGAACAACAGTCACAAATCAACAGCTCCAAAAAAAAAAAACGAGTCTCGTTCGAACCTCCACCAACACACAGCAACCCATCACCAATCAAACCACCGAATTATGAAATAAAGACCCCAAATCAACAACCATGAACGTACCTTACTTGCTAACCCATTTCTCGAGCTTGAACCACCAAGAAAATCCAAATGAAAATTGAACTCCAAGTCTCGGTCGACTCTCGACCCGTATGCCAAAAGCCCCAAAACCTGAAACCCCGCGGCGTCGGCGCCACCACGTGTGGTGGCGCTGCCACTGACCGAACGGTCGATGGTGGAGTCGAAGGAAGGGGCTGAGCCCCTTCCCTCTCTCGTCGCCTCTCTCTCTCTCGATTTACAGAGAGAGAGAGAAATGGGAGAATGGCTTTAAATTTTATTTTGATTTTTGATTTCTAAAAGTTATGTTTTAGCCCCCAAGTTTTAATTTGTTTTAAGTTAGTCCCTATAATTTATGTTTAGTTATTGTATCAATTTATTATTTCGAATTTAGAATTTGCCCCTTAAGCCCCCACATTTTAAAAGTGTTATTTAAATACTATGTTTTAAATATTTTAATTTTAGTCCTTTAAATTTATTTTCAGTTTTTAGAAAATGTTCAATTTAGTCCCTAGTTTATAAAAAAGGTCAATTTCAGCCCTTTCAATTTGTTTTCAGTTTTAATATATTTACAGATTAGTCCCTAACTTTTAAAAGTTCAATTTCAGCACTTAAACATTTATTTTCAATTTCAATAGTTTTCAATTAAGTCCCTAGAATTCCTATTTTTCACATTTAGCCCCAATACCTTGAAAATAGTATTTTCGACCCTTAGATTTGTCAAATTCAATTTCAATAACTTCCAATTTAATCCCTAAACTTTATTTTATCACTTTAAAGCCTTAAATATTCGAAATACTAATTCAAACTTATTTTTTATTTTGGCTAGACGATACATACGAACAATTAGGAGATTGAGATTTCATCCCGCTCCACTTTTCACGCAAATCGAGATATTTGAGGTAGACTCGCCACCATTAATTAGTTTAAATTATAATTGCATGTCTTATGTGAATTTACGTGAATTATATGCTTAATTGCATGAGAAGAGAATATGTCATATGAGATATATGATATTGTTATGCTTGCCATAATTTATATGCTTAATTGCATGAGAAAGAAGAGAATCTCTTATGAGATAAGATGAGAATGTTATGCATAACTTATGTGCTTAAATGCACGAGACGAGACTACCACCATTTTTATTTTTAAAGAGCTTTATGATTTTCAAGAAAATGAACCAAAGATGATGATGATATCACGTTGTATATTGCATAAGTATGTGTTGATTATTACGTAAATTAATTATCGGCGATGAGGTAATGCGAGTATTTCTTTGAAATACTCATCCCGTTATTTTAACAATGTTTGCAGATTTCGGAGGCAATCGTGATTGATGGGCAGTGTGGCAACAATTTAATGAATTCAGTTATTTATATTTGAAAATTTCGTATTTGAATGCTATTAATGTACTTTGTTATTTCAGTATTTCAAAAACTCGAGATTTGAAGTTTAATCAAATTTCTTAAGTTATTAAAACGAGTTTTGTTGTCGACGAGATTTTTACCGTTATAAATGTGAAGTTTGAAATTTAGTTATTTTCCGCAAAACTTTTTAGTTAAATTAGTTACAGAAGACGATGACGTGACAATCCGGGTTAACGGAACTCGGGGCGCTATTATAACGGTAAAAATCTCGTGACAACAAAACTCATTTTAATAACTTAAGAAAATTGATTAAACTTCAAATCTCGAGTTTTTGAAATACTGAAATAACAAAGTACATTAATAGCATTCAAATATGAAATTTTCAAATATAAATAACTGAATTCATTAAATTGTTGCCACACTGCCCATCAATCACGATCGCCTCCGAAGTCTGCAAACTTTGTTAAAATAACGGGGTGAGTATTTCAAAAAAATACTCAGTAGACTCATCGCCGATAATTAATTTACAGAATAATTGAACACATACTTATGCAATATACAACGTGATATCATCATCTTTGGTTCATTTTCTTGAAAACCATAGGCTCTTTAAAACATATAGCCGAGGTAGTCTCTGCCGTGCATTTAAGCACATAAGTTATGCATAACATTCTTATCTTATCTCGTAAAAATTTTCTTCTTTCTCGTGCAATTACATGCAAGCATGGCAAGCATAACAATATCATATATCTCATATGACATATTCTCTTCTCATGCAATTAAGCATATAATTCACGTAAATTCACATAAGACATGCAATTATAATTTAAACTAATTAATGGTGGCGAGTCTACCTCAAATATCTCGATTTGCGTGTAAAGTGGAGCGGGATGAAATCTCAATCTCCTAATTGTTCGTACGTATCGTCTAGCCAAAATAGAAAATAAGTTTGAATTAGTATTTCGAATATTTAAGGTTTTAAAGTGATAAAATAAAGTTTAGGGATTAAATTGGAAGTTATTGAATTTGACAAATCTAAGGGTCGAAAATACTATTTTCAAAGCATTGGGGCTAAATGTGAAAAATAGGAATTTTAGGGACTTAATTGAAAACTATTGAAACTGAAAATAAATGTTTAAGGGCTGAAATTGAACTTTTATAAGTTATGGATTAAACTGTAAATTTATTAAAACTGAAAATTGAAGTTTAGGGCTGAAATAGTAACTTTTAAAAGTTAGGGACTAAGCTGTAAATCTTTTAAAACCGGAAATAAAACTAAAAGGCTGAAATTAAACATTTTATAAATTAGGGGCTAAATTAAACATTTACTAAAACTGAAAATAAAATTAAAGGACTGAAATTAAAAACATTTAAAACTTTGGGACTTAAATAAAACTCTTTTAAAAACGTGGGGCTTAGGGTTCAATTTCCAAAATAAACATAAATTAAAACTAAATCATAGGGGCTAAATTAAAACAATTTAAACTTGGGGGCTAGGGGTTAATTTTCTAAAATCAAAACTTAAAATAAAAATCAAATCTCTCACACTCTCTCTCATTCGAAACCGAGAAAGAGAGATACAATGGGAAGGGCTTTGCCCCTCCTCCGATTCCACTACCGGCGAGAGGCGGCGACGGCAGCCTCAGCGCCACCGGGGTGTGGTGGCTTCGGGGTGTGGGTGGAGGCGAGTGGGAGGGAGTTGGTGCACGGACCAAGGCTAATCCAAGGCTTGGGGTTCGATTTTTCATTTGGATTTCTGAAGAATGGGTTGGGTCTAAGGTAAGTTTATGGGTCTTGTATTTTCTTAGTTTTTTTGTGGTTGTTGGGTGTTGATTTTAAGGTGTATTGGTGGCTGTCGATTTGGGTGGTGTGTGGCCGCCCGAGAGGGGTTGCAGGTGGTGGTGTGTTGAGCTCGTTCTTGAGCAGTGGGGGTGGATTCGATGTTGATGTGTGGAGTTGTAGCTGCGGGTTGTGTGTTTGCAGCTTGTTTGGTGTTAGAAATGGTTAGAGTTGGGTGTTGGACGTTTTCTGCTGTTTGGTGGTTTCGAGTTGGTGGTGGTTTGAGGCTAAAAACGTGGGTGGTTCAATTGGTTGCAGCTTGGGTTTCTGCTGGAGCTTCAAAATGGTGGTTCTGGGTTTGGTTGGCTACAGTGTGGTGTTGTGGCATGGTTGAGGATGGTGCAGCGAGGTTGTGAAGTTTGGCTACGGTTTTGGAGATGGTGGTGGCAGTAGCTTGAGCATTGAGCTTGGTGGTTTGAGGTGGAGGTGTTGTTGGTGGTGTTGGTCTCGTGAGTTGGAGGTGAATGGGCTGCATTGTGCAGTGGCTGTGGTGTGTGAGGTTGCAGCTTGGGGAGTTTTGATGCTGGAAATGAATGTTCTAGCATCAATGGTAACTCATGGTGAAATGGAAATGGTGAAGGAAGATGGTGTTGAGCTAAGGAGATGGTGGTGTTGATGGTAGAAATTGATTTTCTAGCATCACACGTGAATCTCCAACATTTGAGGGATGTGAGAAACTTACCAAAAATGGTTGTTGTGTGTGTGAGTAAAGGGAGAACAAGTGAGCTATATGAATAGTGGGAAATTAGGGCACAAATCCCTAGGGAAAACTAATTGGGCCAAAAGGACTGGGCTGTAAGGGTTAATTCCTAATTGGGTCTGAGTGATTTGGACTGAATGAATATAATTTAAATCTTTGGACTTAGGTAATTGGACTATAAATATTGGGCTTGAAATTATTAAAATTTGATCCAAATAAAATGAATCGGAATTGACACTAAAATAATTATTTGATATTGGATTCGATTCGAAATAATTTAAATTTGTTTACAACGGCTAGACGAACGCGCTATCTCTTTAAAATTAGGGTTAAAGTCGAGCGACACGTTTTTTCGAGAATTAATTTTATATTATTTAAAAGTTCTCGGTCGCTACAACCTTACCTCCTTAAAATAATTTCGTCCTCGAAATTTAAACTTACTTGATCTAAAATATCTGGATACTTGGCCAGAATCTCTTCCTCTTTCTCCCAGGTAGCTTCATCGCTATCCTGTCTACCCCATTGGACTTTAACTAAAGGAATTTCTTTATTTCTTAAGACATGGACTTTTCTCTCTACAATGCACATAGGCGTCTCTTCATAAGACAGATTCCTCTGAATCGAAATAGTCTGAGAATTTACCACGTGACTTGGGTCGTGGATATATTTCCTCAATAAGGAAACGTGGAAAACGTTGTGTACGGCCGATAACTCGGGTGGTAACGCCAAACGATAAGCTACGTTACCTACTTTCTCTAAGATCTCGAATGGTCCGATAAAACGAGGTCTTAACTTCCCTCTCTTGCCGAAGTGAATAGTTCCTTTCATAGGAGCTACTTTCAAAAATACTCTCTCCAATTTCAAATTCTAAGTCTTTCCTCCTTTGATCGGCATAGCTTTTCTGTCTATCTTGAGCGACTTTGATCCGTAGTCTAATCTTATCAATAGCCTGAACTGTCTTTTCAATCAATTCCGGACCTAAAATTCTTCTCTCGCCTACTTCATCCCAATAGACTGGTGATCGGCATCGTCGTCCATAAAGTGCCTCATATGGTGCCATTCCAATAGTAGCCTGGAAACTATTATTGTAGACAAACTCCACTAGTGGAAGATGATTCTCCCAATTACCACTCAAGTCTAGTACACAAGCTCTAAGCATATCTTCTAGTGTCTGAATAGTGCGTTCAGACTGTCCATCTGTCTGGGGATGGTAAGCTGTACTAAAATTTAATTTAGTACCCATTGCAACATGTAGACTTTTCCAAAATCTCGAAGTAAATCTCGGATCTCTATCGGAGACAATGGAGGTTGGTACTCCATGAAGTCGAACAATCTCTTTAACGTCTGATTGGGCACGATTGATCTATATTGAGAGTCATTCTGATTGGTAGGAAATGAGCTGACTTAGTAAGTCGGTCTACAATAACCCAAATAGCGTCATGACTCTTTACTGATCAAAGGAGCAGAAATATTTTCTCCAAGCTCGTTCCTCGTTTTAATTTCAATATGGTATCAGAGCTACTCTGAAATTTGAAATCGTTGAAGATTCATCTTATATTCTGCTGATATGGATTCAACTAATCAAATCAACACAGATCTGAGTTCATCCCTGAGAAAATCAGAAATCGATGAACCATCTAGCCCTTTTTATCTTCACCATTCAGATAATCCTGGTTTGGTATTAGTGTTGCAGCTTCTGACTGGGGAAAATTATGCTTCATGGAATTGGGCCATGATGATTGCTCTTTCAGTAAAGAATAAGATCGCCTTTATCGATGGATCTATGAAGAAACCAGATGACTCGAATCAAGAGTTGATTAATTCATGGATCAGAAACAATAACATTGTTATGTCTTGGATACTAAATTCAGTCTCAAAGGAGATTTCAGCTAGTATCATTTATGCTTCCAGCGGCTGCGAGATTTGGAATGATCTCAAGGAAAGATTTCAACAAAGTAACGGACCGAGAATTTTCTCATTAAGAAAGGATCTGATGAATTTGACTCAAGATCAGAATACTATCAGTGTTTATTTCACAAAACTGAAGGCTGTATGGGAGGAATTAATCAATTTTAGGCCTAATTGCAGTTGTGAAAAATGTACATGTGGAGGAGTTCAGGAAATGAACAAGTATCTTCAACTGGAGTATATCATGTCATTCCTTATGGGATTGAATGAGTCGTTCTCTCAGGCTAGGGGACAAATTTTACTGATGGATCCCATGCCATCTATTAACAAAGTCTTTGCTCTCATGGTGCAAGAGGAGAACCAGAGGAAATTGAGCACGCAGAAATTAGGATCTGATAGTATGTCTGTTGGTGCATCTGCTGCATTTTCTGTTAGGTCTGATATGAAGTCAGCAATAAATCATAGTCCTAGAAATATTTTCTGTTAGGTCTGATATGAAGTCAGTAATAAATCATAGTCCTAGAAATGAGGGATCTAGGTTTATAAATGAGGGATCTAGATTTGGAAATGAAGGATCTAGATTTGGAAATGAAGGATCTAGGTTTGGAAATGCATCTAGCTACAGGAGAAAAGATAAGCCATATTGTACTCATTGTAAGTACCATGGACATGCTGTTGATAAATGTTATAAAATACATGGATACCCCCAGGTTCAACGCAAGACCTAGAGAAAGTGGTCGAGCTCTTATGCCCGACAATCATGTGAATCAGTTCTCCACTAGTCAACATGTGGATCAGTCTAATGTGGGAGATTTTATTCAAAACCTGAATTCGAATCAGTATCAACAATTACTGAATATGTTATCAAATCATTTGGAACCACATTCAACTACTAGTTCAGCTGGAATGGATAAGCAGCAGAACACAGGAACCACGGGTATTTGTTATTCCATATCTGTTGACCCTATTTTTGCCACTAAGGATGTTTGGATAGTAGACACAGGAGCTACCAAACACGTGTGTTGTAATGCTGAGGCATTATGAATATGAGATCAGTTGAAAATGCCAGCTTTACTTTGCCAAATCACTCAAAAATTATTGTCGATCTATGTGGTGAAATCAAGCTAAGTCCTAATCTGATTTTACATGATGTTTTATTCGTTCCTCAGTTCAAGTTCAATTTGCTGTCTGTTAGTGCATTGGCTGTTGATTCTCAGTTTACATTGCACTTCTCTCAGGGTCAATTTCAGATACAGGAGACTGCCACCATGAAGATGATTGGCAGGGGTAGTTGTGTTCAGGGATTATATGTTCTTGATTCTAGAAACTTTGAGTTTATTTCGAGTAATTTTGTTGGACATGTGTTTGCCCGCATATGGCACAATAGACTTTGGCATTTATCTTTCAAAAGATTAGGCATTCTGAGGGACCAAGTATCATGTAATGTTTCAGAAATGAATAAACATCTACCTTGTTATATTTGTCCAATAGCTAAACAACGAAGATTATCCTTTGAATCACATAATAAATTGTCAGATAGGCCTTTTGAATTGTTACATTGTGATATCTGGGGACCATACCACACAGCAGCACATACTGGACATATGTTGAGTGTTTATTTGACTACACAAATACTTCTGCCCGGTGACTAGAAGTTAGAATACTTAGAATGTTCAGTTGTTGGCAGTCCTGAGTTTATGTTTGCCCTTGAGATATTAAACAAGAAAATAAATCTTGTTCATGTTGTACAAAATTTAATCGTTCACGTTTTCATATTTCTTTGTCATTTATATGCACCCAACTAAGATCCTCTCATGGGAGCAATTGAGATATCTTAATTGAAGATATGATGAATATTCCGAAAGAAATTTGGTGTCTTGGTGGAAATGTGATTAAGTATCCTTGTTTTGGTATGTGGATTTTTGTTAATAGTTATTGTGAATGAGTTCTGCCCTGGCATGATGAATGACAAAACTTGAACTGCCTCCATTATCTGTTATCGCCTGGCCAATCACTTTATGTTTTGATTGTAAGTCTATCCCTTTGCCTTATGTATGACATTGTGTTGGCTTTACTTCTATGAGTCATGACGTTGCACTTTCCTTTTTTTCTTTTAAACTTGTTTGCCTGTTCTGTACAGTTGAAGTTAGAAAATGTGGTTGTGGATGAAGAAGAAAGGATTACAGACCCGGAATTGCTTGCTGAGGTAATTTTAAACCTCTATGTTTAGATTTTTCTTTTCTTTCTTATTTGTTTTTCATCAATCAATTTGATTTTGAGAATTGAGTGCATTATGAAGTGTACATCTCCCCTGTTTGTGTGCTTCAGGCTCATAAGGGAATGCTGTCTGGTCCATGTAACTAGGTGTTTGGAGGATTCAGATAAATGCAAAAATCTTTTCATTATTCTTACTAGTAGCATTTAGCAGGAATAAAAATCAATCTAGGCGTTCACCTTTTGTAACCTTCATTTAATAGAAGACTTCATTTATTTATGTTTCTTCTTTTCCATCTTCTGTGCTGTGATTGAAATTCTGAGAAGTTCATAAGGAGAGTTTTTAGGGGATGGAGGGAGAATGCTACAGAAGGGAAATGGCAGGATAAAGGGAGATGAATTTCCATTCTGTATGCCATGATAGAGATTCTGAAAAGTTCGTGCTGAAGACTTTTTGGGACAGAGAAAGAAGGGCTTGGGAAGGGAGATGACAGGATATACGAGGAGGTTGAGATTGGTAAAGAACGCGAGGCTGTTAAAGAGTTAATTTATGTACTGAATTCAAATATAATATTATATTTGAAGATTGCATTGATAAATGGACTTGATATGAACATTCTTTTAAATATTGATGTAATATGTTTCCATTATTAAGGTCATGTTTAAGATAATACTTAAATGATTTGCATTTGGCCATATCCAACAGCTTAAGCTTTTAGATCAAGTGATTCAACATAGTAACAAAGCAGCAAAGGTCTTGCCACCCAATTAATAAAATTGTGCATGTGTTAGGTTTTGATGGAAAAAAGGGAATACCGCCTGCACATGAGGGGGCGTGGGATGTGTTGAAAATAAGATTTAAATGATATGCATTTGGTTGTACTCAACAGTTTAAACTTTTAGATCAAGTGGTTCAACACTCACAAATTCAGAATTTGTTGTTGAGTCGCAATTTCATGAAAATGATCTACGATAGTTATGAGTGGATTTGAATGCAGATCCTGGAGCTGAGGGAAGCTGTCGAAGAAGCAGAAGACACCCAAGCATTAAATCAGATCAAAGCTCAGGTATGAGTACGGTATTCTAAAAAAGATGCATCTGGGGAATGGGGATTGCCTTTTTCTTTTTGGCAGACACTACATATTCCCTTCCAACTGCTCATGTTAGAAATATGATAAAAAACTAATTCTCAGATGGAGGATCGTAGATAATATGTTAGGAGGACATCTGGAGTCTTTCATATTTACGAAAAGTTGTCTCCGTATTTTATTATTATCATAGCTAAGAATGGGTTGGAAAGTTATTTACGTGTAAATTAGGATAGCTGAAGTTTGATGAATGTTGGGTCATCACTCATTTGGTTGTACTTGGTACTTCACCAGATTTAAATGTATCATCTCTCTGTCTCTCTCACCTGTTTACAGATACAGGAAAAAATGCAATATTGGTGCAACTCCTTTGAAGATGCATTTCTGAATAAAAAGTATGACGATGCCCTTGGTTCCATCCAAAGAATAACTTACTACAAAAGTGCAAAGGAAGAAATTGTTAAGAAGCTCTAGTAGAGGCAACAATGTTTATAGTCATTTTCAGTTTTTGTTCAGTAAAAACATGTCTGATGTTTCTGCCGAGGAATGTGATTCATTCTCTTGCCAATGGATGTGATACTCATGCTGGGGTTCTTATATATATGGTTCTTTTGTTTTTGGCTTTTTTCTTGTGAATGCAGCAGTTTGATAGAGCCAAGCTGCAACTTTTTTCTGTCTTCCCTTTTTGGAAGATCAAACATTTACTCATTACTAAGTGTTAATATTTAGATAGAACCTCGAGTTCTCTACGAGTTACCTTTCATCTTCTGGATTGTGATCAGGCTAATTGACCGTCGCTCCTAGAAGTTGCGATAAAATTTGCATGAGTTTCCTTCCACAGAGGTTAGGTGAGCGGATTTCAATATGTCAAATTTTGATTTTGCTCAACTGGCGTCTTATAAAATTTTGAAGTACTCTTATAAAATACCTTCTCTTGTTCAATTCTGTCTCTGTTTATACATGGACGTAGGAAGATGTGTGAAGTTCAAGCAACAAACACTGTAAATGGCCAAATATATAAATATTTGCAAATAAGGCCAAATTTGAAGTAAATTGACAAATACGCCCTTTTGTAAAAAATCTAAAAACTTTAGCAAGTACGACCATTTTCTATGTAGATAGACCAAAATTCCTTTTGTAAAAATGGCCGAGTTCTTGAATAGCATAAGGGAAAATGTCGAGTTCACTAGATGAATGGATGACGAAAATTTTGTTTAAAATGGGACACCAGTTGCAAAATTATACATTAATACATATAGATGCATAAGCAATGATTTGAATTGTTGTACACGCGACAAGCTAAATTAGAATGAAAAGAAGAACACCTCCAATGGAGATGTAAATTGCACTAATTGTGAAACAAGTACAGGAGTGATGATGTAGAGAAAGAGTTGAGCTAAATTATAAAAAACTAAATAGACATGTCTTCTAACGAAGATAAATTATGAAAAATTAAGTGAAAGATGCCTAAGCACACCATCCACCTTTTTGATGCAATCCACGGTCCATTGGAGATGCTTTCTTTAACATAAATTCCAATGCATCCATGAGAACTCAAAATACAAGAAACAAAATGGGTTGGAGATTCGGCTATTCGATCTTTCCGAAAACGAGGTGATGGAAGCGGCATGGAGATGCTAGCGAGATGGTTCTTCCCCCCATAGAAACAAATGAATTAGAACCGACGGAAAGAGAGAGGTTTTTGTTATAGCGGCTAATTGAGTGATGTTAAGGGTATTTTTGTCCATTTTGTTCCAAAATTTACAAATGTTCTACCATTTCTTCATAATAAACATTAAAAATGGGTAGGGGTGGGCATATTTTTATTCATTTACTTATTTTTTTTCTGAAATGAGTGGAATTGGACCAAAATTAGATAGAATCGATCGGTTCGATTTCGATTCCTCTACTAAATGGATCATTTTTAGACAATGCATTGCGAATTAAGTCCTTGTGGGACACTTGTCCATAAATTATGTGATGCTCAAGTAAGTATTAGTTGGGCTCCATTTTAATGAGGTTTTGATAAAAAAAAATGTATTTTAAAATATCAATTATTTGGAGAATGTGTCGTTGGAAAAGAAAGAAAATTTTTAAATTTACGTGCGATATTATTTTATTGAAAAATATATAATTGAGAATAAAGAAAAAATTGTATTAAAATTAAAATGGAATCCAAATAGGCCAAGTAACTAGCTCTAATTACCGAATTTACCCAAGTAAGAAGGCACCGTCTTTGAAAAGTTTATGGAATGTCCGCGAAGCATAAAAATTACATAAATTCGCAAATTGCAAGAGAATATTTCGTAACGCAAAATCGACAATGGGCTGGGTGTGGAAGAATGACGATGAATCTGACTCCTCCGCTGGTGATGTGTTTAACGGCTCATTAAACCCTAGAGATGACGGTAACGGCGACCGCTGCGCCACCCGAAAGATTGTATCGTCTCAGTGCCGGACGGAGGAAGTTGAGCCGGGGAAATTCATTCGTAAGTGCGAGAAAACCGAGAAGATTTTCAAAGACTGCGTGGGAAGGTATATTAGAAATCCCAAAATATGATTTCTACATATATTTGTGTTCGTATTTTGTGTTCTTATTTAATTTCCGTGTAACTATGAGATCATGAGAGGAAGTGATGATTTTATATTTTTTTAGGCTAGCAAATATTTGGCTTAAGAGCAGGAAATAGGAATAGAATCGAACAAAGAGCTGTTAGCTGGGCTTGTCAATGAATGACCTGTTAGGTTAGTTGGACGAGAAAAGTTGAGGGCCCATGAGAGCAGAAAGGTTTTGCCTTGAAAAGCCGTCCTTTTCCGATATACGCACTTCTTTGCCAATAGTATGTTTGCATAAGGTTTTAGGAAATCTGTGATGGTTCTGCTTTCATCAGTTATTGTAATTTATATTCCTCAAAATATATGCTTATCTGTATATTTAGACTGTAAAAACTTGTATGTGATATTATATGAATTTAGCTGAAAAAAGAAGATTGAGGGTGCTGTTAAGGATTGTTGGAGAGGGGAAGTCTTGCCTTATTGTTATTTATTGCTAAAACTATTTACAAACACTTTCTAATTTGTGGAAAGCAAACACTAGAATGGAAGATCTTCTCTGAACATGTGAACGAAGCATTTAACAATATAAGATTTCAGCATAAATGGAATCCGAGTAAGATTTAGAAAAGTGCATATGAATGGACAAAAGGTTAATTGTATACATATGAATATGTATTAATGGTAATGTCTGTATATTTTCATTTTGGCCTTTTTGGCGGTTGTCTTGGAGTGTCTAAAGAAGAAATAGAAAATAACTATGGCCTTGACCAGTTGACCCCTCTATATATGAATCTGATGTATGGTTTATTCTGGGGCATACCAATGATACTGGTATACAACTTATTATAATTAACTAAGTGATATCATTTCAGTATCAGAGAGAATAAAACATGGCTAAAGTTACATCAAAATTTTGGTGAAGACCATATAGGCATTCAGGAAACACAAAGATTCAGTATTGGTGTGAATTAGGCTTGTTCTAGAAGCTCCCTCTTGTCATAATTTTGCCAGAAGCATAGCTGTCCAGAACCATATAATTGAGAATCTATTAAATGGGTTTATAGCCATATATACTACTTGACAATAATGTCTATATATTGGAAGAAGACCAACCTGAATACTTTTACTTATGCCAAGTGCCAATTGAGCACAAATGTTGGAGAGAGCTAGATAGCATGGATACAAGACTCAATCTTGGGGATGAACAGGATACCTTATATGAGATAAATTCACAATCATTTGCTGAAAAACGTCGCTATGGTCAAGCTGAAAAGATTAACCTAAATTTGCATCTATAGACCTTTTTAGTGGCATGGAATTTTTTTGGTGCCGCCTCTTCCATCTATCCATTGAAATTTGCTGCGTTTTGAGATCTAATTTCTCATATATATTGTTTTGACTGCACTGGGTTACTATTTGATTGCAACATCTGGATATATTTTTTTGGTTTTTAGAAAACCTGAGACTTGACAGTAGGGAGCCAATAATCACGTTATAGAACCAAAAACGTCCTGAAGATGAATGCTTTCTTTGATGTTGCAGCTGTATCATTTAGACATGTCTTGTTCATCTACTTATAGATTTCAACAATACAAATCCTAAACTTGAAACTCAATCGATTGCTTGCACCATTCTATCCTAATGTCTGTCTAAATTAAAAGCGCAACTCGTTTTTGGCAATATTATAATGGATTAGATGCTTCTTTCATGCTGTGAAAGTTCGCCATTATGTGAAACACTGAACTGAGAGATTGGCACAGGCTGTTGCCTTCCAGAATTTTGAAGATTCTGCATTATAATTCTAATAACTTGAACAAACATATGGGCATATACATGTTAATGACCCCCTCCCCCCACTTTCCATCTTCTCCTTTATTGTTTAGAGATTTGACTGTACTAACTGCTCTTAATTTTCTGTTACTATATTTTTGTGAACTGCATTTGCTTTTATATTTTTTTAGGGGTCCCTGACGAGTTTGTTATATGTAGTTAGGTCTACCATCTAGGGTTTATGTCAAAGTATATGGTTGCTTTGCATTGGGCTCTCGTATATAATCTAAATCATTTTCTTCTCATCTCAGGCCTAGTGAAATGGTACAGTCTAACAAAGAGTATACCGAGGAAGATGTAACAGACCAAGTGGTTAAAGGGATCCCATTGGAGTCATCCGAGCAGGGACCCCTTCACTTTCCTGGGTTACGTGGTGATATTGAAGCTATTGAACGTAATTTCTTTGGCAGTATCAACCGTTTCTTTGAAGCAGCCGAAGAGATGAAGAATGATTTCTTTAGTTCAATAGCAGTTCCTCACATATTTGACGACGAGTCTTCATCCTCTCACAATAAGCGTGGAATTCCCATCGAAGCTTACCCTCCTAATGAAGCTTTTCCCAAGAAAAATTCTGATGGAGATGTTGATCTATCTGGATTGGCTAGAGATGTTTGAAACATAGCCATCTCGAGTTTTTCACACTGTACATTTTTCTAATAAACTTTGAACCTAGTTACCGGGTTACTTTCTAATACAACTATTGGAACTCAACTTTACCTTACCCTGTTCGGGAGAGATTAAAAGCCAATTAAAATTGAAAATATGACCGTTATTGGGTCTCACTCGTCTAATAAAAGTCAACAATAACGGCTATATTTTCAATTTTAATTCGATTTTAATCCCTCACATACAAGACTTAATAATAAAGTTTTTGGCCTGTATAGGACATGGAACGACTACCAGTCGAAAAATTATTGACCGGCCGGTGCTTGCCGGCAGATGGCAGCTGTCAAGGCTTAGAAATTTAAGTACGTTATTCCTACCGGTCTATTTACATTTATTAATAATTGCAATGAAGACTCGTTCAAAGGCTTATCTTCTAAGTGGCTTACCACTTCACCGTCACGTCCATTCGTGCAAGGCACGATCAAGAATCATAGTCACGTATGTTTTTTTTTTCCTCAGAATTTCTTGAAAATAATTCTTTTATATATCTAAAATATTTTTCTTCTTAGTAGAATTATTTGGATTTCAATACATCAATTATTCCATATATATAGCTGAATGAGCGGTGTAATGTAAAAATTATCTTCTATTAAACTTTGAGTCAATTACATATATTTTTGACAATTAGAATGCATTAAGGTTGTGTTTGACAGTGCTTTTAAAAAGTCAAAAGCAATTTTTGAGATTAAGAAATCGTGTTTTGTATATTTTTCGATAATTTTTTAAAATTGTTTTGTTTAGCAAGAACTTTTAGGGTCCGTTTGATTGTATGGGTGGAAAGAAAATGTTTTACAGGGAATTGATTTTCCTAGAAAATGTTTTACTGGGAATTGTAATTAATTGTGTTTGATTGGTATAATTTTTCATGGAAAATGTTGAAAGTTTGGTATCCATTTGGCTTCTTTTTTTATGGAATTTGTCTATTAAAATGATAATTTTTTCTACCATTGGGTCTAAAATTTGTTCCAATTGTAAAAAAAAAAATTTTGAAAAAAAAAAATTTTACCATACCGAATATTTTTCGTTTGACTTTGTTTTGCATGGAAGTTGTCAATAAAAGTGAAATTTTTTTTAACCATTGTATCTAGAATTTGTTCCCATTGCAAACAACAAAAAAAAAAGGTGGAAAATATTTTCCCACCAAATAGGTGGGAAAACAAAATCAAGCTTTTGTGCATCAAATGATTGTACCTAGAAAAATGTGGAAAATGTTTTCCTAGGAAAATTTGTGCTATCAAACACCACAATTTGGGGAAAATGGAAAACGTTTTCCTACTTCCATGGAATTCCTTGGCTATCAAACATAGCATTAGACGAAGCTGATCTAAGATAATTTTCACGCGAAATTATAATTAGAGAAGTAGATGTTCTGCCAAACAAACTATAATTGTGTATATCGCTGACAAACAAATAAACAAACAAATGATATACTAGGCGCGTTTTAGAATTTGGGAAGAATCCAAATTTCTAACAGAAAAACCTGTCAATTTCTCTCTCTTTTGATTGTTTCCCTGGCGTTTATTTCAACAGAGGGGGAGAAATTGAAATTAAGAATCAAAATCAAGATTTAACGTGATATAAATGTAGAGAGAGATGGACTTGGTAAACAAAAACCTGTTCATACACAATCATTCTTTCCATGGCCTTAATTGTTTTACCATATTTGGTAGATTCTGCGTGCTTTTTTTCTTTGAAATTTTCTTGATCATATAGATTATATTTATATGAATCAAATTTCAAAGAAGGGTCGGGAATATTTTTTGCAATTTGTTTATATTGCCCTTTCCATTGATAACTGGAGCTAGCTTTTATTGTTAATGTGTATAAAAAGGTAATGGGAGGTGATTTGAATTGATTTTTGGTAAGTTCCTAGAATTATTGACAAAACATTATTTGCATTGATTTCTTTAGTACTTTTCAAATCATCAAGCTCTGTGACCGATAATATTATGGGTTTCACAGTTGGGTGAATCTTCAAGAGATTGAATCTTTTTATCTTTCTTTTTTTTTTTTTCTGGGGAATTTGATGGGTTTTGCATGTCAATAGTAGGAGATTTTGGGGGAAAAAGTAAGATATAAGCTAATATGGGAAATGCTTGTGTTAATGGGAAGATTGCTAAGGATGGGTTTCTTCACACAGTTTCACATCTGTGGTGGCCTAATTTACCCCAGCTATTTTCGAATGATCAAAACAAAGAAAATCGTTGCGAAGGGCCATCTGCAGTTCAACAGTTAGAATGCCCTAATCCTGTTCTGAATACACCCCCTGAATTGGTGGAGATTGAAAAGGAGGAACTTCGACCAGAAAAGCCCACACAAGCCGAGGCAATGGTGATTGTAGTGAAGGAAGATCAAAAACCACCTCACTCTAGAAAATGGGAAGAGGCAATCAAAACTGATGAGAGAAAACCAGTTCAAAATCCTGAGTCTGAACAGGTGATCATGGTAGAGAATGAGAAGCCGAAACCAGTAGATCCTCCAAAGCCCAAGAAACCCGACAATGTTAAGAGAATGATGAGTGCAGGTCTTAATGTGGACTCAGTGCTAAGAACCAAAACAGGGCACCTGAAGGAGTACTATAATTTGGGCCAAAAACTTGGTCATGGGCAGTTTGGGACGACGTTTCTGTGTGTGGAGAAGACAACTGGAAAAGAGTACGCATGTAAATCTATTGCGAAGAGAAAACTGTTGACTCTGGAGGATGTGGAGGATGTCAGGAGAGAAATTGAGATCATGCATCACTTAGCTGGCCACCCGAATGTCATTTCAATCAAAGCAGCTTATGAGGATGCTGTGGCCGTTCATGTCGTGATGGAATTGTGTGCAGGAGGGGAGCTCTTTGACAGAATTGTTAAAAGAGGACATTATTCCGAGAAACAAGCAGCCGAGCTTACCAGGACAATAGTTGGTGTTATTGAAGCCTGCCATTCTTTGGGAGTCATGCACCGGGATCTCAAGCCCGAGAATTTCCTATTTGTCAATGAGGAGGAGGATTCTCCTATAAAGACGATTGATTTTGGGTTATCCATATTCTTCAAGCCAGGTATGTTCCAAAGTCATTTATCTCTCGATTTTTCTGTAAAGTTCCTGAATCTAATGGTTTCATCTTATTGCCTAGTTCTATCTAATTTACCTTTTATTTGTTGAATACTTTGCGACTTTGACAAACTGGCATCAGAACTTCATAGCTTCATCTAATTGCCTAGGTCATGACTCATGAGAAGTATCAGTTTGTAAAACTGGTTCACTATGATCAGTAATGACAAGTATCCTCAGTGGGTATATCCACCTTACACTGTTTAATATAAATTAGACTGATTGCAAATCTACTTTGGTTCAAGGTCTCAATATAAAACATTGAACTAAATATCCATGAAATAGACTAAATAGCAATTGGATGGATTGCTGTGGAATATGACAAGATAATAGACACTAAAGTACCGATAAAAATAACATTCTTTGTAACATGCGTGGATGAAGTCCATATATTGTGGAAAGTCTCTGCTAGATTTTCTCTGGCTCAAAAAAAACTTGTGCTGTATTTTTTCTCTCCGTTGCATCTAGGATGTAAGAGAAATCACGCGTTGATAAGAGATTAGAATGCAGAGGTTGATGAAATTATGATTTTAGAACTTCAAGATATCTTAATGAAAAGATGATGGTTGATGGAAATATACTCGATTTGTTGTTTATGAGTTGAAGGACATTGGTTTTTTAGCTTAGGATGGCGATTGAACTGAAAAGTTTCTTGTGGAATTGGAATTTTGCTTATATAGTTGGTTGTCAGATAAAGATTACAAGAAACCTTTTCCTATAAAGTCCCCTGAAGGAGGTGTAAGCTGTGGGAAGGAAAAAGAGTTTGTTTGTTTCCTCTACAGGATCCAACTTGATGTTAACAAGGAAGCTTTAGGAATAAAAGTTTAATTCAAGTGGAAGGCAGTACACTGCCAAACTGATGGAGTTACACGAATGATTAAGTTCTATCTCGCAGATGCCCACCAGAATGCTATTACAATATACCTTATATACAAACTCATTTTATACTGGTCCTGTTTGCCTGTTCTATATTAGGCACCATGCGTATTAGGTAAATGGACTTGGTTCCGAGTAAATGGATTCTTGGAAAAAAAAAAAAAGTTGTCCATGCAGATGTACACATGGTTGTTTTTGAATCCAAATGTTTGCTTGCAGGGTATCATTACATGCTGAATTTTCATTGATTCACACCTTTCCTATAATCAATATTTTCTCAAACAGTAAAATAGTCCTTAAAATTTTCATGTTGATAATCTCTAGACTGAAAGTGAATATCTTTTTTTACTTGTACTCTGTTTTCTCAATCTCTCCCTCACATTTTCCCAGATGGTTCATTATCTGCAGTATCAAGGATATTAATTATTTTTATTAAGATTTATTTCCTTACTGGTCACATTGTCACGTCCTATTATCTTTTCATGTGATATCATTTTCCTTGTACTTTGGATACGCCAGAGTTACCTTTTGAATACAAATCATTTCCCATCCCAAGGTTCTCTCCATCGTAATGAAAGTTTCAGAAACTATTAGTCCTCAAGTATAAGCTGCTTGAAGATGATCACAGAAATATAAATCATACTGGACCATATCCAGCAAGTAATTGCAACTCTGTAATTTCCTTCACCTGCCAGCAAATTGACCAGTACACTTAGTAGAACATAAGAGGGGAGTTGCAATTAGGATCGCAGTCTTGCTATAGGTTAGATGAATGCTGACTAAGGATTGTGTTGAAAGGAAACCATGATCATGAGATTTTCATTTGACAAAGTTTTTGTTCACTGAAATTAGTATCACTTTCTCAGGTTACAACAAATTAGATTCTAAAGAGACTGCATTTTAAGTTCAGTCATTCTACTCAGTTTGCAATCGTAAGCATAGCCTACCGATAGACTTCCAGTCACAACCAACATATTGCACTTTTGCTTATGGAGTGTTAAAGGGACAGCATTTCCGAGTTTATCACAATTTAATGATTTTGTTTCTATCATCATGTTTTTTATACGCTTTTCATCCCGCAAGTTTATTCTAGTGCTATGTGCACTAAGAACTATCCGAGCCTTTTTATTTATGCATGTTTGACCATGCTTTCTTTGATTGCTTAATGAATGCTCTGCACTATAGGGGATATATTCACTGATGTGGTTGGTAGCCCGTATTATGTTGCTCCAGAAGTTCTTAGTAAGCGCTATGGACCAGAGGCGGATGTCTGGAGCGCTGGTGTGATGATTTACATTCTTCTTTGTGGTGTGCCTCCATTTTGGGGAGGTAAGATGTAGAATGTTTTTCCCCCTTTAATTCACATTCATCTTTATAAACTCACAGTTCTTATTCTTCTCTAAATCTATTTGGTACAGAAAGTGAGCAACAAATATTTGAAGAGGTTGTGCATGGCGATATTGATTTCTCATCAGATCCTTGGCCTAATATCTCTGAAAGTGCCAAAGATCTAGTGAAGAAAATGCTTGTGAGGGATCCAAAAAGGCGGTTGACAGTTCATGAAGTTCTTTGTAAGTCCCAATTATTAATTTTCACTTCAAAGTTACTCTATGGTTATTTTTACATATTATCTGATGCAAATGAACTAACTCCCTGTGATCCAAAATAATTGGATCTTGTATCTGAAAGTGAAATGAGTTAGACATTACCACAAGGAGTAAAGCATTTCTTTGGACTGAATATTAATGTTGTTACAAGATAACATTCGTGCTACTTGTTTACTTTGCTAAGATCAACATTTAGTCCTTGTTAATCTTATGGAAGAAACCAGGTCTACCGACTTTTTCCTGAAAATATTTGCTAACTGTATAGAATGAACTTTGGAGTTCTTGAGTTGGATTGGGTTAGAGCCAATATAAAATCTAAACAATAAAAATTTATGATTTTGTAAGCACAGAACTTTTTCAAACGCAGCTACATCTTCTACTCAGTATTCTAAATTTGGTTTTCTTGTAGGCCACCCTTGGGTGCAGGTTGATGGAGTAGCCCCGGATAAACCTCTTGATTCTGCAGTTTTAACTCGGTTGACACAGTTTTCAGCTATGGATAAGCTTAAGAAAATGGCTCTTAGGGTATGTATTCTATAAGTTCAACCAAAAACTTAGGGTTCATGTCAACTTTGAACGAGCAAAACTTTTACACTGATACTTGAGTAACCGAGAATTTTCTTTCTTATCACATATGCAAGTATGCAACACTTGTTTCTAAAATAGGAAAACAAATTATATTCTTAATTCCTTTTTGTTTTGGTATTACGATATTGAAAATCAACTTTTTTTCTATTATAGGTCATTGCCGAAAGTCTCTTAGAAGAAGAAATTGCAGGGCTAAAAGAAATGTTCAAAATGATAGATACAGACAACAGTGGTTATATTACTTTTGAAGAACTAAAGGCTGGACTGAAACGATTTGGAGCAAATCTTGATGAATCTGAGATATATGATTTGATGAAGTCTGTAAGTATTATTTTCAGTCTCATGCTTGTGTACATTAGGGTCAGTAGGGAGAATATGAATTTATGTTACATATAGCTTCGGGATATTTAAGGCAAAATGAAGAGTTCTTGTTTCGATTATTCAATTCCAGTACATGTTCTTGAAACAATGCAGGCAGATGTTGACAACAGTGGTACGATTGATTATGGCGAGTTCATAGCTGCAACATTGCATCTAAACAAAATTGAGAAGGAAGATAATCTGTTTACAGCTTTTTCATATTTTGATAAAGATGGCAGTGGCTATATTACACCAGATGAGCTTCAAAAGGCTTGTGAAGAGTTTGGCATAAAGGATGTCCACTTTGAAGAAATGATTCGAGAGGCTGACCAAAACAACGTAAGTCCCATCAATAAATTATCTTTATTTGGGGTCGACTGCACCATGTTAACAATGGTCTGTCGTTTTTTTCTCTTTTCAGGATGGACGAATAGATTATAACGAGTTTGTGGCGATGATGCAGAAAGGAGATGCAGATTTAGGTAGGAAGAGGTTACAAAATAATTTTAATATTGGATTTAGAGAGGCAATGCCAGTTTGTTAAACATGAAACTGTAGGCCCTTTCTTTTATATGATTTTGTAATATAAACAAGTTGAGTAGGTTCCAGCATCAGTTTATGCTGTGTAGACCTTTCAGTTTCAGCATACAATTGCTGATAGTTTGTTACTTCAATTGTGTGTGAATATCTCTCTCCTTTGTATATGATATGTTTAACGATCCAATTTTTGTGTCCAAGCCGTTAATCATTACGTATTGCCCGTTTTAGTATCGAGATTCAACTTAAGTCTCTCATGAATCAGAGATCTTGGGTTCAAATTCTAAGAAACACAAAAGAAATTCGTGAGAAAGGCAAATGCTTATTCAAAGCGGACATTACACAATGAGTTAGATCGTTATAATATGTCAAGAATATTTTGTTGCATTTTTGTATCCACTTCCATTACAGCCATTTGATGGTCGAGTTAAGAACCGTGGGTCCCCACAGCAAATAATTGAAGTCAAAGGCTCCAAAGTCCCCACAGCAAATAATTCCATGTGTGCCACTTCACACCTCTTTGATGAGATGTGAGTAATCATTTTATAACCAAATAATTGAGAATCACCCATCTTTTACTTTAATACTTTAAGAGCCACAGTGGAACCTTCTGTCAAAAAGAAAAAAGAAGCCATATTGGAATCTCAATCAAGATAATTTGACCGACCACCTGAATTATTACGAGTTTTTTCTTGCACTAAACTTGTATTATGAAGAGGGGCGCGTGATTGAATTTATCGACTGTTGTCAATAGTGTGCTAACAAAAAGTGTGATTATTTTGAGGGATAAAATCTCACATCGAATAAAGATAAAAATATAGACCAATTTATAAGAGTTTGGACTATTTTTCTTAATAAGGTTGACCTTTTAAAATGAAATCCAAAATCTTAACATGGTATCGGAGTCCATTAAGCTCTAACGAGCAATTCGATCCAATTAAAACTCAAAAAAAATTGAGCACACGGATTTCAAGATTTGTTTGCTCAAACGAGCCACCATTTTGAAAAGACATGTTAAGGGATAAAATCTCATATCGAATAAATATGAAAACATAAACCAATTTATAAGAGTTTGGTCTACTCATCTTCATAAGGTTGACCTTTTAAGATGAAACTCCAAATCTTAACAGATTAAAAAAGGAACGTGCTACATGGGTAGGGGATTTCCCAATGGACATGGCCGGGAGACACTTGTCTCCCTAGCATTGGCCAATTTGTATTATGAAGAGAGACGTGTAACAAAATTTATCGACTATTGTCAATAGCGTGCTAACAAAAAGTGTGATTAAAAAGAAACGTGCTACGTGTACGGGGAGACGGTCACTTGTAAAATCCCCTAAACAAGTGTAATTATCCGATTAAAAATTGAGTCACAAGAGTTGGTTTGGGTGCACAAAAAGGTGCAAGCAAGAAAAGCGAACCACCCGTGGATATTTTGCATACACTGTCGGTGGAACAAACTTTAAATATACAAATAAAAAATTGGATATGTAATTTACAGTACTTATAACAAAATCACAAACAAAACCTAACTCTCTTCTGTGGGGTATGCTCATCCTGCCAAATCATAGAACAACTTATTTTCAGTATAATACCATTAAATTTCAAAAAATAAGTAATTTGATGTATACTCACCCTTTCTGCATTAGTTTTTCCTTCATTTCCTTCCCTTTTCTTCTTAATATTCTCGAGTATAAAAATTTAATAACAGACCCCAAGCAATGTGCATGCTACTTCCAACAATTTCCCTGTATATTATAGAAACAAATTTCAGATATTAGTCAATTCCTGCAAAAATCATAGAATAAACTAACAAAGTACACAAGTTTAATCAATACATTTCAAGAACTGGTAACATCTTTTCAAGCTAACAAATTTAAAATCTTGGTCGAGATTTGCCGTCACTTATTAAAAAAAGAAGAAACGCCGTATCAAATAATAATACCCAAATATTTCTTTTTTGTCAGTGTAAAACATAAATGGAGGATGCTACAAGTACTCCATGGTTTACTCCATGGATTACTACATGGCCAAGTGGCGGCCATGTATTGGAGCCTCGGGGGTGGGGCCTCGGTCCCACACCCGAGGCTCCAATACATGGCCGCCACTTGGCCATGTAGTAATCCATGGAGTAAATCATGGAGTACATCTAGTTTAATCCAACATAAATAATATTCATTCAACCATAATGCATACCATTGATAATTTTACTAACTTTAATTCTAAGTTTCTTGTTTGTTGTTCTTGAATCCATTGAATAAAACAATACCCCTCTTACCCTAAAGTAGATTCCTATTTCACCATCTCAAAGCTTAATTGAAAACCCAATTGTAAAGCTAGACAATGTGCTAAGGGCCCGTTTGACAGAGTTTTAAAAAAGTCAAAAACTGCTTTTGAAACTAAAAAACTCTTCGAAACATGCCGACTTCAGGAACTCTTCTACAAAATGCGAATATAAAAGCAAAAGCCCTTTCAAACGAGCCCATATTCGGTAGGAAGGATGGACACTAGTATTGGACATTAGAGCGGGTTGTCAAGTCCAATCCAGTCCGATCGTGTATAGTTGATAACTAAGCATTATAATTAGGGTTTTGCTATTTGTACATCGAATTTAACCTCCCGGAGCAAACCTTTGTAATTAACATGGAATGGCAAAAACTCACAAAACCCACAATTTGCACAAGTCAAATCAAGATTTAAACAACAGGACAACATAATATTAACATACCTCGTCTTTGGTTTGAGACAACCTTAGCAACAGGGGTAGGTTTAGGAGGAGCAGGTTTGATTTCTTGAAGCGGGAACAAAACCCCATCAATTCCCTGTACAGAAATTCTTCCATCTGTGTATATATCAGGATCAAATAAATATGCAGAGGCATCTCCTTGTCCAAATTTCACTGAACCATCAGCTTCTTCAGCCACCACTTTGTGTGGTAATCTCAGTGTATCATATCTCACCTTCCCAAATCTCCTCACTGAATTGTACATACTTTCTTCGGTTTGGTACTCGGGAATCAGATGATAATACATTATTTGCTCGGGCGCACCAGGTTCGCTCAACTGATCTGTAGTTAATTTCGCCATGGCTTCATCATTTGGTGCCAAAACTGTAAGCACATACCCTTCTGATATTAATCTTCCCATTTCAGAAGCTAGCGATGTGAGATTGACCAGAATATCGGCCATTTCGTTATAGCCACCGTAATGCAAGAGAGTTTGGATGAAATCCTTCACCTGACTTTCCCCGTCGAAATGATGGTGGTGTCCGCCAGGACCCGGAGCAGGTGCCGGTGCAAGAGATGGACCGGGAGCCACTGCATCGAAAATGGGCAACACCGGAGGCTCGCCAGCAGGAACCGGTGGCGCTGCTTTCTTCAGCCCTGTGGGTTCTTGGGTCAACTTCTGGTGCTCCCTCTGGTAGTACTGCAGAAATTGACCTCGAACTTCGCCTGGTATTGAAATCTTGTTGCACAGATTTGGGAATCAATAGTCTTTCAATGCCGTGGATAATCCCATCGGGGCGAATAATATCATCTGCTTTAAACATCCTCGCCTCGCCCACAAGTTTCTCTCCATTTTTCTTTTTTAACTGAATTTTTTCATCAAATGCATCACGGCAAAGACTGGTATGATGGATAGGCTTGTTCACCTCCACAGGCCAATGGTTAGACTCAATGCGAGTTGGAATCATATGAAAAAGCAGCAGATTTTGAAGGGATTTCAGATTCCTCGGCTCAAGCAAAAATCGCTTAAACTCAGGGTCCAAATCTCGTTCCAAGGCCTCATTTTTCGGCGCAAAGATTGTAATATTATGCTTCAACACAGCTCCTTCAAGAGTCTGTAACAGAAGTGCCTTTTCAACCAGTTCAGAGAACTCAGTGTAATGAGAATCCAAAAGGGCTACGAGAACCGAGTTGAAGTTTATCTGGGTCGGTGGATTTTGTTGCAATGCAGAACTTGCGAGAATAAGAAAACTGAAGATTGTGCAGAAGCCATAGATCTGAAAATCCATGGCTATTGATGATTTCGCGTTTCTTAATCTTGAAAAAAAAAGGTATTTGTGAGGAAATGTGGAGTTGAGGACCTGATTTGCTTAAGAACGATGGGTCAATATGTGGCGTTTGTAGGTGGACTTGAGTGCATAGACTAATGTCTAATAACAATTGGGAAGTGAAGAAAAAAAGAGGGAAATAGATTGGCACAGGCTGGAATAGGGACCACGCGGAGGAGGGATGTGGGGTTGGCGGTCGCAGTGGATGGTTGATGAGCTGCGCTGTCCCTGTCTACCAATATAAGCCAATGTGCCCGTGGTATTTTTTTTTTTTTTTTGATAACCGTGGATGTCCGAGCCAGATTGCGCGCACCTCGACTAATTCCACGAGGCCCTGAAATTTACGGTCGGATACTCACCTCAGTGGCCCTGAGGGGAATGTGCCCGTGGTATTTGGTTGGGTTGCTTGTAATAATTTGTGCTACTTTCGATTATACGTTTATAATCAATTGTTTAGTGTAAAGAAAAGTGGTTCCCGCATAGTTCTAATTCGTTGCAATAGACGTCTTATTTACTTAGAGACTTACATAATTCTCGAATTGTTGTTGTTGTATTGTCGAGATTTTTAACTAGTCGACAACCTGACATTACGCGAAATGTTGCTTGTCTTATTGTGGATTACATGAATCATATTTTTACCCAAGTCAATATCTTAGTTGTGAACTTATTTTATCGACATTTTGATGGTAGGTGATTGAATTCACCTCAAGCATAATTCGAAATAACATCGAAGAGGTGAGATCTCAAATCAACTACAAAATAATTATGCATTGTAGACACACATATGTCGACGAGGTGAACCTCGACCTTAATCTGGATATATCACATTGAATTTAAAATTAACAAATAGTCCACAATACATGTAAATAGTAAGTTTCTCAAATATTATCATGTTTAGGTATAAATATAAACCTAGATGTACCAAATGTTTTACAAAATGTTTTACCAACTCGCCACTTGGCGCCCCACAACTGGAGGGGCGCCTGTCATTACAGGCGCCCCTCCAGTTGTGGGGCGCCAAGTGGCGAGTTGGTAAAACATTTTGTAAAATATTTTATGAGTGTAGCATGGTCCATTACAGGCGCCCCTCCAGTTGTGGGGCGCCAAGTGGCGAGTTGGTAAAACATTTTGTAAAATATTTTATGAGTGTAGCATGGTCCTTAGGTATAAATAGGAAGTAAACCGGAGATTACCTAAAAGAGGAACTTATATGCAGAAAAACCTAATGCACCATAAACCGGAAAAAACTGCGGGTGCAAACTTACCTACCGTAAGCCGCCGGTCCCATTGAATTACGGCTTAGGGCCGCTAAGCCGTAACAGAAGCCGAATCTCCATCATGACTTGAGCAAAGTCACTTGTCCGAGTTGTTCGTCCATTCTACGCCAAGATATAAATAACCACGTCCCTTTTCCAGCGCGTGTGATGCGGGAAGGTAGGGTTTTAAGTCTCACACACTAGAAATGGGGACCTCTCTCCTAATGGAAGATCTTTGTCGTCTTCAGATTTACATGCCTGCCCTTATATTTAGGTTATGTCGAATTCTACTTAAATTTTAAACGAATTCAAGTACTAAAATTAATTATCGGTCGATTCAATCCGGTTCTTGATACTAAAATTCAGAATCAAAAATCGAAATAAACTAAACTTTTAATTTGTTTGATTTAGTCATTTATGAAACTGTAGTAACTAGTTAACGTAAATTCTCTAAATATCATTTTGAACTTTGCGTGAAGCAAAATCAGACAAACTTTTTTCTTATAAAGTTCACCAATTCAACGAAGAAAAAAAGTCTATTAAGTCCCTATTTGATTTGACTAAACGTCAATTTTTTAAAGTAAATTTTTCATAAAATATGTGATTAAAAAATTAATATAAATTGTGGAGTCTAAAATGTAAAGTTAAAAATAATTTTGAAAAAAAAAATGAATTTTAAAAAATTGAGACCCAACAAATGGATAAATTGATAACTCTATACAAGTATTTTAGAATAGAAATAAATAAACTACCTTAATTGGAACTTGATTAATAAAATAATAATGTAAAAGATAAAAGCTATTAAGTTGACTCGAGGTTTGGGTCGACGTTCCCATCACAGAGGAAATTGTGAAAAATACCCGATTGACCCGACCACTTTTTCACAATAGCCGTGACTATGTAAAAAAGAAAAATAAAAACTAATAAAAATTTAAAAGTCTAGCATTTTCCCATTTTTACCCTCACATGTGATTTGGAAGAGAGTTATTAGAGAGAAAAAAAACTCATTCATGGACGACAATGAGCAACACCGTCGACCAAAAAATCAGAATCGCCATTTCTCTTAAACAAGGTGAGTTTTGAAAACCATCATATGTTATTTTACAAAACATGGTTGAAATCATTGAATAAATAAAACATGTTTTCGAATTTTTATTGATTATCTTCGAAAAAATTGTTGTAGAATCAATTATTAATGGATGAAATGTGATTTGGGTAAGATTTGTGAGGCGGAGTCGTCAAAAATGACATTTTTCGGCGATCTCTGCTGAAGGAGAATATCCGAGACCTCTGGGCGTCTGCGCCCAGACTCCCAGAGGTCTAGGCTTCTAGGCCCAGATGCCAGTCTGGGCATCTGGGTCGCAGCGAGACGGCCAGTGATTTTTTTCTTTTTCATTTAATATTTAATTTAAAATTAATTTCTAATTTTATTAATTAATATTAATTATTAGTTTAGTTTTGTCTTGAATTTTTAATTAATTAATTAATTTTTAATTTAAATAAATAATTAACTTATTTCAGTAAAATTCACGAAAAAAGAGTTCGTAAAATATAAAATATTATTTAGAGTTTGTTTGTAAGGGATTTTAATCCAATTAAAATTGAAAATATAGTCGTTATTGGGTTCCACTCGTCTAATAAAAGTCAACAATAACGACTAATTTTTCAATTTTAATTCGATTTTAATCTCTACTAAACAAGCTCTTAGTTATAAACTATTAAATATTCGTTTGTTTATTTAATATTATATTAATTATAATTAATATTATAAATTATTAAGTAAATAATTAAAAAATTTATTTTAAATTACTTATTTAATTTGTTTCAAATATTAAATATTTGATTGTTTATTTAATATTCTATTAATTATAATTAAATATTATATAAACAATTATAATTTGTTTCTAAAGCATTAAGTAGTTAAAATAATTAAATATTATAAAAACAATTAAAATAATGAATTTAATTATAAATTTTTCTTTTACAACGAAATATTAAGTGAACAAGTAAAATATTTATTTTAAATTACTTATTGAAATTATTTATAAAGCATGGACTAAACAATTAAAATAAATTATTTCATTTAATAGTTTATTTAAATATTTACTAGTCTTTCCCCCATGCGATGCGCGGTGCGATGCTTTAGAATTTGAAGGCTTTTGTAAGAATTTAGATTGGATACTAAAGAAAATAATTGGGGGTCTAAAAATAATTAACTTCACTTGCTTAGGAAAAAGCCTTCAAGTTGGCCCAACTTCTCTTCCCAATTAAAATACGGATCAAAATTTCATAAATTATCATACTCACAGATACTGAAGAACTTCATTCTAGTAAATAAGTCTAGGTATTTCCCCACTCAACTTATTCTGAGCCAGGTCCCTATAACGATAATTTGAATAAATTCACAAATTTATGACCTCGTGATCACAAACCAGAGATGTGGATGAAAAGATTGTAACAGAACTTACAGTATTTTCAAGTTTGGAATCTGAGACAGTGTTGAAGGTATCAAACCGAATAACTGGTTTTTTATCAAAATCCTGATGAAAAAAACTTGATGAACTAGTCTTACCAGCTTGAACAGAGAAAAATCAATTGCAATAGAAAATGAGCATGTAAAAAAAGAACATGTTAATTTAAAAAATGACTAATAGTAGCACTCAGGAAGCAAAAACTCACAAGCTCTCTAGTTCCTTCAACTTTGAAAAGGAGAATGGAATGTCTCCATGCAGAAGATTGAACGATAAATCCCTGATAACAATAGAGTTAAAATCATCTCCAAAATAATGACGGTCACTATAATTAGCCATAAACAAATGTAAATCTACATTAGTTGACCAAAAAAATTAACTTACAAGCTTCTCAAAGATGAGCAATCACCAATTTCATCAGGTATCTGGCCTGATAGCCTATTTCCCCACAAATCACTATTATACAATATACACAGCAATTTCATCCTCGCTCAGAACTCATAATAGTTGAAAACTTAAGAATAACACAAACAGAAAGATTCATAGATGGTAAATTTACATAGAGAGAAGGCCCTTGAGCTGTCCATTTGCAGGTGAGATTTCACCATCAAGATTCAAACCCGAGATATTACTATAGAAATTTGAACACAATCCACCATTCACAAAATATCAGAATTGCAGAATAATCAATTTGTCACAAATAATTTCACTTGTTTTTGCAGCTGCAACTGGAACAAAACTTTGCCACCTGGCTGGCCACTCGTGCTTCAGAATCGGTACATGTAGACAAATAGCATAATAGACAACACAAATAGCCAAAACCAAGCAGGGTCATTTTGATGCATAAATAAGTGAGTGCAAATGCAACTGAAAGCCCCAATAGTGAGCATATTTTGGGAAACAGAACTACATTACCTGGAAAAATGAAGTATTGAACTTGTTGACATATAGACTCTCCCGCCGAAAAGAGATCTCGTCAATCAAGCAAAGGAAAAAATTCAGAAATCATGCTCGTCAGAAGCTGTACAAAGCTTTAGTAGTGAATGACAGAAATGAGAACAAAGCCTTTGCATAAGCAAATAGATATAAATTTTTTTTTGTATTCATTTTTTCTTTAATTGATATAGTGAAGAATTGGCATGGGGGGCAGTGGAGGTAAGCAATATTGCCGAACCACATTAAATTCTTGTATTTCATGATTAGAATTTTTTTTTAATCTTCTCTTGAATTATTCTTTCTTTATTGAGTCCAACTGATCTAAGGAAATTGGTAGCCACTAATTCCAGTATTTGTTTAAAGTGTACTTCTTCCTTTATATATGATCAACAAAACTGAAGACAATAACAAAACATGGCTTAAACTATTAGTAAAACATTTGGCATCAAGTGACAATGACAATAATATTGTGATGATCAAGACTATAAGTTTTCAAATATATTCTAAAAATTCTGATGAAATTACTGCTAAATTGTATAAATGAAAAAATATCAAGTAACGTTAGATTAAGACAAAATCAAGCCACATTGAATGTTCGTCTCTCATTGCATTACAATGAACAATTACATTTGGTGTGATTAATTTTCTTATTCAATTCAAAGCGCTGTTGTCACCATCTATTTCTCTACATTAGATTAATTCTAGAGAATGGAACGGAATAATACCTGAACATCACCAATAAACGCGAAAACATGAATCAGAAAATCAGTACATAGAAGCTTATAGTCAACAGATTTTTCTGAAATTTCTTGAAGGATTTGGAGCGATTCATCTCTCATGGACTCTGTCAACACTGATCTCACTTCCACCTACGATTTCACGTCTTTGGAAACTAAAATTGATTTCAGAATTTGAAGAGTTCCATCAACAAAACTGCACAAAATAAAATCTTAATTCCTACCAAATTAACCCAGCCACATAAACACACACACACACACACACTCAATAAGCCCAATAAGCCAATAACCCAGCCCACAATTTCCACAGGCCACTGTCCATACTGCCTACAACTTCCACAGGCCACAGTCTCTTCTCCGTTCACCCCTCTCTGGCATCTACCTTCTTCAACCATATCACCACCGCTGCCTGCTAGACATTCCACTACTTCGTCGCCCAACAACAACCCGCTGCCTATCACCCACTTCATTTCCCTTTGCCTCAACAAATGCATTGCATAAGCTGAAAAGATGTCAAATGACATGGTGATAAGTTCTCGTGCTCCATAATGTATCAGACATAGGGAGAAAGTCATGAGTACATATCCTAATCTCAACCATCACCACCATTAACTTATACAAAACTCAAAATCAAAGAGTCATTTTTCGACAGAGTAAACTTCAATCTACGTCAAGAAAGAGCAGATCTGTAACGACAGACGACAGATCGAACAGAGTGTTCTATTAAAACAGCATATCGGAATCGTATAAAGCTGTTAAAATAAAAGTCCCTCAATCGAACCCTTTCGTTCAATATAAATCCAAACAAAAGTTTAAAACGCCTATCTAGATGCAGCGCAGCAGTCTGTGTGTTCCATCTTACCAGCTCCGTGCAGAACGTACGCGTGGAGACGCAGTGTTCGTCGCGAAATTATTATTATTATTTTTTTCCTTTTTTAAGCTATGAATGAATCCCGCCTAAACAATTTGCAATAATAAATTCGAAGAATGGTTTAGGCAGGATTCTTGATCAGTATTTTTTTGCTGGGGACCACTTATATAATAATAATAATAATAATAATAATAATAATAATAATAATAATAACAACAACATGGTTTAGGCGGGTTTTTGGGCGGGAACGCTGTTGTGGAACTATTCTTCTTTAATATAGTATTAGATTGTTTATAATTAAAATTGTTTATTTAAATTTTATATTTCGATTGTTTATTTAATATTCTATTATAAATTCTTCTTTTATTTTGAAATATTAAGTGAACAATTAAAATAATTTATTTTAAATTACTTATTGAAATTGTTCAAAAAACATTAAATAAACAATTTAAAATAAATTATTTCATTCAATTGTTTAGTTATAAATAATAAAAAACTAAATAAACAAAATAAACTGTTTCTTTGAATTGTTTATTTAATATTCTAATAATTATAATTAAATATTATATAAACAATTATAATTTGTTTCTAAAGTATTAAGTAGTTAAAATAAATAATTGAAATAAATTATTTAATTTAATTGTTTATTTAATTTAATAGTTTGTTTAATATTTAATTATAAAAAAAGTGTAGTAGTTAATGTCATTCGATTATTCCATTATTCCATTATCCGTTATTCCATTATCTATTGATTCTTGCAGATAGTAGTTAATGTCATTCGATTAGTTTAATTTTTTGATATTATGTTTTATCTATTATATCTTGCACAAGATTCTAATATTTGAAATATTGCATGATGAATTACCATTTAGATGATGCGATCAGACATATCCCATGTATAATTACATCGAACTGTAACTTTGCCATCTTTACAGTGGTATTAGATTTACTGGACAATGCGCACGTAGACATATTAAGACGATCCTGCTTATGGTCATTGTATTCATTGCGCGGCGTACAGTTTATTTAATATTCTATTAATTATAATTAAATATTATATACACAATAATTGAAATATTGAATTGACAATTAAAATAAGAAATAATGAAATAATCAATTAACAATTGAAATAAAAAATAAAAAAATATTATTTAGTTATAAATAATAAAATATTAAATATTAAATTATTTTATTTTATATTCTATTAATTATAAACAATAAATAAAATATTCAATTAACAATTAAAATAATGAAATAATCGGTTAACAATTCAAAAAAATAAAATAAAATATTATTTAGTTATAAATAATCAAATATTAAATATTCGATTATTTATTTAATATTCTATTAATTATAATTAAATATTATATACCCAATAAATGAAATATTGAATTGATAATTAAAATAAGAAATAATGAAATAATCTGTTAACAATTAAAATAAAAAATATTATTTAGTTATAAATAATCAAATCTTAAATATTCGATTATTTATTTAATATTCTTTTAATTATAATTAAATATTATATACACAATAAATGAAATATTGAATTGACAATTAAAATAAGAAATAATGAAATAATCAATTAACAATTGAAATAAAAAATAATAAAATATTATTTATTTATAAATAATAAAATATGAAATATTCAATTGTTTATTTTATATTCTATTAATTATAATTAAATTAATTATGGACAATAAATAAAATATTCAATTAACAATTAAAATAAGAAATAATGAAATAATTGGTTAACAATTAAAATGAAAAATAATAAAATATTTTTTAGTTATAAATAATAGAATATTTAATTTTTAATTTTTAATTTAATATACTATTAATTATAATTAAATATTATATAAACAATTAAAATAGGCAATTTAATTATAAATTCTACTTTTACAATTAAATATTGAGTAAACAATTCAAATACACGATTTAAATTATTTATTTAAAATAAATTACTTCATTTAATTGTTTATTTAAATTTTATTTTTAATATTAAATTAATTATAATTAAATATTATATAAACAATTAAAATAAACAATTTAATTATAATTGAATATTTAACGACAATAATTATGCAACATACAAATTATTATTAATAATATATTTTTGAGTGCAATTAAGTCATTAAACAAATACCTTTAAATCGTAGTTTTTAGCTTATTTTTGAGCACTTTTGAGCGTTTTGATGTGTGTGTTCATGTCGTTTTGTAGTTTAAATACATTGGAGAAAATGACGTATTTTGGAGTCTTAGATAAAGTCGTGCGTGATCATAAAAATCGGACTCAAAGAGGAGGTGAAACAAAAAAAAATGAAATAAAAAATGGTGAATTGGATGAAATTCGCCAGAATAGGTGGTGATAATAGTGCAATTATCACGTTTTTCATCCACTAATAATTGCATTTTCATGATTTATTGGCGCCTAAATATTCTAAGTACACTTGCATTTTGGTTTAGGCTGTAAATGAACAAATGCGATGGAAATTAGAAGAAAAGAGCGAAAATGACCAAAATTGAAGAAAATGATAGTTCATGGATTAAAGTGCAAATATTCTAAACTTGTTTATAACCTTGTGATGAAGATTCGAGAGTGTTGGAGGTCAATTGGATGAAAAATGAGTCAAATGGATGAAATATGGCCAAAACATTATTACTTATTAACTTTCAAGCAGAAAAATTTTGCATCGATTATCAGTCTCATATTGAGATCAGTTTTTGACATGGAAAACAATCGAATTCGAAGATGGTATCTGAAGCAAAGTTGTAGCCCTTTGAGTTAGCTTTCCAAAGCATCTTGAATCACCTCAATCGGATATTATGAGAGAAAGTTACGGCCCAAAAATACTGCAAGGCACGCCGGGCCCAGACGGCCCATACATCCGGATGTCTGGTTGACCATTTTACAGACGATAGTAAATTTGTCTGAAATTATATATGCAGATGAATTTTTTTCTCGTTTTTGTTAAAAATGATTATAGATCTATTTAAGATTGTAAAATTTTCATATACCTATATCGTAATGAGATTTAAAAATTAAAATAATGTACTAATTTTACTGAAACAAAAATTAAAATACGTAAATATAATCACCAATTTCACTGATGGCTATGAATAATATTTTCTTATTGAACTTTTGTTAAATTTATCTGTTTTCAAATTTAAAATAGAGGAAAAATAAAACAATTTTTATCTATATTGAAGTAAACAGATAAAAAAAAAGTGATTTTGAAATTTTAAGTTGGAAGTGTTTGAAATTCTTTATAACTTAAAAATTGTATTTTTGTCTTTTAAACTATACCATATTTTTGTAATTATATAAAATTTTAAGGATAGTTTTGTCTTTTACACATTAGAAGGCTATTGTGGTGAACGTTAAATTTTTTTGGCAAAGTGAAAAAAAGAGCAGAGCTGCCATCTTCTTGTCAAAGTAAAAACATCCAGCAAACACCTCTTTAAATTTCGACCAACTGCTGAAAATTTCCATTTTCCTGTAGCAACGAATTTACAGGCAGAAGCAAATAATACAACCAAATGAACAGATGCCAGGTCTCTCATCTTCAGTATGTCATCTTTGGAGAAAGCCACCTGAAAATGAAAACTAAATTCTTGTAAAAACTTAGAATACGCGAAAATTATTTTTATTTTTATTTTTAAAGAAAGAATCAATTTCAGTAATTCACATTTCAACATCACCCTCAAATACCAAACAAATATGCATTAAGCACCACGGTGACTGCCACCAAGACTTGTGCCACACGGTGACTGCCACCACGACTTGTGCCACATAGGATCACTCTAGAGTGTTTACAAGAGTGCTCGATTGACTTGTGAAAACAGAGCAGCAACCACATTCACGATGATTTTATGAGTTCAGAAATCAATGGGACTTTTATTGAATCTATCTTGGGACACGACCATTTCAAGCAAGTTCTAGAGTTGGCTTAAAACCAAGTTCTAACTACGGAAGGTGAACTAATTTGGCTTGAACTTTACTAGCAAGTACCCTTCTAGGACATAGTATCAGGTAAGACTACATAGTTTTATAATAAACAAGATTTTACTTTTTTTCTTTTCCTTAATTTTGTCCATTACTATCTAATTCTCCATACCAAACATGCAATCCACTTACGTGGTAAACCGTCATCTTCGACATAACTTCAATGCCCAGGCATGAAAAATTATGATTTGTCAAAACCAAGAGCGCTGCAGCTTAAATTGTCTCTTGCTCTGTAATACTGCATCTACCATAGTCAATTCACTAGAAAATTCATCACATTATTTGATCATTTATCAATTCTAGTCAAGTCAACTGAACTCAAAAACCCCTTGTCTCCTACTTCTGTTGCGTGGAATCAGCTACATGGATCCTGTTTCTCTACTTCATTTTATCAAGGTCATCTCCTACGTTAAATCACAAAGGTTCATCTCTTTTATATGATTTTTGGGAGACCTATTCCCATATGCTCACCGATGAATAGACTAGAAACCTTCGTTGAAGTGCGCTGCTAATTATCTCAATCGATTTTCAAATAATTATCTTTAATGGGCCACTACAAGAATACACTCATTCATCCTCTATCTCATCTTTAATTGCTGCACATCAATCATAGTAATAAATTGCAAAGAGAAATATGATTTGATGTGTGATTTCAATCTTCAAGAAGCATCCAGGGAAAGAAAACAAGAGGGAAAGCACAGAGTTACTATAGAAATAAATACAGAATGTACACCTCCCAATGCTACTTCATGAGAGAATAGCATTCCAAAAAAGATAAAAAATCACAATTAAGTTGACTATTCAATTGATATTGCCTACTTGACCATGAAATTTAGATAACTGGTGTGTAGCTTTTCCACCATCAAACTAATCTTTTGTTTCCCTATTATACGATGGTAGGTTTATTTCCCTTTTTTTATTTGATCACCTATTTCCTATAATTTAGATCCAAATTGATTCAGGACTAATTGTATGACTACACATAAAATTAAACTTCCAGAATATTATGAACCAAAATCCCTAGTCATATATGTCAGCGAAGTACCAAGATCTGAGCTATGTAAGCCCCTAATGGCAATGTGGTTACCATCTAGCCCTAGAAAATATCTTCCTACTTGCATAAAGATCAACATGTCTCTTGACCACTTGAGCAACTAGAATAACTCACCTTCAAAGATGAAATGCTGAGGATTGACTCATCTTACGTCATAAAACTTAATGTCAAATTGAACTTGTGGCGAAGGCAGCAGAATTATTGTTATCCAATGGTGCTTCATTATGCGTGTTCATATCATCATCGTTCCTTCGTGCTGTGACAGAAGAATCCACTGGGCTGTTTGCCAGCGGAATGCGACCAGCTCTATTATTATCTCTAATTTCAAGTTGTTCCATCATGCGGGATACAGTAGCAATTCCAGCATTCACCTCCCTCCTAACCTCAGAACCGATATCTGCCATCGATGAGCTTCGAGAAAACAGCTTCTCCTTCAATCCTCTTGTACTTTTTGAAATCGATTCTTTGTATCTTGGACAAAATAATCATATCTCAACACAGTTTAGACTCGAGAAGGCAACAGGAACATCTAAAACTAGTATATAAAATAAGATCTGAAAGAATTGTATTACTCATACTTCATCGACATTGCACTTAATCGAGATTTCCAAGTGTCCGAAAATGACTGCAACTCTGAGGGTCCAGCTCTGTCTAGATTTGATAAGGAAGACGGACTCACATAGCTTCTGAAATAGACAGAAAAAGTCGGACTCTAGAATAAATAGGGGAAAAAGATAGTGTATAGATCAAGTTAATTTACTAAATATAGCATACTCCCTGCTCATACTAAAACATGCTTTAAAAGTTCAATTTGGGAAAGGGAGTTAAGACTACCTATTATCATTAGGTGTTCCTTGACCAGTTGGCATGAAAAAAGATCGAGATGATGAAGCTGAAAGTCGATTTCCTTGAACAGATGATGGCATAAGTTGTGGCTGTTCATCCCCGATAGATGTAAGCTGGAGCGATGGATTAGTTAAAGTTGCTGGAGCTGGCACAGGTTCACCTCCACCAGGAGTTAGGGAAGCTGAAACTGGACCAGCAGAAGATGAATTATGCTGAGTTGAGAACACAACAAACTGCTGACGGCCTTGCCCAGATGAGTGACTCCTTGAGCTCTCCCTCCGAGCTAATTGATGACTCCTTCTAATTGCAGCAGCAGTCAACTGCTGGATAATGTGGTCCTGAAGTTCGGAATTTTGCACCTCCACTGGCAACTGCATCTACAAAGGAGTTTAAAAACACCAACAATGTAAAATTGTTCAACACCATGTGAAAACCAGGAAAAGTAAAAAAAAAAAAAAAAGGTTCAGATGGAGTACGAACATGCTGCAACTCAAACTCCCCAAGAGTGGGATAATGAAATATCGTGGCATTTCTTGATGGTGTTAACCTAAAACTTCTCTCCCACTCTACTGCCTCGAGCAACTCTTGACTGTCATGATAGTTGAAAGTTGAAACATAAAGTCCCTTAAAGTGGATACAAATAATGATGAAGTTGAAAACAAGGAGCAGCCAGAAACTAAAATGAGAAGGCAAACAACAGAAACGAACCAGGCAGGATCTTTCAGTCCGAGCGGTTGCCAACACATTGGACAATTAGAGCTTCTCTGACACCTGTTTATTTTAGAAAGAAAGTAAATTATTTCCACTTCTTTTCCGCAAAAGCCTATCCAATGATATCTCTTGTCTCTAGCCACTGCAAACATAAAATTTGAAACCCCAGCATGGAATGAATTTTATGCCAATACTGAGGCGGGTACATATCTACTCTCCAAAATGGCTTAGAAGAATCCATGAGTTTGTGGAATGAGATCTCGTGTTTCACAAAATTGCATCATAAGTAAGTTCTCTCTTTTGCCTAGGCAGAGAGGAGGAATGTAAGTCAAGACTGATTCAAGAGTCTTGGAGAGAAGGGAAAGGTCAGAGCTTCTTGCCTTTCAACTCAATTTGGTAAATAAACTATCAACATAAGATGTGAATACATCACATTTATATTTACCTAAGAAAGTTGAGTGTGACACATCATCATGGCTTATATCTTCTTTAATTGGCGATTTGCACCAAATATACCAGGTTTGAAGGTCCACCTCAGCCAGTTTCCACTTCCAGTAGATAAGAGCATTGTACAAGATGCACAATTGCAGCAAATTACAGTCCATGTATTTTATTTAATTGCTAATCACAAGATGGGTCCGCCAACAAGAGTTTTACTGGGTCTTAATTCAGTGAAGTAATAATTGTGCCAGGAATTGATCACTGGGTACTGCTGAACTGATGCCAAGGGTCAATTCATTTCAAGAAACAGAAGCGACAAATAAAAAGGATTGCGAAGGATTAAGCATCAAACAGAGTATGAAGCCCCTAGGTAATGTAAAGGGTGTGACAAGATGTGCAACTGTGGATGGCCTTATTCGTACAACTTGCAAGCAAGGTTCCACGATCCAAGGCAATGATTGAAATTAGCAACCTAATCAAATTGATCAAATCTCGAACAACAGCACACAATCATAACCTCCTGTTTAACTCAGCATGTTTCGGTCATTATCCATTACTATATTAAACCCTGTATCTGTATGTTAGCTTGTAACTAGCCCTACCATAATTCTTTCGCCATTTATATCTGGGAGAAATCTCGTGCTCCATTTAGGTCACTCGGTCTTGAGCATTTATATACGGATTGAATTTCAAATCATCTACTTTAGCTAAACCAACAGTGGCCAACCCCAAACGAGTGGTACTCCGTTTACACCTCAAGGAATTATTGGGACACAAGTTATAAACTCAATTATGATAAAAGCAATATGTGCACCAGATCATCGTCCGAGGGACCAAGGAAAAGAAGAAGAAAAAAATTGACAATAGAAGTTGTGTACCATTCAAGAATGCACTGAAGATGGAACTCGTGCTTACAACTGGTCACCTGCGTAAAACAATTGTAATGTTCTGTTTCAATTACAATCATAAGACCAAACAAAACATTGTAATTGGGCAAAAGAAAATTGCATTATCATATACCCTGGAAGGATCATTTTCACTGAAGGCCTCAAGGCAAATGCTGCAACCATCGTCACAGGATTCTTGAATTCCACCCTCTACAAAAGCCGCAGCTGACGCTAGATGATTCTCTGCCTTCTTCACCTCTTCTGTTCCCGGAACCTTGAAAGCGGGGAAAAAAAAGCATCTTTTACTTCAATATATCAATTAAAATTTTAGATTAAAATGCCTATTCCTTTTCTAGGTGCATACAATAATAGCCCGAAAGTTGATCTAAATCTGTATCATAAACAGAGAAACAGAATACTCGAACTTCTCAAAAAAGGGAGAAGGCAGATGGAACCTTTGAAATTAATCATTGCATAATCAAATACAGGAGAAAAAACTAAAATCGCAGAAAGTTTTAAGAAATTCAATCTCTTCTCATTGAAATTAAATTTGATTGCATTAAAGAAAAACAATAAAAATTATTTCCCCAGTGTTGAAATTGATCGAATTAATTCTCATTCACGTCATCAGCAATATAAATTTTAGAACAAAACATTATACCCTATTCAAAATGTCGTCCAAATTGTATATCAGAAATTAAAATGACAGGTCAGGAAAAAAAAAAAACATAAAAGATCCACACAAAAGATGGAGCTTCTAAAATTGTACTACGCTAATTAGGTTAAATCGTATCAACTGACCTCCATGGGAGACAGAAAGACGTTCCAGAAAAAAACACATATGGATCAAGAACTGGAAAAAACTCCCATTAATGTCCACAAGTTGAGCTGTTAATTTTCTCCTACCTCTGAGGTCCCATTCAAGAAACCCTATAATTTAGAAAGAAAAAGTACAGAGAAAATGGGAGGGCTTAAAAAAGCAGAGATGGAAGAGGTCGCGTTTTTTACATTAGCTTTCAGCTTTTGTTTATTATTCTCCAACTTTATAGGAATCAATTGTTTCAAAAATAACTGAACTTATAGAGTTAATTGTTTCATTAGCCACTGAACTTTCATACATGTCACGGTTTACCCACTCACATTTAAAACTTATCTCACTGGCCACTTAACTTTAAATCGTCCCACTCCGTTGGCCACTGGATCAAAACCGTTAGTAACGTTGTCCACGTGGCTGATGGAAAGATGACGTGGCACGTTAAATTCCACGTCAATGCCATGTGTGCAAGTGGATTACTCACCGAACTTTGCTCAATGTCACGGATTACTCACCGAACTTTGCTCCATGTCGCGGATTACCCACCGAACTTTGCTATATGTCACGGATTACTCACCGAACTTCGTTCTATGTCACGATTTACTCACCGAACTTCCAAAATTGTCCCGTTGGCCACCGAACTTTACTCTATCCAACTTCATCACTCACCCAAATTAAGATGATGTTTGACGGGGATTAAAATTGAATTTTTTGATAAATTGTGATAGAAGTTTTTGAAATATATGGTTGAAAAGTTGCGGAACACATGAAATGGTTAGAGACGCATTTTGTCATATTTAATCAAAGCGAGATTCAATTATATTATGAAATGCGTGTTTGGTAGTGATGATTATGGTTGGGCAAAAAGTCCGAACCGAATCGGATCCGAACCAAACCAAACCGAGTGGTTTTCTTAAATTAAATACCAGAACGAGTATCTTTCGGTTCGGTTACCTATTTTAGACCAAGAACCGAATAAGAACCGAATTTCTCTTAATTTTTAAATTTTTTTTATATTGCATAAATCAAATTATTTTAATTTTTTCTACACAAATTAACTAATTAGGTAATTAATGCTCCAACTTCCAAACTTTTGTTTAAAAAGTTTAAAAAATTAAAATAATTTGATTTATCCAATATAAAAAAATTAAAAAATTCAGAGAGATTCGGTTCTTCTTCGGTTCTTGGTCTAGAATAGGTAACCGAACCGAAAGATACTCGTTCGGGTATTTAATTTAAGAAAACCACTCGATTTGGTTTGGTCCGGATCCGATTCGGTTCGGACTTTTTGCCAAACTCTAATCATCACTACCAAACACGCATTTCATAATATAATTGAATCTCGCTTTGATTAAATATGACAAAATGCGTCTCTAACCATTTCATGTGTCTCGCAACTTTTCAACTACATATTTCAAAAACTTCTATCACAATTTACCAAAAAATTCAATTTTAATCCCCGTCAAACATCATCTTAATTTAGGTGAGTGATGAAGTTGGATAGAGTGAAGTTCGGTGGCCAACGGGACAATTTGGAAGTTCGGTGAGTAAACCGTGATATAGAACAAAGTTCGGTGAGTAATCCATGACATATAGCAAAGTTCAGTGGGTAATCCGTGACATGGAGCAAAGTTTAGTGAGTAATCCGTGACATGGAACAAAGTTCGGTGAGTAATCCACTTGCACACATGGCATTGACGTGGAATTTAACGTGTCACGTCATCTTTCCATCGACCACGTGGACAACGTTACTAACGGTTTTGATCCAGTGGCCAACGGAGTGGGACAGTTTAAAGTTGAGTGGCCAGTGGGATAAGTTTTAAAGGTGAGTGGGTAAACCGTGACATGTATGAAAGTTTAGTGGCTAATGAAACAATTAACTATTTCGGTCACGACTGCCCACCATTGCTTCGCACTACTCACCCAACTTTACGATTTACCTCTCCATCCATCACTGTAAAAAATTTGTTTGTTGGTTGCTGACTTGGGGGACGGAATTCCTAGGTAGCAGATGATGGCCGTTAAAATGGGAAATTATATACACGTTTTATGCAGATTCAGCAAAATCCATTTAAAAAAAAGAATTAAAATGGGAAATCACATACGCTGCCGACAGACTGGAACCTGAGAGTTCCTTCTTCCCTGCCGCATATAACTAGTTATATACGTATGGTGCAGTGGCGGAGATGTTGCCAATGCCAAGAACGGTGCAAGATTTGCTGGGTAGGAAAAAATATGTGGTGAGTTCAACGGATTTGGGGGTGGCGCAAGGAAAGCTTTCTCCTTTGGCCGTTTTTTGGGGCAAATTATATGTTTTCTCCTTCGACCGCCATTGAGGCAAAAACAGCTGATTTGGGCAAATTATATGCTTTTTCCGTCTCTCCATCGGCCATTTTTTAGGGTAAAACTTAGAACTAAACTATAGCCGACTGCCCATTATAATTTGGCATCCCGCAAAATGTAATTTTGATGATTTTAGATTGTGTTTGGACGTGGATGTAAGGTGGTAGGTTTTGGTTTTTTGTGGGAGTGGGAGTGGGGAGGGTGGTTGAGGAGGAAGAACATCATTTCTGGTTTTTGTCCGATGACACTGTAGCAAGAAGCTTCAGAGAAGAAGGGACAGGGGTAACTGCTGGAGAAGAAGGGGAGTGTTTGGCTGTTTGCATTTCAAATAAGTTGACTTTTGTTTTTTTTTTTCTTTTTAAGTTTTAATATTAGTTAAAGGTGAATTGGATAACTTGGCTGATTTGGCATTCACACAGCAGTCTGTTAGTTGCCACGTAATAAAATCGTCCTCCACTTAGGAATTCCGTCCGCCACGACAACGACCAACAAACAGATTTTTTTACTGTGATGGATGGAGAGGTAAATAGTAAAGTTGAGTGAGTAGTGCGAAACAAAATGAAGTTTGGTGAGCAGTCTGTGACCAAGATATAAGTTCAGTGATTTTTGAAACAATTGACTCAACTTTATAGTATTTTGTTTTTTTAAGGTTTTTTTTTTTATATATTTTATATTTTATCCTATAAATTAATACTAGGTGATTTTTAAAAGATTGTTAGAAATTTAAAATTTTTGGTATTGTTCTAGGATTAATCTATTTGTACAACCATAGATAATAATGTGATTGACAATGTACGATTTTTGAAAAACTATTAGTTGCAAAAACAAGTTTTTTTTTCAAACGTCCAATGATAGCGTGTAGCTTGCCACGTGATATGTTGTCAACAAGATTGACTTCCATGATTATACACTAAGCATAATTGCATTACATTAGGATTTTGTTATTTGTACATAAAAAAATGTACACAATGAATTATATAATATGATATGAAGGGAAAAGATTGAAAGAAAAATTTGATTGTATTTTAAATTGTCAAATGATAAAGTGTCATATGATATTATGTAATTCATTATATAAATCTTTATGTACATATAGCAAGACTCATTATATTATACCACTGTTTAGTGAAGATTAAAATTGGATTTTTATTAAATTTTGATAAAAATTAATGAAATATACGATTAAAAAGTTGTGGACCCCATAAAATGAGTTGTTCAAATTAATTGTTTACTTTAAGTTAAATTAAAATCAAGATTTTAATCAATACTGAGCTACACACACACACACAGAAATGATCTAACAATTCTCGATTTTACGTAGTGAGAATATTCTTATCTCCATTCGACACAACAAAATCGTCAACAGCTAGGCGTTTGATCTATTTTACCAAAAAGATCACACTCATATGCATTATTCTCTAGCTTTCTACCCATAAGCATGCATGTGTTCATGCCAATTGTTTGGACTTTTCGACCTAAGAATGAAGGCAATGTTACCTTAAGCGAACCTTGAGAGCCAAATCTGTGATTCATGAAGGTTGGTATTAGAGCAAGATTGCTCGACTGTGCATTGTTGGTTGTGAGATCAATGCCGTGCGTTCTTGCTGAGAAAAGATTTTGGGCCACTCATCGTGTCGACAAGTATGTGGAAAGGGTAGGCGTTTCGCTAATGTTCCTATATGATTTGTCAAGTTTATTTTGTAGAGCACAATGATGGAGATTTTATATTTTCTTTGACATGTGTTGTAGCGTATGTTAAAGGTTGGTGTCCATTCGAGGAACTAATGCTTATGGAGGCATATGGTGAAGGTTTGTATAAGAGACAATATATATAGAATTACTGCGAATAAATGTGCTAGGGAGCACTGTGTAGATGACATTCCATAAGGAGATGGTGCATCTATTATCTTGAAATGAGAGGAATGGATGTTGATACAGAGCTTACTTCTCACCCGAGTTTGAATAAGGGAGAATATTACGTAGTGAGAATGTTCTTCTCTCCATTCGACATGGTAAGATTGCCAACAATTAGGTGTGTGGTTTACTTTACCAAAGAATGCACTAATGATATGATCATATACAAGTATTTTCTAGCGTCATACCTATAAGCATGCATGTGTGCTAGTTGTTCGGGCTTGAGGTCTAAGAATGAGGAAAAGACTGCCTTAAGATGTGGAGTCTCGAGAGCCAAACCTACAGTTCACGAAAGTCTGTGTCTATGTTATGTTAAAGATTGATGACATAAATATCAATTCAGTGGTAGATAACAAATTTAATTCAAATTTTGAAAGGGAACATAAATTTATCTGCCAACACGTTGATACGACATGTCGTTGATGCTTATCATTAGATGAGTATTGATACTCATTAGATCAATTCTCTATATTCAATAATATTATATATTTTTGTTTGATATGCAGAATATTGACTTTTGAACTCGTTTGGTGCATTGGATTAGAGCACATAAAAAGTAGTTGTTTCGCGCGGATTATCGAGCCTCGCTAACAATTAAAAGATGGTTCAGACGATTGTGTAAGGAACAAACCTCTCGAGACAAAGTCCCAACGAGGGGTGCTTTATTTATGAAGATTACAATTAGGAAGAAGAAAAACGCCTTCAAAGGGCACAAGCACACAAAGCAATTTGAAATTTGATAATAAGAATTAAACGAAATGAAATTACATAATTCTTTGTTTGAGAGTGATTGATTCGGGATCCTCCTTCTATGTCTTCTTTTTTATTTTATACTTATTTGCCAGTTTTCCTCGTAAAACCATTTGGAAACTGTTTTTCACTCTATAACTACCCACTTGCTTCATAATGACTGACGTGTCAAGGAACCGCTATTTTTAAACTGCTACTATTACTTCTCTCTTTTAATTGTTTGCAACCAAGATTCTTGGATTGTGGAATGTGATAAGATTGCTCAATAACTGTTTCAATAACCACCGCTTTAAATAACAACAAGACGCTATATTCGCTCAGATATTGGTCGTCTCGAAAGCTTGGGTGAAAATGGGACCATCTCTCTAAGCGATAATAAGATATTTCATTCGCTTAGATCCTGAGCGTCCTACAGGTTTGGACGATGATAGTCCTCCGTTTATGGGCCTCCACTATATTTTACAATGGTCTCATTTGGGTCTATCCCTCAAATTCCCTAACTGGGCTCCATTTCTTGGACCATTTAATTGTGCCTCATTTTTGTATGTCAACAATTACCTCCCAATATGGCAGAATTAATATCAAGTATTAATCTTATGCAATATTCTTCTTTTGTATTTTCTGGCAATACTATTCCATATTCACAAATAGATTCCAAATTTAGCACCTTTGAATACCTCGAATCCATTTGGGCTAATTCGTTTGTTAAATCGTTATACATCATGTTAACGTATTGAAACTCCGCTTGATCAAACTCTTCCAATAATTCTTGGGCGATTTCATATTGACTTAAAATCACCAATCAATTGGTAAATTACTAATTGAGAATCGCTCCTAATGATTACATTCTTTATTCTCATTTCTATTAACAGCTCTAACCCCACGATCAATACTTCGTGTTCGGCTTGATTATTAGTACACATTCTATCCAAAGTAAAAGCAAATTTATGACAAATCCCTAGGGAATTTATTAAAACTATACCTACCCTGCACTTCTAGAAGTTTTCGATCCATCAAAGTACAACATGCAATGTTTTAATTCGAATGAATCAATTTCCAATTCAATTTCTTTAGGCATATCAGGGCATGGATGATCGGCCAAAAAGTTAGTCAATACTTGATTTTTCACTACCTTTTGGGGTATATATTGTCTTTCAAACTCCGATAATGCCAAAATCCAAAGGCATATCATTTGGTGTAAAATAGGACAAAAAAACATATACTTAACTAAATTTACTTTAGGAACTAAGTAAACAATCACATACCGTAAATAAGCCCTTAGTTTTGTACATGTGAAATACAAAGCAAGACACAACTTTTCAATAGCAGAGTAATTACATTCACATTTTGTTAACCGTCTACTCAAATAATAAATCGTCATTTCTTCACCAAATTGGTCTTCTTGTGCTACCATTCCGGCTATTGATTATTGTTCAGCCGATATGTACACTTTCATTGGCCGTCCTTGGATGGGTGATACTAACACGACGGACTTGATAAATATGACTTCAAAAGCTATCAAAAGCCTTTTGATACTCTTCCTTTCAGACGAATTCGTCCTAATTTTTCAACTTTAAAAAAGGCAAAAAAACTTTCGTTCGCCCCGCACAATTAGAGATAAAGAGTCTTAAGAAGTTTACTTAACCTAAAAACCTTTGCAATTCTTTCTTATTTCCAGGCGGTTTGACCTCTAAAATGGCATTTGCCTTATTTTTTTCAAGTTCAATTCCTCTTTCGTGCACTAGAAAACCAAGGAAATTCCATGCATTAACGCCAAATGCACATTTCAAAGGATTCAATTTTAACTTGTACTGCCTCATTTGCTCAAATGAACGTTTTAATTGTTCAAAATGATCTTCTTCCTTAATGGACTTGACCACTATGTCATCTACATATACTTCAATACATTTACCTATCATGTCATGAAAAATTAGGTTCATTACCCTTTGATAGGTTGTCCCTATATTTTTCAGACTGAAAGATATAACTACCCATTCAAAATATTTTAAAACCCCAGGGCACCTAAAGGTAGTTTTATGTATATCTTCTTCAACTATGTAAATTTGATTATATCCCGAATATTCGTCCATAAAAGAATACATTATGTGTCAGGCAGTTGAATCTACTAACGAATACACCGCAGACATTGGATATTCATCTTTGGGTGTTGCTAAATTTAAATTTCTAAAACCCATGCACACCCTTATATTACCATTCTTTTTTAACACTAGCACAATATTAGATAACCATTCAACATATCTGACTGTCATAATAAAACTCGCTTTTAACAATCGCTCTATTTCCTTTTTTACCTCAGGCAACACATTAGGGGCAAAACGTTTAGGAGGTTGTTTATGAGGCTTAAAATTTGGTTTAGCTGGTAATCTATGTTCTACCAAATTCTTATCTAAACCAGGTATATATTCATATTCCCAGGCAAAGCAATCATTGTATCCTTTTAATAAAGCGATTAATTTATTACTTACCTCCTGACTAAGTATCTGACTGACAAATGTTGAGCGATCTTCCCCTTCGTCACCAATATTCACCTTTATCAAAGGGTCTTGTACTTGAGCATGTCCTGACTTTGCGATCCTCATTATTTCATCGACTAGATTCCTGGTAGGCACTTCATCTCCTAACCAATCCACTTTGTTGACTTCTCGACCAATATTCCGCTTCAATTCGAACACTGCTACTTTATTTCTCAACATCCTCAATGCCTCTTCTTCCCTTGTCTTCTCTTTACATTCTTTATTGAAAGCCATTAATTTGGCTTTGAAGGCCTGAATATTGGCCATGTTTTCTTGTTGCTGACAACTCATTAGAGTTCCTTTATTATCTTTTTGTCAATTACTGGCTCCTCGAGGGCCACTATGTTTGACATCATTTGATTGAACATTTCAGTCAGTGTATCTACTGAAAATGGCTCTTCACTCTGTGCGACAATTTGTGTCTCTACCTTTCTACTGAGTTTGCTTCTGTGACAAAGGGTCTATGATCTGCTTGCACTGCTTCTGCTTTCCCTTTGTCATTCCAGAAAACCAAGCATTGGTGAAGCGATGAAGGTATACAGCGACTCCCGTGAATCCAGTCCCTTCCTAGTAGCACATTGTAACTAGTAGGATCATCTATCACAAAGAAGACTGTGGTTCTAGTAGTTGTTCCCACAGTTATGTCCAATGACATTACCCCTTTAGCTGAAGTTGCTCCTTCATTGAAACTTGTGAGAATGACTTCTGTTGGGATCATGTCACTTTCTGTCTTTACAAATTTTCTCATCATTCTACATGGAATAGTATTTGTAGCTGCTCCATTATCAATGGACACTTTTGCCACAGGTATGCCATTGACTAAAACCTTCACGTACAATGGCCTCAAGTGTTTGGTTAACTTCATCGTTGGTCTCTTAAAGATGACTTTTTCAGCTGCATCTATTTCCACTTCCTATTTGTCTTCCGTTGAATTATCTCTTTGTGAGAAGTCAACATGCAATATTTCGCACTGAGTTTCTGCTTCTTGGATTTCCTCCTTAATTTCCTCGAGTGCTTCTTCTTTGGTTATCCAACCTATAGGGGAAGGCAATATTCTTGGGGGTGACCCATATTTCTCAGAGCGAGGCACTCTCTTCTTTTTTTTGGGTGTCCCGTATAACACATAGTAGACAAAAGAACGTCCAGATGGTTCTCCTAACAAATCCACATGGTGAACACCTTCCCGATGTAGTTGCTTCAATAAAGTATTGCGCGACACTCCTCTTCTTTCTCTTTGCTCCTAAATCAATTTCCTCTTCAATGTCAGTCATGTCATCATCCTCTTCTTCATCATATACTTCCCGAGATGTTTGGCTTTCTTCACATTCCAGCGCACATGCTTCCTCCTCGTTATCTTTCATTTCCCCATCTTCATTTTCTTTATGTTTGAATTCATTGACTAGTAAATAGTTATTAGCCATAACGGGAGGTAATGTACCAAACTGAATAGTGAGGGATTGCTCTGGATCTTCTTCATCCTTCTTCCCACGCTCAAATTTTGATCTCTCGGAAGAACTTTCTGGTAACTCTTCTATTGATTTACCCATATCGGCCCTTTATTATCTTTAAGAACCATTTTTTTAGCCACCTTAAGCAACTTCGGTGCCTTTGGATGTGGCAATCCCTGTTGTTGCCTAATCATTCGTCCATAGTTCCGTTAAAAATGCCTTTGTTGGGTTCTGGTCATCTCATTGAAAGGTACAACCCTTCCTGCATTATACTGGAATGAATGCCAACATTTGGTTGGCGAGGTTGCGGCCTGAATGTTTTCCCATTGTTTATCGGCCTGAACTGACTCTCAAAAGGCGGTCCTCTATAGAATGATACACTCCGTCCTTCATTAGGCTGAATATTTGGGACAGTATCAGGGCGATGGTGATGTCGCCAATTCATGGTCTTTCTATGTTTGCATTTACTTCTCATTTGTATCTCGCACACTGAAAGTTTCCGTCCTCTCTAGGCTCCTTCCCTTTGATACGTTCAAATATACTGGGATGTAGCCCAAAATCTTCTTCTTCGTTATCTACAACCAACTTGAATCTTGGCAACTTGTTTTGAAACCAGTAATCGCCATGTTCACCCCAAGTGGTTGTGGAAAAGGATTTTCATCCACTGTTATTTTTTTCTTAGCTTCGAACATGATTCGCCCTGACTCGATGGCATCATGTAACACATGATGAAAGACCAAACAATTATTAGTCATACGTGACCATGCATTGTGCCATTTACAATATTTTTTATGCTTAATTTGTTCAGGGTCTAGCGATTTATGCTTGTCGTTCAACTTTATCTGCTTATCCTTATATAATTTATCAAATATAAGGTTAGCCTTGGTCACATCAAATGATAATACCCTAGCCTTTTTGTTTTCCTCTTTTAGAGGCTCATTCTTGCCCGACGTCTTGGATTTAGCCATTATGGGACAAGCATATGCATATCCCTTAATCAATTTGGCTAAACATACTTCCGTTTGATCATAATATTCGCCACTAACAGTAGGTCTCTATAATAAGTCCCCTTGATAGAATTTTTCATTTCTTCTTCTTCTCTTATTAGTCACTCATATCTAATCACTATAGCACTTAGTTGAAAAAGGTTAGGAAATTCCCTGTCCAGAAATTTCTTTTTAAGTCAAAACTCAACAACTTTGAGCTATTTTGACGAATTCCTTTTCTGGCAGAGCTACAAAACATTTGCTCATGGCAGCTTTAAACCTCTGAAAAAAGCTTTGCGCCAATTCATTTGGCATTTAACGTAAATTCGCCAAGTCAGCCAAACTAACTTCAGATTCAGTTTTGTAAAATTGAGCGTGGAACAATTTTTCTAGTTGTTGCCATATTTGAACAGAATTTGCTGGCAAATTAATAAACCAGGAAAAAACTATTCTATTAACGAACTAGGGAACAGTCTCATTTTGTGATAGTCGATTACTTCACCCCTTTGCAATGTAAATCGCCTTATATATTCCAGAGTAGAAACTTCTCTCAGACCAGTGAATAATGAAAATTCTGGTACTTTGTATCCCCTAGGCCACAGATATATCTGATCTACCCAATCAGGATATGATTCTATATAAGTCGGTCGAATAACAGGACGTACCCCAAAAGCCATTTGATCCTACACTATTTCCATAATTTGGTTCCTCAACATACCTTTGGGATCATATAGAACTCCTACAGGTTGGTTCATTGGTGGAATTACTTGAGGCCTGAGGTTCGGTCCTTAGTTTGTGGCAAAAACGCCATTGTTTAAACCATTATTACCATTAGCGTGAGTGTTTCCGCCATCATTAACACGTGTGATGTTCTGTTCGTTGATTTGGACATTGTCTCTTGTATTTGGGTTACTCTCCAGGTTTGATATTCCATTACTACTATTAAAATTTGGCATTCCACCATTCCCCTGGTTTGAAGTAGATGATCCAAAAGGTGGTTCTAATCCTTAATTCAGATTCAGGACTAGGGAATTATGTCCCACAATCGTACTGGTTGAAAGTGGTTTCCTATTGGTACAACTGTTTGACACATTTGGCCTACTAACTTATTCATGATTTCATTTAACATGTTTAGTTGTTTAACCATGTTGTCATAATGTGCATTTCCATTTTGAGTAAATCTTTCCATATTATGAATATTGCGTAGATTTACCTATTCAACGACATCTTGTGTGAGTTCCCCAAGCAATACACGCATGGTTTGAGGACTCAATTCTGTCATCGGCTCGTAACGACTTTGACTGCTTTGACTCTGTCCTTCTGATCGTGGAGTACTTTGCTGCTCCTCATATCGTTCAATCACAGACTGGACTACTCTTTGGCTTGCTGGTTCTTTATCAGAATTCTTATGAGCCATATTACTTCAGTTTTCATATCCTCAAACATCAATGTCCTACTGATTATCGAGCCTCGCTAACAATTAAAAGATAGTTCAAAAAATTCTGTAAGGAACAAACATCTCGAGACAAAGTCCCAACAAGAAGTGCTTTATTTATGAAGATTACAATTAGGAAAAAGCAAAACGCCTCCAAGTGGCACAAGCACACAAAGTAATTTGAGAGTTGGCAATGAGAATTAAATGAAATGAAATTACATAATTCTTTGTTTAAGAGTGATTGATTCGAGGTCCTCCTTCTATATCTTCTTTTTTCTTTTATACTCTTTTGCCAATTTTCCTTGTAAAATTGTTTGGAAACTACTGTCGCTCTATAACTACCCACTTGCTTCATAATGGCTGACGTGTCAAAGAACCACCATTTTTAAACTGCTGCTATTACTCCCCTCTTTTAACTGCTTGCAACCGAGATTCTTGGATCGTGGAATGTGATAAGATTTCTCAATAACCGATTCAATAACCGCCACTTTAAATGACAACAAGACGCTATATTCGCTCAGATATTGGGCGTCTCGAAGACTTGGTCGAGAATGAGACCGTCGCTTTGAGCGACAATAAAGTACTTTATTCGCTCGGATCCTGGGCGTCCTGCAAACTTGGACGATGATAGTCCTTCGTTTATAGGCATCATCTATATTTTACAATGGTCTCATTTGACCATATCCCTCAAATTTTCTAACTGTGTTCCATTTCTTGGACCATTGTATTGGGCCTAATTTTTATATGTCAATAGTAGTATAAATTATAATCAATATTTTTAGATAAATGATAGTACAATGAATGAAAGTGGATGTATCTATTGAATTTTTATTTGAAAGAATATCATTTGCCATATCTTCCTTATCCAGTCAAAATCCATCACCAACCATCGTACTATGTTACACAATTGGTAGTGACATCGTGTAAATTATTATATTTTGAATGAAATATTCTAGAATACTATCCATCTTAATCCACCATAGCACCATCTATCTAGTACTATTCACTATAATTTTATATAATTTTTTTAATATGGACTAATATAATGCGCCAAACATAACCTTTGTACTTTCTATCTATAATATATGCCGTGTTCGTTGAGTACACCTGCAATCTTGTCAATTTTAATAATGAAATTTGTGGATAAATTGACTTTCATTTTGAATAAACAACCAATTTATTAATCATGTTATGTCATGCGCATTGCCAATTTTGTTGTATCTAAGGCCCCAATAGTAAAAGACATGCACAAAATCCCAACAAAGCTCTATTTGAGAATTGTTGCTTCTAGTTTCGCTGCTGAATATTGAGATTTTACACACTTCAAGACAAGGAAAACCCTGGAAACATTGGAAAGATTAGGGATGGCAACGGGGCGGGTTCGGGGCACCCCCGCCCCGCCCCGCCCCGCCACGCCATCACCCCACCCCGCCCCGTGCCCCGCCCCGCCTTAAACGGGGCGGGGCGGGGCGGGGCGGGGCGGGGGCTTGCCCCGTTAAACCGCCCCGTTTAATTTTTTTTTTATTTTTTTATTTTTTTTTCCTTAAAAAATCCACATATATATTTATTTTTTTTTTTAAATCTTTCACGGGCCGGGTTCGGGGCGGGGCATCCCCACCCCGCCCCGTGCCCCGCCCCGCGACGGGGCACCCCATATCGCCCCGCCCCGCCCCGCCAACCCCGTCGGGGCGGTTTTTTTCGCCCCATTCGGGGCGGGGCACCGTCGGGGCGGGGCGGGGCGATTTTTTTTGCCATCCCTAGGAAAGATACAGGATGAATTTTTTGTATTTTGAAAATTTCACTTTCTTCTTTTAGTTCGCATATTTTGGCAAATTTGAAATGGTCGCCTTTGTCCGGACTTATACTGTTATACATAGTTGTTTTCCTTTTTTGCTGTTTCTTCTCATATGTTCAAAAGGATAAAAATATGGGTTTTAACAAAGATAGAAATGGAAAAAAATGAACATTATCTAGTATTTTAATTCTATTTAGAGTTATTCGTTATCTTTAATTCTTATCATTATTTAAAATTACTCGTTATATAAGAGTTTAGTTATGATCGAGATTTTATTTACTGCATGTGACAACCAGTTGAATTTTGAATTAAATATAGAGTTTTGAAATTTTATCAAAATTATTCCCTCTTTCTTGTTATTTGAGATTAATCAACAATTTAGGGTTTATCGTAAAATTTTGTTCTTACTTATAAGCTTTCGCTACGTCACAAACCCAGTAGGCTATGCTGACTTGTGTACGCTAGTGTTTACAGGGGCTTCAAGATACTTGGAATGAGCTTCTATTTGCCAAAATTTTCTATCCATGAGTAGGATTATTACATACAGCGCATGCAGTAGAGGAAAAATTAAAATATGCGTACATCTTAATCTAGTCAACTAAGATGTGAAGTCACTAAAATGTACAAAGGATTCTTCCAGTTTCCAAGGTTCCCAAGAGAACTAAGAACACAGAACGTTACCACCCCTCCGTGAAGAGCTTGATAGATATGTAGGTGTAACTCACAATACTTGAATATATTTGCAACGCACATTGTTCAAAAGGCAGATCTCACGCAGAAGCTCATGGCACTTACAAAAAGTGGGTAAGTGTTAAGTTCGCATTTATCTTGCATTTGATTCATGAAATTATAAAAATCATTGATTTTTTTGTCAAGCCTTTCAAAAACGATTTCAAGACATCTTGGTTGCTTTGAGATTTTTATCTACTACGAAATAACTCCTTCAAAAATTGAGGGATGACGATTGGGAAGAATTTATTGAGGAAGTGAAAAAATTTTGCTCAAGAAAAGATATTAACACATTGGAATATGAGCTGCCACATTTTGAGCTAGATATGAAACGTGAGCCTCTTTTTCAAGTGTTTACACTCAGTTATGTCGACAGTTGATTAAGATTTGAATAGAAGGTCGAAGACTTACATTATGGTGACTAAATTAATTCGTGTGTATTGACATTAAGGATGGGCGTAGGTTGGGTTGGGTCGGTTTTTGGCCCAACCCAAACCCAACCCAACGTGGTCGGTTTGTTCAAAATCGAACCTAATCCAACTCATGTAAATGTTGAAACCCAATCTAACTCAACCCATTCATTTGTCGGTCAGGTTGGACGAAGTGTAATTTATTACCATATATTCAAACAAAACCAACACCTTATCCAAATAATTGAAATACGATTAATATTTAATTTAGCGTACAACCATACAAAGAAAAAGTCATCCAAATACAATTATTACAGTCATCATTGTCAAAAAAACTTGAAAACTAATAAACTAAACTTGTGGCAGCTGCATGCATAATCACAACCTTACATCTCAGAACAGTCCAGGAAATGCCAACCAGCAACATTGAAAACTATCTACAATCTCCAAACAAAGCAATGTTAATATGCCGTGGCAATAGTTCCCAGATTTCCATTTGTTTCCTGTTCAATAGAATACTGTGAAGTCCAACATGTTCAAAAGAATTGATAGTTCATGGATTAATTGTTGTCGGAAATTCGACTATCCCAATCGAAAGAACAAATAAAAAAGTAGGAAAAACGAAAAAGGAAGAAGATGAAGCGAGGTATGCCAAAGCAAATCTCCTTAAGACAGATTTCGCCCCCCAACAACGTGCAAACAGGATTATGGACGTCTGTTTCCCAAGATACAACGCTTTTTCCAAAGTCGATATTGCACAATACCTACCTTGACGGTCGAACCAAATAATGATCGTACTCGAACGAAATAATCACGAAAATATCGAAGGAATTTTAGCAGAATATGGAGCGAGAAGAATTTAGAAATCAAGAATATATTAATTGATTTTGGTGTCCAAAAAACGAATTTGGAGGTCTCTATTTATAGAGATTGAAGTGTCTCCTTGAAAGGGTGTGTAACATTTCATGAATTGGTGCACCACTTGATCTGATCTGTTTTAGCCATTGGATCGCACTCTTTCATAATCGACGGACCAGATAAAATCACGAAATGTAGTGTCCATTCATCATGTCTATTCACCAATTCTGAACAGTCACCAGCCACGCAGTTGCCACGCGTACGTCCAACAGGACCAACCGCCATGCAGGACGAAGTGACGTGACCTGTTACGTGTGTGCCACCTAGGATGCCAACTCATCGAGCCTCTCATCGCCATGTCATCGAACCATGACTCCATTTCTGAAAACTATAAGGCTCCTCAGCTCCTCGCGACGATGCGTACGTGCGAAGTGCGCCTCTAAAGCGCCCAATGCGTACTTTGCGACGTGCGCGGGCCCGGACCGGGACCGGGGCGTGGCGTGAGTGGTGCGAAGCACCACTCTCGTGGTGACTAGTTAGCTAGCCTTTGGCTAGCTAATAGTTAGTCAAGTTGTAGGTCACTTATTAAATTATAACTTATACACATATCCCACTATATAAACAAGTCTATTTTCTTGTAAACTTTCGATGTGAGATTCCTTACCATATATAAGACACTTAAATGGGCTTATAACATATGGGCCTATATTGGAGACTTTTCCAATTCACCCAAATTAATTAGACACTTAAATGGGCTTATAACATATGGGCCTATATTGGAGACTTTTCCAATTCACCCAAATTAATTACAACGGCCCACATCATTAAATAACATATTTAATGACCCAAACAAACATCATTAAATAACATATTTAATGATCCAAATAAATCAATTAATTCCAACATTAATATGTCTCAAAAGGCTAACTATAAAATCACAAACCTTCAAGCAGAACCCAGAACTGGCAAGTAAAAATTACAGCAAACAAGTTAGTATATGTAATTGAAAAAATAAGAAACATATAAGCAGGAACTATTAGCTTGTGTGCCACATTCTTCACGTACATCCATATCTACCAACATATTCCACAAAAATTATGAATACACCAAATACATATAAATATATAATACATTACAAATTTACAATTATCAATGCGCTACCAGGAAGGAAGAATATTGTACCTGAGTCCATTATTTAAGGACAACAACATGTCTTCAACTGCATTAGTACAAACACAAAAAGAAAACAATAGTGAGAAAAGCCTAAAGTTAATATGTAGTGAATAATGGCTAAAGTTTTATCCAAAGTACTGGAAAGTACATGGGTGATACAAAAAGGGAAAGGAGTTCATTCGACGAAATTAATGTTTCAAGATCATTCCTGTGTAGAATTTTAGTTTGCAGTAGACAGTAGTTGAAAGCCATTGCAGGATTTTTCCACATCTACGAAATGGACTTTAAAACATCCTATGAAGCATCCCCTATTAGTGAATAGGGGCACATTTTATAAGACACCAAGTATAAAGACAAGTGGACAAGGGTCAATGAGGAGATGAGAAACAAAATGCAGAGGAAAAAATAGCAAGAAAATGATGGAAAATATCTCTGCCTAACTAAACCTAGCCTCTCAACCAAATTTTTGAATTAGAAGACTCCAAAATAGTTCGAAAAAATTTCTAAACAACTGGAAAGATTATAAAGAAAATAGAAATTTTGAGAGAATAATAAGTTGAATCGTTTGAATATTGATACCTTCATTGGCGTAATATTAAGTAGATACACCAGTAATGTGGGTTGAACTTCAATTTTTAGCAGTGTAAAATGCAAGGGCACTCTTTCCTAGCTTGACCCTTACCTGAAGCTAGATACCATAGAATGATAGAAATGTGACTAAACATCCCAAACCATGTAAGGACTAGATGAAAAAATCAAGGAAAATAATTAACAAAGAAAATACGAATAGAAAATAAGGAAATATACAGTATACTTACTCTACAACTGGAGTGTGACGTCCGACAACGACGACCGGCGAAGTTCACCGATGGAGTCTTGGAGATTTGAGAGAAAATGAAGGAAGAGAGATTAGGTCTTGTGTTGTGCGACGGGAGTGAAGTGTCTAAAGAGTGGAGTGTGAAAAATGTAGGGCTTCTTTTCATTTAAATTTTGTGTCTTTTTTTTTTTGTTTACCTTTTAATGTTGGCGGGTCGGGTCGATTTGGGTTATACCGGGTTTTTTTGGAGTGTGTTTGGTAGGGATTTTTTGGGGAAGAATTGATTTTTGAATAGTGATATGATGGGAAATGTGTGGTTGAAAAAGAAGAAAAAAGTATTGATGTGATGGAAACTATTATTTTATTGAAGAATGTGTGGTTGAAAATGAGAATTAATTTACTGTAGAAAATGAGAATCTGTACCAAACAGGCTCTTGGTTAACCCATCACCCAACTCGACCCGACCCGACCCGACCCATTAACCCAACCCAACACCCGAAACCCACCTAAAAACACCAAAAAATCGACTCAAATCGGTCGGGTCGGTTAGGGTCAGGCGGTTTTCATAAGTTGGCTTGAATTTTGTCCACCCCTAATTGGCATTACATGTTTCTACCGCGAGTACTGAAAAGTATATTCAGCAATAAAATGTGTGAAGAACACTTTACAATAAAGTCGAAGATTATTTTCTTGCTAATTGTACGATACTTTTGATTTAAAGAGAACTTGCTAAGAACATATATCTATATTCTTTCCTAGATGTATATTATGTTTCAAATTCTCGTCGAGAATGACTTAAATAAATAATGTCATTTATCGACCTTTTCTTATTATATATAAATTTTATTACTTTGATTTTCTTAAATGTCAGCCCTTTTATCGAAAATCTTGGATCTGCCCCTATATCTAAGGCCCCAATCATAAAAGACACACAAAATCCGATAGCTCTATTTGAGAATTGTTGCTTCTTGTTTTTGTTGCTCAATATTGAGATCTTACACACCGTAAGACAAGGGAATACCGTGCAACATTGGAGAAATGCAGGATAAAATTCTTCGTGTTTCGGAAAATTCACCTTTTTTTAGTTATCTTATTTTGGCAAATTTGAAATGGTCGCCTTTGTCGGGACTCATACATAGCTGTTTCCCCCTTTTTTTTTTGTTGTTCTTTCTTCCCATATATTCAAGAGAAAAAATAAATTAAAAATACGGGTTTCAGCAAAGAACAAAAGTGGGTAACAATGCACATTATATACTCATAAACATACTTTGTTGCATGTTTGTGTTACCATTCCTCCAAAATGCCACATGTTTGAATTTTTTTAATAAACAGTTAAAATTATAAATAGATAGACATTCGTAGTTTATACGAGGGTAGTATCTCTCGAAATGTGTGAATAAAAAATGGATTGAATATTTGTACAATTTATAAACACGAGCCAAACATGGAAGATCTTTTTATATTTATTGACAATTTTAGATGAAAAATTATTACAATCATACTACAAGTATAAGATAACTTTTTAATGCCAAACGTGATCTTGATTGAAATGCAGATGCACGTTTACGATTTTTGTATTGAACGAACCGAAAATTATGACAATGAATTTTTTTATACGATAAACTATTTTCATGATGTGTCCTATTTTATGTCATTTCAAGTCCTTTTACCATGTGAGTGGAGAGACTTAAAAGAGATGAAATGTGTGGTGTGGGATTAATCTATGCGGGGAAAATGATAGGGGACCATTTTGCTTCGTAACCAAAGTTAGGAAACAACCAGAACCAAGCCAACATCATTTGGACCTTTGGACAACGACTGATGAATTACAAAGTACAACCAAACCTTGATAATGTCATTAATTGTGATGAGTTAACCACCAAAATAGCATCATGCACCTAGGACTACCATGCATTTCACACCAACAACATATGTGTGGTGGATAAGCCAAACCAACCTTTACACGTTCTTCTCCTTCATAGCTACGGGGAAAGGAAAAAAATAGGGTAAAATCAATAAATTCACATCACATGAAGATGGAATACCTTACGATTTTGACTCCTCTACGTCATTGTAGACTGAGAGTAACGTTGTGATTGTCGCGAACTGGAAACAACTGAAGCTGGTGATTTTGTGACTGTCCCAGACATCGAGTATTTATCTCATCCTAACCATATCCTAGAATTTCGAGATTAATTTTAGTACCATTTTTCCTTAATTTTTGTTTCTATTAGGATGGTGTTGGGTGTGGATTTTTTTCATGGTAAGACCCATCCATAAATGCTTGTACAAGGAGTGTGATGGTGGATTTAATCATTAGGCTTGATGTAGCAGAAAGGGAATGGGATAGGGTTGTAAAGGAATGAGATACGTGCAGAAGAAGGTGAAAAAAAACTGGTTGCCTTCATTGCACTCCTCATCGTTGGAATTCCATTGATGTTTCTAATGCTTGTTTTGACTATAAGAATGGAGACTGAAAAGTTGTGTCCATCACACGATGAAAAATTGAGAATATTAGGCATCAATTGGATGAGGAAAGAAACCAAAGTGATGAAATATAATTGAAGTACTATCACAAATCGACTTCTAGCCGAAAAAGTTATGTTTCGAACTTTTAGTCTCAGTTTGAAACCTATTTCTAGCATAGAAAATGTTCGAACTTGAAAACTTATATATCTGGAAGATTTGTAGCCCTTTGAGTTAGCTTTCCAACACATTTTGAATCGCCTCAATCCAATATCGGGAGAGAAAGATAAAAATACTAAAAAACTGTCTGACGAAAAAAAATTTATAACTATGCGGTCGCATAGTTTAAAATCCATGAGACTGCATAGAAGGTTTCAGAGAATTTCAGGGGAAAATTTATTGTTCTATTCAATCGCATTCAACATAACTATGCGGTCGCATAGTGTTTTCTGGGCGCAAATTTCTGGTTTCCTTATTTCGTTCCAACTCTTATGGAAACCAATCTCTAGACATCTATATAAACTACAAAGCCGTCCAAAAACTCGAAGGAGATCTAGAGGACAAAATTTTCAAGATTGGAGAACATATAATTGAGCAAAAAACACAAAATTCATCCCCAAGGTGTGAAGATTCAAATCCATAATTAATTGGGTGACGTCGTTTCTTGATTCTTTTTCATGTTTTCTTCTTTCTACTATACTAGGCTAGGTTAATCAGTGTTATGTGAACGACGAACCTTGTAATTTGATGTTTTGATATTTAGTTTTATATATTTGACGCAAGAACAATTTTTTTAATTATAGAATGATTTATATGAATTAATTGTCTACATGATTAGAGTGCACGATAATTATATGAGTTTGGTTTTGTTTCATGTATTCGAGAGAATGGAAATAAATTCGACATATATAAATAATCATAAAGTTCGATAGATGATAGAAATATACTGCTATGCCTTATGCAAATCTCTAAGTGTTCATAAAATTGCATACATTCTTGTATAGTCGCATCCGTCATAGAGATACAGTCAGGTCGTATGCGAGGGTAGGTCCAACATTACTTGAGAGAGATTGTTGGATAGGATAGGAACATTAATTCATAATAATTGAATTCGTGTTGTCAAATTATAAAATTAGGGTTAGAAATAATTATTACTCGGGGATTCAGGATCCTAGTGCGTCCTTCTTTCATAAATTATATAAAATTTGTATTCAACCATCAATTGCATTTAATTTAGTAATTCACACTTGCATCGTAGTTGATTTAGTTATAGTTAATATTATCGTTTCGGTTAAGGTCATAGTAAATAGAAATCAAATAAATCTCAGTGGAAACGATATTCGAACTCAAAAAGTCAACTTTATTACTTGTCAACGATCTGTACACTTACGGGACTTCACATTCGAAATATATTTTTTTCGTCACATTAGCCTCAAAAATATGACAAACTTTTAGGCGCCTTAAGATATCACTATCAGTTTGTCTCACTGGAATTGCCTTTTTGTTTCTTCTTCAAATCAATCATTTGAAACAAATCCAACTTAAACACGTAATAATTATTAAATAAAGTTCAAGCCCAGAAAGCAAGAACACATAATTCACATACAAAAATTAATTATTATTAATAAAAAAACACTAATAAAATAAATTCTATTAACAAAACAGATTTTACAAAACAACAGCTGAGTCAAGTTTAGCACAAAATAACAAGAGAAAACAAGAAATAGGTAAAGGAATAAACAGTATGTATTTTATTTTATTTTTCTTTAAAAGGAGGTGACCTCAATTGAGATTGTGATGATTTTTTTTATAAAAAAAAATAAAAATTAGATATCCTCAATTGAAATTTTAATGAATTTTAATGAAATTTTTTAAAATTTAGGTGTCCTGAATTGAAATTTAATGAAATCCTTTAAAATTTAAGTGAATTTATAAAAATTTCATTAATAGAAAGATTTTAAAAGATTTCAATCTTAAAAATACATATATGATATAACTAAATTTTTTGAAATTTCAACATATTTGATGAGATTTTTATAGAATTTGTGAAAATCTATTCAAATATACGAAATTCATTATAATATTTTAAAATTCATCAAAATATTAGTTGAGGATAAAAGTATAAAGTCGGCTTGCTGATTTTACAGTTATTTACCATTACACTTCACTTCTTTGCGAGGAGCTCCTCCAGAATCCAGCTGTGTAAAACTTATCCCACACTTCCTTCTCTAGCTCAATTACATCCTTGTCTGAGTTTGACTCCAGAGCATTTACCATGGCGGCAGGCCTGGAAATTGGGTGGATATGGAGGTCATTCTCATCACAACCGCACTGACGCGGTGGCAACAGCCCCTGCTTGATCAGTCTACGGCGGCGTTTCCGCCTCAATGCCTTGCGGCACAGCCCTGCCGGCAGCTTGTACACGGCCAAAACCAGGAGGTTCACTACCCCACATGGACAGCAGCAGCACACGGCAGCGCACTCTGCAGCTGTTCCGCCAGCCACCTCTGCTAATCTCCCCTTCCGAACGCTTCCCCTGGAATGATGCACAACTTGTCTAGTCATTGCTGTACCTCCCTTCTTGTGATCTTCCTTCCCCAACAAAGAATTCCTCAAACTGCACTTATAAAGAAACTGTATCACCCAATTACCTTTGAAAAAAATAAAATATTTCGATTAGTACTTATAATTTTAATAAATTTAACAAAAATATTTCACTGAAATACCTTAAATTTATAAAGTAATTACGGGAGAGAAAGCGCTGAGTGAACGCTGAGCCATTTCTGGTGGACGGACTGTGGAGGAAGAGGGCGGTGGTCGACGGCAAATGTGCTGAGGAGCACCGAATAATATCAAGACGAGCCCTCCGATCCGAAATGGTAGGGAGACTTTTTAATTTCTCCTAATGAATGAGATTATTTAACGTATTCTTTTCTATTGATTGGCTCCCCGTATTCTCATGCCTTTTCTCTGCCTTTCTACGGTTATTAAGAAATGGGTTGAATTACAGCCAAAGGTAACCATGAGTTTGCTTGGTAGGATATTTGCTTTTGCTTCTACTTTTTCTAGAAGAACTTTTTAACAAAGCTATTTAAGTCAATTTTTTCTAAAGTACTTCTAAAATATTATCTTAACATATTCAAATCTATTTTTTAATCTGAAACATAACTTTTGACTTATCAAAAGTATCGCCACACGAATCCTATATAAGTATTTTTTAACGGAGAGAAAAATCATCGTGTAGCCAAAGGCATAAGTATCCCCATCAATACCAAAAGAAAATCACACCTACTTTCCAAAGTTACTCCATGTTTGATTTAAATCAAATTTGTAGTTGATGCTACCAAAAACTTGCTCCTGGGTGAACCCGAACTGAATTTTTGGACTCTGCACGATGGTTTCCAATACCTGAAACAAAGACGTCGATGTGTGTTTTCGTCGCCCCTCCGATACTTAAATCAGAAAAAGGAATTGTGCAAAAGATTGTATGCTGAAAATATTAATGAAAGAACATACTTGAATAATGAGGCTGAGTTATGTATTTATAGACGTTTGAGATGGAGTCCAAAAAGGATTCAACTTCCTATAGGCTATAGTCCTTATCCTTACAAGATGTTTGTGTTATGTTAGAAGTGCGCAATTTCAGTTAGAGTCAAATTTGTAGTAGTTGGGGAGTTTGTGTTCAAATAGGAAAAGTGGGGGGTTACGATCAAAATAGAATTGATATTTGTAGAAGGCATGAGATAGGGTCAAGGAAGTTGATCAGAGTGCACTAATAGCCCGACCTATTAGATCAAGCCCGACCTTGGAGTTGGGATATTTGAGGAGGCCAAGTTTGGGGTCATGAGCTCGAGCTCGAGGCTTCGACATATTTATACTCATCAGTAGTAGTTTTTCATAGACACTAATGCAATATATGATTGAAAAGTTGATTTAAGTTGTCTATCCTATAAAATGTATGGTTAAAAATGAGTTTGAGGTTGTTTTTTCTAGTTGGTTGTTGTGGTTTGGTTTGTTGTGGTTGATTGGTGGTGCTGCTCCGGCGTTGGTTCGGTTGGGGCTTGGCGGGGTGTTGGTGGTTGACGGGTGGTGTACAGTGTCTGTTGGCTGGTCTGTGATTTTGTTGTTTGTGTTTGGTTGTCGTTTGGTTGTGTTCTTTGTTCTGTCGGTGGTGAAGTCCAGACAATGTCCGCTACTTTCTGTGCGGGGGTGCTCAAGTGCTGAACGCGTAGTTGGCTTTAAGTCGGGTTTTTCCTGTATTGTAAAGTCACAGCTGTTTTTCGACTTCGCTTTGTTTAGTTTGTTGTTGGGTCATGTATTGTTTAGTCTGTTGTTGGGTCTTGTATTGTTTATGTTCTGTCTGTTGTTGGGTCTTGTTTTGGTTTGTCTGTCGTTGCTTGGATATGGTTGCACTCAACCTCTCTTAGGAGAGCAATGTGTTGGAGGGTTTTCCTCCTTGTATCCGCTTTTTGCGACTTTAATGAAATTACAGTCCATTTCAAAAAAAAAGAATGAGTTTGAGGAAAAAAAAATTTAAATATGAGGCCAAAGTAGGGCTTAGTGATTAAATGCCTACGAGCCTATTTGGCTAGACTTCTGCTTCTTGTAAACAACATTAAGAGAAAAATTATCATTATAATGATAATAATGATTTTCTCGGTTAAATAATTTGTTGATCATCTTTGTCAACTACAGATTATGAATCATCAAAAAAACATATTGCAACAATTTATTACTAACAAAAAAGTGTGTGTGCGCGCGCGTGAAATTTAAGTAATCACACCAATTCTAATAATATGATTTAAATTATTCACTTGTAGTTCTAGAAGCAATTGATTATTGGGTTTTGAAAATTTAAAGTTGAGTAATGTTATTCATTGTTAACGACTGTACTCAAATAACAAGTTCATGCATCAAATAACAAACTGTCATATAGAATGACTACTACAGATGTTAAATATGAATAAAATTATTCGTTAAATTCTCAATTACTCAATTTTTCTCGATTAAATTAAATTTTATTCGAAATAATGTAATACAGTTTGATATAAAATTAATTGAATAGTCTACGCTAAGTTGAGTCAAACACGAATGAGTTGATTATAATTCAAAATGATTTGAGATTTTTATTTTAATTAAAGAGAGTAACTAACATAAATTAAATTTTCGAAAACAAAATCTCTAGCTTTTGGTTAATTAGCCCTTGTTTGACCCTCATTAAATTATATTATATTACATTAAATTTTTCTCTCTCTTCATTTCAACCATACATTCATCAAATAAAATAATATTACATACAAATAAAAAATAATTTCAACCACACATTTTCTCATCAATTACTATTCTAAAAATTTTCAGCCCCCAAAAATGCAAAATAATGGGGGCCAAACAGGGGCTTAGTTTGACATATATGTGTTAGTGAACTAGTTTGTGTAGGAACTAGTGGTTTTATCGTATAGATTTAAAGAATGTGAAATGATTGAATGATGGAGAAGAATAAATTGCATCTTCACGATTTTGATGGTCGAGTTTCTTGAAAACTTAAATTTGAAGTTCAAGGCGTCCTCAAACAAACCTACTACAATGACAATCGCTTATGACAAAGGTCCACAATTTGTGAAACTTTGTTCTTGATTCTCTTTTATATCAAAACTTTGAATTGCTTATATAATTTACAATAGAATATGAAAAATGATGTGTGTATGTTGGGATTCTTCATATAATAAAAGATTATAATAAATCCTAAGTCACAGATGACTCATCTTTTTTCTTCTTATCTTATAAGTTCATGCTTTTGAAAATAGTATTGAAATGATATACATTTAATCGAATCTAACGATTCAAGCTTTTAGATCAAAAAGTTAATTGTTTGATTACATATTGAACTTTGTTCATTATCGTATTATATTCACTGTACTTTGAATTGATTTCAAATGGCCACTGAACTTGCACAAGTTGCACTGCATCCATTGTAACGACCTGAGCTCGTGTTGGAGCCGTTATCATATAATACGTACTATTCGCTTTGGAAAAGCCTAGACCCATCTTACCTCTCACGGATTTCTGACGCGTCCCTCAGGTTTCAAACCCAAGACCTCCCCCAATTGGTACCAGAATTCTACTTAAGTCTTCCATATGATGGAGGTCTTGGGTTCAAATCTTGGAGGAGACGTCAGAAAGCCGTGAGGAGCGATGAAATTCATTGTACGTAACTGAAGATTTTGAAGCTTATACAATTTGAGTTTCATTGTTTTCAATAGTCAAGAAAATGCATATATAATAATGAGAATTGAGTTGAACCAACCTAAATTTCGTAATTTCCTCATTTGGTTAAGTCGGCCATATTCTATTGTTCAAACATTCTCGTTAAGATTTTCTAACTTTTTAAATTCAAATACAATTTTTCAATTAACTTTAATACTTAATTCATACAGCTATTTGAAAATGTGATCATAGGAAACAATAAATGAAGATGATCAACTAATCAAATGTACAATGAAAAGATGCAGTTGTTGTTGTTCACTCATGAGTGCAACTTCACCAATCAAATCACGTCTAATCTTTAATCATCTCCACCAGGTATAAATTGTATTTCACGTGTTTCACATGCATCTTTCTCGATTAAACTTTTTTAAATAAAATATATAATAATTTATACTTTAAACGTGTGACTTTAATGTACCAAACAGTGACGTATACAATCATCTTTGATGATGTCAAAAATCGTACCTGGGTAGACCCGAACTGGACGAATGAGCTCAGCGTGATCCGGTCTCGAATACCTGAAATAAAGGCGTCGAGGTGTGTCCTCGTCGCCCCTCCAATGCTTAAGTCAGCGAGAGAATTATGTAAAAAATTGTATATTAGAATATTATGTAAAAACATCCCTGAATAATGAGACTAGGTTATGTATTTATAGGTGTTGGAGGGGGAGTCCTTGAAGGACTTAACTTCATGTAGCCCTAGTTATTTTAGGTGTTTGTATTGTGTTAGAAGTGCACAATTTGTGTTAGGATAAAACTTGTAATGAACTAGGGGTTTGCACTTAAGTAGGACTAGTATTCTTAGGCCCGACCTCATAATGGACCCGACCTTGGAATTAGCCCATTTGGAGTGGGCCAAGATCGGGACTACTAGCCCAAGTTCGGGTTAAGTAGCTCGAGCTTGGGCCTATCGATATTTTTTCCTCATCAATCTTAATTTAAAGAAAATTAATTATGTCAACGTGATTCAAATTGGTACATTTATCATACATAATCTTCCAGAAAGTATACATAATAAAGACATCTGTGGGGGCATTATGCTCCAGTTATGAAATTCCCTTTGATGAGATATCAGATTCTTGTTCTATCCTATAGGATTGTGAATCGAAAAGAAGGCAATGATAATTTCATGGGCGACAATATATAATGAAACAATTAACTCTCGATCAAGTTGCTCAAAATGATATACAAGCAGGTAAATGTCCAAGTTTAAGTCACGCTGCCCCCATTAAATGAATTGTACGCATGTTAGATTTTGATGAGAAAAAACATAAATTACATCTTACTTTCTCTCTCGAGAGAAATTGAATTTATTTTATTATCTGACTTTCCTCGTAACCAATTCTTGTAGTTTTGATCGACGAGAGAGGTTAACCTTTCTATGAATTCTCGACGAGATAAAGAAATTGGATCCGGTTTATATAGAGGAAAAGGAAATGGTCAACCTTTTCACATATTCATGGTTTGCAGTTCTTCTCAAACGTTGTTTGTGAAGGCTTGAAAAATGTGTAAATTGAAACCACTTAGAAGAAAATAAAAAAAAAAAGTTCTTATTTCGATTTGTGGAAGAGAAGTCCGAGTACATTCGTGGACTGACGTCAGATCATAGTTAAGTAATGTTATTCATAGTTAACAACTGCATTAGTTATCATATGTGCCTCAAATAACAAGTTAATATCTCAAATAACAAAATGATATATAGAATGATTACTGCAGTTGTCAACTATGAATAATATTATTCTTTAAAATCGCAATGACACAGCTTTTCTCAATTAAATTAAATTTTATTCGAAATAATGTAATACAGTTTGATATAAAACTCAATTGAATAGTCATGTAAGTTGAGTCAAACACGAATGAGTTGATTATAACTCAAAAAAAAAAAAAAAAAAAAATTTCATCAAAGTTTTGGTTGGCGGGCGGGCGGGTGGGTGGGGGGGGGGGGGGGAATTTCTTGACCAAATTTATCCAATCAAACACTTGTTTTGCATGGAAATGAAATTTAAATTCCAAGTTTCATGGAAAACAAGTGTAATTAAACAGGGCCTTATATAGAGGAAAAGGAAATGGTCTGCCTTCTCACATATTCATGGTTTCCAATTTCGCCATCTATGTCGATGTAATAGTACATGTAGTCTATGGAAGCAAATTATTTATTAGTGGCACGTGGACTTTGGTGTTCGAAAAGAATAATTGACCGAATCTTTATTGCAGTTTGCTTCTAAAATAATCTTCTTTTAATCCGTCCTATTCGAAATAAACAAATTGAACCATCAATTTTTTCTCCCATCGAGATGTCACCCATTTTATGAACCAAAAAACTTCCAATGACAGCATGATACAACCTTTCAAGAGATAAATATAAAATGAATCAACAGAAATTTCTAAGAACTTTCACAATCTTTACATTAACAAACGAGTCTACACAAAACAAATAAAATAAAAAAGTAAAAATACTGAAATCTATCACATGTACATACGTGGTGGTTGACTGTCGCCGGCCACCTCCTCCGCCACCAGCCCACCACCAATGTCAACAAAAAGTTAGTCGTGCCCCTTAAAGTTCCTGTTTTTCAAAATCCCTTTGTACAACACTTGCCAATTTCTCGGCATCGCCTCCAGATTTCCATCCTCATTCTGGCCCGGCTTCGACGAATGCTTCTTGGACCCTTCTTCATCATTCCATGATAGCTCCACCACTTCATCAGAGAATCTTACTTTCTTCTTTCGAACTTGATCCTTTCCATATTCTGTGCATATACGCATAATTACAGAAATCATAATATCAATTAAAACCTGAAAATCCATTAAATTATTTCTTTCAAAGATAAAAGAAAAGAATACCAGTTGCAGTGCCGATCTCGAATTCAATCTTCTTCATGAAATCAGAAAGAAGGCGTTTATGAAGTTGCATGGCAATAAATACAACGCTCCCAGAAACTGCAAAAACTGCCATAAAACCTGTTCCTAAAGAATTCTCCATTTTTCTCTTCTGCTTGTTTCTCGATCAAGAATATAATCAAAGGGTTTTGAGATGAAAGAGCAGAGGAAGAACCATTTTCTGGATATAAAGATTGTAATATGGACAAAAGGAAATTGCAATGGCGAAGGTATCAATGTGAAAACAGGAAAACAGGGAAAAGAAAATGCTTTGTGGTTGGTAGAATAGAATGAGTCTTCGTCGAAGGAACTAAAAGTTTTCACTAATATTAACTTTCTAGATGATCATTGACCTAACTGCCAGATTGTGAAATTACACGGTTGTCCTTGGCGGTTTACACCACGTTTTATTTACATTACAAGTCCTTAATTTTTATTAATTATTACATTTATATCCTTAGCTTTTTTATTATGCTTTTATCTTTAACCTAGGAAATCTTCTCCTTAATCACGAGTTTCATGCAAAAGGGAAGGATATTTCGACTTAATTTGTACTTTTTTTTTTTTACTTCTTTAAAAATACGAGTGCAAAAAAGTCTTTTTATTCCATCAATTTTTTGGACAGAAATTGTCACCATGAATAAGATTTGTTAATTTGAGAATAAGAATTCGATTTAAATTTCTAGGGATATAAATATGACAACCAGTATAGGTTATGGATCTTTTTATTTAATTAAAATATGATACAATTAATAAAAATGTGGTGTGAATATATATATATAGGGGGTATTTTGGACAAATGAAAAATCTACGGCGGTTAGTAAAAGAATGGTCCGTCGGTTCCTTTTAGCCTCTTTTTTTTCCTTCCCTAATTATCATTGAAGGATATGGCATGCTGTATGTGACGTGGCATAATATGACGAGCTTATATCTTCTCTAGGTCTAGAGTTTGTTTGAGAATGATTAGAATCAGATTAAAATTGAAAATATAGTCGTTGGAGTTGACTTTTATTAGACGAGTGGGACCCAATAACGGTTATATTTTCAATTTTAATCTGATTTTAATCCTTCCCAAACAAGCTCATAATCACCAACGTGACAAGACGAGAAGGATTAGAATTTGAAATGATTATTCGTTCTTGTCCCAAATCTTTAGCAGGACGACATCGAAACATTTTACAACGAAATCACGTATCAAAGATAAGATGTGGTGGGTTTTCTTTGTCGGGGTGGGGTGGGGTGGGGTGGGGTGGCAAATCTTGCAAATTACTTGTTTGCCAAAGTGGATTTAAATAGTAGTTAGTACTAATATGAATATTAAAGTGTGAAACATATTTTGTACCACGTGTTTTTAATCTTTATTTGAATGATATTCGTTTAATTTTCGCTTGGTTGACTTCAACGTTGAAACAAAGATTTTTGAAATACTAGTTTTGGTCCATGCGATGCATGAAATTTATAATTTCGAAGGTTTTGTTAGCATTGGATATAGAATGTACATTGAATAATGTAAAAAATATAAATATGAGAGAATATTGAATAATTTAAAAGCATTTGGAGCAACATATTTTGTAAATAATTGTGCATGTAATTATAAGATAATTTTTTCAGTTTAAAAAGTATTGATCTAAACAAATATCAGTTGTAATTTTCCGTCGATATATAGTCATTCTGTCTGCTAAAATTATCTCTATTGGATATCCAAGCACGAAGCATTCTATGTATTTGAGCACAAAAACGCCGCAGTTCGGCCTGAGGGAAAAAATTGGTTTATGTTAAATGAAATTAGTGTGATAAATAGACATTTGGGAATGAAATTTTAGAAAGAATAAGAAATAATTAAAATGCTTACCATTTATCTACACTGGGTTGATATGGTATAATGTCAACGTCCATAGATGTGTTTGTAGTTCTCCTCACATAGCGTCTGTAAGCTAAAAATTCTGGTGCATTTAGTAAGAGTACAGTTAAGTCTTTGACTGCATTTGAATAGGCTATGATCAGCTCTGGCGTGTGGACGTTGTTGCTACAGTCATAAATTTCGAACTTCCATTCGGGAATATTAACGTGATAAAGGTACCAATTGTTGCCCGGCATTGAACACGAAATTAATAAATGCTTGCATTGTTTCCACGGACGACCGTCAATTGGAAGAGCATCATTTACATATTTTTGTAAAGTGGCCAGATTGCCTGAAGTTCTAATAGTGCCTTCTTTGTATATTTCAGCTTGCAAGACTCTTGGATATACGGTATGAGAAATGTAAATCCGGTAAGATTGATCAAATCCGGTAAGTTCAATTAAAATTGAAGAATTGTAAATCCGATAGGTAAGAAGACAATCCGGTAAATAGACTTCGAATAATATTTGAATTTATATATGAATATATATATAAACTAAAATAAAAAAAGTTTATTTAAGTTAAAAATAAGTATAATATACATATTATTTTTTATTTACAATTTAAATTTTGTTTAATATAGTAATCTAGATAAATATTTATATTAAATGTATATAAACTAAGATTAAAATAAGTTTGATCTAAGTGAAAAATAGGTATAATAAATAAATCGTAGAAGTATATAATAACTCAATGTCGAATTCTATTTTTTTTTCCCTTTTGTGGCAAAAATATTTTGAAGGTTAAAGTACAAAATTTGATTATTCAAATACAAATAGAATTGATTTAAAAAATAATACTAAAGTTAAAAAATAAGTGTGATGAATGAATTAACCTGAATTTATAGTACTTAATAAATCATTATTAAGTGTTTTATTTTCATTTTTTAGGTTCAAAATATTGTGAAGTTGAAAACGTAGTGGATACCATTAATTTTATTGTGCTTTCAACAAGGATAATATTATTTGTATCGTGTTTTTTTTTTTAATTATTAGTTAAATTGAAATATAGAAAATGGAGGGAAAAAAAAATGCAATGGAAGTAAAAGAAAAAAAAAATTTGCTCCAAAGACTTTGGAGCAAATGCTCCGCACTGTGCGGAGCTATGATCCTTTTTTTTTTCTCTCAATATAACTAATAATATATATATATATATATATATATATATATATATATATTAAGTACTATAAATTCAGGTTAATTCATTCGTCACACTTATTTTTAACTTTAGTACTATTTTATAAATCAATTCTTTTTCATTCTTAGTTTATATATAATTTCAGTATAAAACTTTATTATTTTTTTTTCTTGTGTTCTTTTTTCCACACCTATTATTAAAAATAAATATATGGATTCTTTTTATTTACAATTTAAATTGTTTAATAATACAAAATTAAACATATCATTGTTAAGTGTTTTTTTTTAATATTAAACATGTAATATATATATATATATATATATATATATATATATATATATATATATATATATATATATTATTATTAGTTACATTGAGAAAAAAAAAAACAAAAAAAAAAGGAACATAGCTCTGCACAGTGCGGAGCATTTGCTCCAAACACTTTGGAGCAAATTTGCTCCAAAGTGTTTGGAGCATTTGCTCCGCACTCTGCGGAGCGATTTTTTTTTTTTTTCCCCTCCATTTTCTATATTTCAATTTAAATAATAATTAAAAAAAATACGATACTGATAACATTATCCTTGTTGAAAGTACAACAAAATTAATGATATTCACTACGATTTCAACTTCACAATAGTTTGAACCTTAAAAATAAAAATAAAACACTTAACAATGATTTATTAAGTACTATAAATTCAAGTTAATTCATTTATCACACTTATTTTTAACTTTAGTACTCTTTTATAAATCAATTCTTTTTTCTTCTTAATTTATATATAACTTCAGTATAAAACTTTATTATTTTTTTTTCTTGTGTTCTTTTTTCCACACCTATTATTAAAAATAAATATATGGATTCTTTTTATTTACAATTTAAATTGTTTAATAATACAAAATTAAACATATCATTGTTAAGTGTTTTTTTTTTATATTAAACATGTAATATATATATATATATTTTATTAGTTACATTGAAAAAAAAAAAAAAAAAGGGAACATAGCTCCGCACAGTGCGGAGCATTTGCTCCAAACACTTTGGAGCATTTGCTCCGCACTCTGCGGAGCGATTTTTTTCTTTTTCTTTTTTTTTTTTTTTTATTTACTTGCATTGGTTTTTTTTTCCCTCCATTTTCTATATTTCAATTTAAATAATAATTAAAAAAAATACGATACTAATAACATTATCTTTGTTGAAAGTACAACAAAATTAATGATATCCACTACGATTTCAACTTCACAATAGTTTGAACCTAAAAAATAAAAATAAAACATTTAACAATGATTTATTAAGTACTATAAATTCAAGTTAATTCGTTGATCACACTTATTTTTAACTTTAGTACTATTTTATAAATCAATTTTTTTTTCTTCTTAGTTTATATATAATTTCAGTATAAAACTTTATTATTATTTTTTCTTGCGTTCTTTTTTCCACACCTATTATTAAAAATAAATATATGGATTCTTTTTATTTACAATTTAAATTTTGTTTAATAATACAAAATTAAACATATCATTGTTAAGTGTTTTTTTTTTTTTTTATAAAACATGTAATATATATATTATTTTTATTATTAGTTATATTGAGAAAAAAAAAAGAAAAGAATGATGACGAGAATGGGTTAAAATCTAGTATAAATGATATGATTCAAAACTTAAAAACTAATCCTTGATGATTAGAGCTGGAAAACTGATTCTAAGCTTCAAAAAATTGGAAGAAAAATGCTGAAACAAATGGTTGAAAACAAGCTGAAAAGGCTGAAGAAAAACATAGCAACAATGTCAAATCCGGTGAGTTGAGTGCAAATACGGTGAGATTACTGCAAATTCGGTGACATGAGTGCAAATACGATAATTTCAATTTTTTCTTCCATAACCAGTAAAACAATTACCAATCCGGTAAGACTCTTGCATATACGGTATGAGAAATGTAAATCCGGTAAGATTGATCAAATCCGTTAAGTTCAATTAAAATTGAAGAATTGTAAATCCGGTGGGTAAGAAGACAATCCGGTAAATAGACTTCGGATAATATTTGAATAGTACCCGGCGGATTCGCTCTTTTATTATAGTAGGGATAGGGATAATGTGGTTATTCAACTTTGAAGGAGAAAAAAAAAGCTTGTTCTGTAATGAAAAAAAAAGAAGCTTATTTTCCAGATTTATCAAACCGACTAAGTGTGAACAGTAAACGAAGGATAAAATGGGAACATGAAATACGTAATAGTACACGGAGGATTGATAGAGGGAATTAATATAATATATTAGCCGCAATTATTTTTAAGAGGGAAGGAAGCTGCCTCCCGTGTTTTGTTTCTTATGAAAAAAGGAAGGATAAAATTGGAAAGTGAAATACGTCCTAAATGAATAGTGTTCGGAGGATTGCCTCTTTTAATAGAAGAGGGAAAAAAGGAAGGATAAAATTGGAAAGTGAAATACGTCCTAAATGAATAGTGTTCGGAGGATTGCCTCTTTTAATAGAAGAGGGAAATATGTCCATTTTCTTCTATTGAATCTAAAAAAGTGTGGAAAAGAAAATTAAGTGGTGTTGAATTGAGGTTGCACAATTTCTTACATTGACCAAGGACTTTTATCAAATTCGAAGGATATGACAAGGTTCATTCAGTATACCAAATTGGCCTTTTGAATGCTTAGGATACGCAAACATTGTATCTAAAGAAAATAATACTCTCGATTTTTTCACTCCTAGACGAGAACTTTTCGCCTAAATGTGTGGGGGTCATGAATCTCATGATGCTACATCAAGATAACGATCGATTCATGAAAATCGGAATGTCTCCTTGAGGAGCTACATTAATATCCAACTATCAAAGAGTGGATATAGTGAAACACTCCATGAACCTTGAGGTTCACCAATGTTGCCCCTTGAGGTCTCTAAAAAAGTTCAACTGACCAAACACATTAGACAAGTATCCTATAATAGAAACTATTGCGAGCATAAATCTCACCAAAATGGTAGCCGAACATCATGACCAAAATTTCTATGAATCTAAGAATGAATTTTACACCTATTCTAACTGCGTAATCAACTCTTGGCCACGTCACCTCGAGTTTGTCTAAAATAAGAGAATGTTCAAAAGTTGTTTATAAGAGATTTTAAAATATATATAGATAGAAATTACTAGTGAACAAGTAGCTAGTACTTATGGGTTCTATAAAATATTTAATAAAAAGTGATTTGATCATTTATAAACAACGGCCAGACATGGGCTAACTTTTAACATATAATCATATTTTAACTCTTGAGAAGGCTCCTAAGGTCACGTTGGTTGATTCTCAAGTTTGCCAAATTACCAGCAAAATTTTTTTCATGGAAACTCCAGTCTTCAATGATGATATTAGTGGTGTCAATGGGCCGAGTCGATCTGGCTCGGCCCATTGTCGCACGAGCTCGAGCTCGTTGGTAACGAGCCGAGCTTGAGCTCGGCTCGTGCCCGAGCTCGCCCAAAGCGAGCGGCTCGGCGAGCCGAACTTAAGCTCGGTTCGCCATATATATATATATATATATATATACATATATATATATATATATATTTTTTTTTTTTTTATAAATAACGCTACTAGTACTACAAGTCTATTTTTTTTAAATATATATTTTTCAAAACATTTATCGGGACTCGTCAAAAGTCAAAACATTTATAATTTTTAAAATAGTAAATATACATTTATTTTAAAAAAAAAGATAAACCCTCCTCCTTTATCCGGGTTTGGGACCGGCTACTTCAATTTCGTGTAGGCGGAGTTAAAATTGTACACGAAAATTTTTTTACGTGTACAATTTTTTTAAAAAATTATAAATGTATGAAAATAAAATTTTGTAATGAATGTATTGAAATTAAATATCACTTACTTGATTACATGCAATTTCGGCATATTTATGTTGAATTCGATAATTAGCGTCTTCCCAATCCTTCACGCACATTAACGCTTCCAAAATATCTTCTTTTAGTCGACTTCGAATATCAGAGAGAACCCTCTTCCCTGCACTAAAAGCAGACTCCGAAGCTACAGTGCTAACCGGAGGTGTTAGTAGATCTTTTGCAATTGCAGAAACAATTGGCCATCGACGTTCATTATTTCGCCAGAATTCGATTACATCTTCTGAACTTTTCTTAACTGATTTGTTACTAGGCATAGTATAACAAAAGTAATCAATTAATTCAGATGACAACGCACTTGGACTACTACTCGAAGTTTGAGTACATGCAGTGGAACACATACTACTACTACTAGAGGAACCATATGCATATGCAGTTGAATCATATCTAATTGAGTCTATATTTTCTAATAAATTAATTATTTCAGCGTCGTCATCGTTTATATTAGTGGGAGGAGGAGTAGGTACACGAGTAACTTGTGTACCTATTCTTGAAGCACATAATTCATACATCTCAGTTAACGTTTGTTCCAAATTCCTATAAGTAATAGGCATATTAAAAATTAAAGCATTTGAAATTTGGTCAATTATAAATTTAGTACCCGATAAATTATATCGGGGGTCCATAACGCATGCTAAAAGAAATAACATAGGTAATTCTTCCCAATATTTTCTAAATTTTAATTCCATAGCATATATAACCGCATGAAAATCAGGGTCATTTTAATATCTATTAAAAGCCCTAACAGTTATATAAAGACGTTCAAGAACCATGCAACTAGTTGGATAATAAACACCAGACAATATATTCGTAGACGTATAAAAACTTTCCAAAAATTTCTTAATTTTAAAAACTGTATTCCAATCAGATTCATTTAAGATATCATCGTCGTCGTCTCTAATATGCCTACTGTTATAAAATTCAGTGATAAACGGTTCAAAACTTTCACATGATTTTAATAATAACTAAGTTGAATTCCACCTATAACCTACGTCAGTAATAAAAGTTTTTGTATTAGAGTTCCCAACTTGTTCACAAAATTCTTCAAATACTTGTTTTCTACTAGGTGTAATCGTGATATACGTAAGTGCATTCCTAATTCGACTAATTTCGTCCTTCACATGTTTTAAACCGTTTTGTACAATTAAATTAAAAATATGGCACACACATCGAATATGGAATAAATAACCACCAAAATCGGGTTGAAATACTCTATGCAATTTATCGATAACTACTTTATTTACAGAAGTATTGTCAAAAGTAAAAGAACGAATTTTACTCTCGCATTTATATTCTTTAACTATTAACATAATTGCATTAAATATAGTGTTAGCATTATGAGGATACTCGACAATTTTAAAAGCAATAATTTTTTTTATGCATAACCCAAAGTGAGTCTATATAGTGTGCAGTTGCAGCTATATAACCTCTCTTATTAATCCATTCCCATAAATCCGAAGTTAAAGATATGACACCCCCGTATTTTTCTAAATCCCCAATCAATAATTACTTTGTATTAAGAAAATATTCAATTGTATTAGAACGAAGAGTATTTTGACTTACCCCAACGTACCTTGGTTGAAGATATTGTTTGACGTAGTTTACGAAATGTTCGTTGTCCACTATTGCTAGTGGCAGCTCCGCCACGGCAACGAACTTCACCATTCCCTTTCGTGCTTCCTCCTCCGAATACATCTACGTAGAAAGTGGCGCAGTAGTAGCATCGGCTCTACTAGTACCAAACTGTAGTTGCGTTTGTCCACGTTCAAGAAGCCCATGTTTGGCCGCACATGCTTTGTAATGACAGTTGAGGTTAGTGGTGTCAAATGAGCCGAGCGGCTCGTCGGCTCGCCCGCTCGGCTCGTACTGTTCACGCCCACGAGCCGCTCGGACTCGTAAAAAAACGAGCCCGAGCACGAGCCGAGCGGGCTGGTAGGCTAGACCTCGACTCGTCACTATTCACGAGCCGCTCGTGAGACGAGCCTGCAGGCTCGTCTAAGACGAGCCCATGAATATTAAAAAAAATAATAATAAAATAAACATAAATTGGTGACCAGAACGGTCACTGATTTTCAGTGACCGTTTGGTCACTTATTTTTAAATTTTTTTTTCCTACTTTTCTCCAATTCTTCTCCTATAAATATCCAATCCATTACAACATTTTTTTCCCACCAAACTTTCATTCTATACTCTCTACTCTACAATTTACAAATCATTATCAACAATATCATTCATTTATTCTATAATTCTCTTCTACATTTTTTTACATTATTATCTTCATTTTACAACTCATTTTATACACTAGCCACTAGTACATAATCTTCATTCACTTCTCATTTCTACATTTCTACATTCTATTTCAACAATTCACAAATGGATCCACGAGCATTTGTTGAAAACTTGTTTGGTATGGAAGGCGAAACACCAGCCCAAAATCAATTTGGGAATGAATTTGCCAGTCTCAACGAACTACCAATTCCAGAAGTGGAACACATACTACTACTACTAGAGGAACCATATGCATATGCAGTTGAATCAAGTAGGTGTTTCGTTGAGACTGGCAAATTCATTCCCAAATTGATTTTGGGCAGGTGTTTCGCCTTCCATACCGAACAAGTTTTCAACAAATACTCGTGGATCCATTTGTGAATTGTTGAAATAGAATGTAGAAATGTAGAAATGAGAAGTGAATGAAGATTATGTACTAGTGTATAAAATGAGTTGTAAAATGAAAATAATAATGTAAAAAAATGTAGAAGAGAATTATAGAATAAATGAATGATATTGTTGATAATGATTTGTAAATTGTAGAGTAGAGAGTATAGAATGAAAGTTTGGTGGGAAAAAAAATGTTGTAATGGGTTGGGTATTTATAGGAGAAGAATTGGAGAAAAGTAGAAATTTTTTTTTTTTTAAATAAGTGACCAAACGGTCACTGAAAATTAGTGACCGTTCTGGTCACCGATTTATGTTTATTTTTATTTTTTTTTAATATTCATGGGCTCGTCTAGACGAGCGGCTCGGCGAGCCGCTCGTGAATAGTGACGAGCCAAGCGGGCTCGGCTCGTCTAGCCCACCAGCCCGCTTGGCTCGTGCTTGGGCTCATTTTTTGACGAGCCCGAGCAGCTCGTGGGCGTGAACAGTACGAGCCGAGCGGGCGAGCCGACGAGCCGCTCGGCTCATTTGACACCACTAGATGATATGAAGCTTCCTTATGGATGTATATCAGAGCTTGACTTACTGATCGAGTCATGTAATTTGTTACAGTATACCCATATCGAGACGTTCTGGTATGCGAGGGCACACTCACATAGAGCTGAAGTAGACAGTATATTAGATGAGATTTAATTTGTTCCCTTGGTATAATACTTCAGCTCCTTCCATAGACACTGCTCCTAGCTGCAACCCTCCTTAGAAATTAATTCTGAAATATCTTCCCTTTGGCAGTTGCTTATGAATTTGCATCAATTAACTTATTACATGGCTCCTTAAATTGTGCAATGCCCTTGTTTTCCAAAGGCAAAAACAAAAGAAACACAAAAGAAATGAGTCAGCTATTTTAGGACAAATCTACTTTTTATGCTTGGCCAATCAACCCCGACAATGCCATGACAATATAAATCACCATAAACCTCAAAACAGACATAATGCACTTGTTTGATCCATTTTTTCCAAAATATATTTCTCTCTTTTCTTTTCAACCGTACATTCTTTAATAAAAATAATATTACACGCAAACTCAAATTTTTTTTCATATTTTTAACCATACATTTTCTATAAATCTATATTTCTAAAATGTATTCTGTTACAGGTCTATGTCAGACCCTCCACCTCAACCGCCACGTGTCAGCATACGTGGCCAATTCACGGATCGACCGAGGCGATTGCTCATGGGACGATCTGACTGTATCGCCGAAGTGACTGCCTCTTGGAATGAACTGAGTATGCGTCAGCGAATGAACCAGACTCATCCACAAATACGTAGTGGATGCAAAGGCCCACACTCCGCTTCCACAACGTTGGAACGCCCCACCTGCCTCGCCTCGTCGTCAAAGATCTCTTGTACAAAGATCTTTCCAAAGTCAAATCTCTAGCTGATGGGACGTGTGGCAGGTCCCCAAATGGTCAATTCAGCTGCTATGTCAGAGAACATTTAATGCCGCCGCCTATGGATGGACAGATTGACACCTTGGATGGGACGAATTTCGGAGATCTAGCAACACGTGTCTCCTCATCTAAGGGTCCTCCTCTTCCCATCCTTAGTATAAATGCTTCTTCCTTATGCCTGAAGAAAAGAGACTTTTTCTAGGAGATTCAATACACTACTATACCAAACACTCGAGTATCACCTTCTTCCCTCTATTATTGGCACTTTTATTATTGCATGTTCAATTACTTCTCGGAGAGTATTCTGTCGCCAGCGAACCTCCTTTGATTGAATTTCAGATTGACTTGACCATCGGAGTGCTTGGGTCCGCTCCCAACCCCTCTGGGAAAGGCCACGAGCGACTGACGGTGTGCCACGTGTGCAGGGAGGAGTGACTACAAGACCTTCTTCTGTTGGCCACGTGTCGGAGCTATTTTTCGAGGTCAACATATTCTCCACCAAAAATGGAGCTCAAAAAAGGGGTTCAATCTTTTCTCTTCTTGATTTGGTGACAGTCCCTTTTTTTTTTCTATAGTTTGGTGGTGAAGGAGAGTAAACTGTTGGAATTTGATGCCATTTGTGACAATTGGTTTCTAATACTTTGGGGCAATGATGAAATGGGCTTGGCCCAAGATTGTGGAAAATGTTTTACCTAAAGCCATTTCCCAATAACTCAAAAGAAAAGTAGCACAAAACCCGCCCCAAAAGGAGTTGCCAAGTGTGTTGCTCTGGACGGTAGATCTTGTGCCTAATCTATGGTGATTTGGTGGCCTATAAAAGAAGTTGGATGGTCATTCTTTACGTGTGAAAATTTATTCCGTTTTTGCCTTTGTGAGAGAAATATTTTGGGTTCTTTGTTCGTTCATGTGTTCTTCCTCCTTCTGCCTCCTTTACCCGATTCTTTGTGAAATAGATTAAAACTCTTGGTTTTAATCACAAACCTTGGTGGTTTGCTTCTGTGTGATTCTTCGATTGTACTTTGTGAGGGGTTTAGATAGGCAGTCGTGATTTAGTCCCTTGAAGTAGCTGCTTTGTGCAATTTTTGTTAGGGTTTGAGTTTTGTTGGCTTGTTCTTTGTGAACAGACGGGTATAATGTATTCTTTGTGAATTCTGAGCCCCAAATAAACTTGATATTACTTTGAGTATATTAGTTTGTTCTTGGTGAATTTTCTACTGCTTCCGCGTGTTTCTTGAGGCTCATATACTTACAAGTGGTATCAGAGCGCTAGTAAGACGTGATTGAGTCTTCGATTGATGGTTTGTCACTGGAAAATCGATTTGCACTTGATGCTCTAAAATCGAATGAATTACAGAAACCCTAATTTTCCCCCTTTTTCGTTTCGGTCACTAATTCTTCTTTGTTTTGTGTTTCTTGTAAGGGACATTGATTCTTGGTGAACCTGGCTGGAGGCTGTGACCTTCGATCTGCTTGTTACTGGCTGTGAATTCTGCTTGGTGCTTGATTCTTCGAACCAGCCTTGGTGAAATACTTCTTAAATCCCCTGCATTCCCTGTTTTTTATTGTTTTATTACTACATTCTAAATATTATCACTTCCCCCTCATTTCCCCTGTAAATTGGTGCTCCCAAATGTTAGGATTATGCTTTGACCTGGGATCTTGAGCCTCATGGAATCCTGATGAATCCTAATAGATGTAGGTTTTTAGTTTATTAGATATTAATCAGTTTGATATACAGTAGCATTATTCTTTGTAAATCCCTGTGATTGTTAAGCCTGTTTTTTTATCTCATTGTTAATCTTCCGTTTGATTCACTGAGTCTATTAAACTGCTTATTCTCACCAAAGTATAGGCAAGTTGGAGCCTAGATCTTAGAAATGTGTTTTCATGGGGTATCCCGAGGGAGTGAAAGGATACAGACTTTGGACAAGAGATGAAAAGGGTTTTAAGATGATAACCAATAGAAATGTGACCTTTAATGAAGTTGATATGCCTCGTTTGAGTAAGAGAGACTCTAGTGATGATCCTAAGAATGATGAGGAGACTAGAATGCAAATGAGAGTAGGTAACTCCCCTGGACTTGTTGAGGAGGAACAAGTTGAGATTGATGGTGGTGAACATGACTTAGTAGGTGATGTAGTTGATCCTCTAGGTGATTATCAACTTACTCGTGATAGAGTTAGGAGAGAGATCAGGGAACCTGCTAGGATGGGTGATTATCATTCCTTTACTGTTTTGTCATATCATGACTTAGTCTTCAAGGAGCCTAAATCTTATGAAGAGGCTTTGAGCTGTCAACAATCGAAAGAGTGGCTAGGTGCCATGGAAGAAAAGATGAAGTCTCTTGTGAAGAATGATACGTGGAAATTAGTTCTCAAACCTAAGGACAAGTCTTTGGTAGGCTGTAAGTGGGTTTATAGTATTAAGGAAGGTAGTTCTTCTAAAGAGCCTCTTAGGTTTAAGGCTAGACTTGTTGCGAAGGGATTTATACAGAAACCTGGTATTGATTATGTGTCTTCTATTGGCTTTGTGCGAAATGCCTTTGATCATTGTCTTTATTTTAAAAGAAATAATAAGATGTAATTGTTTTCTTACTTTTTTATGTTGATGATATGCTATTGGTTGGATATAAAATGAGTGATATAAATGACATCAAAAAGGCTTTAAGTACTGAATTTGAAATGAAAGACTTAGGGCATGCTAAGAGAATTTTAGGGAAGAATATTAAAAGAGATAGATCACAACAATCCCTTCTTTTAACCCAATCTGACTATGTGAAAAAGGTGTTATCTAAATGTGCTATGCATGATTCATATGAGTCTAATATTAAATACATGTAAAAGGTGTCTTACGCTAATGCGGTTGGATCAGTTATGTATACTATAGTATGTACTAGATCGGATGTTACACATGCTATTAGCATTTTGAGTAGATTTATGGCAAACCCGAGTCCGAAACATTGGACCGCTTTAAAATGGCTTTTAAGATACTTAAAGGTTCTGGATTTAGGATTGCATTTTAAATCTTGTGAAGAGGGAGTTGTGTTGAAAGGGTATGTGGATTCTGATTATGCTAGTAATAAGGACAATAGAAAATCAGCAGCTGCATATGTGTTTACTTTGTGTGGTGCTTACATTAGTTGGAAGTCTCAATTGCAATCTATTGTTGCCTTATCTACTACTGTAGCTGAGTATGTAGTTGCTACTGAAGCTATAAAAGAGTCTTTGTGCCTTAAAGGCTTGTTATGTGAACTAAATGAATTGCATGATCCTGTTGTGGTTTATTGTGATAGTCAGAGTGCTATTCATTTATGTAAAAATCATGTTTTTCATGATAGGACTAAACATGTAGATATTAGGATACATTTCATTAGAGATATAGTTCATAAAGAATCTCTTTTGTTTGAGAAAATCCCTATTCAATTTAATCCTGCAGATATGGGAACAAATGTACTTCCTCTTTCCAAGTTTAAATCTTACTTTCAAATTCTAAGAATTGATTTTGGGTGAATTTTGTTTTTTCTGCAGGTGGTAACCTTCATGATGTTGATGTTATGAACACTAATGTGTTTGATGGATTATGGTATTGGCATCAAGGGGGAGATTTGTTGGAATTTGATGTCATTTGTGACAATTGGTTTCTAACACTTTGGGGCAATGATGAAATGGGCTTGGCCCAAGATTGTGGAAAATGTTTTACCTAAATTCATTGCCCAATAACTCAAAAGAAAAGTAGCCCAAAACCCGGCCCAAAAGGAGTTGCCAAGTGTGTTGCTCTGGACCGTAGATCTTGTGCCTAATCTATGGTGATTTGGTGGCCTATAAAAGAAGTTGGATGGTCATTCTTTACGTGTGAAAAATTCATTCTGTTTCCGCCTTTGTGAGAGAAATATTTTGGGTTCTTTGTTCGTTCATGTGTTCTTCCTCCTTCTGCCTCCTTTACCCGATTCTTTGTGAAATAGATTAAAACTCTTGGTTTTAATCACAAACCTTGGTGGTTTGCTTCTGTTTGATTCTTCGATTGTATTTTGTGAGGGGTTTAGATAGGCAGTCGTGATTTAGTCCATTGAAGTAGCTGCTTTGTGCAATTCTTCTTAGGGTTTGGGTTTTGTTGGCTTGTTCTTTGTGAACAAACAGGTACAATGTATTCTTTGTGAATTCTGAGCCTCAAATAAACTCGATATTACTTTGAGTATATTAGTTTGTTCTTGGTGAATTTTCTACTGCTTCCGCGTGTTTCTTGAGGCTCATATCCTTACATAAACAATGGCTTTCAACAACAGAAGGGCCTTATTAATCTCCCTCTCCATCTTCCTCTTCGCGCTGTCTGGCATGGCCTACAAGTTCTAGAAAGCAACCCCACCACCCGAGGCTGCCTCTCAAGCCCGTCCCATTCCCCTTCTTCCTACACATTTACTGTACCTCGCAAACACCCGCACCGGCATATGCACCCGTTGACGCACCAGCTAATGCCCCTGCTGACGCACATGTTGATGTTGACACCGACCGAGGTGCCAGTGATACAAAGTCCTAAATTGCCCTTGTAGCTGCATTAGGAGGAGACGTGTACCAAAGGCCGATGAGGATGAAGAATCCAAGTCACTGGAATCAAATGTACCAAAGGATGTAGAGGCAAAGGAGTCAAAGTTCCTGGAATCCAACATGAAAGCCACTGTTAACAAGCTCGAGAAATTCATCTCAACCGTCGTGAAACTTGTCTGGAAGATCCTAAAACAGACCAATCCGACGAGCAATGCCTGGAACAACGCCAGGAGGTTTACGAGAACACGATAGAGGCAATGCAGAAGATCTTGGAAGATGTCTCCTCAGGTGACTTCTTCAAGCCCAATGTCGATGTCAGTGCATTCACCACAAACACGTGCGATGAATGCTTTGGCGAAGTGATCGAACCAGAATTTCAGAAGTTCAATGACTGGGCTAGGGGCATTGCCAGGGACTGCCTTGGCAAGAATGTAAAGTACTCAAACATGAAGTAGTTGTATAAACTATAAATTGCATATGGAGGGTGGAACTTGAAGGTTCTTGATGTATAATTGTAATCAGCTTCTACAGAGATTAAAAAATCAACACTGGTTATTGTTTGAACTCACAAATTTTTCTGAGAGATTGTATTTGAAACAGTAAATTGTGCTGGGATGAAAATATTTCAAATTCTACTCAGTTACATGCATCAAATCTTGTATCCAATTTGACTCGATTCAACAGGTAAAAAAATTGAAGCTCTTGAATAAGAAAGTGTTGAGCCACGTGAGCAGTTACACATGGTTGTTCTTGCAAAACCTAAGAAAGCAAACAGGGTTACCTTCATACTCAATACTTCACTTGGAGGTTGTTCTTGCACGAAGTTTTCGAGTTGTAATAAATTTTGCTCAAGTGTATACTAAGTTCTGGATTTGGACACTGAGTAAAGTATGTGGACTATTAATTAAACTCATCTGTCCATTGATATAGTAGTCACATAATAATCAAAACTCTGTTCATCATACCTTCACTAGTATAAAACCTTTTCCATTCAAAACTAACCATAAACATCTGTCATTAAACTTGCTTAATTAATATCTCAAAAACCAAAGTAAAAGTACTTTAAGAAAGCATTAAGTACTTTATTACATTATCAAAACTTGTTGCAGACATGATTTTAGATCATGCGATAAACTATCTTCAGAAAACTTTATGAGTTTTGAACCATACTTTATGCTAATCTAGTCCAAGTTGTGAATTTATGACCTCTTTTAGAGGCAAAAAGTTTAAATATATTCTCCAGTCGTCTTGTTTTCATTCCCCTTTTCTGGTTTCATGCTCAGTTTAGATGGGATATCTCATAAAGTGCCAACGTGGCGCTAGAGCAACTAAGCTCCTGATTCGAGCTTCATCCTTCGTAAAGATAGATACGCCAAGAATCTGTAGCCAACAACCATGGCTACCAACACAGCTACTTCAACGTAACCGTCATCTATTTTGATCCCATTGATAGAGTCACCTATGTGTTCATATTGTACCTTCAGAAGAAGCTTGTAGGTGTGATAGTTAAAGGAGAGGTGGCGAAGCCATGATATGAATACTGGAACTTTCTGCACCACGAAAATGCCACAAATTATTATGTCTAAGTTGTAAATATTTGCAGACTTAAGCTAGTAACATAGAAAAATGTTATCTAAATTTTGCATGCTTACCTTGACAAAGTACCCACCAGCCAACATGAAGGTCATTACTGTGACAGAAGCTAGAGTTGTAGCCCTTTTCAAATCCATCAGGGTAGCACCAATAGCTAGCCCAAGTCCCTGTTGTTTCACACAAAGTAAACTTTTTTGTGGGAATTGTTTATTTTTTAAACTAGATTGATCTTGTAAAATTGAGAAACAGGGTACCTGAGCAGCTATAATACAGAGAAAAACTGTTAGCATGGTGAGGAAAAATGAACCAACTTCCATTCTTAAGCCTGCCATGAAATATACAACAACAAGAAATACAACTGGCAGTAGAAGGTCAAGTGGAAGGTCACTTGTGGTTCTGGCCATAAAATAGGCACTTAATCTATACATGTCAGCTGCACGTTCCTTGCTCAGCATAGCTCTTTCTTGAGGAAATGCGAATATAGCTGTGAAAACGGGAAAGAATCCCCAAAAAACAGCAATGAAGAACAGCAACCCTGCCTGCAACAAAATTTTCTCATTATATTGGATCATTAACCTCGGTGAAGAAAGCATTGATGAACAGCAATACCAGTACTTTTTGTTATTCTTATAATCTATCCCATTTTGCCTTATGGATCTAGGGATTCTTTCCCCCAAAATTTTCTGTAACCTAGTACATATAACATGAAGCAGTGTTATAGCTCTGATTGTGGCAAAACACTGTGCATGTTCGGTAAAAAAAGTATAATGAACAAGATTTAATCTTCTTTTTCTTCCCTATTGTCCAATCCCGTACAGCCCAATCTACAAAATAGGCCATTATAGGAAATTTTACCTGATCTTGCAGTTTGGCAGTGCTGTCACCACCAGATTGCCACCATAGCAATCCAAGGACGGTTGCGGTAGCTATAACTTGAGTAATTCTTAACCAGCTAAAATAATCGTGTCTCCGTTCTTTTAGTCCTCTCCTGACTAATATGGAATACTGTTCCCACCAACTTGCTCCCCATTCTCTTTTGGCAGAAAATAATTTGGTCTTGATTTCATCATCAATCGGAATAGGATCCATAAGTTTCTTCTTCTCACTTTCAGCAACTCTTGTCTCATAGGCCTCCACAAGATACTGCTTCAGAATAAAATATGATTAGGTAACTAGTAACTTCATGATTGCTTTATATTTTTCGTGAACAATTTGCAGTGTCATTCTTACCTCGTGGACCACTGCTGGAGCAGGTTTTCCGCCTTTTGTCTCCGTTTCTGAATTCTCCATATGCACCTTATCTTCCAATTCGGATGGGACAGAAATATCAGTGACATTTCCATTTGCAAGGTCAAGCATGAATTCTGCAGGGTTCATTGCAATGAGGGGAGTACATCCTATGGATGAAAAGTAAACCATTGCTTCTGATGCCTGTCCAAAATAAAGCAAGCTTCCTTTGCCAAGAAGAATCAACTTGTTAAACTTGAGGAACAGTCTGCTCGACGGCTGGTGGATTGTGGTTATCACTGTTTTGCCAGCCTACCATAAGATTACTATAATTAGAAACTAGGTACCTCCAAAACATTTATAGTTGCGTATTGAACTTGTTTTATTTGATAATCATGGTACTGATTCAAGTAAATTGAAAGAGAATATCTGTTTCAGAAGCATATACCTCAGCTATGTCATGTAAAGTATCAATAATCCTCAAAGCAGTTGTAGAATCCAAACCAGAGGTTGGTTCATCGAGAAACAAGATAGATGGGTTGATTATTATCTCATTCCCAATGCATACGCGCTTCCTCTCTCCACCAGAAACACCCCGAACAAAGGAACCACCGATCATGGTGTCTTGGCACCTGTAAACATATGTTCCTCATATATCAGCTTTGATAATGAATTTCTCGATTTTTCTGAATTTTACTGGCAGTCCTCTGTTTATAAATTCGAATTTCGAGTCTTGAAGTGAACACATAACATAAGATCAAGTTCTTCAACAGGTAATTGGATTTGGACGTTTTAAATAACTGTCTAGAAGAATGAAATTGAGAAATATTTACCTCTCTAATCCTAACTCGTCTATAACATCCATGGCTCTTTTCTTCTTTTCCTCCTTCGTCAATGCCCTTGGAAGTTGTAAGAGAGCTGCATATGTCAATGTTTCTTTCACCGTAAGGTGAGGAAATAGAACGTCGTCTTGAGTCACGAATCCTATCCTGCCACACATTTTATTTCATATATGTTATAAACTTTGATCTGATACATTAATAAGTGAACACTATGTATGCATCTAAGATCAAATGCTGAAGAAGTATATCAAATTTATCAGCACAAAGTCACCTTCTTTTTAGGAGCTTTGAGTAAGGTTGATCGCTGTAAGTAATTGAACCGCCTGGTGCGGGCTCTCTTACTCTCCCTCCAAGTAGACTCAGGAGGGTAGTCTTTCCACTTCCCGATGGTCCCATCAGTGCCAAAACTTCGCCTGGATCAGCTGAACCAGTAATTCCATTTAGAATATCTTTTTCCACTGTCGATGTCACTCCTTTCAGAACAACCTTGTACGTCACATCGGTAAACTGCACAATTTAGAAGAAAAATCATTTATCACGTGAATAAAAATAAATTCATTTAGTATACTAGGTTGTCTTAGCATAGCTAGCTCAAAAACTGTACTTTTAGCTTTCCATTCGCTAATAATACGTGTTCCATACCATTTCGACCACTGCAGGTTTTTGGTTAGAGATATTGAGTAGTTGAATCCCAACTCATTTTTTTTCTTCCTTATTCTATGTTTTTGTTTGTTAAGGAAAGTCTTGTACATAAATGCCATGTAAAATGAAATTCTGTACAAGACTGAACCTGACATGATAGCCATGTTAGCGATGATCTCTACATAAACCTCCATCCTTCCCTGTTCAAATAGATTGTATCAAATCAATTAAGTCTTTTGTATGGAACACGGATTTGAGACCAGGTTTATGCTTTCCTTAACAAATTAAGAAAGAAAGGTAAGTGTAGTCGATGAAGTTATATTACCTTGAGGTAGATTGGTAAGGTAGGTTCGGTTTGAATTTTCTTCTTACGCAAGCCGGCCTCAAGATCTTCAGCTGTAGTACGAAGGAAATACGAAAAAGCAAAAAATGAAACATCCTCTGCATTGGAAGAAATGTAACTATCTTTCACCAAACATAGCCTAAAAGAATCAACCCTCTTCACTCTTCGGATACTTATGTTACTATTACCTTCTGTACGAGTTCACATTTGGACACTTCATTACGATTTTGAGGTGTCAAAAACTCACTAAACTTCACTATAACTTTTGAAGTGTAACCATTATAATTTTGAAACTTCAAAATTTTAGTGAGATCGTCAAAATTCTAGTAGGAAACAACTAAAGAGACAGTCTTACGAGACAACGAAGTTTGGTCCATGGAGCCCATATACTTTCTATAGGCTATTATTTGCCAATTCCCACCAAAGTAAAGCCTAAAGCTCATTTCTACCAAAGGGACCTACTTGTGACCTAACTTCCTTTAATCTACAATAATTGGGGACAAGTGTCTTAAAAAAAATTGTAGGTTTCCCTTTAAATGGTTGGATTAGTGATAGCTTTGTTTCTACACCACTTGCATGGTTGACTCATTTTCATAGTTGGTGATTTCAACTTTCCATTCTTGACTTGGAGCACTACTTATCTTTAATACTCCATTATTTGATGGGTGAACAATTTTTTTACCTACCCTTTATCATCAATCAAATACCACATAAAACAAATAATGCCCATACTGAGTGAAAAGACATCACTATCGAATATTAGTTAATTTACTCCTATCGTCCGTGTGAAATTCATTTTTTCGCTAAAGACAACTAGTACAGTTTTCATAAATGAGTAACTATGAGACTTGAACAAGATCTGATACTATAATGAATCATATTATCCAAAAGTAGTTGTCGTTCATATAGTTTCTTTCCCTCCGAGGGAGGCCAAAAGGGGAAGGTGTACAACTACCATCATAAATTTCAAGAGGTATACATAATGGTAGGACTAACGCTCAACGTAAAGGTTTTGAAATCAAATCTAGCTTTTGTTTCGATTCTTTAGGGTCGGACTTATCACTTCTAAAATATAATTGTTGCATAAAATAAAACTAAACATTGTGAAGCACGGGCCATTCTCTCATTTTTCTTCTAGTTCTATAATTATAAGTTTCACGTGAGCGTTCCGTTTGGTTCATGAATTGGGAACTTGCTGTTACATTGATGCATGCACCAGTTAGTATCCAAAAAAAAGTTCATTTTTCTTCTATAGCCTTTTCTCTTCTCATACAAGAACTGGTACCAAAAATTGGTACGGTGACTCATGTCGTAGGACGCCGGCCGGAGGCCCGCATGGCAACGACATCTTCTCGGAATCGACAAACCCAACCCAAAAGCTGGCTTCTCGATAGCACGCTTCTGAAATACTAGCTTATGACACTCGTGAACAATTTCAATTTTTTGTCTGTTGATGGCTAGCTTACCCGCAGAACAGGGTAAGGGGGTAGGGGTGGGGTGGAGTCGGTATATGACAGGAGATGACAAAAACACCCTCCTAATGTAAACATTAGAAAATATGAACCAGAAAACTATGGGGTGTTAGGTCTTTTTACTTGAATTTAATGCTTGCGTATGTGTATGGACCAGATAGAAAGTAGCAAGCGAGCTTAGAAATGAAGTATTTCTGATATAGAAAATAATTAACTTATAATTAAGTGAAACTTACGAATTTCATCATCACTAAATGGTTTCAGATCTGCAATCTCATCTGGTGGCATGGTAAAGCCGGTGAAAGTGAACGAGAACCCTAAGCTAGCGCTGGACGCCCTACTCAAGGCGGCGCCACTGCTAACATCATCAAGGTCAAATTTCATCTGAGCACTTCTCGACTTCCGAATGTGCGTGTTCCTACCGATGCTCCGCCCTGGCGAGGCAGCCGCCAGCCGCCTGCTGGATTTCCTCGACAGGTTGGAACTACTCTCCGGTCCAACGCCAACGGCTGCCTCACTCGATGATGACATTGGAGACTTCATTGCAGCTAGTGCCGCAGCCATTGTCTCGACCAGCTGATCGGATTTTGTTCGTATCAAACTAGTTGTTGAGTTCGCTTTCTCCATCATTAATTATCTGTTATCATCAAACCAAAACTTGGATGTTACTGCAAGCAATCATGCAAGCTAAAATATGTAGAACGAAATTGATTCATCATTTTTAACATCTATCGATCTCGAGATTCATTTAGCATAAACTAATAATACGAACTTGATTAATTATATATATATATATATACACACACCTTGAAAGTGTAATGAATGCAAGTGTTGGGAGGGAACACTATTATAAGCTCTAACAACTTTCAAATGAAACAACTCTTCCTTTTATAAGGGAAATTAAGAGGGTTTCTAAAGTTACAAAAGTACCCCTAAGCTTTTTAATTATTAACAAATCTGCAAAATTCTACATTTTTTTTTTAAAAAAAAATACTTGACTATAGTAATAAACTCTAACATTAGGATAAAATTCATAAACCAATGTCTGATAGATTTCTTGAGATCAAATCATAGTGGTAATTCTGGTTAAATATGTTTGGTGCACAATTTTTGTACAATAAAATAAGTAAATCGTAATTAATCAAAAAATTGAAAAACCCTTATCGAGATATACACGTGTTCGGAAATTTTATTGTTCTATTTTTGTGGAATTCTATGAAGTCTCTTTGTCAATTTGGTTACGCTACGAGTCCCTATAATAAAACTTTTTAACATTTATTGAGTTAGTGGCACACAGCTAGCTCACGATGTTACATACAGAATAGCTTTCGCTGATTTCTGGAGATCACGTCATCATGACAGTTCTTATTAAATTTGTTCGGTGCACAATTTTTCCTGCGTTGAAATAAGTATCGAAATTAATGCAAATTTTGAAAAATACTTATCAAGATATACACGAGTTGGGAAATTTCGTTGTTCCATTATTTGTGGAATTTTATCAAGTCTCGTAATCAATTTTGTAAGGCCATGAGTCTATTAATAAAACTTTTAACATTAATGAATTCTTAACCTTATTAGGTGGTTTTGATGCAGCTAGGGTTATCAAATAGTTGAAGACGACAGGGGGCATGCAACATGGAGGAACAATTTGAGGCCGTTGTTTGATCTTAGGTTGCCTCTTTGCTAGGGCAACCAGTTTGGAGTTTTGCCATATCCAGTGCTTAGCTTACATTATTCTTTTTTTTTCTTTTTTTTTCTCTTCATTTTTGGGATAATGTCGGAAACGATAATTTTGAAGAATATTTATATTATTTCATCACGATGTGGTCATGATCACGTCATCGTTTAGAATTTTGGAGGAATTTCTTGTTTTTCTCAAATGTTTTAATTTGATTTTTATGCTTTAATGTTGAAAGTATGGCAAAAGTCTATTGATTTATTAAATGTTTGATCAAACAAAAAGAGATTTGATGCCTATTGAGCCATTAAGGAATAGTCTATTAATCTAGCATTTGGGTTTGATTTAATGTCTCAACTCATTCTCTTTGGCTTGATTTTAGGTCTAGACTCATTCTCTATGAACAAATGTTTCAATTCATAGTCCCTTACTAGACTTCTAAAGGGGTCGGACCACTTAGGTGTGTGACACTTTTAAAAATAAGAAGGGTGTTTGAAGCCTCAAACGACATACTGGTTTAACCAAATTGTTTTATAACTCTATCCTCACAAGGCTTTAACGTCAACAAGTTTAGGATCCGTTTGCAGGCTTCTACCACTTGTAGAATAGCTTTCTCAAGAAACTAAACACTTTCATAAAATCATTCAAAAATGTTGAGAAACAACTTCGAGGCCATTGGCATGGCTTTTACTTTGGCTTTTAGCGGAAGCTAACTTAATTTTTGTTTGAAAATTAATTTTTAAAAGTACTTTATATTCTAAAAGTGCTTTTAAAGAAAGACGCATTGGACCTATTTCCTCCGAAAACTCTTCTAGCTGACAAAAACCCTTCTATATAATTAGTCAAACAAATTCAAAAGCTGCTTTTGGATCTCAAAACCTCCTTTTAACTTTTCAAAAGTCATGTAAAATGTCTTAACCTCGAAAATAACTTTTGACTTTTGAACAGATATTTAGTGTAGCATGAACATGTCCGACTATGGTAGGGTTCGAGATTGTTACACAATTAACAAAAAGTTGCCACGATAAGATGAACGGTTGCAATCTGTGAAACGGGGTTTGGACATTCTTGAGTGTTTTGACAATACAGTATTTGTAATTGCCTCGTGGTTAAGTCACAAGAAGTCGTAAATCCTATTCAAGTACTGTGCACTCAATTTTCAACTGAGTTTGTTTTCTTGTGTTGAAAACACAGCTCTATAGTACAGATTTTGAGTTCTTACTTTTTGAAAATGCCAAAAACTTCTTTTACAGACCACTTTAAGAAAATGACTTTGGGCATTGTCTATATTCTATAGTAGCGACAACTTATTAGAAAATTTTCTAAATAATTATTTTTAAAAAATATTTACAAACGAAAGTCGAGTGCTCGTTTGGAAAATATATTCTGTAATAGTGATTTTTTTGTTTTTTTAGAAAGTATGATTGAAAAGATAAGAAAAAGATTTGAATTTACGCGTAAAATAATTTTATTTAAAGAATATATGATTAAAAATGAATGAGAAAAAAATGTAGTTCGTTAAAGTTAAGTCCATGTTTGGTTGCGATTGAAATTCAATTTTTAATTTAAATCAAAGTTAACAGTTAATTTTAACATTACGACTCACAAAATTTTTAACTTTTCAATCACATATTTTATCAATTTTTATCTAAAAATCTTATTCTAATTCACAGGGCATAAGAAAAAAAGGTGCGGAGGGTCCAAAAGAGGCGGTGCCGTCCAAAGGCACGTGATAAGGACGTCGGCGAGTGGTGGGGATCGGCGCTGGACACAACTCAGTGACTCGCAGTAGGTTCGCCATACACGTGGTACTAAATGTATCTATTACTTGCTCTGATTTCTTCCACGTGGATTCTAAGATCACGAAACCCTGATGATTAGATAGTAATTAACAGAAGTTTTTTTGGCTTTTTCTGAAAGTGACATCTGCTTTAATTTTCCAATTTTATTTTAATCACATTGATTATATGATTGTCTTCACAAAGGTCCACTTTTTTATCCTTTTTGGTAAAAGAGAATGGTATTTTGTGGTTAGGTTAGTTGGTAGAGATAAATGATTGAAAAATAAATTAAAATAATAAATTAAGGTTTTTTTTTTATCAAATACAAAATCGACTAAGATGAAAAGAAAATAAAATAAAACGCTAAACGAGACATTATGTTTAGTCGACATTATCTGATTGATATTGAAGAGCAGTTCAACTCCGCACCATTAAATACGAATTTAATGTATAATCTACTCAACAAATTCACGTTTTGTTTTTTTATGACAAATTTGCTTTTATTAGTGTCAATTTAGTTTTATGCAGTGTTCTAAAATGCGTAATGCGTTGCGAAACGTCGAGGTCGAGAATCAAGAATCACAAGTTTAGGTGTGCCAATGAGAAGAATAAGCGTCATAATGCGTTTCGTATTTTTAAAACATTAAATATATTTTCATATAAAAAAATAGATCTTTTAATATATCATTAAAAAAAATCGAATTAAAAAAGAGGGGGGGAGGGGATTAGGCGGGATAATGCGCGTCTAGGCGGGCATTAATCGCGCCTAGGCGTGCATTAGGCGCGCCTTTTAGATGAAAAACGCGATTTTCCCACATTTCTCGAATTCGACGCGGTTTGGACGCACGTCGCGCCTAGGCGGCGCGTTTTCACGTTTTTTAGAACATGGGTTTTATGGAAGCGATCAAGTTTTGGTTAGGCATCATTTCAGCCTATTCCTTAAAGCTTCTTCTTTTTTCGAGAGATATTAAGAGCTTGTTTGGAAAAGTTTAAAAGTTATTAAAAAATTGATCCACGATTACTATTCTTTTTTAAATCACTCATTTCATGGGGTGAACACTACTCTTTTTCTTTTTTTCATTTTTTTGTCTTTTTATTTTTTTCTGGTTCCATCAAGACCAGTCTTTTAACTTTCCAAATAAGCACTAATTCCTTGTTTGTTGGCTATTTTTTTCTGAAAAACATTTGTTAACATCTTATCTGCGGTCTAATTAAGACCGATTGTTACATACACTTAGTTTATTCTAATTTGAGATCGGCTTTATGAGGTCCGCTTGTAACGCTGTGGTTCAAGGGAACACAATGATTATAAATTTTTTGCACACTAATAAAATATCCGATCAAATTAATTATTGCATTCAGAACTTACGTCGACGCCCACTTATTTCACCAATCATATGATGTAATTTCGCTCGCTCACTATTTCATTAATTGTTAGGGACCCACCTAAAGGATGGTTTCATGATAAACTGACGAAGCCGACCTCAGTAACCAATGGAGATATGCCATAGTGTACTTTTTCAATTCGGCACTGGTGATTGAAAAGACGGGAATGAGGATGATGCTGGATTTTCTTTTCCTATAAAGGGTGTAAGGTATCTTTAGGAAAGGGGAGAACACTTTCATATTTCAAATAACTCATTTGTTAAAACTTTTGTAATTTAAAAGTGATTATCAATAAAAATTCTTATTTTCTCTTTATTTGCTCAAAAAGTTGACTTAAATTGATTCTTACACTTTTTAATGTCAACAACATTGTTTTAAATAATGAATTTTTGGAAAATATGTGATTAAAAAGTAGGAAAAAATTTTGAGTTTACATGTATAATATTTTATTGTATGAATGTGATTGGAAATGAGTATGCATTGGAAAAACGAGAAACAAACAGAGGCTAAATGAGTACTTATCATATGTAAACTGTAACATTTTCGAAAATTATTTTTCAAGATGGTTAGTGGTCTATAGATTTTAACTACTCTTGAACAATCCATTGATGATATAATAAAATTATTGAAATCAATATTTTGCCTTGGTAACCATAATGACCTCATTTGTCAAGTTCATTACTTTTAGTTAAAAAAAACTGGTTCAATTTATTTATTTAACTTTTCCAAGTTTTTAGTTAGAAGATGATTTACTGATTATTTTAGTCATACAATAATAATAAAAATGTATAGTCTTTCGAGGTACAAAATAATTTTACACATAAACTCATAATTTTTCTTAATTTATAACTACACTTTTTTTGAAAATTTCATTGGTACTTTAAATGATCCCTCCCAAAATTATGAAAAGAAAAACCCGATGACTAGAAAATGTAAATTTACATAATAATTCAACAATGATGTTTGGTGTACATCATCTTTTACATTTTCACGTGATAATATACCATTCGACGTATTATAAAAAAAAAAAAAAAAGGGTTTTTCACTTAATCATTTGTTAACAGTTAGGATAATGTCAACGAAAAAAAATTCAATCATGAGAGGAAATGGAATTCGACTTGTCAGAGAGAAGTCACAAATGTAAAAAGAAAAAATTAGTAGCAATTAGCTGTAGCTAATGGACTTGTCACCAAATAAAGAAAAGGTGCAGCACCTCATTCATAACTGGCACGTCTCTATCCATATTTACACATTTTTATCTTACCAAAAATTTAAATATCATCATAGTTCATTCATAATTTATAGGATAATTTTCCAACGTGACGAATAGTTCATGTGGCACGAATGTCATCAATGTATTAAAATTTTTGACACTCATGTCATAAACGTTAAATGACCATGTAGCACTCACGTGATACGACGTATGAGTTGAAGTAATAGTATATATTTAATGAACCCGAATATTTATACCCTATTTGAGTTTCGAAGAATGTTTTGGAAGGACAAGTTCAGTTTGAAATCAAGTGACTATCACGTGGCCATTTAATATTTTTCGTTAGCTGAAGACATGGTTGCCGTACCTGCGAAAGGTTTAGGGCACGAGTACAACAAATGGTAGGTTAAGGACATGATTGTCATATTTGCGAAAGGTTGGAGACCCTTAGTGGAATTTACACTAATATATATTATATTACAAGATATTAAGGCCCTGTTTGGTCCACATTATTTTTTTCATTCTCATTTTTATACTCATTTTCAACCACGAATTTCAATAAAATAACATTTTTTATCACATCAATAACCTTCTCTTCTTTTTCAACCACATATTTCTCATCACATCAACAGTAAAAATGCATTCTTACCTTCAAAATGTGCACCAAACGGAGGCTAAATATAAAAATCCTAGAGAAACAAATAAAGATGAAAAAAAAATGAAAGTCCATTTTTCATAAAGCAACAAATTCCTATTTTCAACGTTCAATTGAAATGTGCGAGTAATACACAAAATTCACGATATCCCTATTTTTAATTTTGTCAAGTCGAATTATATCCAATCTAGAGTGTGGAACCTGTCGGGAGGAAAAAATTTCAAATACGATAATTGCAGTGGTCCTCGTGACCATAGAAATAAAGTGAAAAACGACATTGGCGAACCTTATCACCTTTTTTTTCCCTTGTCTTCCTTACAGGAGGTTGACAAAGATAGATGAAACAAAAGTTGATTGGTTCGATAATAGGATTTTTCGAAAAGTTAAGAGGTAGTTGTACGTAATAAAAAGGTGTTAGGTTTGGTTTCATGTGCTTTGGTTCTGCACATGAGAAGAAAGAAAAAAGGTATACCAGTTGGTAGCATATTGTGAAAAAAGGCAGAAATTGTGGGTCATCAATAGCATCAAATTACAACTTTAGATGTCACTATTTGAGTAATAGTTTCCCATGCCTTTCTAAAACTAAACAATTACTATTCGATTAAGAATTTAATCTCGATTCACGGGATGGTAATACAACAACTTGCGCGTCTTAAGCACGTCATAACTTTCGAGATGAACTTAACTTCCACGAATAAATACCGACAAGAAAGATAACCCTGAAGAAGATGAGTACATGGTCGACAATAAAATAAAAATAACCGAAAAAGGAAAGTAAAAATAAAAGAATTGACAGATGATACAAAGAGGACAAACTAAAAGGGCAGAGGAAAGTCCACTGCCTTCTCTATATCCTGACTAATCTTTACAACATAATGCACTCAAATTTTCTCATATTACTACAGTTAAATTTACACAGATGGTAGAAAATGGTAAAAATTTCAAACATTACCCAACTTAAGAGCATTCTTTGGCATGATGTTCATACTCTCTGCAAATCCTTCTTTCCAAAATCAGTATCTTGCATCATGGCCACAAATTCACTATAATCAATCCGACCGTCCTGAAAATAATAATAATAAATGAAAATTGTAAATTCGAGCACATTTCTTCTAAATTTCGTGTAGTCTATAACACATTTGGATAGAGCAAGAATTTTTTTGTTGTAAAAAAGAGAATGTACATTATCTTGATCAACTTCCTGGATTATTTCTTCAAGGTGAACATCCCCCAAGCCAAATTGCTCACAAGCCTGTTGAAGCTCATCTGGTGTTATGTACCCACTCCCATCTTTGTCAAAATACGAAAAAGCTGCAAACATGTGATCCTCTTTTTGGATTTTGTTCAGGTGGAGCATTGCTGCTACAAACTCCCCGTAGTCTATAGTTCCGCTATTGTCAATATCAGCCTACATTATCATGAAAACGAAACAATTTTTTTTTATCAATGTGGATCAAATGTCCAAATAAATAATAACGAGAGAAATTGCAAATGTAGATTTCACAAAAATCCTCAAGTGACTACCTCAAGACAGGTTAAGTTGGGTATGCTTTTTCCAATTCTATCATGTTCCACTGATAAGCTTCTTTAGAGCTACAAAATAGGCCATCAACTTGTCACTACCATTATTTTATCCATGATGTGTTCACTTCCATTTCTTATTTAATTCATTCTATTATGGCTACAAATTCATCTTAAGATCCTTATGATCATTTTATCCTTTATATAGCTAGTCTATTTGTTGTTCTATATATATTTTTCTTTTTTAATTGGTACTGATTGTTGTTCTCTATATAACATTCTTTCTAAATTAGTGTCTTTAATTTCTTTCAACTCCCTTTAGTCCAACGATACCTATTATTCCCAATGATGAGTACTATAAACAATAGCTAATCTAATTGTTGTTCTATACATAACATTCTTTTTGGATTAGTACTAACTGTTGTTGTATGTGTAACATTCTTTTTAAATTGATAAGTTTCTTTAATTTCATCCAACTCACTTTAATCCAATGCTACCTATTACTTTTCAAGTTCTCTCTCCTCATTAAAAATCAAATATAAATACCTAAAACAATCTCTATTTGACACAACAAGTCCATATATGTTGACCTTTAGGTTGAAAGTAAACATATGCAATAAAACTAAGTCCTTTATATTTAAGGTCAACAATCTCTCTTAACATCCATAGACTGTCATACAATTGATCACCACTATGGAGCCTATATATAAAGTCGTGTGATCTCTACTCTATAAGATTTATAACTCAAACCAGAGACATGCAAACCATAAAAAGTTTCCCACTGCAACAGATGATTGATAAGTAGTGAAAGAAAGCTTAGAAAGAAAAACTTATCTCCACTTACAGCTTGCATAAGACTCGTTATTTCCGAATCTTTAAGATTGGAACCCACTCTTTCTAAACCACTTTTCAGCTCTTCTAAGGTTATTTGTCCGCTATTATCCACATCAATCATTTTAAACATTTCTTTTAAACCTGCAATTTCTTCCTCAGAAAGACTTTCAGCAATAACCTGTTGATAAGAGACATAGATTTAATAAGCAATGACATCAAATTAACTATTGGTACACACGAACAATATGAATATACAGATATCACATTCTTTTTCGTTTGCTCATTTTTCTAAATGTCAAAAACTATAATTTTCTTAAAAAACCTAACTAAAACCAGAGTGAAAAATGCAAACGACGTGCATTATCAGCAATGTTAGGGGAGATTGCTAATAGAAATTTAGGGACGCTCCACTTCTTACAAATACAATTTCCACTTGTATAAGCATGTTACACTCTAATCCCAACTCAAGCATGGAGAAATCAATTATTACAGTAATAGCACTTCGGGATAACAACTATATTCACTACTTTTTCAACAACAAATATTTAGAGTAAAGAGAGACTGAAATAACTTACTCTGATAACTATCTTTTTGAGTTTATTCATGGCAGAAAATTGCTTTAGACGAGATAGAACAGCAGAATCGAGAGGCTTATCTAGAGCTACACCATCAACCTGTACCCATGGATGACCTACAAACAGATTATGATCATAAATGTCATTCAGATTTCAACACTTGGGATACAATGCAACAATCAGGATACACAGCTATAGGATAAAAAATATATGCACATTTTATCCATTTGAATATCTGAATCGGTTAGTCGTAGAGGTTCTACAAACAATAAATCTGTCTATTCAATGTAATTGCTACTTCTTATTGTTTTCCAACATCTTTTGTCATCATTTTCATGTATTCATTGGTCTTATATAGCTCTATCATTCAATTCTCAAACTCAAATATCAAATTGATGAAATATTTTCATTGACACTGTGCTTATACCACCTTAAATAAATATAAGTTGATATCTAGTCATATCTTTCACTTTGAAAACATTACTCTATCGATCGTTTTTTCCCTTTACGCTTTCAACCTTTACATTACCAATTTATAATTCATCTCTAATATAATTCTTCATAAATATTCATTTTTTCCCATCAGAAAATAATTAATTTTTTGCATTATCATTGTATTTTCTCTATTAGAGAGCAAAGAAAAACTTTTTTTTAATGTCTTTTGTAAGAAGCAGATAGGAACCAATATGATTCAACAATAAAGACAAAATTAAATAACCCTCTGTAATATTTCTTAGATCAAGTGGTTCAACTACTGGCTTGATAGGAAAAAATGAACCCCCTACACACGAGGTGTGCATGTTGAACACAAAATTCAAATGATATACAAGTTGTTCTCTCTAAAAGCTTAAACTTTCTGATCAAGTGGTTCAACACAATAAAATGCTAGTTTCCACTCCACAGATTTTTTTCCTTCACAATTGATATTTTACTTGGAAAGTTTATCTACACATTAGGAAAATTTGAGTAAATTCCATGGAGTATGATATGTCACAAGGTTGTGAAAGAAACTCAAATCACGTACTTGGAAGTCCAAAATATTATTATGTAGCATTCACTACTTTATATACCATTGCAAGGGGAGGAAGGAAAATTTTTTATTGTACAATAAGAATTATGCATGAAATTTCTCAGATACCAAATGCCATATACAATTGCTTTCAACAAAAAGCCCAACATAGATTGCCCCTTCACATTAGATAAAAGAAAGTTTCTGACTCTTTCTACTTGAATAAAATACTCTTTTCACTTCTTTTGATACATGAAGAAACAATGGAGTTCTTCCGAAAGAAAAAGCATGTTAATGTACCATCTATGCTCTAAATAACTATTAAAAATCATATTTCAATGGTACGTCAATTTATGTTAGTGCACAATTACACAACACTATGTTGCATTTATTGAAGTAATAAAGTAAATATATTAACAAATTGATTCCCAAAGACCTAAAACATCATCATATCGAGCACAACATACTCACATAGAACTTGATGGGCCGTCAGTCGCTTCTTTGGATCTCGTACAAGCATTCTTCTAACAAGATCTTTTGCACTATCAGATATACTAGGCCAGGGTTCTGATGCAAAATCAAGATCTCCTTTCAAAACCTGCTCAAATATCCCTTGTTCCGTTTCTGACACATAGCATAAGTTTGCAAGCAAGAATCAGGTTCATCCACTGGATTCAAGCATAGCACAATGAAGCAGGAAACAATAGCTATCAAGAACAAACTCTTACCATCCCAAAATGGTGGGACCCCACTTAGCAAAATATATATGATAACTCCAGCACTCCAAATGTCACATTCGGGACCATAATGCTTCCGCAATACCTCTGGAGCCACGTAGTAAGGGCTTCCAACCACATCGTTGAATGTTTCACCTGAGAAAAGATATTAGCACTTAATCAAACATAAGAAAGCATGACAGAAATACAAGTTAGGTAGACAAAAGAATGAAAACTAAAACAGTAACACAAGCAAGATTATGCTGAAACATCATCGAAGAAGGCACTGATGATATGTAATAAGGGCAAAAGATTTTATCCATGAGAGGTTAAGTGGCCAAATACCCACTCAAAGTGGACAGTACGAATGATATAACAACTTGGGTAGAGAGACTCGGATTATTACACATATATTAACACCAATAAAAGTTGGAAGCAACGTTGAGAATTTAGCCCCTGTTTGGCCCCCATTAAATTAAATTACATTACATTAAATTTTTCTCTCTCTTCATTACAACTACACATTCATCAAATAAAATAATATTATACACAAATCTAAAACTTTTCATTACTTTTTCACCAAACATTCTCCCATCAATCACTATTCAAAAAATTTTCAACCCTAAAAAATGCCAAATAATGGGGGCCAAACAGGGGCTTAGGCATGGTTGGCTTATGGCTGTGTTGTCCACGAGACTAGTTCCTGAACTAGAATGAAGATAATGAAGATTGTTAGAGCTTGTTTACATAGGTAAAATACCTTTTCCCAACTAGTTCGAGCATGGATGGTCTCCCCTCTTTTAGCAACTGTATTTATCATGTACTATAAGAACTAAGCCATTTGCGTTATAGTAAATTTTCTGAGTAGATGATGTCGTGCATAACTTTTTCATTTATCTTTCAGCTTCAAGATATATTCAACTAATCTTTCACAGTGCTTTGTGGTTCAACCAAGTTAAGGTATTACTTAATTTTATCATGTGTTTCTTCCTTGCTAAAAACATTTGGACTTCTAGTTAAATAATTTCTACCAATCTTCATAATTAAAAGAACTAGATATCATGTTGGACTCGTAGAAATTTTTTACATTCAATTCCGTTTTAAACTTATTCATCAAAATTTCTAAGATATTCTTAATTTATGGTTAGTATAATATTTTTCGCTTCTAACCCTTCTAACATGGATGATTTCACATTACAAGATTAGCCCTGTATTTTGAAGCACTTAGATGTCATGGATGGTAATGACCGTTGGTTTCAATCAAGTAAAACTCTCAAGGGCATACTATTAAAAATATGCGAGTGAACAACCTCCTAGATAGTTGCCCACCAAAGTTAGAAAGCCAAAAAGGTCTCAAAATTAAAGGGCTTTATTTCTGCATTTTGTAAATGTGAATTCACTGATAAACAACTTACATCTCACTTAAAACATTCCAAAAGGCAAAAACACTTAACAATGAATAGTTCAAAGCACTGATTCTGTGACGTTCATTGGAATAATTATACAAAAGTCAAACATAAAAAATAATAGATGAATACCTGGCCTGAAGAACATTGAGAGCCCAAAGTCAATGGCCTTAAGTGATGACTCTTCTTCCTCATTAACGAAAAGAAAGTTCTCCGGTTTCAAGTCTCTATGCATAACCCCCAAGGAATGACAGGCTTCTACAACACCAACTATTGTCCGAGCAAGATTAGCCGCCTTTCTTTCAGTGTAGTGCCCCCTCTGCACTATCCTATCAAAAAGCTCCCCACCTGCACATAGCTCCATCACGACATGAACTGCAACTGCATCCTCATAAGCTCCTATAATAGATATCACATTAGGGTGTCCGGCCAAGTGATGCATTATCTGGATCTCCCTCCTAACATCCTCCACATCCTCCTCAGTAGTCAACTTCCTCTTAGCAATTGATTTGCATGCAAATTCTTTCCCCGTTTCCTTCTCCACACATAAAAACGTCGTTCCAAATTGCCCTTGTCCCAACTTCCTTCCCAAACTATATATCTCCTTCAAATTCTCGGTTTTTCTCTGTAAAACTGATTCAACTTGTAGGCCTATACTAGATAATCTCTTAACGTGATTAACCTTATTCTGTTTTGTCCCCTCTCCCGGCTTAGTTTCATCAGCATTGCTTGTGGGTTTTTGGGGCTCCGGTGGTTTGGCACCCGCGCCGGCAATTTTTAGAGGTGTGGGCGGAGTGTTTGGCCCATCCAACTTAGGCGGACTCAAACCAGAACCTTTACCCTCTGAATTCACTGAGCTTTCATTTTTACCATTCGGGGCCGGGAGGGTCTCCGGTTGATGGGTTTTCCAAACCGCATTGGTGACAGATTGTAAGAAGCCATTGTTCCCCAAACTGTTGGGACCTATACATGTGTTACCCATCAAATGCAATAATCTACCTCAATAATTCCTAACCTTCTCGAATTTCACCATCCAAACATGCCCTATTGATCCCATTCACGACAATGTGGCCTCAAAATTCAAGCTTCGTGATCAGATTGATGCAGGAATACCCACCTCTAACATACCCTAAGTTTTGCACCAAAATAGTTATCTTTTCAAATGTATCAAGGGAACAAACTGACATATATATATATATAGATACATGCAATCTAAAATGCCAGAGTATTCAATTAATACAAATTGAATCGCCAAAAGCCCAAGAATTTGTAGTCAGACGAACAATAAATATTAGGAATTTAAGTCAAAAAGAAAAATAAAATGAGGGCGTAAATATGTTAATTGGCAATAAAATGAAGAAGAAAAGATTAAAAAATAGAAAGAGAGAGAGAGAGAGAATGAAAAGATGTGAGAAAAATATGGAGATATGAGGACTGAGGGGGTTATTTAACTGAGATTACGAAAAGATTAGTTAGTTGAGATTCTAGAATCTACAAAATGTTTTCACAAAAATTGCAGGTGCCAACACCATTACCATTCCAGGCCACGTGTACACAGAGCGAGCTCGGCTCTGCCTGTGTTAGGAGTCGAGGCTTTCACCGAAAAGATTCTGAAATTCGACATGATTAAAGCATAAAATGCTTATTTTGCACCTCGTTTCAATAGATACAATTGCTTGCATGCATGGTGTGGGCTACGTCGTTACGAGCTTTTTCAGTTTTTTGGAAAAATTTATACAGAAAAATTGAATCAGAGCAATAAGCAATTGAATCAATGGTAGCAAATTCAATACGCAATTCATTGTCAACAAAATTTCTTACTTCTTCAATACAAACAATTTAATGCTATAAAAGAACAGACGAATCGAAGTAATTTTTCTTCGATCAATGTCAAATATGTTCTTGGCTCATCCTTCTAATATAATCAAAACAGATCTTCAAACAATAAAAATTTCAAGAAAGCGTTTCCTCTATTGTAAACACTAACAGTAGTGATGGAGAATTTTCTCATCCTTGTTTTGTTCTGACCACGATAAATGTGTTCCTAAAAGGAGAACTTAAAGGCACCCGCCTTAGAATCCGTTGCTGAATCCCAGAATGAAAGCTTCTTTTGCTGCATCTTTTTCTCCTCTGCTTTCAGTATCAACTGGTCAATGGTTCCAGGTAGAGACAACTCGATGGCATTCTTAAATTTGTCGTGCAAATTCACTCGATCTCTTGTTCCAGACACAAGAGTGCAAGCATTAGGCCGCTTTAGGAAGTCCAAAACATTCAATAAATTCCTCCTGCAACACAAAAAGAAGTTTATATGGGAACATCATTTCTGCCTCAAAACTATGTATATAACATTTGAAATTGCTACATATTCGTTAATGTAGTTCATTTCCTAATAATTTTGCAATATCGTTTTACACTGGTTAACGAAAACTGTTTTAAGAAAAATGTTTGAAAGATCTCCCTCTTTCACTTTGAAAGCATATTTCCCCACAAACATTGATTCCTATCCGTTCATCATATAACCTTCATTCAATCCGAATGAACTGGAACAATTCATCTTGATCAAGCTGCAATAGATTGGGCTATAGCATAAATGAGCAACCAAAGTTTTAGGATGCTCAGGATTGCTCAGTTCACTCTCAAAAGCCTCAAATAATTAACCTAGTTGAGACTGAGGTGCGCTCAAATAGGAATAGTAACCAGTCTAATTAACTGAATTCAACAAGCCATATATGAACCAAGCCTAAGTCACACTCTCAGATTCATTTCACAGTCCTATTCTATCATTAAAGAATCAAAGATATCATGTGATGTAACAAATACTACCTGCACTTGTCAATAACTTTATTTGAATTTAGAGTTAAGCTTAGTGCACACTTTTTAGGCTAAAAAATTTTCTGCGCATCTAAAGAGTCTCAGTTGACACACCAGCTTACTCACATGAAGCACCTGACTTCTTACTTTCTTGATTACATGTTGAAAAACAAAGAAAAAAAATTTCATAACAGACCCAACCAATGAAAATTTATTTTGTCTAAAGAAACACAATACCAAGACACGAATTTTTATTTTGTGATGTTGCCAAATAGAAGTAATATTCAAGCTCATAATCATAATAAGGGGGTGTTTGACACCCATTTTTGTGAAAGAATGTGTTTTTGAATAGTGATTAATGGAAGAATGTGTGGTTAAAAAGTAAGGAGAATTTTTAGGTTTATGTGTAATATTATTTTATTGATAGAATGTGTGGTTGAAATAAAGAAAGAGAAAAAAAATGAGAATGAGAAAAAAATGGGTGCCAAACGGGGGCTAAATATTTAGTGTAAACAAGCTCCAGCATTTATCTCTTTAGAGTGTGTTTGGTAGGGATTTTTGGGAGAAGAATTGATTTTTGAATAGTGATATGATGGGAAATGTGTGATTGAAAAAGAAGAAAAAATTATTGATGTGATGGAAAATATTATTTTATTGAAAAATGTGTGGTTGAAAATGAGAATTGTTTTACTGTAGAAAATCAAAATCCATACCAAACAGGCTCTTAATATCCTTCACTTCAAGCAGATCGGGTACTAACTATAGTTTTGTGCAACATACAGCATTCATGGAGATTTCATTTAATTTATTGCTTTTCTTTTAGTCTGAAGCATAAAATACTAAACAAAATCTGAACATATAGACATCAACTTTTGGTTCGGTTCAAAAGGCATTGCTGAGAAATATGTACGCTCATGCACAAACTGTTCCTATTAATTATAACACCATGTGAAGGTCATCTAATGCTTATTAAGCATCATTTGCAATATCAAGAGACCAGCATACACTGTGTGAGATTTCAAGACTATAAGAAGAGGTGGAAAAGAGTCAGCCAATCATCACAATTAACTCGTGTATATAACACTAAATAGAAACAAAGCATCATACCTGCTAACATAATTTTGTGTAATGGCAACAGAATATTCTAGGTTAATAACCAAATGCCACCATCCACTAGGCACAAAGATCACTTCTCCTGCCTTGCAAACACACTCAACGGGTCTTTTCTTCCAACTTTTAGTAGCATTATAAAAGTTCATAAACCACTCGGTTATAGAAACAGGACATGCGACTTCTGCACCATCAGGGCTCGGATACACCCCAGGCGGTACAGCATCGGGGGGGAACAGCACCCATTTCTTGGACCCTTTAACCACTGCATTCCAAGCAGATGTAGAATTAGGATCAATGTGGAAAGACGACCCCGACCCTGCAGGTCCAATTATAATCCACCTATAATCTGGCCTCTCGTTGCCCAAAACATGAAACAAATCCTCATTAAAGTATGTTGGCACTTCATAATCCATATCCAACTGCGGAACTTTCTCTGCAAACTTTGGGTCAAAAAGATACAATGGCCTCTCCTCTCTCACTTGATCAGAGTACTTAAAAAAGTCCTCCAGCTTCATCTCCACTGGCCCAACTGAAAACCGGACATCACCACAAACCTTGACCAAATATTCCCTGTCCCACTGCTTCAATGCAGCCCAATTATCCAAACATCCTTCCAACAATACTGGCTTATTTGGTTCCTCAAAATTCAACACAAACTCCTCAACAGAAATCCCCCTTTTCCTCACTATAGTATCCCTCTCAAGCCATTCAGGTTTCATTTCAAGGTTAGCACAGAGCCAACTTTGAAACAAGTAATCAGAATAAAAGTCCCTAACTTTAATTCCAGCACTCATAACATTATCACATGAAGGCTTGTATGCACAAACAAAAGTGTTCCTCCAAGACCCATTATACAAGAACCCACCTTTATAAGTTTCCAAAACAAGGTTCCTCCAGAGAGGCTCGTGGTTACAGAAAACATAGAAAGATTTGCTTACAGTTGATAAAATACCCAAATCTGACCCACCCAAAAGACCAATAATGTCAAGAACGAGTTCATCTGTAAGGGTTTGTAATTTACCGAGGCCGGTGTTTCTTGAATTGTAGGATGAAGCGCTGAAGTAAAGATTTCCTAATGGTTGGACCCCGTGGGAGTGTGATTGAGCCGAGCCCTTCAAGCTGAAATTACCATCCTCTCCGTCTCCTTCTGCTTCATATACTTTTTCTTCTTCAGATTCTTCATTCTTGAGAACCAAGTTCTGTTTTTTCGAAATAAAATGTTGTTTCTTGGAATCTGATTTATGAGGGTGTTTTCTTATTCTATTTTTGGGTTTAAGCAACAAGTTTCTGGAGCTCAGCATTGTTGTGATATCGTGGCGTGGGCTGAAGGCGGCGAAGAGGTGGTCCGAGCCGCCGAGAGCTAAGGATGTGTTTGTGTTCTGTTTAAAGAGTTGGGACTTTTGAGCGAAGTAACGTGTACACTTGTCTGTGCCATTATTACGGTTAAAATTATAAGTAAATAAAAACTTATTTTACAACAAATAAATTTTCTTCTTTAGCCCCTATTTGAGACCCATTGAATTTTCTTTCTCATTCTTCTTCTACTCATTTTCAATCAAACATTTTTCAATAAAATAATAAACTAATAGTTTTCATCACATTAATAACTTTTCCTTCTTTCTCAAATACACATTCTCCAACAATCTACTATTTCAAAATACATTCTTCCAAAATAATATGGTTCAAACATACTCTTAAACTTACTTTTAAATTGTTTTACAAAATACACCCTATATTACCTCATAATTATAATTTGCATACCCGCATTTTATAAATTTATATTTTATATACAGTATTTTACATAATAGTAGTAAAAGACAACATTTGCTAGTGAAAAATAGAAAAAAAATAATTATCTGTCATTATAAATAACTGAATCGACAACAATACCTTGAATTAAAATATCAAATCACACCCTATGTATGTTATCCATAACAAAAATACCCTTTATTATGTTTTTCCTTAAACTCTTACATAAAATTAATTAAATAAATTAGGAAAATTTTGAAAATATAGAAAACACGTCGTTTGACTCTTTAAACATTGTAAAAACAAATAAAAAATCATCATTTCTATACGCTAATTAATATGGTTATTAGCACAAAACGTTCATATGTTTGACATTCAGTGTGCAAAAGTTCTCATATGTTTCCATTTTTTTGCATTTCATCCCTATTTTCACGTTTCATTATGGAAATCATAATTTTTATCCATTTTCATTCATTTTCTCAATAAAAAATGTAAAATGATAAATATGTCATCATATTTAAATAAAATAAAAATAAAATAAAATAAAGAATAAATTATAACCGTACTCCTAAATTTTCAATAAAATACAAATAAATTTCAAATAAATAATTGAAAAACAAAAATCATTTTCTTTCCTCTTTTCTCTTCCACTACCACCATTTACCACCATCGTCGACGCCTTCACTGCCATGAAACCGTCAATCAACTATGTGAAAGATGTGAAGTTGGTGGGTATTGTACAACCCCCCACCATTCAACTCGTCGATCGAACCCCAATCAACTGCTAACCACACCAAATAAACAGTCCACACAATCTCTATTTTCAGTCTATCACCATCGTTTCTATTTTTTTATTTTTTGAAAATATTCCTCGATGTATGCACGATTCGTAGTTTTTTAATGTTGGGAATTAACAGACCAATGCAGACATCAATCTAAAGCATAAACAAGTTTGACGGATCATTCAACAATGACAATTCAGTGTTCAAACCCCAGCAGAATGTAATCACCAATTACAACCTTAAAGAAATCATGATAATACATAGAAATCTAAATCTCATAACCTCAGCAATAATGTAATCCAACATTATCATAAGCATAACAACCGAAATGAAAATGACAGAAACCATAGGCAGGAAAAATGGACAGAACAAAAAACATAAAGAGTAGAGCTACACTTCCCTGTGACTGTGCTCCTCCTCCTTCCTGGAGGTTGTTTTTCCCTCCTTACGGCTGAGCCAGTTAGGCTCAGGAACAGCCCGTTCCACGCCTTGCAATCGCCGTCCAGAGAGAGGTAAGAACCGGCAAAGAACACTCAACACTTGACTACGTCATCGATCCAAGAAGGGATCTACCATAAATCAGTCAAGATAAAATACCCCCAATCTGACCAAAAACCTTCGAGAAAGAACCAACAGCTTAACCCTATTTCAGGTCTAAGCAACACACGGGTTATCACTTCTCCAACAGGTTAAAATGGATTGGTTTAGAGTGAACTTCCAGAGGAAGAAGAGGAATGGAACCAGATGAAGAAAACAGGGGCAGACTCGAAGAAAAACCGACTGAGAAGATGAAGGAAGTGTCTCAAGTAAGCTAACCCACGTGAATATATGCTCAAAGGTCAAACAAGAAAAATATCTAGCCAAGATTGAATCTCAGCCATTTATCTCCATCCAATGGTCCAAATAGAAGCCAGCCCAAATAAGTGTTAAAAGAGAACCACTTAACAGGCCCAATAAGCCCACATTTAATCCAAAAATTGAATCAATTGAGAGGATAATTGGAACAATTGGATCATTATCCATTGTCAATTGCGACTATTGGAGGTTCGACTAAGGCTAATTTAGATCACCAGTGCTTTGGGCAATGGGAAATGTAGGAGTTAGATTTGGTTCTTCGCAAATCGCGATTGCAAAAAATATCTAAGGCACATCAAATCAATTGGAGGTTGTTCTGGTTGACGTTTGATCGTATTTTAGGTCATTTTGATGAGGAGAACCTGTTGGTGGTAGGCCACGGCCGTGAAAGTCGCCAGAAATAATAGTGTCGTCGGGTTTAGTGTTTGTGAGCCGAAGGTTTTGGCTACCAATTGCAGTCAAGTCTAGTGGGATTTGGGCGAGCAGGTTGGTGCGTTTTGACAACGGGATGGATGGTTGTATGGTGGTGGTGGTATTTGGTGGCCAAGGTGGCGGTTGGGTGGTGTTTCCAGCGAGTGGAAGTGGCGATGGAAGAGAAATGGGAAGATTTTGTTTTTTTATTTTTTATTGTTAAATTATTTATTTGGAATTTATTTGTATTTTATTAAAAAAATTGAGAGTATGATTGCAATTTATTTTTTGTTTTTGTTTTTGTTTTATTTAAATAGGAAGTATATTTGTCAGTTTATAGTCTTTTTATTGAGAAAATTGATGGAAATGACGATTTTCATAATAAAACATGGAAATAGGGGTGAACATGCAAAAAAGAGAAATGTAAAGACGTTTTGCACACTAAAAACCAAATGTATGGACGTTTTGTGCTAATAACCCCTAATTAATATTTTTAAACAATTCATCATTTCTATATACTAATTAATATTTTTTGTTTAATGAATAAAAATTTAAAAAAGATAATTTCGTACTCATTATAAGTTGGGATCATCTTGCAATGCAACTTTAAAAATTGTCAAGAATGCATGTTTCATCTCCTTCGATCTTATTGAGAAAATTTTCTCTATTTTGCAAGGAAACTTTGTGGATGAAAAAACATGTATAAATATTGTTAATAAAAATATATAATTTGTGTAAAAAGGAAAATGGAAAAAATTATGTAAACGATGTAGCGGAAATTACTAGATGGTTGTTAATTCATAAAGTGACAGATAAAAGAGAAAAAAAATTCATTCTAGATTAAAAAAAAAAATGAAATAATAATTGAAAGTTTTAAAGAACATATTTTCCTTGTTTTTGAGGAAAATATGGTCATATGATCAAAAGTTGAAAAATAATCAAACACCCCAAAAATAGAAATTTTGGTGAAAGAAGTTTTTCATAAAAATAAAGTCAATCAAATACATTATTTTATATAAAATGTTATATAAGGTGTGTGATTTGTTATTATGCTTGTGTTTGACACCAATTTTGGAAAAAATTGAATTCTCGAATAGTGATTGATGGAAGAATGTGTGGTTGAATAGTAATAAAAAGTTTTAAATTTTTATGTAATATTATTTTATTTGAAAAATGTGTGGTTGAAATGAAGAAAGAAGAAAAAAAATGAGAATGAGAATGAGTGTCAAACAAGGCGATTTATTCGGGACAATTGATCGAGTTAATCGGCGATTTATTCGGGACAGTTGATCGATTTGATTGGTTTTTGAAATCCTCTTACAAAATTTTTGGATCTAAGGAAATTAAACATTGGACCTCTAAGGAAAATAATGGGTTTCTCACCACTAGAACATAAAATGTTTTTATATTAATTATGTACAACAAGTTATATCTATTTAATGAATCATTTATATATTTTATAAAAAAATTCTTTTAAAAAAATTGGTCCAACATTTCACTTTATTTTATAGACCTAAATAATTAGTAATAAAATAAATTAAAAATTTTAATTTTGCACCTTAAAAAAAAATTATACTCTATATTTATTTTGTAAGTTTTTATGCCACCCGCCGTTGAACCATCGGGTCACGGGTTGAACCACTAACCCAGATACACTGCATTGTTCGGGTCTGTGTTCGGATCGAGTCTAACAATTATGTTTTTTGTTACCCACTCCAAAATATAGTGTTTAAATTGTAAATTTAAAATGCACATTATACTCCTGTTTGGCTACTATTTTTTAAAATCATTTTTTTCACAAATTAATTTTCAACTACACATTTTATAGGATACACATATTTCATTAATTTTTATCAAAATTTATTGAAAATATGATTTTAGCTAAACCAAGCAGGGACCATATAAAATGTACATGTGTTAGAAAAGGTCCGCCTAGTCGCATAGCATAGAGAGAAAACACCGTCTAGCGCCTAGGTAGAAAAATGGCTGTCAATGTAGTCCCCAAGCGAAAAGGTACTTGTCTTTTATATGGCAAGTGATATTTTTTTGTTGGGAGATGCTACCTGTACATCCCGAAGCATACAAGTATCATTTTCCCTTTTTGTTTGAAGTCTAGCCCGACAATATACTCAACCATTGCTAAAACTTAAAAAGAAAATAAATTCAATAAAAAATCCACCCAAAACCCAAACTCAACCCACAAACATAGCTTTCTTTGCATGTTAACCTCAAAAACTAGATAATATTTTTAAAATCAACTGTCAAGTTTCCTATCTAAATTTTGGCAGAATTTTACCCTTTTTTTTTTGGAGAGGGTGTGTTTGGTTTGGTTAGGAGCCAAAATGTTTGTTATAAAGAAAAACAATATAGTTTTCAGTGTGATTTTTTGTCGAAGAGTACCATTCAATTGTCATTCAATATTGAAATTTCAAGAGGACCGACCTTTAACTTGCCTTGATCCAAAGAGGCTTCTTTAGAAAATGGAAGCTTGAACTTAGATTTTTCACCCTTTTTAAGTTGTGCAAATGCCCCTTTTATAGATAATTTTAGAGATCTTTTGATCATTTTATGAGTTGACATCCCTTCATGATTGTGTTCAAAAAATTATCAAGTTCAATTTTCAAGATTATATTGAGGTTTGTGATTTGGTGACGCTTATCAAGCAATTTATTGTACGCATTCACAGATTTATTGCACAAGTCTATATTGATTGTGTCAAATTTTGCACTAACGTGTCTGCCCTTATCTAAGGCTTATTTCGAGCCCTTTAGATCTTTTGGTAGCCAAGGCATTAAGTTGTGTTTTTAGTCTAGTGTTATCGTTTTGCACATTTTGCTGCGAAATAGTTCTTCGACAATCAAGGCGTCTTTTCACTATGACGTTTCCTCGATGATCGAGATATGAATATAAGGACAAAAGGGCATGCAATGAGACCCTTTTGTGGTTGACGTGGAGTCCTAGTAGATCATAATTATTTTAGCACGTAACATTGCTTACGAACAAACAATTATTGATTCAATGTATTTATGATTTTGAGAATTATATTTTTTTGAAAACTTAAAAAATATACACAGTTCCTATAAATTTTCAAAGTATGCATTATTTTATGGGAAAAATACATAACTACATAAAATTAAAGATAAAATTTCTACTTTGTCAAACTTGAAATTTTTTTTTTTTTAAAAAAAAAGGTTATTTCATGTATACTAGATAGTGAAAGATATTTAAAAGGATTCTCCCTCAAATCAAGGAATTAGTTAACATTCCTTCCAAAAATCATGTGGCATTGATTAAATAGATAATTATATATTTTTTATTAATTAAATAGATAATTAAATATATTAAGGTTACAATATCATGCAATTTATTATTAAAGTTACATGTTAGCCATAATCACAGAATGTCACAGTCACAAATCTCAAATTTTATAAGTTACAAGTTACAACTTATTTATCAATCCCAAATTATCAAATTAATTGTTCACATATTAATTTTTTTATATCATAAATCACAAAATTTATAAGTCACAACTTATTTCACGGTTTCAAATTATTAAATTAATTGGTCACAACTTATTTTTCAATCACAAATGATCAAATTAATTAATCACAGCATATTTCACGATCATAAATTATCGTGTTAATTGTTCACAACTTATTTATCAATCACGAAAACACACATTACATATTTTTGAGATCACATATTATTTATAGGTCATGTTCGTTTTATTAATGACAATTACCCAATAATTGGCCACGACCATTCTTCTTCTAACCAATTCTGCCCCACCCTTTCCAACCACCATTGGCGCCACCAAAAAACATTGATATCACCTCACCACCACCACAACACTACTACCCGCATCACCACTACAATACAACCATTGCCTCCAAAACGTACCACACACAGATCACCACACACATACCACCACCACAACCTATCACCATTGCCTATGACCAATAACCACACCACTACCATGTTGATCTGTACCTCAATTGCCACCAACGAAAATCAACGTCTAATCCACCATTAACAACACCAGATTTGAATGGAAAACATCACCATCTAATGGAAAAAAAACATATAGTAGCAAATTTGAACCATCGACAACATTTAATTCACCACCATCCAACGAAAAATACCATCAGTAACACCTAATCCATAGAATCAACAAACAATAGCAGATTTGAACCAAAAACCAATAGATTTGCATTGGGATTTCGCGAGGCACGCATCACTCGATTCGACCCCTTTTGGTCAAATTTTGCCGAATGGACCAGTACAAATGAAATCAGAAGGCCCAAAAACCCGTAGGGCGGAGTCCTCGACCTTCAATTTGATCGAAAATTTTGGATTTGCAGAGAGAAAAAATAATCTGTAGAGAGAATTCAACCGCCATATTTGTTGTTGAGCCTTAACGGGTGGGTGGGGTGGGGTGGGTTGTAAGGGCAGGGGAAATTATCTTTATTTAGTCACTTTTTATTTAAGAATTAATTACTAATTTTTTTTTTGATAATTTAGTTTTATAAAAATTAGAATATATATTTTTAAAAACATAATTAGCACCTATTTTTGAAAATAAATCTTAATGAAATGATTAATTAATCAAACTTAAATTACATGATTTTGCTTATTTTTTGCTTATTTTATTTATTTATTTATTTGTTGTATAGAATAATTAAAATAATGTAAAAAATAGGAAATATCTTATTATGCAAAGTCTCGTAAAGCTTGAAATTTGATATCTACACCTTGTCACACATCCTTTTAAAATTTTGGTACACACACCCTATACGTAGAGTGCATTTTGTAGATTTCCCTTGAAATAGTCTTAATTAAAACAATAATTATACATATCCTTATTTTGTGAAGTAAAGATATTCTTCTAATCTCTCAAAAAACTAATAATCTATAAAAACCTAAATTTTAGTTTTAGTTTTAGTTTTAGTTATATATATATATACACACACACTAGGTGCAAGCAACGTGCAATGCACGTTTGCCTAGTTTATATTTAATAGTTTTGTTTAATAATTAATTTGTTATTAATAAAGATATAATTTTTTTGGTTAATTAAATAATTAATAATGTAATGTTTATGTAATTGTTAAATAATTAGATGTATGATTTTGATATTGTGATGTAGGTGAGATCGAAGAAAATAAGCAAAAGTTGACAAATTTGGAGAAAGTGCTAAATTGTAAGGGATCCAAAGTTCGGAGACTAAAATGTGAATACTTAAAAGTTGTGCCGAACCTCACGATGAAGACTTGAGAGTGTTTGGAGTCAATTGGATAAAGGAAGACGTCAATGGAATCAAATTTATTCAAAAGATGATCACAAATCAATTTCCAACCGAAAAGTTATGCTCCGATGTTTTAATCTCATATTGAGACCTATTTTTGGCATAGAAAGTGATCGAATTAGAGAATGATGTCTGAATCAAAGTTGTAGCCATATGTGTTAGCTTTCCAACGCATTTTGAATCGCCTCAATCGGATATCAGAATACAAAGTTATGATAAAAACACTGAAAGAAAGTGCAACTGCCTGTTTAAAACAAGAAATTCCGTTTTATAATCCGTTAAAACAACAAATTCCGTTAATTTTTCCGTTAAAAACAAGAAATTCCGTTACATAGCCACTTTTAATATATAGAAGATATATATATATTGTGGGATAAAATAAAGGTGAACCAAAGTAATAGATGAAACCGAAGGCCCGTATTCACACGGTTTCCTTAAATCGAATTCGCCGCCTCACCGGGGTGCACGAGGTTTTGATCGGTGTTCGATTCTCAGGATACAATCGGTTATCGGTCCACGTTGCACTACGTTACCGACCTACGAACCATCTGTGTCTATCTCTCGAAGGAATGAGCAAAGAAAAGAAATCACCAAGCTGCCGGAAAATGGAAAAAGAAGGAAAGTTGATGAAGGATTTTCTTCCTTGTTTTGTTTTCTGTTTTCGGTGTGTCTCTTCAACCAACAAAAGCCTTCTATTTATACACATAGAAGAAGAGGGTGGCCATAAATTGACATAAAGATGATTTACATAAATTCCTGAAACTGAAGATGTAATGGCTGAAATGAAGACGGAGGGAAACTGAAGGCCGGCTGAAACTGAATGGCTGTTGATTTTCTGAAATAACTGACTTTCATTCAATTATCATTCAAATATTTCCAACAATCCCCCACATGAATGAAAATTTGGAAACGAAGACTAATGAGAGAGTAGAACGAATCAATCCTGCATAGGATAGGTAGTTTCTAGCTTTGAATCTTCCCTTGTGAAAATCTATCGAGTATTACTAGCAAACTAGTGGATCTGATGCCTTGAACTGTTTCGTCATTTGTGTAAATCAAGACAATAGACCTCACACAGGACCATTCTAGACACAGCGTAGTTCTCAATGTTGTGTTCGTTTTAACACGTCGCCTGGTTCTGCAAGTGTTTGTTCAAGGATGTAGCCTTTCCAATCCTTATAGAAGCGGCCCCACTTCACACTCACATATGTGACTTCTTAACTCAGCGTTTCACAACAACGCTTAAGGGTCATTAAAAGCATAGCTTAACCTGCATCTTCCAATCACTGTGAGCACCATAGGAATGAGTAGAAGGAAAACCTTCTCAGTGATTTACACAGATATATATGGTTTAGTTGTCCCTTTGAACCTAGATCCTGGGATCTCCATTCAGCTAGGTTGGGTTTCCACCATGATACCTTTCAACGTCATAGGCTGCAAGCCCATTCCCCTCGATGCTTTTTCAACTAGCTCTCGAGTTAACCCTTTGGTTAACGGATCCGCAATATTATCCTTTGACTTCACGTAGTCCAGAGTGACAATACCTTGTGAGAGCAGTTGTCGAATGGTATTATGTCGTCTTCTAATATGTCGAGACTTACCATTATACATATTGCTCTGTGCCCTGCCAATTGCTGATTGATTATCGCAATAAACACAAATTGCAGGCACAGGCTTTGACCATCTTGGAATATCTTCAACAAACTGGCGAAGCCACTCTGCTTCTTCAGTTGCTTTGTCCAAAGCAATGAATTCTGATTCCATTGTAGATCTTGCGATGCAAGTTTGTTTGGACGATTTCCAAGAAATAGCCGCACCACCAAGAGTGAAGACATATCCACTAGTAGATTTTGAATCTGACATATCAGATATCCAATTTGCATCAGCATACCCTTCGATTACTGCAGGGTATCTAGAATAATGTAGTCCAAAATCACGAGTGTACCTCTTAACACCCTGAAGATGGCTCTCCAGTGGATAGCACCTGGGTTACTCGTGTAGCGACTCAATCTACTAACTGAATATGCTATATCCGGTCTTGTACAAGTCATTAGATACATTAAACTCCCAATTATCCTAGAATACTCCAACTGTGACACACCATCACCAGTGTTCTTGGATAAGTGGAGACTCAAATCAACTGGAGTCCTGGCCACAGCCGTATCTGACTTGTTGAACTTGTCTAGTATCTTATCAATTTAATGAGATTGAGATAACGCAAGTCCATTTAGTGTTCGAGTGATTTTTACTCCCAAAATGACATCCGCGAGACCCATGTCTTTCATGTCAAATTTTGAGTTTAACATATTCTTAGTGGCTTTGATAATCTTATCAGAGCTGCCGACAATGAGCATGTCATCGACATACAGACACAATATGACATATCCATCATTAGTGTCCTTCACATATACACACTTGTCGCACTCATTGATTCTAAAACCACTAGAAATCATAGCAGTATCGAACTTCTCATGCCATTGCTTCGGTGCTTGCTTTAAACCATAAAGCGATTTAACCAGTTTACAGACTTTCCTTTCTTGACCTGGAGCCGAAAACCCCTCTGGTTGCTCCATGTAGATTTCTTCATTCAAATCTCCATTTAGGAAAGCTGTTTTTACATCCATCTGATGTATTTCCAGATTTCGCAAGGCCGCAATAGCAATTATCATCTGGATAGAAGTTATTCTCGACACGGGAGAATAAGTATCAAAGTAATCTAAGCCTTCTTTTTGCTTATAACCATTGATTACTAGCCGAGCTTTATATTTATCAATAGAGCCATCAGCTTTCATCTTCTTCTTGAAGATCCACTTGTAGCCCAAAAGCTTACAGCCCGTTGGAAGATCTACTAATTCCCAGGTATGATTCTGTAGGATAGAATCGATTTCACTCTTGATGGCTTCTTTCCACAAATGACCATCTGGAGATTATATAGCTTCTTTATAGCTTTGAGGATCATTCTCCATCAAATATGTGAGGAAATCAGGACCAAACGTCTTAGTAGTTTTGGTCCTTTTGCTCCGTCTAGGCTCATGCTCTCCTTCTTTAACTGGATCTTTGCTGCTACCAGTAGCAGAAGATTCCATAGTACGTTTAACAGGAGTTAATTGTTTAGGAGATTTACAAGGAAATATATTCTCAAAGAATTGTGCATTCCTAGACTCCATAATCGTGTTCGGATGAATATCAGGTACATTCGAATGATGTACCAGGAACCTATATGCACTACTATTTTGTCCAATGAACATACAGTCAACTGTCTTAGGTCCAATCTTGACCTTCTTAGGAGGAGGCACCACAACTTTAGCAAGACACCCCCACATTCGTAAGTATTTATATGAAGGTGTTCGACTTGTCCAAAGTTCATACGGAGTCTTATCCATATTCTTTCTTAACACTTTATTAAAAATGTAATTCGCTGAAAAAATAGCTTTTCCCCACATGTTCTGTGGTAATCCAGAACTAATCAACATAGCATTCATTATTTCTTTTAACGTTCGATTCTTACGCTCAGCAATTCCGTTCTGCTGAGGTGAATAAGGTGCGATAGTTTGGTGAATTATTCCATGTTTAGCACAAAATTCACCAAATGGTGATTCATATTCACCACCACGATCACTTCGTAACACCTTTATTTTCTTGCTAAGTTGATTTTCAACTTCATTCTTATAAAGAATGAATTTATCGATAGCTTTATCTTTGCTTTTAAGCAAGTATACATAACAATATCTCGTGCTATCGTCGACAAAAGTAATAAAGTACTTATTGCCGCCTCGTGTTTGGACAAATTTCAAGTCACACACATCACTGTGGACTAGTCCCAATGGCTCGGTACTTCTTTCAATACTATGAAACGAAGACCTAGTAAGTTTAGCCTCAATGCAGGTTTCACATTTATGATTTGAATCAATTTGAAACCTAGGCAAGTAGTTTAATTTGCTTAGTCTACGTAATGCATTGTAGTTTACGTGACCTAATCTACCATGTCATAGATTAGAGGATTCCAGAAGACATTGACGATTTCGACGTTCGTGAAGCCGATGCCGATCCGATTGATTTGGATGACGTTGATGTTGATCTCAGTGTTCCTATTGATTTGGAACAAGATGAAGAACATGCACTAAATATTCCCGATGCAAGAGGGAAGAGAAAGGGGAAGAAGCAGGCAAAATGTTGGGACCATTTCAAATTGGTTAACACTGGTCGTGTGATCGATGGAGTTCCAGAAAATAAAGCAGTATGTAAATACTGTCAACAACGACTGACATGGCAAAAAAAAATTGGAACCACTCACCTCAATCGTCATTACAAAGCATGTGCGGCCAAACATGGGCTTCTTGAACGTGGACAAACGCAACTACAGTTTGGTACTAGTAGAGACGGTGCTACTACTTCGCCACTTTCTACGTGAATGTATTCGGAGGAGGAAACACGAAAGGGAATGGTGAAGTTCGTTGCCGCGGCGGAGCTGCCACTAGCAATAGTGGACAACGAACATTTCGTAAACTACGTCAAACAATATCTTCAACCAAGGTACGTTGGGGTAAGTCGAAATACTCTTCGTTCTAATACAATTGAATATTTTCTTAATGCAAAGCGATTATTGATTGGGGATTTAGAAAAATATGGGGGTGTCATATCTTTAACTTCGGATTTATGGGAAGGGATTAATAAGAGAGGTTATATAGTCAAAGAATCGCACACTATATAGACCCACTTTGGGTTATGCATAAAAAAATTATTGCTTTTAAAATAGTTGAGTATCCTCATAATGCTAACACTATATTTAATGCAATTATGTTAATAATTAAAGAATATAAATGCGAGAGTAAAATTCGTTCTTTTACTTTTTGACAATGCTTCGTAGAATAAAGTAGTTATCGATAAATTGCATAGAGTACTTCAACCCGATTTTGGTGGTTATTTATTCCATATTCGATGTGTGTGCCATATTTTTAATTTAATTGTACAAGACGGTTTAAAACATGTGAAGGACGAAATTAGTCGAATTAGGAATGCACTTACGTATATCACGATTACACCTAGTAGAAAACAAGCATTTGAAGAATTTTGTGAACAAGTTGGGAACTCTAATACAAAAACTTTTATTACTGACGTAGGTCATAGGTGGAATTCAACTTACTTATTATTAAAATCATGTGAAGGTTTTGAACCGTTTATCACCGAATTTTATAACAATAGGCATATTAGAGACGATAATGATGATATCTTAAATGAATCCGATTGAATACGGTTTTTAAAATTAAGAAATTTTTGGAAAGTTTTTATACGTCTACGAATATATTGTCTGGTGTTTATTATCCAACTAGTTGCATGGTTCTTAAACGTCTTTATATAACTGCTAGGGCTTTTAATAGATATCAAAATGACCCTGATTTTCATGTCATTATATATGCTATGGAATTAAAATTTAGAAAATATTGGGAAGAATTACCTATGTTATTTCCTTTAGCATGCGTTTTTCATGGACCCCGATACAATTTATCGGGTACTAAATTTATAATTGACCAAATTTCAAATGCTTTAACTTTTAATATGCCTATTACTTATAGGAATTTGGAACAAACGTTAACTGAAATGTATGAATTATATGCTTCAAGAATAGGTACACAAGTTACTCGTGTACCTACTCCTCCTCCCACTAATATAAATGATGACGACGCTGAAGTAATTAATTTATTAGAAAACATAGACTCAATTAGATATGATTCAACTGCATATGCATATGGTTCCTCTAGTAGTAGTAGTATGTCTTCCACTGCATGTACTCAAACTTCGAGTAGCAGTCCAAATGCGTTGCCATCTGAATTAATTGATTACTTTCGTTATACTATGCATAGTAACAAATCAGTTAAGAAAAGTTCAGAAGATGTAATCGAATTCTGGCGAAATAATGAACGTCGATGGCCTATTGTTTCTGCAATTGCAAAAGATCTACTAACACCTCTGGTTAGCACTGTAACTTCGGAGTCTGCTTTTAGTGTAGGGAAGAGGGTTCTCTCTGAAATTCGAAGTCGACTAAAAGAAGATATTTTGGAAGCGTTAATGTGCGTGAAGGATTGGGAAGACGCTAATTATCGAATTCAACATAAATATGCCGAAATTGCATGTAATCAAGTAAGTGATATTTAATTTCAATACATTCATTACAAAATTTTATTTTCATACATTTATAATTTTTTTAAAAAAATTGTACACGTAAAAAGTTTTTCGTGTACAATTTTAACTCCGCCTACACGAAATTGAAGTAGCCGGTCCCAAGCCCGGATAAAGGAGGAGGGTTTATCTTTTTTTTTTTTTTTAAATAAATGTATATTTACTATTTTAAAAATTATAAATATTTTGACGAGCCCCGATAAATGTTTTGGAAAATATATATTTAAAAAAAATAGAAAAAATAGACTTGTAGTAGTAGTGTTATTTATTTTAAAAAAAAGGGGGCGAGCCGGCGAGCCGAGCCGCCCGCTTTGGGCGAGCTCGGGCGCGAGCCGAGCTCGCCCAAACGGCAACGAGCCGAGCTCGAGCTCGGCTCGTTGCCGACGAGCCACGAGCTCGGCTCGTGCGAACACGAGCCGAGCTCGTTCGTCAATGGGCCGAGCCGGCTCGGCTCGGCCCATTGCCACCACTATACCACATACACGTGATACAGAGAGTTCTGTAGGCCATCCAAGACATAGTTGCGACACAAAAAATCAGCATTTTTCAATGCATCCCAAGCCGCACGCCTATGCATATCAGTGTCGTTTTCAGCCACGACAGGGGCATCCTCAGTGAGGAAACGTGCAAGGCCCAAAGTAGTAAGATAAAAAATCATTTTATTCTGCCATGTCTTAAAATCAGTGCCAGCAAATTTATCCGGTCGAATTGCATGATTCACCGGAAATTGAGCCGGAAACGGTGGCAGAGGTACCAGGCCGCAGCCCTAGGTACTGGCAAAGGTATTGTGCCAAATTGGATTGTCGAGGCCGCAACCGTAGGCAAAGTGGGGTTCACTCCAACATGAGGAATTCCGCCACCAATTATCCCATCAACAGGAGGAATGCCAGTCGAGGTCTCCAAAGGGTTGACAGTAGTCATTGCGGGATCTGGTACACCGGTACCAATAGTGTTGTTCACATCGTCATTTCCATGTGATGGCATTTAACCTTAAAGAACGACAATAAAAGGTTTAGAACAATAGTGAGTTTGTAAACTAGAAATAGATTCAAAATCTATGTTATCAATTCGAAATAAATTTCGGAATTGAAAATGAGAGCAAATTATTTAGTCAAATTATCAACAACTTATCAATTATTTAAACATAAATTAGAAATCATTTAACCAATGATTAAAATTAATTATTAGAAAAAATAAACCAATTATAAGCAATCATCCCTAATTATTGGAAATAATTAAATAATCATAATCTAATAATATCCAAATGATCAAATTTCCAATCATATAAAATAATAGGAGAATCATGACCAATCATTTGAAAACCATGTAAATACATGAAAAACCATACATGCAATACCATTATTTTTTAAAACCATGCAGTGAACGTGTTTAAAATTTTTTTTTTTTCCTTCTTCTTCTAAATCTTGATCAACTCGAAATCTAACTTAATGTGTTTATGTGAATAGTGAACAGAAACTAAGAAAACACATGAAAGAAAAAAAAATAAAATTAACAGCACCTACAGAAAGTCGAAAAACAGAAGACAGAAACTAATTTTTTTTTCCTTCAAACGATGAACACTTTGATCCACCAAACGCAATTCGATTTAAGCTTGTGAGATAAAATAAAGGTGAACCAAAGTAATAGATGAAACCGAAGGCCCGTATTCACACGGTTTCCTTAAATCGAATTCGCCGCCTCACCGGGGTGCACGAGATTTTGATCGGTGTTCGATTCCCAGGATACAGTCGGTTATCGGTCCACGTTGCACTACGTTACCGACCTACGAACCAGCTGTGTTTATCTCTCGAAGGAATGAGCAAAGAAAAAAAATCACCAAGCTGCCAAAAAATGGAAAAAGAAGGAAAGTTGATGAAGGATTTTCTTCCTTGTTTTGTTTTCTGTTTTCGGTGTGTCTCTTCAACCAACAAGAGCCTTCTATTTATACACATAGAAGAAGAGGGTGGCCATAAATTGACATAAAGATGATTTACATAAATTCCTGAAACTGAAGATGTAATGGCTGAAATGAAGACGGAGGGAAACTGAAGGAAACTGAAGGCCGGCTGAAACTGAATGGCTGTTGATTTTCTGAAATAACTGACTTTCATTCAATTATCATTCAAATATTTCCAACATATATCATTTTCTACTATTATATTAAATAATAAACAGAAAATACTACATGACCGAAAAATACCAAAAGTACAATAACGTAAACTTTCCATATTTTTATTGAATGAGAATCAAGATAGACGAATTAATTCAAGATGCTGAAAGTATGCGAATTCAAATTCAAAATGAAGCATGGATGAAATATTAACGTCAAATATGGTTATATGAACAATCAATCTCATTTCATAGTAGAATAGGAGGTCGTGTGTTCACAGATTGCTCGTCTTTTACAATTCCAGTAGATCTTAGCACTAGCATCATTACATGTGTTAAGGCAGATGTAACTACTGTCAAGTGCGGATTCAAACTTTTTATATTGTGGGGTCAAATATTAAAATGCATATAATGGCAAGAATCATAGTCAATAAATTAACAAGATTTTTTTAGTAACAATAAATGGAAGATAAATGGAAAGCCTGAACTTAATGTTGGCAAATGTCTAGCATTTCTAAATTTGAATGCAAAACCGTCTTACACATGAAATTCGAAGAAAATAAAGGCAATCTTACAAGACGTAGGTTCAAAAGGAGATCATTCACATGTTCATCTCTCTTCCACTAAAGATATTTCCTGTAGCTGGAGTTCAGCTGCAAGAGAAAGTGTTTCTCGAGCTGTCAATTATGAAAAGAAAAGATCTTCCTGCCTAACAGGCGAATATGCAATAGATAGCTTATTCATCACTCAAAAACATCAAAATCTCCAAAAATTAAATTTTACAAGAGAAGTCAATCACGAGAAGCCTCCGAAAGTTTGTAAGCCTCGTGATATAGTAGTTTTCACATACTTGTAAGCTTTGTCTGAGAATGATTGCCATTAACCTCCAAAAGACCTAACAAATGCAATAGAATTTAGTTCTTAAAGACTCTATTTTAAGACAAAAAATAAGCAATGAAACTCTAAAAGGAAAAAATATTACCCTTGAGAGCTTACATCTAAGTGTTTTCTAAAGAGGAATGACGAGACAAAATTTCAGAGTGAAGTAAAACATCCAAATATAAGGTTTTACAGATTTATGTCTACGAGTTCCACGCAAATTTAATTTGTACATTGTGTACTATTATAATCATATATTATTTATCTAACTCATATTTTCTCAATTTGGGATCAAACAGTTTATTAATGCAAGTAAAAACATAATCACAACAACTCCTTTGTAAGTAATTTTTATCTGGCATCTGTTAGATTTATATATTGTATTGGCGATTCTGTGAATAAAAGGACCAACTTAAACAATTATAAAAGTTTAGGAATTGAATTGTAAAGTTTCATAGTTGGTACGTTAGCTTAGGGTTCGGAATTTCATGTTTGGAACAAGAAGGATTTACGTCGATTTTTCGCTAGCTGCTCGCCGGAATGATGCTCGAGCAGATGAAACATAAACACCATCGCTCGACCTTTGCCCACATGTCGCTCGAGCGACATGCCCTTCGCTCGAGCGATGATGTTTTTCAGCCATACCTAATAACAATTTTCGAGACTTTTTCTTGGCCATTCAACCTAATTCCCCCCTCCTATAAATACCCAAGCCATTGGACGAATTTTGGTGTGGTTGTTCATTATATTACTTATTCCTATCATCCTTTGAAGATTCAAGATATTCTTACATTGATTCTATCATTTGATTCTTGAGATCATACAACCATCTGTTGGGAAAAATATCAATTCCTTAAACTGAAACACCACCTACTTCTTATTGGTCATAAGAAGGTACTTTCTCAGTTGGACTTCAGAAGGTTCTGGAGGTCGAGAGAGATTGGACTACAAGCGCAAGAAGAAGAACGGGAATAGGTGATTCATGGGCATCCACTTGGAAGAGACGTATACAGAAGAACGTGAGACTGCTACAGCATATCTTGGTAGAAGATTGTGAGTCTGTAAGTACAACAGAACTTAGAAGTTACATGAGGTAGATCGGGAGATTTAACAGGTTGGCTAGACAGTATCTACGATAGTAGATCGCAAGACTGGAATGAGCAGCAGATCTCGAAGTTGCAGGGTTTACAACAGCCAGTGGAACTAGTTTGGAATTGAACTGTAACCCACATTGTTTATAGTGGAGGTAATTGGCTTGGTTCTGGAGTTTTTACCCAGTTGGGGTTTCTCTGTCATCATATTGGTGTTATTTATTACTTTTCATATTACAAACTGTGGCAATTCAACTTAGAATAATTGAACTGTTTGTTTAACCATCTAGAAATAATTAAAAATGATTTGTTGCTTTTGATTGATTAATTCTGCACGTAGGGTCAAAATTAAAAACGGATAATTAATAACTATTCGTTAACTTAGTTAGCGAACCGTGTTTTTCAGCATCCATGGTCCTAAATTTCAAGTATCTATATCATTTAATTGTAAATCATTTTTGGCTGAATTTAACCAAAAAAATGCTAAACCAACGGGGTGGATGTGAAGCAAAATTGATTTAGCCAAAATCAGGCAGATTCAATTTTGTTCTTATTTTCCTCTCTTCTAAATTCCAAATGCACTACACTACAGAATTAATAAAAATAAAAAATAAAATCAAGAATTTTTGTGGGGTCACTTGACCCTACCCCACATGAACCCATACCACCCATGGCTACTGAAATAAGACCAGACCCTTCCTCATTGGTTTGTGCTCAGTTGGGACTTGAGTTGACTGTATTGAAAAGCGATTGTCCTCTTTATGACACCATGACTGGTGAGAAAGTTCGTACACATCTGGATGAAGCCTTGGAAGCTGAATATAATAGCCTATTTGATGACATGGCAGTGCTAGTTGCCGAAAAAGGGGAATATGCAATGAGAATAATGAAGTTATTGAGGCTCAAGGTTCTAAATCAGAGATTTTGAGTCCTCTTGAGAGAAGGGTCACGGATTGGCGTCTTTCCAACTTAGAGTCCGGTTGCTCTGCTTTGCTTAAACGAAGTATCACTTCCTTATTGGAATCAGGATGATGATTACAGAGGGTTTGGTGGAGTTCATTGTATGAATAAAGAGGGTTACAGTGATGTTGTTGAATCTCTAGGAGGACTTAGCATCCACTTGAACAATGTCGTCACAAATATTTCATATTGCACAAAAGATTGCAGTAGTAGTAATGAACTGAGTAACAAGGTTAAAATTTCAACATCAAATGGCAAGGAGCTTCTCGGAGATGCTGTCCTGGTCACTGTGCCACTTGGCTGTCTAAAAGCAGAAACTCTAGTGTGTGTATATGTGCACGAAAGAGCATGGCAACAAAAGAAATAGCATTTTAAGACAACTAGTCAGCTGCTTTACTATCTACCAGGGATCTTAACAGCCTACATGTTCTTCTTCTTAGGACCGGATTTGGCAACCTTAAGGCTTCAATTCACAACACTTAACCTTACAAGAGCTGCTTTCTTTAGATCGAGCCTGTAATAGTTATCAGCTACCTACATGTAAAAAAGTTTCAACCACCATCACTCTTAAGTCAATTGGAATAGTCAACTAGCTGTTGACACACTAAAAGTATAGCCCAAATTGAATAGCTCAAAGAGTGAAACCCAATTGGAGAGTCCAGGATAAAGGCCCAAATGAGGTTATTGGTAAATGCAGAGGAAGCCCATAACACAGTAACATCATCACCCAAGCCTGTAAGACGCCTAGAGTTTGGACGAATGGAGTGCCTCACTGTCACTCAGAGCGACAAAACCTTTGAGTCGCCCAAAATCTTAATACATGAGATATTATGGTCATCCAGAAATAGCAATTACTGAAACAGTTATCGAGCCGATTATCACATTTCACAATTTAAGGAGTTCATTTGAAGGCAGTTAAACGACAAAGAGTAGTGTCAACAGTTAGAGATGACAGTTCCACGACAAATTAGCCACCATGAAGAAAATGGGTAGTGATCTCAATTGGATTGGATCAATCATATCAATTATTCATTTTTATAACACAATTAGAGGCTTTCATCCCGACACTTTAATCGGAAAATATATCGTGAAAATAAATTTAATTTACAAATGTAATCCTAGAATTTAGATTTAAGACATATTCGCACAATTTTATTGGAATAAGATCAAAGATCGACCATATACATCAAGCATAAGGCAGTAATCAATCAGCCAATAAAGTGAAATTGAGATTAAAATTAAACAATTAATTTAATCTAACGATAGAAGAAGCATGACTGGATCTATGAAAGATATAATAATTGTTAAACCAATCTCAACAATAAATAATTGAAATTGAAACTCAATACATAATTTGATTGAACAATGGAAAAAGTATGACTGAATCCATGAAAAATCTTGTAAATATTAAACCGATTTCAATATAAATTCAAGAGAATAATAATCTAAATTCTAGTATTATTTGATAATGAAAAGATCAAATTAAATGAATAAAAGACATGAAATCACCAATTCCAATTGAGTTCCTTCGTAGCTTCACCAAGGGTTTTAGTTCTCCATGAGTTTCTTGAGCCACAGAGGAGAAGAATGGTGCATAGGGGTCTTCTACATATGTATTCTGCTATTAAATATTTGTAAGAGTAGGAAATTAGATGAAAATCACGTCCAAATTGGTTTCCAAAAGAGTTCTAATCGAATAAGGAAACTTCCTTTCACGCGCGGATTTTTTGTCTTTGCATAGTAATCAGTTATCAGTAATTTGGTTATAACTTTCTCTTCTGATATGCAATTTCAATGATTCAAGATGCGTTGGAAAGGTAACTCAAATATCTACAACTTTGTTAGAAATACATCTTTTCCAATTCAGACTTTTACTATACCAAAAATGGGTCTCAATTTTCGACTAAAAATCTGAAATATATCTTGTGCGAATTGGAAATTGATTTTGATAACATTCCATTCCTTTTTGACTTCTAATTGCTTCCAATCGACCCTTAGCACTCTCGAACCTTCATCGTGAGTCCCGACATAATTTTTGAGTATTTTCACTTTAGTCCTTGAACTTTCACTTTCTTCCATTCTGGTTATTTTTCACTTATTTCTCATTATTTCCGCTACATTCATCGCCTGTCCTGCAAAACATGAATTGTATAGAATTAAACTATATTCCAACATATTAATCACCAATTGTTCATGTTTTGACAGTAAAATAAGTATGTTAAACGTACTTATCAAGTTTTCAAGCGGTTTGTCACAAAAAAATCATCATGGGAATATAAAAGAAAAGAATAGACATAGAGAAGAAGATCCCGAATCAAACACTCTCAAACAGAGAATATGTAATTTAATTCCTTAGATTAACTTTACTTATCCTTTTTTAGTACTCGTGTGCTTGCGCTCCTTAGAGGCATTCTGTTTATTTCCAGTTGTAACTCTCATCAATAAAATACCTCTTTTTGGGACTTTGTCTCAACAGATTTGTCTCTTATACAATCGTCTGAATTTCTTTTTTAATTGTTAGCGACTACCCGCTTGAAACACTAGCACAAAAACAATGTAAAAATAACCGGATCAGATGCACCAATATTGTCGAATGGAAATGAGTAATTCACCAACGTGATAAGCAAGTCAAAATAGCAAGAAAGACCAAGAATGTTTCAACATACAGATGATAGCGTGTTTCAAAAAATTAACCGTATGATGTAAAAAGGCTGGATATAGAAGATATTTGAGTTGGGATGGTGAATCTCAAGGTGTATTCGGGTTTATCTAATGACGAATGAATCCCAAAAATGTCGAAATTGCAGTTTGGAGAATAGATTGTCGGACACAATAAATGGAGAAAATCACATACTGAGATCTGATGAAGTCGATCTGCAAATGAAAGATGATTTCTTGAGATCGATTCTTGAGTTTCTCTTAATCTTTACTGTAATGGAGAATGTGTAGATTGGAGATTTTGGGCGTGATTTGGGGTGGTGTGGTCAAGTGGGGGTTGATATGTCATGTTTGGTGGAGTGATGATAGTGTTTAATTTGACTAATGAGAGGAGTGATTATTATCATTTTTACTTCATAAATTGTAGTATGATTCGATTTAAAAACTCGAAAGGTAAAAGATGAATATTTATCTAAATTGTTGTAATGGGTTTAATTTCCTCATCTTTTTTTTTTTTTTTTTGTTTGCCATATTCAAATGGAGCACACATTTCACTAGGAAGGGAGCAATTATGAGTATGAAATGCTAACTTTCACTAGTTAACTTGTTTTTGTGCTCTTTGATTAATTGCTCAAGCATAAACCTGTTGCTTATTGTCACATGGCCATCTTGAACACCATGCGATGCACCGAGTTTTTCCATCCTCAGTTAGCAACACACGAATTTACACTTTCGAATATTGAAAACAGACAGAATTTGGATGCATGGCCATCTCGAACAAAATGCAATGCACTAAGTTTTTTTTTATCCTCGGTTAGTAACGTGAATTAACACTTTCGAATATTGAAAACGGACATAATTTAGACAAGTGTGTAGAAAACCAAAAGAAAGCAAAATAGAATGTAGGATTACGGAACCTTCTCAACTTTATTTCTATAAAATAAAGAAACATGCTAAGTACAAAACCGTGAAGGACCACACACACATTTGTTGCCTCAACACAACATTCTCTATTTTACCTACTTTTAAGTCACCAACACTTGGAATAAATAAGCCAAATTCGGATTGTAGTTAACACCTCCAACTATTGGGTTATTTTGCCCATATTTTCATCCCTCCCATGCCAAAAACTGCCCAAAATTGTCCCTATCACGCGCCTCCCATATGCCTCATATTATCACTAAATCGAATATTGAAACCAGTTGGACAACAAGATCGCAATGCTGTCAAATAGATGTTCACATCAATCCATCAATCAATCCGACTGACTTGCATCCATGCCTCGGTCACTTTTCACAAAAGCTAACATGTTGCCTTGATTAATCCCACCTAAATCCACGCTTTACACCAAGCATCATGCACGCCTTCGTTCATGGCATGGCAATGTGCATGACAACCACCATGCCATATCCATTTTCTTGGAAATGGTGTGTGTCTATATATATATAATTGCAGCCGCAGTACTAAACCTTTCACATTTTCGCAGACTTTGCCCAAACATTTGTTTTGTGCCACCCACGGTACCAAACCTTTAAACAATTTACATCTGGAGTAAAAAATAACGGTTTCTGTTAGTTTAACTCCAAAAATCGATAGTTGACCCAAAAATTAAAAATCTAATAATTTTCTCCAAATAAGGTAAGAGCATTTTTGACATAATATATTTTCTTTATTAAATCAAAAAAAAAAAAAAAAAACTACAACCCCCTACCCCACCCCACCCCCATCTCCTTCTTTAGTGGTGGCAATTGAGCCGAGTGACTCCTTGGCTCGCTCGCTCGGCTCGTACTGTAGCAGCCCACGAGACTCTTCTGCTTGTCAAAAGACGAGCCCGAGCCGAGCCCGCTCGTATAGTAGACGAGCCGCTCGTCTACGAGCCCACGAGCCGCTCAGCTCGTGGGCTCATCTAAGACGAGCCTTAGACTAGCCCACGAGCCACTCGGCTCGTGGGCTCGTTGTATTAAAAAACAAAAGGAAATAAACGGTCACTGAATTTTAGTGACCGTTTTGGTCACTCAAAATTTTTATTTATTTATTTAATTTTCATTTTTTTCTCTATAAATACCCACTCCTTAATTAACATTTTTTCTCACCAATCCTCTCATTCTCTACTCTACTCTTTATAATTTACAAATTACGAACATTCAACAATATCAAATTATCAATTCATTTCGTTATATTATTATCTTCATCTTCTACAATTTTTTTACATTATTATTTTGATTTTATTTTTACAATTCATTTTATACACTACTACATAATCTTCATTCACTTCTCAATTCTACATTTCTACATTCTACTTCAAGTCTTCAACATTCAATTCTATTATTCACAAATGGATTCATGACAATTTGTTGAAACTTGTTCGGTATGAAATGCGAAACACCTGCCCAAAATCAATTTCAGAATGAATTTGCCGATCTCAATGAATTACCAATTTCAGAAAATATTGAAGATTTCGACGTTCATGAAGGTAGTCATCCAATTGATTTTGATGACGTTGATGTTGATCCTAATATTCCAATTGATTAGAATAAGATGAAGAACCTACGTTATATATTCCCGATGCAAGAGGGAAGAGAAATGAGAAGAAGCAAGCAAAATGTTTGGACCATTTCAAATTGATTAACACTGATTGTTTGGTTGATGGACTTCCAGAAACTAAAGCAGTACGTAAATACTGACAACAACGACTAACATGGCAAAAAGGTATTGGAACCACCAACTTCAACCGTCACTACAAAATATGTGCAGCCAAACATGGGCTTCTTTCAGTTGGTCAAACGCAACTACAGTTTGGTACTCCAGGCGCTGGTGCTACTATTACGCCTCTTTCTACGTGGATGTATTCGGAGGAGGAAACTCGAACAGGAATGGTGAAGTTCGTTGCCGCGGCGGAGCTGCCAACAGCAATAGTGGACAACCAACATTTCGTAAATTACGTCAAACAATATCTTCAACCGAGATACGTTGGGGTAAGTCGAAATACTCTTCATTCTAATACAATTGAATATTTTCTTAATGTAAAGAAATTATTGATTGCGGATTTAGAAAAATATGGGGGTGTGATATCTTTAACTTCGAATTTGTGGGAAAGGATTAATAAGAGAGGTTATATAGCTGCAAATGTACACTATATAGACTCACTTTGGGTCATGCATAAAAAATTATTGCTTTTAAAATTGTTGAGTATCCTCATAACGCCCAAACTATATTAAATGGTATTGTGTTAATAATTAGAGAATATAAATGCGAAAGTAAAATTCGTTCTTTTACGTTTGACAATACTTCCGTAAATAAAATTGTTATCGATAAATTATATAGAGTACTTCAACTCGATTTTGGTGGTTATTTATTTCATATTTGATATGTGTGCCATATTTTTAATTTAGTTGTACAAGATGGTTTAAAACATGTTAAGGATGAAATTAGTCGAATTAGGAATGCACTTATATATATCACGATTACACATAATAAAAAACAAGCATTTGAGAAATTTTGTGAACAAACTGGGAATGAGAATACAAAAACCTTTATTACTGACGTAGGTCATAAATAGAATTCAAGTTACTTATTATTAAAATCCTGTGAAGGAAGCGTTTATCATTGAATTTTACAACAATAGGCATATTAGAGACGAAAACGATACTATCTTAAATGAATCCGATTAGACTGTAGCTTTTACAATTAAAAATTTTTTGGTAAGTTTTTATGCGTCCACAAATATATTGTCTGGTATTTATTATCCCACTAGTTGCATGATTCTTGAACGTCTTTATATAACTGTTCGGGTTTTTAAGAGATATTAAAATGACCCTAATTTTCACGCGGTTATATATTCCATTGAACTAAAATTTAAAAAATATTGGGAAGAATTACTAATATTATTTCCTTTAGTATGCGTCATTGACCCCCTATATAATTTATCGGGTACTAAATTTGTAATTGATCAAATTTCAAATGTTTTAACTTTTAATATGCCTATTACTTATAGAAATTTGGAACAAATGTTAATTGAAAATGTATGAATTATATGCTTCACGAATATGTACACATATTAGTCATGTATCTACAACTCCACCTCCAACTAATATAAACGATGATGACACTGAAGTTTTAAGTTTATTCGAAAACATAAACTCATATAGATATGATTCAACTGCATATGCATGTGGTTCCTCTAGTAGTAGTAGTTTGTCTTCCAATGCATATACTCAAACTTCGAGTACTAGTCCAAATGCTTTGCCATCTGAATTAATTGATTACTATAGTTATACTTTGCCTAGTAACAAATCAGTTAGGAAAATTTCAGAAGATGTCATTGAATTATGGCAAAATAACAAACGCCGATGGCCAATAGTTTCTGCAATTGCAAAAGATCTATTAACACCTCCAGTTAACAATGTAGTTTCGGAGTCTGCTTTTAGAACAGGGAAGAGGGTTCTCTCTGAGATTCGAAGTCGACTAAAAGAATATATTTTGAAAACGTTAATGTGCGTGAAGGACTGAAAAAAACGTTAATTATTGAACTCAACATAAATATGCCGAAAGTACATATAATCAAGTAAGTGATATTTAATTTCACTACATTTATTACAAAATTTTATTTTCATACCTTTATAATTTTTTTAAAAAAATTGTACACATAACAAGTTGGTCATGTACAATTTTAACTCCGCCTACTTGAAATTGAAGTAGCCGCTCCAAACCCGGATAAAGGAGGAAGGTTTATCTTTTTTTTAAATAAAAAATTTTAGAAAATGTATATTTATTATTTTAAAAATTATAAATGTTTTGGAAAATATATATTTAAAAAAAAAATAGAAAATGTGTATACATTTTTTTTTGAATTTAAGATTTAATTAATTAGTTATAGTAGTGTTAAAAAAAAATTGACATAAAAAATGACGAGCTGGCGAGTCGAGGGCTCGTTTTGGGCGAGCTCGCCCAAAAATTGGCAACGAGCCACGAGCTCGGCTCGTGCAAGCACAAGCTGAGCTCGTGTGAGTATGGGCCGGGTCGGCTCGGCCAATTGACACGACTATCCTTCTTTCCCAACCCCTCAACCCACAACCTCCACTTCATTCAGGTACACGTAGCTGCCAGAATGACCAACCAATGTGCTACCTTAGCATCCGATCAAAAGCCCACCCCAAGGCGACCCCAACCATACCAACAATTCATCCCAAACACCTACCCAACAGATCGAATTAATCCCAATAGAATAGACGTCGCGAAGCTCGTGACAACGCACTGCCTTTCAGCCAATTCCGACGTTGTTCTAGCGAACCAGGGTCATACACCACCTGGGCTAGGTGCGCCTTCACCGGCGCACCTAGCCCAGCCATGGGTTAACCCTAACTGAATCGTGAATCCTCTCAATTTGTGGTTGCAGCGACAAATTCTATGAGAAAGTCACGGTTTGAGCTTTGTTGATGATTCTATTCTACTACAAGGTTCAATTCGACCAATAAGTATTCAACTGATGGTGGTAAGAACATGGGTAAGCAGTCAATTACATCAATTAACAATCTTAACAATTGATTTTGATACTGCCCAATTTCCTCCAACAATTGATTTTTGATACTGCCCAATCACTTGATTTCATTTCACGTCTGATTGGAATCTACTCTGAAAAAAGCGGTTGTGGAGGTGAAGGATAATAGGGCATGTGGGGTAGGATACGATAGAGGATGGGGTGGAAACCTTTGCAATTGTTTAGATCTAGCTGGGAAGCAACCGGAGATTGCCCTGCGTCTGTGTTTGGAGGTGGAGAAAGGTGGGGCAGAGAGCAGGAAGAGGGGAGAGGACCAGCACAGGGGGTCGTTCTTGGAGAGCACTTGCTGCGAGATTTGCCAGAGACATCGGAGGGGAAAATAGGCGGCGATGGTGAATGGTTGACTGGAGAGACTGTGGTGGTGGTGGGCTCAACGGCGACGTGTGTCAGAATGAAGTGGAGGTTATGGGTTGAGGGGGTTGGGGAAGAAGGAGATGGGGGTGTAGTTTTGTTTTTGTTTTTTTTTTTTTTTTTTTTAATTTTTGATTTAATAAAGGAAATGTCATTACCTTATTTGAAGAAAATTATTAAATTTTTAATTTTTGAGTTAACTGACGATTTTTGAAGTCAAACTAACAGAAACCGTTGTTTTGGACTCTGGATGCAAATTGTTTAAAGATTTGGTACCGTGGATAGTACAAAACAAAGATTTGGACAAAACCTACAAAAATGTAAAAGGTTTGGTACCGTGACCGCAATTTTCCATATATATAACAAGTTAACTTAGCTCGAGCAAGCCATTGAGCTTGACTTTTTCTAACGTAATCTATTCTTTTTTTATGCCCCAAGCCAATGACTCTCATCTACCCTATACCGCACAAAAACATTGACATGTCTAAGCACGATTTCAACAACCCAAAAAGAAGAAACCCGAATACAACAAATACAATAACGATTCAACCAAAAAATGCAAAAAGATTATACAAAGAACGATATCTTATTGTTCCAAGAATTGCCTGTACAACATGCAAATGAAAATGCCTAGGCAATAAAAGAATAAGCACTGGTGTTTTGATTGAGAAATCTCGCACTTTGTTATGTACACAGCAGCCTTAACTGAAGTCGAGTACCTTGAGCTATATTTTGACAAGCCAAATGAGCACGAATCCCCAGAAGGATACATGGCATTCATATATTTTTCTGTTCAACCAACAAATGTGACCTATATGGACAAATGGAAGTAAAAGAACACTGCACAAAACATCCAAATAACCAATCCCACAGCAACAAGGAATCCGGAGAAAAAATGCATATCCAAAGATAGTGTTAGCATAATCCCCTCAGCGTTCAAACAAATGGCTGTAGGCTCCACAGAGGAGTAAGATATTGAGTTCATAGATGTGTATTCGATAGATGTCTCAACTGCCCCACACGAGGTCCACGGTCTAAGAGCATTAGTAAGCCAGCATTGTTGGCTGACAATCCGAACATGTACCTAAAACAATAGACAAAAAATTAATAAGCATAGGTAGAATATCTACAAATGGCTCCCAAGCAATGAACTTTATATAATGAATAATGATAAACACAATTTTTGCCTATATATATAGAGAGAGATATGATATCCTAAGTACCGATGTTTATCTTATGCAAGCATCAATGACATGACACATCAATTAATTAGTGATAAGTTTTACACATACACACGTATACATACATATATATATAGATATTAGTCCAGACTTGCATACCTTGCATTGTTATCAACCTTGTATGGTGGGGATTAAAATCAGATTTTTAGTAGATTTTGATAAAAGTTGATGAAATGTGTAGTTGAAAAGTTGTGGATCACATTAAATGTGTGATAAAAATTAATTGCTGACTTTGATTTGGACTAAAATCTTGATTTTTAGTAGCACCAAACAGGGGCCAAGATTTTTAATGTAGCCCAACTTAGAGGGAAGAGAGAAAAGAGTTGTGCGAATACAAAACAAATATGTCCATGAATAAGCTATGATGAAGACAATGTGAAAAGCCAGATGTTGTTTCCTTTTTTCAGGTAATAACATTTGTAGTTCTTTTATCAGAAATTCAGAATCAAGTCCTACAAAGAACCATAAAACTACTGTGTGATTAAGCCCCTGTATGGGCTCCATTAACAATAGTTTTTGGGAAAAATGTATTTTGGAATAGTGATTTATTGGAGAATGTGTGGTTAAAAAATAAGGAAAAATTTTGAATTTATGTGTAATATTATTTTATCGAAGGATGTGTGGTTGAAAAAAAGAAAGGGAAAAATGCATTTTGGAATAAAATGGAGTCCAAACAAGGGCTAAAAGACCAGTGTATAGAAGCCACATACATAATACATGACCAAATATAAATAGTTCAATTACATAGTAAAACGGTAATATGGACTATATGTTAATGAACCTGGTAAAATTAGCATGAAAAAGTAAAGCATTCAATCTGTAAAGAAACACAATTCAGCGATTAATCTGTTAGAAAATTCAGTAAATATTACTCACCTGCATTTGCGAGGTTTTCTTTTCCATAAAACAAAAGATGCAACCCACTGAACATGAACATAAACATGAGATATAAACAGTTAGCATTTATTAAACGAAACAAGTCTGAATTTGTAATTTGTTGATAGAAAAATGTAACTAAATTCACAGAGGCATTTCATACAATCTAACGGGAAATAGCTTTTTTGATGTTGCGCTTTCGATATGAAACTAGCGAATTGCAATCACAAGAAAATTAAAAAGAATCAAAGATGAATGTGTTGATAAGAAATTAATCAGGATGGGTTTGCTTTCAGTTCTATATTTAGACCAACTTTTGAGACAATTTTTTGATGTCTGAACTATGCAAAAATCAAATTGTAAATAATGTTTATGACACTCTAAAACTAGCTCCAAAAGGATAAATCAGAAATAGAAAGGTTAAAGCTGTTAAAAACCACGATAAGGCAAATTAAAACTATAAAATTATGATGGACCAAAGACGAAAAACTGATCCATGTGAACATGAAAGAGAGGGCATAGGCCCAAGAAAAAGTCCATCATCACCGCTCTCTTTTTCTGGCCCCACCATATCCCAAAGAAAGCGCACTTGCAAATACACATGCATGAAAAAATGAACATTATTAACCGGTTAAATTAATAAACTACTTAACAATGCATCAAGATTCCATTGCCTGGTAGCTAAATAAAAATACTCCCAATTAAGATATCCACAGGGAGCAGAAATTAAGCCCCTGTTTGACGACCATTAAAAGGAGATTCTTTGGGAAAAATGAGTTTTGGAAAAATGATTTTTTGGCAAATGAGTGGTTAAAAAGTAGGAAAAAGTATTAGGTTCACGTGCAACATATTTTACTATGGAAATGTGTAGTTGAAAATGAGTTTGAGAAAAAAAAAGAGTTTCATAAAAATGGCTGTCAAACAAGGGCTAAATTTAGCAACCAACTTCAGCAAAAGTTTAGCTTCACAATTTATTTCCCCAGCCATTCAAAATCATAATCAAGGAGCAGAAGTCACAACTTGCATAATAATATCAGAAGTTTGCATTTTTGCACAACAAACACTTTAATAGAACAATTCAGATCTGAGCCCATGAAGTTGCATATCAAAACTTAGGACAAAAACACTACAGATCTTGAGGATGAGAAAGCCAAAAGATATTCAACGGATTTGACACAGAAAGAAGGAAAAGTATTATTATTATTATTATTATTATTATTATAGAAAATGCGATATCAAACAGAAGAAGGTTGGGACAAGGAGAGAAGAGAGGGTTATCCATAACATTGGGTCAACTAGAGATCTTTCGCCGAATGAAATAATTATGGGCAAACAATCTATAACAAAGATAAGGACATACTTGGAAAGGTTTACATACCCAGAATTGCAGATTTTAGAAGCTATTTTGCAGCCACATACACATTAACTGTGACCAGCATTTCATTGAAATTGCTTTATCAAAATTAGTAAAAGCTGTCAAATGGTAAATCCTGCGTTGATTCCTTCTACAATAGAATACTTTTACATATAAGCCTATAAATATAGCCCTTGTTCGAGCCCCATTATTCGGTAAAAATAGATTTTGGAATAGTGAATTTTTGGAGAATGTGGAGTTGAAAAGTAGGAAAAAATTTTAGGTTTACCTGTAACATTATTTTATTAAGAGAACATGTGATTGAAAATGAGTTGGGAGAAAAATGTATTATTGGAAAACAGGGCTCAAACAAGGGCATAGTAAGCATGTCCTAGATTAGAACATTTCCCATTCCCTGAACTTCCTTCCGTAACTAGCATTTTCTACAATATCCGCATTCCTAAAAATGTAAACATTTTTGCCATACTACAGCATACAACTGCACATGCATGGCGCTTAAAATTCTTATTTCTTAATGAAGTGTTTGCATTCCAATTGTAAAAGATCACTAATTTCACAATCACTTATACCATGCATGGCTAAACGGGCACTAATTGTTAATATAATACATGGATTGTGCTGTTTATGCTTGGTAATCTTGGAGAAACACATAGGTGCATTCCCATTATTCAGTAAATTGCATCATAGGCACGCAAGAAGATTACAGCCCAAGAAATCAGGGTAAATATTTTTAAAAGGTAGTTAAATGAACGGCGTGAACGTGTCGTTAAACTTACCACTACAAAATATAACAGGAGCTGAGATACTAGAATTTCAGAGTGATGACAAATAAAATAGACGAGAATGTTTGAAACAGGACAGAAAATTAACACCATCAACACCCAGTTAGGTCCATTTAGAAATAAATGTAGTATGCCGCATGAATTACCTTGCATATTGACGAAAAACTCCCGATTATTGATGGCTTCCGCTCAGGCATCCTTCTTACTGGTGACGTTTCTTTACACAAATTCTGAGCAATCTCCTTCAACAACACCATCTGTGCTTTATCAGTTCCAACAGAAATAATTGCCTGCCTCATTGACTCTCTGTCAGCTTCTAGAGCATGAAGCCTTGCGTACAGCTTCTGGACCTCCAGATCTCTAACATCGGAATGATTTAGCGACGCTCTTGGGGTCGTCAGATAGTCGTCACCTATTCCAACAGAAGACTTGGGCTCTGTGACACCATTATATGAAGCTCCCTGATGAATAGAATCAATTGTGTAAACTCTGTCGCTCACATCATCTCCAACTTCTGATGCACTATCCACCTTCCTCAAATTAGAGTTCTCTTCCATCTGGGTATATTCTGTCTTCTTAAAACTGCCACAAAACTTTGGAGAATCAGTAGAAAATTCTGCCCCTGTTTCTTTACCCATCATAAAAAACGAATTTGAACTATCAGTTGAGAACTTCCTAAGATGCCGAGGCCGCCTTGGAGATTGACCAACTATCACCTTTTCAAATGCATTTTTAAATTCCCCTTCAGGCTGAATGGTCCTAGGAGTTTTCTCCAATTGATTTATCCGGTCCTCCAAATCCTTCAAGTGTTTTCTTGACCATGGAGTTTCACCAAATGCATATTTCTCGATGTCAGCGGGTTCATCTTCGATGTCTGGATATGTCTGGGGTTCATTCAAATTGCACTTGAGAGGAGGATACATCTCGTAAGGAGGGAGTTCAGATTGTCCCTCGAGGTTTTCAGTCATGCTAGTGTTTCGGCTCATATCCTTCTCTCCTTCAGCCTCAGCCTCTGTGAGTCCATAACTCATCATCCTATGTTTATAGGCCTGCACCTCACAGGTTAGAGACTGAATGGTCTGCTCCCTCTTATACAACAAATCTTCCAATGCTAACATCTCCTGCTGATCATGTGCCATTTTCTCCTCCACAAATCTCTTAAACTGCCTCGCCTCCATCTGAACCTCTGCTTTCTCTCTCTGCAATCGCAGTATCATTGACATGGCCTCATTGGCAGCCGAGGAGGATGCATTCCTCTCCTCCTCCAACTCCAAAATGAGATCCTGAATGGTCTGCTGTTGGCTGCTCACCATTTCACGCAATGCTGCACATTCATTTCCCATATCCACACGGGCATTTTGTTGTAAAACCAGTCCTGGGATTTTGAACCGCCTCTCTTCCTCTAACTCATCATATTTACGCTTTACAGAACGGAGATAGGTCCCAGAAAACGACCTGTTCATTATTGAATAGCTACGCCCGCATTCGCTACATTTGACCAGACTGGTTGATGGGGACGAATTCTCAGACTTCATAGCCAAAGAACCTCCAATCAAATCTCAAACACCTCAATTAAGTTTCAACCCCAATAATTAATTTTTCCGCAACAAATTAAAGAATTTTCAACCAAACAAATCCCAAGACCTCCCTCGATGTATTTTAATAAATTTCCCCCAGAATATGTGTAAATCTCCCCTTTTTCCTCAACCCCGGTAAAAACCCGATTCATTCAGATCAATATATTGTCCACAATAGACTTCCTACAGAAATAATCAACAAAAAACTAATTCAAATCCTAAAAAATCCTTACATACAAATACATACATACATACATACAGATATATATATACAATAAACATATATTAGCATTCGCATGTATATTTGGTTACCTTGCTTGGAGGTGATGAACTCGCAGCTGAAAATTGATTTTCCGGTGCGATCTGAAGAGGAAGTAAAACAAAATCGAGATTGAGGAAAAGCGAGGGAAGGGGAACAGTATATATTTATAAAAGTGGAGGGAGAGCTGGAGAGGGATTTTGAAACCCTAGAATATGGCTTTTGATGTTGTTTTTATGGCTTTGATTGATTTGCTTCGTGTTACGAGAAAAAATGATTACTGGTTTAGAGAGAGAAATGTTTGTTAGTTTGAGAGAGAGAGAGAGAGAGGGGGGGGGGGCGGGGGGTTGAGGAAAGTGGTAGGGGTAAAATTGGAAAACAAAAAATGACAACGGCTAAGACAAAAACAGTTGCAGAATGCTTGAAAGATTCTATTTCAAATTCCAAATATAGCAACTGAATAAAAATAAATATTCTTTTTTTTCAAGGAAAAAATAATTATTCTTACCCCTTTAGAATTGGGTTTTTTTCCCAATGTTATCATTTATTTAGCCCCTATTTAATGGAAATTAAGGCCCTGTTTGGTACACATTAAAATTTTCATTCTCATTCTTCTACTCATTTTCAACCACACATTCTTCAATAAAATAATATTTTTTCATCACTTCAATAACTTTTTCTTCTTTTTCAACCATAAATTCTCCATCAATCTACTATTCCAAAATACATTCTTTCAAAATAATGTGGCTCAAACGCACCTTAAAATCAATTTTTTAGTAAATTTTAATAAAAATTGATGAAATGTGTAGCTGAAAATTTATGAACCCCACAAAATGTAATTAAAATTAATTATTGATTTAATTTAATTTAAGATTTTAATTTTCACCAAATAAGGTTTCAATTTGAAGTTTTTTTTTTTCGATTTTTCTAAATGAGAGAGTCTAAGTAGGAGTATATAATTCATAAATGTCGATACTAGCTTGAGATGAAGCATTTGTAGATCAGAGCCCCAACTAGGGTAAATTAATGTGAATTTCTTTTTTTTTTTCCTTTAATAAATTTATTAAAAATGAAAATGAACAAATAATAATATGGTGATCTACTTTACATAGGTCGTGACGTATCTCTTTTTTTAGATTGGTTAATTCGATTTCGAGCATGTGACGTGATTTATTTTGAAATTTTAAGAGAGAGATACATTTATACAAGGATGTTTGAACTTATTTTTCGGAGTTATCTTATAATTAAATTTTCATGTTAAAGTTGAAGCAAATATTAAAAATGGTGCTTAGAAATTTAATTTGAAAAAAGAAAGAAATTTTATATTATTAACAGAAAAGACGTGATTTTATTATGAAAATTCAGTCAATCTTTGCATGCTTTGACATTCAACTAGTCAAGTCAATACACAAAAAATAATCAGGGGACCCACGTACAAAAAAATCTTTAAAATGACCATAATATCCTCATTAGAGATTCCTCCACTGTTCATAAAAGTTGGTTGAAACTTGTACAACTATAAAACAGTTCGGATATGGGACCAACTAACACAAAGTGTGTTTAGCCGTATTTATATCATTTGTGTGACGAAATTTTTACCAATGAAATTTAGGGTTCGTTTGCTGGGCAAAGATAGAAAAAAAATTTCAATTTTATTTTAGTTGAAAAATAAAAATTCACCAAACTTATAAGAATTCACACGGAATTCGTTGCAATCGAACGGAGCCTTACCTTTCTTTAATAAAAAGTTACTTTAAACGCAATTATACATTCTCTTAATTCAGACAAAAAAAATTAAAAGTTGTTACTGGTGGGACATTTACGATTGCAAAGAGTTGGTATTGTTACAACCAAAACAACTATTGGGTAATCTCTGTTCTCTCGTTCAAGTATTTGTTAAGGGTGCTTTTGATTGCGAATATGAAATTTGTATAGAAAGAAAATAAATTTTAGGTAATTCAATTGCCTATAACTTATTTGTATGTAAATTATTAATTAAATGTGTTCGATTGATTTCAACATAGAAAATATTGTATCTATCCATTTTTTATTGGTGGGTAGATGAGAGAGAGTATGTATAAGAGAGAAAAAGAAAGAGTGAATTTCTTGGAAAATAAAATCAAACCCCCTAAAGAATTTTTTTTTTTTTTTTTCATTTTGATGAAAATATAATCATGTGATCAAAAGTAGGAAAATGTTTTCTATGGAAAAAAAATTCAATCAAACAGTACAAATGTAGGAATTTGAATGGAAAAAACGCATTTTCCATATAATTTTTTGACAATCAAATGTACTAGCATATGAACATTATAATCAAACCAATACCTCTCCTCAATTTCAATTTCTAGTTTTAGCAGAAAAATTGAGACGAAGTTACATGCCAAAGGATGGTCGGGCCAAGGGCTTTGAATTTAACAACAACGTGCCGTATGGATTGGATTATTCAATTCTATTGATAATTTTTGCCACTGAAAATGCTATTTGATTATTAAACTAAGATAGAGTGTTATCCTATCCACGTAGAAAGTGACTTAGAAAGTTATTTGGAGTTGAGGGAACATTATTATGAAAATGATGTTGCACTCTTAACTTTACGAGTCAGATTTTGGATTATCTTGAGTTGTAAATTCCCCAATAATAATTTTTTAATTTCATTTATAATAAACCTCTTTTCAAGATTTATATATTTATGGGTTAATTTCACAAACGATCACTGAAGTTACCTGAAAATCACAAAACGGTCACTGAAATTTAAAACTTGTAGAAACGGTCACTGAAATTTAAATTTCTTTCACAAACGGTCACTGAATTTTCAGATTTTTTAGGAAAGTTTTGTGGCCATTTTCGGCAACTTCCGACAACTAAGACTGCCAGATTTGGATACCGTTGGAAAGCCACAATATCCTCTTTAATCACCACTAAAAATCTCTCAATAACTCCAAGGGATTCGATCGAAATATATCCACGAAATTAGCTACCGAAAAATCTGAAAATCTGCCCAAAATTTCAGATTTTTTTGCGAGTTTGCAGAATTTTTCGGCAACTTCCGACCACCAATACCACCGATTTCGAATACCGTTGAAAAACTCACAATGTTGTTTTCAATTATCATAAAAAATCTCCCTATTACTCTTAACAGATTCGATCGGAATAAATCCACGATGTCAGCTACCCAAATTGGGCAGATTTTCAAATTTTTTTGGTAGCTGACTTTGTGGGTTTATTCTGACCGAATCTCTTGGAGTTATTGGGAGATTTTTCCTAGTAATTGAAGATGACATTGTGTGCTTTCTAACGGTATTTGAAACCGGCGGTATTGGTGGTCAGAAGGTGTCGGAAAATTACTGTAAACTCACCAAAAAAATCTGAAAATCTTGGCAGATTTTCAGATTTTTCGGTAGCCGACTTCGTGGGTATATTTCGGTTGAATTTTTGCAGTTATGGGGAGATTTTTTATGGTAATTGAAGATGACATTGTGGGCTTTCCAACGGTATCCAAATCCAATGGTTTTGATGGTCGGAAGTTGTCGAAAAATCACCACAAAACTTGTCCAAAAAATCTGAAAATTTAGTGACCGTTTGTGAAAAAAATTTAAACTTCAGTAACCGTTTCTGCAAGTTTTAAACTTCAGTGACCGTTTTGTAATTTTCAGGTAACTTCAGTGACCGTTTGTGAAATTAACCAATTTATTTATTTTTAGTTATTATTAAAATGAAGAAACCTTCATGGCCGGAGGTGTTAGATAAAGCTTAATCTTGTCAAACATATTTTTTTATTCACACACATTATGTGAAATTCACCACTTTAAAAAATAATTTAGCCCATGTGTGATGTTGCTTATTTGAAAAAAAATCACTTATTTTAGCCCTTCTTTGGTGTGAATTAAAATCCAATTAAAATCTCTAATTAAAGTTAACAATTAATTTAATCACACATTTGAAGGACCGATAACTTTTCAACCATACATTTCATCAACTTTTATCAAAATCTACTAAAAATTTTATTTTAATATCTAACATACAGGTGCTTAGTTTATGTGTAGGTCCCATTAGGCAATTTCATATGTTATAAAAGAATAACTCAAATAAAGTAGCTTAACATAGGATTTATACATTTGAAGAGCGACAAGTATCCTCTTTGTTGCTTTCATTAATTGCAAAATTATTAATTGAGAGAAATAATCTAATCCAATTATTTTGAAATAATATCATAGACTATTCATTTTAAGACAGATTCATCTTCAGAAACTCAGTCCAAGGTATTATCTTTGACTTTGAATTTAAATTTGGAAAATTCAATCTTGAGTCTTGTCATTTTAGATTATGAAAATCCATAATAAAACTGCAGATAATCCAATTTTTCTGAAACAGTTTTTCATCAAAAATGCATCATGTTTATAGTACAATTATTTGTAGTTACATTAATCATTTAGTACTACAGGGGTACTTGTCAAAATGACCTAGTCAAAGGTCCCTAATTCCATTTTGACTTTTCCAATTGACAATAATCCCAAAATGACCCATTTGGTATAAAAAGACAAAAACACCCTTAAGTGACTAAAACAATTACAACACATGTTTGTGTTAAAAAGACAATACTACCCTTTTAGTTAACAAATAAAACTACTATTACGAAAAAATAATAAGCACAAACAGCTGAAAATTCGGATGTTAATGGCCGAAAAATCGAAATTCAGCAATGCAGTAATCTCGATCATATGATCAAAATTTATGTTAATGAATGAGATTTCGGCTGTTAACAGCTGACTTTTTCAGCTGTTAACAGCTGAAATATCGGCTGTTAACAGCTGTTAACAGCCGAAATCTCGGTCATAATTGAAAAAGTCATTTGTTAAACTGAGAAATTTGTTTGAGTATTTTTATCATAACTTTTGTTTAGATATCCAATTAAGCCGATTTAAAAGGCGTTGGAAAGATAATTCAAAAGGCTACAACTTTGCTAGAAATAACTTTTTTCAATTCGAACGTTTACTATGCCAAAAATGGATTTGATCTCAACTAAAAATTTGGACATCCTTTTGCGGTGGAAAATTGATTTGTTTTCACTCATTTTGATCTTTAGTTATATCTATTTGACCTTTAACATGCTCGAATCTTCATTGTGAGTTTCGACACAACTTTTGAGTACCTTGATATATAGAACAAGCTAAACGTTGATTCATCTCGATAAGATATGGTACTAAAAATTCAATTCAAAGATCATTTGCCATTTTTAATTCAACATATGAACGTTACGTCTGATATTAAAGTGAATTATTTGTTTAAGTTGAACAAAACGTAAATGACACTGATTTGCGTCACTTTAATGAATATGGACAATGCGTAAGATAGAAATTTGCTAATAAAAATATTAAAAAAAATAAGAATAAGTATAAGAATTTGCTAACATGTTAAAAAATAATATATATTGTTTACTTAATTTAAAATTTTCATTTTGTTTTAATTTTTGTATAAAAAATGAAATAAATAATTTTAAATTGATAATTATGAAAATAAAATATTATTTTTTAATGTGTCAACAAATTCTTATTTTTTTTCCTTTGAATATTTTCATTAATATAAAATTCTTTAATTAAATATAATTTGTAAACTAATCTTTCATTTTTCAAATATAATTAAATAAATATATATTGTTTACTTAATTTAAAAATTTCATTTTGTTTTAATTTTTGTATAAAAAATGAAATAAATAATTTTAAATTGATAATTACGAAAATGAAATATTATTTTTTAATGTGTTAGCAATTTTTTTTTCCCTTTCAATATTTTAATTATTTTAAAATTCTTTAATTAAATATAATTTGTAAACTAATCTTTTATTTTTCAAATGTAATTAAATAAATATAGATTGTTTACGTAATTTAAAAAAAAACTCCTTTTGTTTCAATTTTGATATAAAAAGTGAAATAAATAATTTTAAATTGATAATTACGAAAATGAAATATTATTTTTTAATGTGTTAACAAATTCTTATTTTTTTCCCTTTAATATTTTAATTAATTTAAAATTCTTTAATTAAATATAATTTGTAAACTAATCTTTAATTTTTTATATCAAAATTAAAACAAGCAGAATTTTTTAAATTGAGTAAACAATTACATTTTGAAAAATAAAAGATTAGTTTACATTTGAAAAATGAAAGATTAGATTCGATTACGTAAAATATTTAATTGTATAAATATTTATTTCATATTCGATTTATTCAATTATTAATAACATTTAAAGAAAAAATAAGAAGTTGCTAATAGGTTAAATGATAATATTTAATTATTAAAATTAATTATTTAATTATATAAATTTTTCTGATTAAGTAAAATATTTAATTCTATAAATATTTATTTCATATTCGATTTATTCAATTATTAATAAAATTTAAAGGAAAAAAAGTTGCTAAAATGTTAACATATAATATTTAATAATTAAAATGATTTATTTAATAATATTAGTAATTATCAAATTAAAATTAAAATTAATTATTTAATTATATAAATTTTTTAGATTACGTCAAATATTTAATTCTATAAATATTTATTTCATATTCGATTTATTCAATTATTAATAAATTTTAAAGCAAAAAAAAAAAAAATAGAAGTTGCTAATACGTTAAAAGATAATAATTAATAATTAAAATTTTTTATTTAATGATATTAGTAATTATCAAATTAAAATTAATTATTGGATTATATAGAAAAATTTCGATTACGTAAAATATTAAATTCTATAAATATTTATTTCATATTCGATTTATTCAATTATTAATAAAATTTAAAGGAAAAAAGTTGCTAAAATGTTAACATATAGTATTTAATAATTAAAATGATTTATTTAACAATATTAGTAATTATCAAATTAAAATTAATTATTTAATTATATAAATTTTTTTAGATTACGTCAAATATTTAATTCTATAAATATTTATTTCATATTCGATTTATTCAATTACTAATAAATTTTAAAGCAAAAGAAAAAAAAAAGATGTTGTTAATACGTTAAAAGATAATAATTAATAATTAAAATGATTTATTTAATGATATTAGTAATTATCAAATTAAAATTAATTATTGGATTATATAGGAAAATTTCGGTTACGTAAAATATTAAATTCTATAAATATTTATTTCATATTCGATTTATTCAATTATTAATAAAATTTAAAGGAAAAAAAAGAAGAAGTTGCTAATATGTTAAAATATAATATTTAATAATTAAAATGATTTATTTAATGATATTAGTAGTTATCATATTAAAATTAATTATTTAATTATATAATTTTTTCCAATTACGTCAAATATTTGATTCTATAAATATTTATTTCATATTCGATTTATTAAATTAAGTACAATATTTAATTATTGAATTACGTAAATTATTTATGTAATTATATTAATTTTAATGAAATAGGTAAAATATTTAATTATATTACTTTTATTAAATTAAGTAAAATATTTAATTATATAAATATTAATTTATTATACCATTTATTATATTAAATTATTAAAAGATAAAAAAATATATATATGGGCCGGCTGTTAAGTCGGCCCAGAAATTTAGTGATCTGGGCCGTATGTGGCCCAAGTGACAGCCGGCCCATATCTTTGAGTGAGATCCTTTGATAAAGTTAGGGTATTTTGGACTTTTTCCAACAAAAGTTATGTTTTTAGTATTTTTTATTTTTTTTTAATTTTATTTGTTAGTCAAAGGTCATTGTGGAATTATACAAGTATGAAAAGGTTATTTCCTACTATTTCCTCAGTACTACAACATTTAGAATTTTATCCCCGACGCCTAGAGACAGCTCGATAATATAAAATACCTCACTTGTGACCACTGAATTAATGTCAAATTTACCAAACCACATTGCCATGCTATCTTCAACCCATGTTTTTATTTTCTAATTCTCAGATTTGCAGAAAAAGTTGCAAATAAATCTAAGTAATACAAATAATTTCAGACCTGTTTACAAGTGTTGCTTTTGCAATTTGCCTGCGGTGTTCTCCTTTCCTTTCAGATATCCATGACATTGCACCAGAATTATAAAAACTTTTAATATTTATTTACCACTGATTCAAAGGATTACATAGCTTCCAATACCTCGCCTCTTAATTGGTTCCTTGCATGTCCCTCTTTTCGCAGTTCATTGCACAGTAAATCCGAGTCTTCAGAGACTGTAAAGAGTCCCAGTGGATCGAGCAAGAACTAATGACAATGACTTTTTAACCAGCGTCCGTTTTTCCCATTAATCAAACCACGGAAATCACCTCGGAGGCAAATTAACAACAGGAGGAGGAACATTAGCAATGCCGGATGGTGGAGTCTCTGGCCTTGGCATGCCAATAGTAGCCATTTCAAACCCCTCATGAAGCATATTTACTCCATTCCATTCCAAAGCTGCTGCATTAGAAGTCGATGAATTAAAAATTCAGACAAGGTCTAGGGGAAAAAAATACAGAAACTAAAATTAGCAACTGCAGAAGTATACAATCAGTCTTCCACATGTCTGTGATGCTAACTTCTGCATCTGATAAAAGCCAATAGTCTGCATCATTCTGCAACAACCAAATCATTACCCTTCAGATTGAATACATATTCTTCCATAAACAAATTGCAGAAGTAAATGGGCACAAGTTTGATTAATAAACCTCTGAAAGATCCATGAAAATAGTGGTAAATTGGTAGACCACATAAGTTGCAATTAATTATTGGGGGCTAATAATGAAAAACTTGCAATGCGGTAACATGGATGGAGATGATAAGTGTAAAGAGAAAAACATATTGTAAGAACATAAGAAATAAAGATGAAGTATACTGGCTATCCTCGTCTTCCACTTCATCTCCTCTGCAAGTAATGTAATGCAATCTATGTCTTTGTTATTGCTGAAACTTTTTGAGAGGCCATTATAGCTTTGAAAAGTTAAATTACACAGGATCATGGCCACCGAAAGGCCTTAAGAATCATAAATTTGAATGATAATACCCTTGAGTTGCAACTTATTACAAGGTAACAACATATTCTTTGAAAATGAGCAAGCACCAGGTAAACAACTGTTCTTTTAGTTTGCTGTTGAATTCTCTTGTATAAAGTTCTTAACAATCAAATGTTTCATTCAGAATGATTACACTTACATCAATGTTTGAAGGAACAATCTTCGTCATTCCACCAGAATACTCTTGAGAGACACTATAATTGGAGCTCATAGTCTGACTCTCTTGTGTCTGAACCTCAATGCCCGTTGCACTGTTTGTTACAGAGGCTCTTTCTATTGCTAGATTTCCGTTTGGAACAGAACTAGGTGTAGGGGGGAAGCTTGTTTGTTGTTCAACACCACTCAGCTCTTCAAACTTCTCTTCAAACTGACTGAAATCGAGATGAAAGAAGTTTATAAAGGTGGAAACTTATAGATAAACATCTTTGGACTACAAAGGGGGCAAGCAAAATTTTCTTTGGATACCTGACAAGGTAAACATCAATAGGACCCATTGTACTTCTGAGTATTATTCTATATCTCCTCTGCGGATAGTCAACGGCCTGTATACCAGAAAAAAAATTGAATAAACTGAAACTATCAGAACAGCCATAATAAAGGTCAAAAAAGCCTCTTTTACTTGATTTACCTCATCAGGGTCTGGAACTTCAAGGGTAGTTCCATGTGGAGCTTTAATTGCTATCAGGGTTTCATTCTGTCATACACAAGGTTTGAGAAGTTAATTACCCAAGAGTTTTGAACATAATTGATTGACGGTGTAATTATCATAGGATTTACATTCACCTATTTCTTCTACCTGCCATCATATTAATACATGAATACTGTCACATATAGACACTAAAAAAGCTCGCACCTGGAAACAAGGTAAGCCTTTGATATCATCTTCAGTTACAAAAAGCCATCTGCAACAGTTAGTGGAACAGTGTAATTAGTGAACAGAAGAATTCTTTTAACTCAGATAAATACTATAATCAAGGAGACCACAGAGAATACTTTTGATTGTTTTCATCTTCACTCAAGTCCCTCAGCTTTTCTTGCATCTCCCTGTAACATTCTGAAGGATCAGCATAAACTACGATTTGCAATAGCAGCATTTATTCTTAGAAATGAGAACTTATTAACCTTATTCGCTCATCAAATCTTTTTTCTTCCATGGAAAGGTTCTCAAATTCTGCCTGTGGATGGAAGCAAAAATAAATGACATTACTAATCATTTTTATTTTTTTATTTTGAAGCCTCACTAGTAATGATTCATATATGAACAAATGAAAATATGACATTTAAAAAGTAAATCTTCAATTAAAAAGGTAGTTGAGAATAGAAAAATCAATACCAAAATGTGTCTATATAACAAGTCCATTACGAGTTCAATTCTGTAGAGAATATAAAGAAAAAGAAGTACAAGAACACTAATAATACGAGGTTTAGCATTTCTTCTCCACATACCAGCAAAAGAGTGGCATCATTCTGCATTTCTTCAGGTTTTGAAGGATCGAGTCCCCTAACAAGTAAATAAATTCTCATTTAAGTTCAAAACTTCAAATACCACTATGATATTGAAAGTCATATGCAGGGTAACAGTATGTCATCATGTATTTTCTAAATGCAAAATAGGCATACTTCCAGCGGATTCTGTTCTTAAGCTTCTTTTCAATAAGACCAATTCCTTCAAGGACATTTGTTATGTCATATATCCTTCTCTTCTGAACCTGTACCACCAGAATTTCAATTAAAATTTCTGAAACTCAAAAAATGTGCATAATCATCCAGCAGATAGATCACCTGCAAAGTGTCAGCAGCTTTGTTTAAATCAAGCTCACCATCTTCTGCACACTTTATCAAGTTAATGAATTTTTTTGTCAAAAGACCTGAGACAATCCATAGAAATATCAGCACATAACCAATAACTTTTGACAACTAAAGCCTGAAAAGCTAATCCAAAATGGAAAGTAAGATCAGTACTCAAGGAGCTATCATAGCGGCAGCTTCCAGCCGGAGTGAGAGGAGATGGAGCATCTGCAAATTCACCCACTGAATGCATTAGTTGTTTTATATACTAAAGAAACCGTTACATTTTAGGAAAAAAATGTAAGCAATGTTATTATTTGTTTTTGAAAATAAAGTTTTTTCCTAATTCACTAACAGTTGTTCAAAGAAATATGCTCCTGCGAAAGTCAACAATCAATTAACAAGGATGATTCAAGGAAAATTCATCTCACCAACACTGGTGACAGGAGTTGAAGGCACAGATCTATTGTTTTTTGTGACCTTAGACCGACCACTTGCCCTTCCTCCTTTTCCAGAAACAGGTGTGCTGAAGGGACTATTAGCCATATTGTTGCATCCAGGACTCGTCGCCCATTCACCAGGCTCAACCTCATTGTTTGCATGCCCATTCTTCCACTTCGGAGGCTGAACGGCCCAATGTATCAGGAAAATTGGTATCAGCATCCAAAATAGAAAGTAAATAAAATAATTTCAAAATTATATTTATACCAAAACTGTCTGGTTTCTCATGCAACATAATCATCTAATTATTAAACGACATACATAAGCTAGTGCACTTTCACTCTGTAAGATACGAATAAATTTCATTTACGTGATACTGTTTGTTGCAGTATATTAGTAGACTTACCATGCTGTGTCAACAAGGTTTTCTCTCAATATATGACAAATATTGATACCATTAACAGATACCTACAGTTCGAAATACTAGAACATCCAAGAGCTTGCCCAATTCATGCGGAATTTAATAAAACATAGGTTGTGACGGATAAATTGTAGAGTTCCCCCTCAACTGATGAATGATAATTTTTTTCTTTTATTATTTATATAAAGACTTGTCTATGAACGTCATGATTATAAGTATAGATAACTGTACGCTAAATAAGCGTGAACAAATTACATTTAATTAGAGAATTCAATAAAACCCCACCTAAAAACTAATAACACAGTAAAAACAAATCCAACATAAAAACATAAAAAGCAGCAAATTAAGTTGAATAAGCTAATAGTATTCGAAACCCACAGGAGACTTAACCACAACAACTTCCGATGGGTGATCGGAGGCCGGGATACGGCCCGGCGTCGAGAAGCGGTGGTAGTCATTAGGGGGAAAGAACGGCGGCTTCATCGACGCGAACGGTAGATGCCGCCGGATCGACGTCGGTGGTGCCTGGACGGTCTGCCCTTTTGCCCCCGAGTCGCCGGTCGAAGCTCCTGGCCCAGCCATTACTCTTTAACAAAAATAGTCAATTGAATTAATGCATTCAAACCAATAAAGTTGGCCGGAAATTTTAGGGTTTTAGACTACAAGAGAGAGAGGGAAAATGAGGGTTTGAGATTTTATAATGGTGAATGTGTGTGTCTGTGTGAGGGTGGGGGGATGGGGTGGGTGGGTGACGGGGGGAAGGGGGTGGAGTAGAAAACGAGGGAAGGGAGGGAATTTTGGTTCGGATAGATGTGGAGGGAAGGGAGAGAAAATGAGAGAACTGACACAAATAATTCTCGTTTTTGCTAATTGGTCCTTAGTTTATGGGGTTATTATGTTTTTACCCGCACAAGTTTAGTTCAGAGGAAATAGCAATTGAGGTCCCAACCTTTGACTCGTTATGCACTTTGTTCACCGACCTTCAAAACACAACATTTACATCCCATCTTTACATTTTAGTAGTCCATTTTTTGTGTAGCTAGAAATCATATTTCAAAAATGCTACTTGTATATCAAGAATTATACATCAAGGTGTACATCACACTCACATAGGGGAGAGACCCACTTGTATAAAATATTTTTTTACTCAAGCGGGTTACACCCCCCATGTGAGTGTGATGTACACGCCGATGTACACCTTGATGTACCGATAGCAAAATCGATCAGATTTTTAGCAAATTTTAATAAAAGTTAATGAATGTGTAATTGAAAAGTTATGAATTTCTATGAAATATATAATTAAAATTGATTAATAACTTTGACTTTTATTTTTTTTTCCAAAATTTTTAGCTAGACCAAACATGGGTAAAATATGATTCAATTTATCTTAGCAAACATGCCAATACATTATTAGCAATCCATAAACTATCAACATCTGACATTGATCAGTGTCATAACGTCTCGTCATTGAAGTGCCTTTTTTTTTTTTAAAGTCAAACATTTGTGTTTTCGTGACTCTTGCCAGTTAGACAAGTTAAAGCCATTGTTTGTGCTCCATTTTTTCAAGAGGATGTATTTTGAAATAGTAAAAAGTTAGAGAATATGTTGTTAAAAAATAAAGAAAAATTTTCAATTTACGTGTAAAACTATTTATAGGAGAATGTATGATTGAAAATAAATGTTGAAAAAAGGAGTTTTTATAAAAATGGAGCCCAAACATCAATTTATGTTTTCCCTTACCACCTGTTTGACAATCATTTTTTCGAACTCTTTTTTCTTCGTACTCGTTTTTAATTATACATTCACATAATAAAATATTATATACGTAATGTCAAATCTTTTCACTGCTTTATAACCATACAATTTTCAAACTCATTTTTCTACGTACTCGTTTTTAATTACACATTCACACAATAAAATATTATACACGTAACATCAAATCTTTTCACTGCTTTTTAACCATACAATTTTCAAACTCCTTTTTCTACGTACTCATTTTTCATTACACATTCACACAATAAAATATTATACACGTAACGTCAAATCTTCTCACTGCTTTTTAACCATACAATTTTCTAAAAATCACTATTTAAAACTTCATTTTCCGCAAAAAATAAAAAAAATAAAAAATAAAAAAAAAAATTGATTGTCTAATATGGGCTTAAAAAGATCAACTCCCTTAACCAATCTGGTCCCTCTTATTTGTCATTATTTGATATTATAATTTTTGGAATATTTTTTTCTTAAAAATGCGCGGTTAAACAAAATTATTTTGTATTTATGTGTAATATTATTTTATTGGAAAATGTGTGATTAATAAAAAGAGGAAGATAAATAAATTATAAGGGCTAACTTTGGATGAAAAATATTATTAAATTTTAGGGTATTTTCACGAATGTCCACAATTAAGGGTGTGAGTTGAAAATTGTCCAATTTTCAAATTTAATACTAAACTGTCTACTATGCCTTAATGAAAAAAAGACATTTGAATCTCTACGTATTCTCGACATTTAAAATGTCATTCTCGACATTTGAATCTCGTTTTATATTTCAATAGTACATACGTCAAATCACAATATTAAATGTTCTCGACATATTAAAAACGTCATTCTCGATATATTAAATGTTTAGAAGAACATTTCATTTCAAACATGACATTTTTTTACATTTGAAATGTCGTTCTCGACATTTCTGTGTCAATGCAAAAAAATAGCATTAATTGTAATTTGACGTCTTGTCATTTGTAATAAATGGAGCAGGTTATGTGTCAAGATTTCATCGGCGAATATTTTTTTTGCAAAAATATTCATTTTATTGTCCTTGAATGAAATTATAAATTGTTGACTATGAATATTTTGGTCTAAAATATATCAAAATGATCATTTTTGTAAGAATTTTTGAAAGTTGTCATTTTTGCAAGTAGCCAGGGAAAATTAGATATTTCTTACAATTTCCACTTAAATTTTTAGATAATACAAAGAGAACCCTCTCGAATATTCTACTACTTATCTTCTCACCAGCCACTATTGCCACTCTGCAGATTCATCATTTTGAGACCGGGAAGCAATTTTGAGAGCTATCAATCAACGACTATGGCCTCTGCTGCTGCAACTTCAACCGCTGCTCTTCTCTCTTCCAAACCCAATTCCAATCCCAAGGCTTGCATTTCCCCCAAATTCGTTTCATTTAAAGCTTTTTCTGCTCAATCCCTTTCCGTCCCGTCTTCATTTTCCGGATTCCGAAAACCCTTTGTATCCCATGTGCCTCGCTCCCTCTCCTCCCGATCGTCTCACTCTGAACGACGCAGTTTAGTTGTCCGCGCTGTAAGTGGTTATTTTACTGATTTATTAATTTTGACTTCCACTTCTTTGCTGTATAATACTAGTGCCGTTGAAGTGTATTTCAGGAAGTAGTGAATTTTTAATATTATTTATTTATGTTCGAATTTCGGTTAATCTCGAAATGGGTTTTGAACCAGTGACATTTTTCGTGATCGATATCGCAAATTGAAACCCAGTTATTTAATTTATTCGGTAGCATCCATCCCTTAACTCAATTTTAGATACTGCAGCGCTGCTACATGGTCTGGCCTTTTTTTTTTTTTATCTGATTGATAACTAGTTAATTTAAATGAAATAAGTATTAGATTTTCTATGAAGTACTAATCCCTCATTTTTACTGTATGAAAATATTGGCCCTTGATATGAATTCTATAAATTGACAAATGTAGTTTAAAATTGTGTTATAGAGTTTAATATTTAGAACCGTGCTACTTGGCCAGGGCCACGTGGGCCAAGCCCTGGCCGAGTATCTTTATCCTAATATTTAAACCTTTGTCAAAAGGATCTGTACTATCCAGGGCTGTTGTCTGGAATTATATTACATGTTCAATATACAACTCTTTCGGGGGGTCGAGGTTTAAAGATTATTCTAGCTGGAGTCCTGGGATGGGATTCTTTTGAATCCATTTGTGGATCAAATAATGATATTTTCCGTTACAAGGACAGGTTCCAGGTAACGAGTAAGAAAAGTCAAAAGTTGGAATCATTGTCTGTAATCTTGCACTAGAGAAAAATAATTAGGCATTCTTGTTTCTTTACTGTTCGCATGTTAGATGTCTCTGAACTTGCATTTCTTGATTAACTGTTATTGTCTATCTGTTGTTCAAGAGTGCAATTGTTCTTTATCTGTGATGTCTTTATCCTTTTTGCAGAGTGAACTTCCACTGGTTGGAAATCCAGCTCCGGACTTCGAGGCTGAGGCTGTGTACGATCAAGAATTTATTAAGGTATTCTGCTAAAGAATGCAGTATGAACCTTTAGAAATCTCGTGCTTTATATTAACTTATTTTATAACATTTTCAAAACCTTGTGATAAATATAAATTATTTTTACATGTGCTTATTGTATATTCTATTTATGGAGATATATCATTTGTATTGACTCGGATGTCTGTTCTCATTTTTAATAACTCAGTGGGTTAATTTGTTTTTTGATTGGTAACTATCGATTTAAGATTAGCATTCAGAGTCTTTCAGAGAGAAGTGTGAAAGGTGCCGTTATTTCATATTTAACTTAAATGTGTTATTTTGATGAAAGTTGATTTTGCTCAACAACTTATTTTCCTCGGAATCTTCACTCTATTGCACATACCACAACACTTTCTAATGTATTGAATAAAGGGATTTAAAATGGACCTTGATGTATTATTCAACTCTCTTTTGTTTTTGAGGTTTTTGAAGTTGAAACAAACTCTGTATCTATTTTTGGTCCTCTCTGTCTCATTTCTTTATTTCATCCTGGGTGAGAATAGTGCAGCATATAATTTACATGTCTAGATATGGTTTTGTTAGAGCTATTGTATTACTGATCAGAGTTATTCTTGCTGCAGGTTAAACTGTCTCAGTATATAGGGAAGAAATATGTTATTCTCTTTTTCTACCCACTGGACTTCACCTTTGTTTGTCCCACTGGTGAGTTTGACACTGGACCTTCTGAATATATCACTGTCCACTTCGTTTTCTAATTAACAGTTGTTGACGATGCTATTTACATCTCCTTTTATTCTGTCTTCTGTAGAGATCACTGCTTTCAGTGACCGTCACAAAGAATTTGAGAAATTGAACACAGAAATTGTGGGTGTCTCTGTAGACAGTGTGGTAAGTTTTTTAATTTCATATGTTAGACTGGCTGAAAATTCCCGTGTTTGCATCTCTCTATGTTTGTTTTATTTTTTTTTTCTCATTTGCTAAAAGGTACCACCTTCTCATTTGCTAAAAGCTTTCAAAGTCTGTTTTATGTTTTGCGGCAAAAAGTTGTGTGCTTTTTCACTTGAATCTCCTCATACGGATCAAAAGAATAATCCGTATTATCCAGAGCAATCAATCACACAAAATAACAAAGCAGAAGCAAGTATATGTGATATAGCGTGCTTTACTCTTAATGTGAGAGCTACTGCACCAGATGTAGCTGCTGGAATTGCATAATATTGAAGAAGAGAATAAAATGTGTTTTGCATAAGGCTCACCTTAATACCCTTTGTATAGAAGGAAAAATATTAGGGCGACCTAATACATGTGTGAATTTTCCAAAGGAAACCCTATAATGCTATAAAAAATTCTTCTAGGATGCTCCCGCCTTTGAACCCCCACACTAGGGCTGCTGGCTGTCGGACACCATGTTGATCTTACTGTAAAGGCAGAACATCGCCCGGAGGGGTAAACAATTCATTATATTAGGCTCCACACATTCAACATGTCTACCACCATATATGTTTCTTAACTCGACATTCTCCTGCCAGCTATTTTTATAATTATTCCTTTTATGTGAAGAACCAGAATTTCCAATCTCAACACATCAAAGGAATATTCCAAGGAAAATAGAGTTAATTTTAATTTTGAGTTGGACCAACTACCGGGTTCCATGATGAGTTCCTGGACGAAATAGAATTTGTGTCTATATTGCTGTTCTGGATTTAGTGACTATTATGACACTAATTAGCACTTTCTGACTAATTGATAGTCGAAGGATAATTTGACTGACTAAGAAGGAAGGGAAACAAAGATTTCCTTTGTCTTGTTCCACTGTCTGCTGATAATGAATCGTTCAAGAAAAAATATTAAGACATATAGGGTGTGTTTGATCTACATTATTTTGGAAGAATGTATTTTGGAATAGTAAATTGATGGAGAATGTGTGGTTGAAAAGGAATGAAAAGTTATTGATGTGATGAAAATTATTATTTTATTGAAAGATGTGTGGTTGAAAATGAGTAGAAGAATGAGAACGAAAATTTTAATGTGTACCAATCAGGGCATATTACTGAAGAATTTTTCGTTGATACCTGTGCATAACCAATGAAGGCATTTTGTATCTTTTTTTTTTTTTTTTTTAAATCTTAAGGAATTACCTAGAAATGTTTTACCACTGACGTCCTCTGTAGGACAGATACTTCAACTAGGATAGTGTATCCAACACCAACACTCTTTGGATACTCTGCCATGGTCATTTTTCTTCATCAAAAATATTATAAATTTTTAATTCAAAGTTATTATAAATAACAAATAGGTACTCATATTTGAAAGATTTCGACATGAAAAATTATTAATAAGTATAAACTATATAAATAGAGAATTTAGTCAACGTGTCGATAACGTGTTGTGTTAGTAGTTTTTTTGAAAAATCGAGTGTCGGTGGGTGTCCCGGCTATTAGCTGACGTCTATCACCCTATTTGGCCAATTCCTTTTATGACTATTAGATGCACTCTATAATTTCCTGTATCATCATTGCTTTTAGTGTTACCCTGTGGTAGAATTGTGTTTGCTTTCATTCACCACAATTTTAGCACCTTCTGCTTTTTGTTTGGTTTACCACTTTACCTTCTTCTCCCCCATGGGTAGAATTGTGTTTGCTTTCATTCTCCACAATTTTTGTACCTTCTGCTTCTTGTTTGGTTTGCCAACTTTACCTTTTTCTCCTGTTCTTTGTTGTCTCGTCTCTTCTCTATGACATCCATGCACACAGTATTCTCCTAATTCAGTATTTTTTTAAATAATATTTTTAAATTATAGGAAAGCAACATTTTAAAGATTTCTTGTAGCATTTTTGGGCTTCTATGCAATCTGTGATATTTTGCCCATTTGCTTTTTCCAGTATTTGGATTTATTGTACCCTAGCATTGACTGGTTTATGTTGAATCTTAATATCATTTACATTGCACCAACTTAATTCTAGCATGGACTGGTTATGTTGAATCTTAATTTCATTTTACATTGCACTAATTTAATCTTTAATGGTCCTGCAGTTTTCCCACCTTGCATGGGTCCAAACTGATAGAAAGAGTGGAGGTTTGGGTGATTTGAAGTATCCATTAGTTTCTGATGTGACCAAATCAATTTCAAAGTCATATAATGTGCTTATTCATGATCAGGTATTTATGATACTATTTTCCATTTTCTGTAAGCAGAATGATCAATTTTTTGGTCAATTGTGGTTGAACATAACATGTATATTTGCTCATCTAATCATGTCTATCCAAGAACAGTAGAAAATAAAATCAGATCCATTCTCAAGTCTAGAGTTTTGATTTGGTGTATAGTACTCTTGTTGGCAGGCAATCTTGCTTAGTTCAGTAAGTCGAATTTGAGAAATTAAAGAGACGGAGGAAAAGAAATTTGATGCTTCACATTCAGCTCCTATTTTTCTCCCATTTTTAAAGCTCATTTTTTATCTAACTCATTTACAACCACACATTTCATGGGACTCACAACTTTATCAACTTTTTAACCATATATTTTATCAACTTTTATTAAAATCTATTAAAAATCTGATTTTTAGCAAAACCAAACATAGGCTCAATTTACTTATAGTTAAAACAATTTTTGAGCCTTCAGTTTATTTGATGATCATTAATGAACTATTGCAAATTGACTGATATTTTATGCTCCAATCTTTTAAAGTAGTACCAAATAATTTGTTCACATTTGTGAAGTTTAATCTAGGAACAGTCTCCGCTAATAGACTTGTGTAGCTTCATTACGTTCTTCTTGTACGGGAGAAGAAAATTCATAATAATAAGCTAACAATGGATGGTAGAGTAGGCATCAGCCATGGAATAGTGTAGAGCTGTAAGAATATGGAAAGCCTTGTAATGATGGTAAAGTCGATATTGCCCATGAATACAGATTACACCTTTTCATGATGTGGAGAGTATTTGAATGAGCAATCGCATTTAAAATTTATGAAAGTTGACCGGGTTTGTAGTTTCTAGTCTATCTCGTAGTTGGGGCTACTGGATTTTCTCTTTCTTAAACTTGGGAGGATGTTTTAACCAAGTAAACAATACTTCTGGTAATCATCTTATGTAGTTGTGGTGCTGTTTCAGGGAATTGCATTAAGAGGACTTTTTATCATTGACAAGGAAGGAGTGATCCAACACTCCACCATCAACAATCTTGCAATTGGCCGAAGCGTTGATGAAACACTGAGGACTCTCCAGGTAACATTCACTATATTGAACAAGACAGACTTCTGGGACTTGGTCCTAGGAAACCGGTGATACTGTTTGGCATAACTTGATTAAAGTTCATAGGGAAATACTCTATCGTCTTGTTTTCATTGTCGTACTATAAAGTAGCACTTGATTATAATACATAATGCTTAGCATTATATTATCATCTTGGTCAATGGTGTGTCCCCTTGCCTAAATAACTCGGCGTCCATAGTTTGTTTACTTGTATGCATTTTAGGAAGTTCAATGAGTTTCTATTTATGGAGCATCATGCTTCTGCAGGCCTTGCAATATGTTCAGGAGAACCCTGATGAAGTATGCCCAGCTGGCTGGAAGCCTGGGGAGAAGTCTATGAAACCAGATCCCAAGCTCAGCAAGGAATATTTTGCTGCTATATAGCTTGAGATTGAACCAAGATCGCAATGGTATTGTTATTTGTTTGCCAGAGAGGTTGTAAGAAAATGTTTTTAAGGCTACTATTGAGTTTTGACAGTTGCTTTGCGCACCTTTGTTAAATTGATGTGTCCAACGTTCAGAAACCTGTGGTTTACCTTGACATTTTCTACTTTCTCACTTGCATTTACAAGCAATCTGCTCCTTCAAGATGGATATGTACTGGAATTAATGGTTCAAAGTGCAATGCGGAATTCTCAAACACCAGCTTGACTTCAAAACGAGTGCTGATCGTTGACAGCTTCGGGTAGAATAATGCATTGGACGATGAAGTAGTTTCAGTGGGTGTTAAAGTGGCAATTTAAGTACCAGTCCGTGTGTCAAACTGACAATTTGCAATAGTATCTTGAGATAATTGCAGTTATGATTTCAAACCTTTTAAAGATTTTTCAGCTTTTACTTAAACATTTCATTTTTGCACAAGTGGTCCCAAACTTTTTAAATGTGTACGGTTGGAGGACAAATGGATAGTGGTGGCAAACAGGCCGCTCGGCTAGTGGACTACTTGGGCTCGTCAAATGATGAGCACGAGCTGAGCGGACCAACTTGCTAGGCCCATGGGCGAGCGGCTCGTGGGCTCGTTTTTGTGAAGGATTATTTTTTTTTTCAGAAAAAAGTGATCTTAAATAAATAAAAAAAAATTACGAGCTCATGGGCCGAGTTGAGCTTGACCCTTGAGTAACGAGTCGAGCAAAAATTCTTGTAATTTGTAGTCAGTTGATCAAAATTAACTATTTGGGTAAGGGTGAAATGATAATTTTATATATTTTCATATAAAATCATTAAAAACCAAAAAAAATAATAATAATAATAAGTAAAAAAATATGAACTTTCTTTCCAATACCCACCCTCCAAAATAAAATCAGAAAAAATCACCCACCGTCGGCTTGCCATCGTTGTCAACCAACAAAGTCGCACTGTAATAGACACCACCACCTTTAATCGCCAACAATGTTTGCAGCTAAACCTCACGGCCAAAGTATGGTTAAGGTTGTAGTGAATTCAGGGAAACTCAATTCGGATTTAAAGAACCTATTGTGAAATCAAAAAAAATAAAAATAAAAATGTGGAGACAGAAAACAAGAAAATTGTTGCAGTGATTTTAATATTCAACCTTCTTTTCTTCCTCTTTCACAATTTGGATGTCGTTCTTTCAATTTATTATATTTTTTTGTAATTTAACGATGAGTGGTTAATTTTTAATAGTTAGGACGAACAATGTTAGCCTTGTTGACTTCTTTAATTTTAAGTTTCACATTTTGACTTTAATTATGATTTCGCGTTGAATCTTTATTGTTACTGAAATTACTCCTGAATTCGTTTTGATACGAGAGGTAAAATACCAAATTAGTACTAACAATAAAAAATCTGAATTTGGATAGGAGAGAGGTATGTTCCTTTAATTTGTGTGTGTATAAATCGAATAATTATGATGAAATCATGAGTGTCATCCAACATAAGCCTTTGATGATCCATAGAATTTTTGTTTTGGTTGCAAAAGTGTTTCTCCGCTCGCTTGCTGCATCTCGACTCTAGTTTCCACTGTAGGATTGAGTGAGGTGACGAGAGTTAATTTTAAAAATCAATTCTAAACTTCATAGATGTTTGTACGATTCTTGTGCATCTTGGGTGTGTTTGAATTTTAGCCTTTCTTTAGGAATTCACTGAAAATTTACTTGTTTTTTCATAGCTTGGGGAAGAAATTTTTTTTTTTTTACTTATTTTTTTTTTTATATTTAATATGTCAACACTTGATCTAGAGTATCATAACTATAGCTCAAGAATAGTTATTTTAATTATATTACTTTTTACATTTTTCAATTTTCTTGAACCTTAGTCAAGAAATTTATATTTTCCAATTTTTGACTTTTTATTTTTCTTGACTTGAGTCAAAAATTATTTTTCCATGTTGGCCAGTGACCTGTGTTCGAGCACATTGGGGGGAGGGGTGAAAAAAAAAGCACCAAGGAGAAATAAGATATAAGCCACAGTACCCACGCTGAACAAAGTATAGAAAAAGATTCAAAAGAATGATAAAAACATCAAACTAACCGAATTTTAGTGCTAATTTTGTCAATTGCACTTTTTATTTTTGACAATCTGTCCTGTTACATGGACCTGGAGCCCAACCTTACTCCACAAATGAAACGATTCTGGCCCTAATCATATAGATAGTAGAGGAAATTGGGAAAATTAGCATAGACAAGGCGTTTAGTTTTCACTTTTAAAAAATCAGGTTTTGGTCTTTTTTAATCAAAAATCAGGTATTAAATTTACAATTAATATTAATAATAAGATTTTAAAATTATATTACTCTATATACCCACCCCTACCCTCACCACCTATCCTACCAACATTATTTATATATAATCCAAACCCTAATCCATTTTATATTTCCTCCCACTCTCACCGCCGCCGCCACCGCCCGTTGTCGCCTGCGCCCCTTCTTCCTCCCCCCCATCTCGTCTCTTCCCTTTCTTCCCCCCAGACCCCTTCTCACCATTTCCCTTCAACCTTGCCGCCTCCACCGCTCGCGCCGTCTCTCCCCCTCCCTTCTCCCTCTCCCGCCTCCACTGATATTATAGCAACTAGCAGTAGTTCCAGTTCCTCCGGATCGGTGTCGGGTCGTAGCACTGCAGAGGTTCACTTGACTCCTCCGAGAAAATCCAATTCCAACAATACCAGTATTTCCGGCGAGCATTCGAGTTGTGCCCTAGATAGTTTCCTGTCGCGACATGTAACTTCAAACTGAGTCATAACCGCACCGATTCGGGCGGTAGTCACCACACGTTGGCGACTAAATTTAGGTATAGATCTGTGTGGTGGTGGTATGACAGACAAAATTGCATAGTGGTGGTGCGAATCTACACGGTGGTGTGGTGGAGATGATGCGGTTTATCTATGCACGCAGTGGTGGAACTAGGTCAGAATTGGATTTGGTGGCTGTTCTGTGGAGGTGAAATGATGGTGGATCGAGATTGGGTGTGTGCGGTGCCGTGATATTTTGGTGGTGGTTGGCTGTGGCGGTGGTCGTGGGTGTTCGTGACCTAGGAAATGTGTCCGTGACCTGTGTGGTGGTGTCCGTGACCTAGAAATTGGGACTAGAAATTGGGACTGTGACCTGTGTGGTGGTGTCCGTGACCTGGAAATTGGAACTGTGACTCGTTGAAATAGAGCTGTGACCCGAAAAAGTTTTGAATTTTTTTAATCTGTGACCTTTGAAAAATTATCTGTGACCTTAAAATTTTTTATTTGTGACCAACGAAGTTAACTGTGACCTATAAATTTTTTCATCTGTGACCTCGAAGTAATCCTACACCAATTAATTTGATAAGCTGTGACCTGAAATTAATTTTTAACCAATTAATAAGATATAAGCTATCAAATTACACAATTAAATATTTAATTAATTAATAAAAGTAGTAGAAACCTGATTTTTAAAATTTTAAAGTTTAGCAACTGATTTTTTAAAATGGCAAACAAAACAACTGACACGTGAACTTTTCCCGAGGAAATTTCATCACATATTCTATTTTTAATAAAATTTCAAATATTATATTTCATCCTTGAACTTTTGTGTTAATTTGATTTTTGGTCATTGAACTTTCAGTGAGATCTCACTTACGTCACTCCTACTTTCATTCGTCAAAATTCAATAATCCAACCTCAAATTATTTCAATGTTGATCACTCCATTAGCCCCGACTACTAAACTTAATGTCCCAATAATCTCATTTTGTTATGAACATCTCCAAAACTAAGTGCAACTATTTGATTATGAATAGTTGTTTTTTCATGGAAATAGATTATCTTTCTTGCTCCCTATAATTTAAAAGAGGGGTTTTTTTTCTCATGATTTTGGGAAGCAATTGAAATTTTTTAGAACCAACGGGTAAAATACTAGTGTGTCACATTGTGCCAGAACGGGTAAAATACCCACAAGTCGTCCTAAAGGATTGACATAACAAGATGGACTTGTGTGCAAAATTACAAGCTTGGATCGATTTCATGTAACTAGTTACTTTAAGCCCTTTTTTAGTCTCGATTGATGAACTTTTGTACATACTTCGATAAAGTAAAACAACATAGTATATATAGAGTAAAACAATTAATTATTTTGTCATGATAATTGTTTTATGTTTGGTCATTGCCTAAAAATGCACAAAATAAATTAGTTAATGACAACTTTTAAGAAAAAAAGAAGAAGTTTGTGGTACGTTCGTTGTATGATCACCTTTGCATTGAGATAGTTGTCATTTCAAAATTAGATCAACCTTTTCTCTTTGTTACCTTCAATGCTTAAAGTCTCTGCCCTGCCACCCCAACCCCACCCCACCCTTCGCATGTACATGCATGTTTATCAGTGTATGTACATGCATATGTTATAGTCTGATGGTGAAAAGGATCGAAAAGAAAACACTAGTGGCCAAATGAACAGACTATTATGGTGGCTTTTTGTGCAGTTACCTTAGTTAAACAAGGTTGAACGTTGTGGAGTGGAGTGGGGTGGGGTGGGGTGGGTGTTGAGAAAGTACAGATGAAATAATATGATAAGGAAGTTATACATATTTCTTTCTTTTTGTTCAAACTATGCTTTTCTAAGAGTTGAAGAAAACTTTGCATTCAAATAATTTGGTGCTCTCTTTGTATGTCTTTTTAGACCATCAAAGATGGGATAAACTTTTTGACTGGGACTGACAATACACCCTTTTGAAATATGGTATGTATCCTTGTAATTCTAAACCTTTTCAAGAATATAAAAAAATAGGATTTTTTAAAAATAGGGTTTTTTTTAATAGGAAAACCAAAATAACAATTCACTCTGGCTTTGAAATATTGAAAATATCAATATATATAAATAGGGCAGCTTCTGTTTACATATAATCGTTCAAACAATCGAGCTGATAAGTGGTCATTATCTTGGACGGTCTTTATTTTGTATTGATGATTAATAAGAGTACATATATAAATATCTCTTATTTAAAAGTTTAAACTTTATGTGCGTGTTAATAGTGCTTCAACTTAACAAAATTCGTTTTCCTATGTCCAATTTCACTATTGAATGTATTCTTGATAACATATTCAAATTTCACCATTATGCTCGACATGTAGCCTGTGTTTGGTCCTCATTATTCTCTATTAAATTATAATTCATTTTTTCTATTTTCTAATCAGTCGTACATTCTCCAATAAAATAATATTACACTTAAACTCAATTTTTTTTTCTTTTTTAACCACACATTCTCCAAAAAATTAATATTTATCTCATTATAATATGGAATAATAGGGGCCAAATGAGCGCGTAGTAAGCTTAAAACACATGGCTGAGTGAAGCTCACTTCCAGGAAGCAACCTAGCATCACTTTAGATAGAAACAGAATGGAAGACTTCCCATATATAAAAATTTGATATGTTAGACAAGAATTTGTGTATACAAAAGAAATGCATTGAAGATAAAATATAAATTAATAAATTGTTTTTACACGAGATTCTAAACCAAGTAAAATTATTATAGTCTAAAAACCATACACTCCAATTACCACGTATCAATTTAATTTTGTTGTATCATATATGATCCAACTTTAGTTGGTGAAATTAATATTGAAAACCTTGCACAAAGCAAGAATGGGATTGTAATTTGGAGACATTCTATGACAAGGTTCCATGTCATATGAGATGCTAAAGCCTTCTTGGGTCCCTATATAGCTATAAAGAAACATTCTTAGGGGGTTTCTTGTTTAAATCCACATTGTTGTCTCCTACAAAAGTGAAAAACAAAAGTTATATATAAAGAAAAAAAAAAAGAGATTAATTTTTAATTTCTTGGACCACTTTGTTTACCATGAATGGAATCTCACGACCTTCCTTTGTAATTTCCTAAGATAATTTTAGTTCCTTTTAAATTACTTTTTGTTCATGGAAACATTAGGGCTAAATATATTTTGGTAAACTTAGATATTTTTGGTGGGAAGGTGCTTTTATTGAAAAATAACCAGCAAAAGCAGAAGTTTTTGTGCTTTTTTATGTTGCTTATAGATTTTAATTAAATTGCAATGATAATGGATTGTGAGTGGTGTTTGCTCTGCTTTCTACGCCGTGGCACGCTTAGCCATGAGACCACTAACTTAACTTGGCATGGGCCATTAATTTAACAAATTAGCATAATCTCCAAGCAACCCCCAAATCGATTTTTGTTCTATAGAATGTTTTACAACCTTGGTTGATTGCAAATTTGATTAACAGATTTTTTTATATAGTGAATATTGGGCAACAAATATTGTTACGCAATATTTTTAAGTTGTTGTAAAACAACCAAGATACCAGAATTGCCCTGATACCAATTGTTGTGAAACAAACTACTGGATTGAGATATTAAAGTTATATAAAAAAGAATAATGAAGTATATGATCAAGTAAAAGAATAATAAAGATATATAAGAATATGACAGAGGAATTAAGTGAATTTATTGACTCAAGAATAATATAGAAGAGAGAAAAATTACAATAGATCATATAATTATAGTAATCTATTTTCTCACACCATAAAATTGTTTAGACGAGCCAGTATTTATAGGGAACATGTAGAGGATGTCCAAACCCTACTACATCCCCTACTAGTAGAGTTATTGATGAACTAGGATACCAAAAAATCGAATCCAAAACAAATTATAACTCCCAATGAGCTTCCAAAATAAAGCTTCAATTTGACATAGAACTCCAATAATATTTCAAATTGAATTCTTCTTGGTGTGCACTTTAATTAGAATTTTTCAATTATTTCAACAAAGAATTCGAGTCACACTCAAATTCTAACAATCTCTACATTGACACGAATTCCACCAATGAATGAACTGATTTCTTCAACAATAACCAAAAAATTAATTTCTCAAACAAAATACAATACTCCACCTCTCTCAATGAATCAAAGTACTAATTTGCAGAATTACCTCAAATTCCTAAAAAATCGAGTCCAAAACAAATTTCAACTTGCTCGTCGAACTTTTAGTCATGCAAAATTGCTCTAACCTCAACCATAAAGAAACTGCTGAATTCTCCTTCAAAATGTCCTGGAAAATAGTATTTGATAGATGAAGATGAATGCGAGAAACCGCCTTCTTATTTTTTCATAATTTCTCCTCTGCGGTCAAAGTTGCTGGTATCCTGTCAATTTTCCGCAACGCATCATCCATATCTAGCCGTGCGAGTACTACACGCATCTTAACCTGCCATAGTGAAAATTTAGTGCTCCGATCCAAAAGAGGAATGTCATACTTCACGGAAGCCACCATGAACAAAAACTTCAAACAAATCAAACACTGCGCTCTTGCGGAACTGCTGAATTTGACGCTCTGATACCACTTGTTGTAAAACAATCAAAATACCAGAATTGCTCTGATACCAATTGTTGTGAAACAAACCACCGGATTGAGATATTGAAGTTATATGACAAATAATAATAAAGTATATGATTAAGTAAAAGATTAATAAAGACAAGAATATAACGATGAATTAAGAGATTTTATTGACACAAAAATAATGGAAAAGATAGAAAAATTACAACATATCATATAATTATAGTAATCTATTTTCTCACACCATAAAATTGCATAGAAGAGCTTAGAATTTATAGGAAACATGTGGGGGATGTCCAAACCCTCATAGTAGAGTTGTTGATGAATTAGGAAACCAAAAAATAGAGTCCAAAATAAATTACAACTTCCAATGGGCTTCCAAAATAAAATTTCAACTTGACATAGGACTCCAATAATATTTCAAATTGAATTCTTCTTGACGTGCACTTCAATTAGATTTTTTCAATTACTTCAATAAAGAATTCAAGTCACACCCAAATTCTAATATAAGTGTTTATAAGTTGTGGATCTTATGAAATTTATGAGTAATAAGTGATTAGTAAGTTGTGATCTACGAATGTGTGTATAAAAGGAATGTTTGATAAGTTTAATTATAGTTTAAACTTTGTAAAAAAGGTATAAATAGATTAAAATATTGATGACCAAATATTTGTTTAATAACTTCATTAACAAGAAACTTACACACAAAATTAAAGTCGTGTGAGAGAGAGAGAGAGAGAGAGAGAGAGAGAGAGAGAGAGAGAGAGAGAATGTTTTGCAAAGTTGTTAATACTCCATGCATAAAGGCATCAAGCTATATATATATATATATGCAAAAGCTCTGGACTTTAACTAAAATCGAGCATAGGCCCCTTTATTCCTTGTGTTTGGAGGAAATCGTACACAGTTCCCGATTCGCCTACGCCTCCACCCACCTGCCTCACTTTTCAGGTCTCGTATTTTGTGTATGCTTCGCCATATTCTACTCTTTTTTATGTTGCAAATAACCTTATGTCGTATCAATGGCGTTATAGCACTTGTCTAGAAGATATACAAATGGTAGAGTATCTTAAAGAATCATGCTACATCAGGGCCACATTGGCCTTGGCAATGCCGGTTGGCCCCCTGTACTTGTAAAAGTGTCAAAATCCCGTCACTACAAAAAAACTCAACTTCAGATGCGGAAATTTTCATCGCTTAAGCCTTAACTCCGTCAGTAAATCCGATGATTAATTGTAGAGTTTCCTTTTGGAGGCAGCAACATGCTTCAATATTGGTTAAAATCTACTCGCTAGTCTCCCTTCATAATATACATAGATTATTACATGTTTGATACCGATTAAAATCTAGATTTTAATTTAAATCAAGATTAATAATTCATTTTAACCACATATTTTATGGGTCTCACAACTTAATTTTGAACCATAACTATCAAAATTTATTAAAAATGTGATTTTAATCCCCACCAATCAGGGGCTATATATCGTATACTGAATTTTAATTAAAATGAATAAATTTTTGTTTTATTAATTTCTTCTTTTGTATTCACATTCAAGCTCACTTAATTAAGAAATGTATGTCATTATTGTAAATTTTATTTCAATTGTCATAGTTGATGTACAGAGTAAGGCCAATGCGGTATTTTAAGTTGAAGATGTTAGGAAAATGTGAATGAAGTCTCAAATTAGTTAAAATTGAAATATATGATGGCTCTATAAAGAGATTCGACGACTACACTTAATATATTAATCTTTGAAGGAGGAATCCTACGTTGTTATATGTGGTATCGAGTTAGACCCAAACTTAGTCATGTGGACATACATATTCTTAGTTGTAGTCGAACAAAAGTGGTGGACCTTAAGTTAGATGATGGCCGAAGAAATCCATGGTTAACTCTTAAGGCGGTGGCGTCTGACATGGTGAAAGAGATGGACGTTGTTAGAGCATGCAATCCTTCTTACATTATAGGACTGTTGAGAAAATACGAGTAAAATATCACATCGATTAAAAATGGAGTAGATGATGAGATTAATTTTTTGAGACGTAATCCAAATTATCAACAAAAAATAGGTTTTTGTGTAATTTTTGTCCTTGTTTTGCCTAAATGTCAGGTTAATTCGAAAAATTTGCGAAATATAATATGTGGATCCCAGACATCTTGTTTTCAGCCTCAAATTTACTCAGTTTCGGAACAAGTTAGTCTCGTTGGAGGGAAAACGTCAAATTCTTTTTTTTATTTTCAATTCCATATTAGTTGGAAAATAAAAACCCACCAAATATATAAGAATTCGTTTTCTATGAAAACAAAGAAAATGCAGCTTAAAGTGGTTGTACCTTGGAATTCAGTTTTCATTTCCACGTTACAATCAAACGATCAAAGTGTAATTCTTTTTCCTTGGACAGGACATTTTTCATGGACAATGTGATAATCAAACAAGACCTTAAAGAATAATAAAAGAAAGGAAAAGAAAAGAGAACAAACGAGCAAAACAAAGGGAGATAAATATATATATATATATAAAAAAAATCCGAGCCCTTACCCAAAGAGCGCAATCATTGCCGCCTCCACCATCTCAATCTTTGTCGATTCTAATGTCACCCCTAAACCTCAGTTACCTCCACCAAGAATTTGAAACAGCTCCAAATCCCACTTGCTTTGTATCTCCCGTTGGCCAATCTGATTGCTAAGAAGGTGACAATGAAACCTTACCCCCCGATACTGTTAGGTTTTGAACCCTATTACAGCACGTCTTTATTTTGCTTACACATGAAAGAGATCTCTATCGTAATATGCATAAGTCTTACATATGTAGCACGAAATGTTTCTTTCATCGAACCATGTGATGTGAGATTCTATGAAGAAGCTGGAAAATGCATGCAAATAACAAAAAGGTAACAATAGTAACAAGATACATTCTCACTAACAATTCTATTATTGTTATTGTCCTCGAAGATGGAAGAGGTGACTAGGGTTGGGGTCCGATACCAGAGATGGTATAGAAAAATTGACGATTTTCATCATGCAAGAACAACTTATACTAATTAAAAACCCACGTTGGTAAAGATATAAAAAACTGGTCTTCAACTTTTCCACTCAAATTTTCTTGAGGAAATATTCAATGCCACTGTCTGATAACGTGGAAGAGAAAAGATTCATTATACTAAAAAAAAAAAAAAAAAAAAAAAAAAAAAAAAAAAATATATATATATATATATATATATATATATATATATATATATATATATATCTGCGTGCTCACAGGTGGCTGTATATGATTCATTTGCATGAAAGGTAGAGTTCCACTACCACATTCCATGTCTTGTCGTAAGTATGTATGGAGAAATTATATTACAACAGTGACATGACACTGATAAGTTTTTGGTGAGTCTCAAGAATTAAATTAAATTTCATGTTACTCTTGCTTAATATAAACTAAAGAACGGTGCTTAAAAAAATCATTTTTCTGTATATCTGTAATGCAGAAAGAGAGATATATATCTACCAAAAGGGTGGTGGGAGTGGGGTGGGGGTGAGGATAAAGCTGATTTGCCTTTGATACTGCTGCTATTCGTCCTCGTCAGCACATGCATGCCACTTTCCACTGCAAAATCAACTTTGGACCCCGATTTTACCATATATGCAAGAAAAGAACAACCCCTTCTCCCATATATTTTACTCTGTTTGATCAAAATCACAATCTAATCTTAGATTTTAAGCACAAGGCTTCTTAGGTTTTGGTTCTGTTGATTATTGTTTTCTTGATCCAAATACTTTACTTGTTCTTTCATTCCAGAAAAATCTTATGAAACGAATATTTCCCCAAGATTTTCCTTAATTTCACCTTTTCAACTTCCTTTTCGTTTCTGTTATTGTTGAATAATTAATCAGTGGAGCCAAGAGAAAGGATGAGAGCAGGAGGTTGTACTGTGCAGCAAACTCTAACTGCGGAGGCTGCAGGTGTAGTCAAACAGGCAGTGGCGCTTGCTAAGCGGCGCGGCCATGCACAGGTGACACCGCTGCATGTAGCGACCACCATGCTGGCGGCTTCCAGTGGTGTTTTACGTACTGCTTGCCTTCAGTCTCACTCCCATCCTCTCCAATGCAAAGCTCTAGAGCTTTGCTTTAACGTGGCGCTCAATCGCCTCCCAGCTTCCTCACCGAGTCCCATGTTAGGCGGCCCACCCCACCTTTCTCAACAATATCCGTCTATTTCCAACGCGCTTGTGGCCGCCTTTAAGCGTGCTCAAGCTCACCAGAGGCGTGGCATCGAAAACCAGCAGCAACCACTACTGGCTGTCAAAATACAGCTGAAGCAGCTCGTAATTTCCATTTTAGATGATCCCAGTGTCAGTAGAGTTATGAAAGAAGCTGGTTTTTTGAGCACTCAAGTGAAAAGCAATGTGGAGAAAGCGGTTTCTTCAGAATCATGCTTTCAAAACTCTCCTACTCTAAATAAGTCCAAAGAAAATAACCTTCTAACCCTTTCTCCATCTCCCACCATTAGTCAAACCATGGAAAAAACTAGAAAACCAAGTACTTCTGAACCAGTCGGAAACGAGGACGTTAACAGTGTAGTAGAAACTCTGGTGAACAGAAGAAAGATAAGTATTGTGATAGTAGGCGAACGTATAACCAGTTTAGAAAGTATAGTTCGAGGAGTGATGCAAAGGGTTGACGAAGGAGGAGTTCCTGAATATCTTAGAGAAGTAAAATTCATAAGCATCCCATTTCATTCTTTCTGTAATCAGCACAGAGAAGTTGTTGAACAAAAGATGGGAGAATTGACTTGCCTTGTGAAGAGTCTTGTTGAAAAAGGAGTTGTTTTGTACTTAGGAGATTTGAAATGGATTACTGATTATAGAGCCAATTGTTTGGGACAAGAGACAAGCTACTACTGTCCTGTGGAGCACATGATCATGGAAATTGGAAGATTGGTTTGTGGAATTGGAGAAATTGGTAAATTTTGGCTCATGGGAATTGCAACCTTTCATACTTTTACAAGGTGCAGAAGTGGGCAGTTTTCACTGGAAAATATCTGGGGTTTGCATCCTGTTACAGTTCCTGGTAACAGTTTGCGCTTGAGTCTCATTTCTGACAGGTAAAAATTTATAGACCTTAAGCTTTCAATATGTTCATATGGACATAATTTCTTGAATTTCTTCTGCGTATAATTCTGTAGATTTCTTGGATATACTTTTTTTTTTGTTGATTGATTGTAAATGGTTTCTTTTATTTTGTTGAAAAGTTAAAACATATAAGTTAAAACTCATTATGAAGGGATGATTTCTTTCGTTTGGCTCAGTGATAAAGAAACTGAAGCTATAAACCAAGATGCGGGAAATGGAGGCCTTCAGCAACTGCATACAGATGGAGAAGAAAAGCTCAATTGCTGTGCGGATTGTTCCGCAGAATTCGACAAAGAAGCCAGAAACTTACGAACAAACACTTGGAACACTGAGCCCACATTGTCAAGCCTGCCTCCTTGGCTCAGGAATGAAAGCAGAAGAGTACTTGATAGTAATGTTCAGGTGATAGTTTTTCCTAACTTCTGTTTTGCTTTTGTTTTTTCATCAGATGTCCGTTATTCCACTATAAGACTTTTGAACTGCCACACTTAGAAGTTTTAGTTGTTGGGGAGTGAACAAATTTATTTATTTAAATTACATTTTTATGATGATAAGACTTGAATTAAGAACCTCAACTTTGATATCTTATTCGAATTGTCATGTCTAAATTTTTAAAAGTATTTAAATTATATCTTCAACAAAAACAAGTCTAAAACTATTTTTTTCCTTTTTGTATGATCCCTTTGATTTTAGGACTGTCTCTCATTGGGAGAACTCTGCAGCAAATGGAATGAAATATGTAATTCAGTCCACAAGAAATCTAAGGCATTGGAAAGAACCCCAAGTTTCTCTTCTGCATCAACTTCTCCATCTAGTTCTTACTTTTCGTTCGATTTACAGAATCCAAGTTTGCAGGAAATACCATTCTCTCGACAAGCCTTTTCATCTAATCCTAATTCTACCCCTAATCCTGCTTCCTTAAGCGATGTTATGGACAGGGATTATGCGCAAAATTTCAAGGTATTCAATGCTGAAAACTTGAATTTTGTATGCAATGCATTGGAGAAAAAAGTCCCATGGCAGAAAGAAATCATTCCTGAAATTGCTGGAAGCATACTTCAATGCAGGTCTGGAATGTTAAGAAGAAAAGACATGGTAAGAAGCAATGAGGTTAAAGAAGAAACTTGGTTGTTCTTCCTAGGACTTGATGCACAAGCTAAGGAAAAAGTTGCAAGAGAATTGGCTAAAATTATTTTTGGCTCTTATTCAAACTTTGTGTCCATTCCATTTAATCGATCTTCATGTACAAGGTCAGACTCAACAGATGATTATCGACATAAACGAACAAGAGATGAACAAAACAGTAACTACATTGACAGATTTTCTCAGGCCGTGTCTGCTAATTCACACCGCGTTTTCTTGGTAGAAGATTTGGATCAGGCGGATTACTTTTCTCAAATCAGCATAAAAAGGGCCATTGAAAAAGGCAGAATAACCAATGAAAATGGTGAAGAAGTTAGCCTTTGTGATGCCATTATCATATTGAGTTGTGATAGCTTCAACACTAGGTCAAGAGCATCTTCACCTTCTACTAAGCAAAAATCAGATGGATCATTGCAGGAGGAAAAGGAAGAAAAAAGCCCTTGTGTTTCATTGGACTTGAACATTGGCTTTGATGATGAAAATATTGAAGATAATCAGTCCATCGACGATTTAAGGATTCTTGAAATTGTTGATAAACGCATAGTGTTCAAAATTCAGGAGTTGTAGGAGAATTTTTGTTTTCTTTAGTAAGTATGACGGAGATAGAAAGCAGTAAGTGCACGCAGATGTACCAACTAGCTCGGCACCTCAAGAGTTGTAGGAGCTTATGGAAACGGTTTTTGTTTTTTTTTTTTTATTTAACTTTTATGTATTTCTTTTGTAAATATCAGATGTACCGATCATGAATTGACACTTTCTGCCTATGAATTAAGGCCTTGGGATTTAAAAAAAGTTTTGTTCCAAAAAAGGGATTCTCTGAAGATAAAAATAGGTTTCTATTTGTTAAATTTCAGTACCCTAAAGTATTGAACCTGTAAACTTTCAAGAAAAATAAGAATGAAATCAACACGGAGATTTTTTGGGATAATCGGCTTAAAAGAAGAATACGTCCTACAACTCATTACCCACTTATATGTATCATCCACGACTCTGATTCAATTTTTATTTTTATATTTTTTTTAATTCAGCTTTGTTTCAAGACTATCTAATAGAAATAGAATTCAAACTAGGTTTAGAATTTCTTTATGTAGATGTGTGAGTGTGTGTGTGAGATGATTGGCCTTCCACGTAGATGAAGTGATGAACAATGCTTTATCTTCAAAAGACAATAGCATGTTCTTCCAAGAAACAACTTTAACACAGTACAATATTGAAGCTGACGAAATTTGAACTTATTATCTGTCAAATATTATTCAAGTTATTTTATTTTTCCTTTTTCACTTTTATCTGTGATTAATATCATACTTATTATCAGTCCTATTTGAGATCTAAGAAAGAGATGAAAAGAAAATTGTTTTCAAGCGTTAAAGGTTCTAGTAAATATATATGATTCACGAATGAGCAAGCTGTAGAGGTTCTTTTTCTTATTTTACAAGCTTTTTAAAGCAAGAGCATCTGTAAAAAAAAAAAAGACCAGTACAAGAACAAAAAGAAAAGAAAAAAACAAAAAGGAAAAGTGAATTAAAGGTAAAAATTACTTGCTCTCTCTTTTATTTTTTACGAGGTGATAAAGGAAAGTCATCCAGAGAGGTTTTATACTTATTGTTTGAGTTTCAGTAAGAAGCCTTCTCCTTTCATTTCACAATTCACCACCCCCCCCCCCCCCCCACCATCCAAAAAAAAGAAAACAAAGAAAAAGAAAAAGGAAAGATAGAATAGTTGAATTTGAGGCTCGAATAGTGAGGGTTGAATTCGAATAGCGGGACTCTAGCGCCAACATTATTTCAAGTAAGAAGACGTATAGATTTTGATTTTCCAACTTTTTAAAGTCATATATTTGTAAAAGGAAGATGATTAATTATGAATTTGATCCATAACGTAATGGTTGCACAAAGGAAGATCGACCTTTTTTTTCGCTTTAGAAGGTTAAAAATAAAAATAAAAAAAGAAAGGAAAATCTTCCCTAAGAAACAACAAAAGTAAGCACTACTTTTCATGCTTTGTGAGGTGTTTTGTGAAAGAAAAAGCTTTTTCTTCTTTGATTTTTGTATTCAAACATTCCATCTACGGAAAAAAAGCATTAATGTAAAGTTGAAGAATAAGAAAACTTTCAAAATGAACTAAAGTAAAATAAACATAGATAAAGAATCTATCTTTAAATCTTAAAAAAGACGTTTTTACTTTAGAATCGCCAAAAGATGGTCATATTGGTATGACTTTAAATTAAACCTCTGTCTCTAAGTTGGGAATTTGTCACTATATTGGCTTTTAAAAAGCAAAGGAGTTTCGGAGAAAAAAGGGATTTGATTAAATTCTTGTCTACGTCATTTTCTCCAATTCATCCATATATGTTGTTTTCGTTAACAATTAAAAAAAAAAGAACAATAAGATCGAAACATAGAAATTTAAGTAGTTCGATAATGTACCTCCGTCCACTATTATACAGCATGAATAATTCAATAACTTCGAATATGGTTACATAAAGTTGTTTATATAGAGTCCTAATCCCGAAAATATCCTTACAATGCCTATCAGCCCGTCCCCTCTGCTCCATCAACTAGCCCTCCATACTAATGTATGAGTCACCTAATCAACAATCTAAAAATGCTTTCGCTTTAGGGTTAAAAGAACTCAAACAAGTTACTTAAACTTTGATTTTAAATCATTCCTAAAATACATTGTAAATTTAGTGGTAAAAGTAACTACTCTTTACCTTAGTTAAAAGCCTTAAAGAATGAATTATTTATTTATTTGTGTTTGTTATTTAAAACACGTTGTCACTTTACATATATTTCCTTTTTAACAAACGTGTGAAAGATAAACAATTTACACAATGCGATGACAAAGAGATTTGAATGACTTTTTAATTTGACACGATATATTTGATAAATGTAAATTATCTTGTATCTTCTATAACTCGAGAATATGGTATTAGATCAATACTTAGGGTTTTTTTTAAGGAATGAGTCTTTTTTCTTGAGACAATTTATAAGGGTTCATTTCACAGGGTTTTTAAAAAATTAAAAACTACTCGTGGGACTATGAAACTATTTTGGGAACTGTTTGAATAATTTTTTGAAAATATTTTATGTTTAGAAGAACTTTCAGAAGAGCAATTTTTCGAACAATAAACAAAAGCAAGACCAAACGCACCTTGTTCTCCTTGATGTCACAAGGCAATTTCTTTATCGAGACTACACATGACTTCAATGTTCGCTTTTACATTTTTCTTCTAAAATTCAATTAGCTTCTCTTGTTGCATTTCAAGTTCAAGGGAATGTTAGAGATACACAGGCATTTCACGTTACAACACAGGTGGTTGAATTATAGTTGTTCAAGTCACGTTGTTTGAGATAATTTAAAGCTTACAAATTTTTCTAACCGATTGTTAAGAAAACTTGGTTTTGTTAAATGCGAAAAAAATAAACCACTTTTCATTCAAAATATAACAATTCTGGCCATATATACATATTGTTCAACTTTGGATGCACGAGAAAATTTAAGTTCCAACTTTTTCTAACCGATTGATAAGAATGTTGGAAATTGAGTGCCAATGCTAGTAATCTGCGGAACTTACAAAAGAGTCAACTATGTAACAATGAATTAAAATGAATTTGTTGACACGTGAAGGCATTTGGAATCTAATATATTCCATGATGACACATTAAACTATAATGTAAGTGCAGAAAGTGGACAGCCCTTTTGACGCAAAGTTGATCACTTTTTTTTTTGCACACCTCGTGGGATTATAGCTAAAAGACTGCTTTTAATCCATGCACCTTTTTTATACCTTTAAATGGATTTACTTTTTCCCGTTATCTCATATACATATAATGGACAATAACTCGTTTGATAGTGCTTCTGTTTTGGCTGCTTCTCTTTTCATTGTAGAAAAGTTTTTTGAGAAAGCTATCTTAGATTAACTTCCTCTAAAAATTATTCTAACAAAACAAAGTACTTTTAAAAAATTATCTAAAGAAATTTATTAGTTTGATAAATAACTTTTAACTTTTCAAAAGTTTTTCGAAACAAGCCTTAAAGTTGACTTAGAAATCATTCCATGATTTAAAAAGGGAAATTACAAAAAATCAGACATTTAATTTTTCAAATTCAAAATTCAGGTGTGAATTTTATTTAATCAAAAATCAGGTATTGAATTAATAATTAAATCAACTATTAAATATTATATATCAAACCCCCCTCCCCAAACCCTAATTCATTTCATTTCATCCCTTTCCCCTCTCTCACCCGACTCTTCCACCTCCCGCCGCCTCCACCGCCACAGCCCGCCGCCTCTTCCCTTCCCCTTCTCCCTTCCCCTTCTCCCTTTCTTCCCCCTTTTTTTTGTTTTTGTTTTGGGTGCCTGTGGTGCGGTTGTTCGGTGCCTGTGGGTGAGGCCGGTGAGCGTGGCAGACGAGGTATGGCTGGCTCTCGTCTCCTCACTTCTCCCCCTCCCCCGACGCTGCCGTTCATAGAGTACGGCAGCGTCGCGATGCTGCAGCGACTTCTCCCATCTCTGCCGGCGCGACGCCTCCCATCTCCATCCTTCTCCTTTTTTTTTTTTTTTTGAGTGGTGGTGATTGAGGGTTCGGTGGTGGAGGTGCGAAGTGCTGTGGTGGTGGAAGTGTGTTGGCTGTGTTGGGTGGCGAATCTGGTGGTTGCGGTGAGGTGTGGTTGTGGTGATGGAGGTGATGGTGGTCGTGGCAGATCTGGTTTGGATCTTATTTGTAGTTTGGAAATGGCTGACGGCGATGGTGGAGGCGGCGACGCTGTGAGGTGGTAGCTGTTTGTGGAGTGTTGGCTGTTGGTTGTTGATTTAAGTTGCAGGTGGAGGTGGAGGTGGAGGTGGTGTTGGAGCAGGCGTTTGTGGTGGTGCATTTCTGTGGTGGTGGCAGCGGTGGCCGGGTGAGGGTGGTCGCAAGTTGCAGTGGCCGTGGTGGTAGTGGTGACTGTGGTACGTGACCGCTATTTGGTATATGTGACTAATTATTTGGTCATCTGTGACCAAGTATGGGTGGTGGATCGGATTGGGTTGGGATGGGATGTTTCGGTGTATGTAAAATGTGTGACCGATCGATAAAATGTGACCTACAATTTTTTAGATCTGCGACCAAATGTGACCTACAATTTTTTAGATCTGTGACCGATCGATAAAATGTGACCTACAATTTTTTAGATCTGTGACCTGCGAATTAATTGTGACCTACAATTTTTTTGATCTGTGACAATTAAATAATATGTGACCAACAATTTGGAAATATGTGACTTACGAATAAACTGTGAACAATCTGTGACCATTAATTCTATAACTGTGACCATAATATATTTAATTAATAAATATATTTAATAAATTAACTAATACCTGATTTATGAATTTTTAAACTTAAAACCTGAATATTGATTTGCCTCATTCCAAACACCTGAATTTTGAACTCTTCCCATTTAAAAAAGCATAATTTTCTTATTTACATATATAGCTTTGTAGGTGCCCATACTGTTGTTGGATCGATTTATGAACAATTGTTTATTCTCAAACAAAATTAACTTTCACTTTAATAATTAAAAAAAACAAATATGGTTAGATAATTTGCTTTCGATCTCAAAATTGGAATTTATGTTTAAAAATTATAAACTGTTACAAAATCACAATGTTAAAATTAATTTCTATTTATCCAATGAAAAATCGACATGTATGTGTGAAAATTCATATCAAGTATCATAAATTCATAAATTGATTCAAATCCCAACCCTCGATAGTCAAATTTATCATTTCTTATCTCGTGAGATTCACACCCTAAACTTAATTTTTTCAACTATTTTTCAACGTTTGATCTAAGGTTGAATTTATATACTAATCATTATTCTTTCTAGTTTGATTAGATTTTACTAATTACAATCTAATATATCAATAATTGGGGATTCTCTTTATTTTTTATTACTTCAGCCCCAAGAATCAACTAAACTTATAACACCATGCCAAATGTCTAATTTTCTAAAATAAGTGTTTAAGACTTAATCAAGGCATGTAGTACGTCTTCTGTTTCATGCACATTTTTTTTTCATCTTATGTGCGTACTTCTCTCCATTAAACTTTCTAAATGACCATTGTAGTGAGTTTTTGGTCAATACTTTTAAATCAAATGAGTATAGGGTACCAGGTTTTAAATATCCTTGTAAATTTAATCGCTCGAGTCATAAAGGTTACGAAAAAAAGTTTTACAATGAGACAGTTTTTTTCTTTTTTGAATTTTTTTCATGTAATAACTAGTGCAATGCCCTTTATTAAACATTCATTCCCAAAAATTGATCATTAACTCAAGATTTTCACCTAATTTTCATTTTATTGGTTTTAGACAATTCATAAAAAAAATTTAGTACATATGTAATTCACATTTATCTCAATGTCTCCCTACAACATATCAATTACTTCTAAACTATCCTAGAATTGGTTTGAGGATGTATACTTTAGTGTTTATCTGGATTTAGCATCTAAGATCCACTATTTTTTAACAACATATTCAAATTTTGAATCAAATTAATCCTTTATAATGCAAAACATAAATCTTGTGTGCAAAAATATCAAATTTTACATGAATAAGCATAAATCAACCTAACATGCAATTTTCCACAATTTATAGTGTAATACATGATTCCAAATATATGCATCATAGTAGACAAATTTATCTAACCCACACAAGCATGCAAAAGCAAAAATAAAGTTGAAAATATCTTTTTTTGCACACGACCATGCACACACAAAAAAAAAAGGTAAAAAAAGATCAAAACTCAATATGTTTCACCCCCAAATTCATAACAGATATTGCCCTCGATATCTAAAAATATAACAAGCAATATATAAAAATTAAGGATAAATAAGGGAATTAAGTACTCCATTGATATCAATTTGAAGGTGGTGGATGGATCGGCATGAAAATGCTAGATCACTTGGTATATATTTTCCAATGTCCAGTATATTCAAGTGTCATATTCCTATAAAATAAAATAAAAATAATAATTCAATCATAACATGAAATATTTTAAAATAAAGGAAAATATGGGGATGATAATACCTTAAATTACTAAAAGCAATAAAATTTACTAAATTACTAAAAGTAATTAAATTTATTAATCATATATTCTAGAAAGCAAAAAATAAATAAAGAAAAAGAAGAAGAAGAAGAAGAAAATTGGGTTATCTCCCAATAAGTGTTTATTTATAGTAATTAACTTGACTTTGATGTTCTGTATCATGGAAATCTAAAGAAAGCCTTTGATATCTTGTTTAGTTTGTTTCTTTTGACTTTGATTCATTTTTCGTCGATTCTCCAAATCTTAACCTTGTTTTCTTCAATCATCTCATTTGAAATCAACTATGTAGTCTTCTTCTTCCTCGATTTTAATCCAATTGTTAGACAATCAATGAAGTTGAAAGAATGTGTGTTAATTTTATCTTCATTAAGTGCCGCTTCTTCGCTTTGTTCTTTTGTAATTTGTTTAACATCCTCTTTATGCAATTCTTCAATAATTGAAATCTTCTCGAGTTGAATGGCCGATTCACAATTTAAATTCACCCCCATGACAATTCTTTCCTTTCAACATTTTCAAGTGGAATATATCTCCACTTTTTAAATTCATCACAAGATATGTCATCTCCCATACGCATTTGCGTTCATCCAATTTTCCAAGTTTATTCTAATATTTTGCAAATACCTTCTAGTTCAACATGGAAGGACCAACTCTCACTAGCATGTCTGTAGATACATGCTCGCCTACAGACATTTAGCTGTCATTAGACTTGTCATTGCTTAATTTCTACATCTTAAATATTGTTGAAATCTCCGAAACTTGAACCTCTAGGGGTCGGTGCATGTATACAAGTAATACCCAATATATTGCAACCCATAACAAAATGAAATTGCAAAAATTATTGCAAAAAAATTACTCTTTTGCCATTATCAGAATCCACATATACTGTCGAGTAGTACCTAAAAGAATATCAAGCACAAGAGAGATCAGAGTTGGTAGACAAAATTAACAAAACAAAAATAAATAATTAAGTAAAAAATTCGAATCATATATAGCGGTGGCAATGAGCCGAGCCCGAGCCGGGAAAAAAAAGCTCGGGCCGAGCCCGAGCTTTTTTGGACCGAGCTTTTTTCGGCCCGAGCCGAGCCGAGCTGGGCCCGGCCAAAAAAAATGAGGCTCGGCCCGAGCCTTAGCGGGCCGAGCCGGCTCGGATTTTTTTTTTCTTTTCTTTTTTTTTTTTTTTTTGTAAAAATTCATTACATGGATATTTGCTTATTCAAATGGACAGTGAACGTTGTAATTTGCATTCTTTCCACCTTTAGACAATGACATTTACATAAGAAAGTTATAAACAAAAATCTAATTGGAACGATTCTCTGAAGTTTGAACATAATATATAATGAAGTTTTAAAAATCTACATTTTAAAAAAATCTACTTTTTTGGTGGCACCTTATAGCCTAATATCGGAAAACATGTTAGATTTATAAATGACTAAATGAGTGACTATCCATTATAACAAAGTGATAAATCTTTTTTAATAACCAATTTGAAATTTCTTACAAATTTTAGTGGCCATTGCGGCATTGCCTATTGGTGAAATTAGCTCAATTTTTAAATGTAATCAAGTAATATAGATCACTAATAATTTCACTTAATAATTAATATAGAAGAATAAACGTGTGTAAATGAAAAAAAATTCTTACTTTAAATATTTAGGCACTTAAATTAATGAAATAGTAATAATGCAATAAATATTAAACAAACAAATATCACACATTTTCCAAAATAATCTAGTTGATAAATTATGAGATAAAATTGTAGCTTATTAGTTTATTAGTTTCATGATGAGAAGAATAAGTTGATTAAGTAAATTGTGATCATTTGTCTTAATTTAAGCCATTCATCCCCAATAATTTATGGTGTAAAATAAAAAGTGTTGGGCAAGTTTTTTGTTTTTTTTTACGGGCCGGCCCGCGAGCCACACGGGCCGACTCCTCAACATGAGGCTCGGCCCGAGCCTTGGCTCGGTTCCATCGAGCCCGAGCCCGAGCCGGGCCCGGCTCGGGCTTTTTCCGAGCCGAGCTCGAGCCGCCGAGCTTTTTTGCCATCCCTAATCATATATAAACTAATAAACTTAAATTAAATATTTTTCCCCCAACAACAGCGCCGAAAACTTATTCTAACAAAACCATAAGATCGTTGACAAATAATAAATTGACGAGTATAGTTATTGTCCAACGAGGAATAACTGTTAACTATAGATGACTAGTTTACATCAAATTCGATGTTGGTAACACAAAAAAGATGTTTGTTTGGTAATTATTCTATCTTAAACTTTCTATAAAAGATTTGTTTTATGAAAAATGGGATTTGTGTATTAGCTTTCAGAATCCACCTATTGATTTCTATTTTCAATTCTTGACTTAAGTAAGTTAGCGTTGTTCATGTATTTGTAACAATTGATGATCTATTAATATCTATTATTATTTTTCAAGATATATTTGATGGAGATCGAGGTAATCAAGGTGCTGACCAAGTTGATGCTTCCAAATATTCTCAAGATCCTTAACAAGGAATTGACGGTCCAATGACTAGGGCAAAGACAAAGAGGATGAAAGAGGCTCTACATTCTGCAAGGCTTGATTATGGAAGTGCAATACAAAGAGGCCATGCTAAAGGATTCTAAAACAAAACTCGAAGATTCCAAAGTTTCACCAAAGATCGTCACTTATGTTTTTGTGCAAGGGATAAATTTGGAAGGACAAGAAGAGTGCAAGGGCTAACTAGGAATTTTGATTGTAATCTTTAATGAATTATGGGCTTTTTATGTTTTGATGAATTAGGCCCAATCCAAAACTATTGAGGCCCATTTCGTTTTCCTTCTTTGAAGCTAGGTTTTCACTTTAAAAAGGGTAGCCATGATATTTTGTGGGGGAGGAACGTTTTTGAAGTAAATAGAAAAAGCTCTTGCTTTGCCTTTCTTGTGTTCTTGATTGAATGCTAGAATCCGACAGTGATCAACCTTTGTGGCGTCTCAAGATTGGAGTTTTAAGGACCTAACTTTCTTAAGGTTCTAATCTGATCTCTTTCTTCACCTTCATTGCCAATCTGATTTGTTCCATATTCCATTTAAATTTTGGGTTTTCAAGAGGGTGAATACATCATTTGGTATCAGAGCCATTTTTGGGTTGCTGGAAACATGTTTATTTCCATCTCTTTGTTGTGCTCTTTCTGAAAAAAAATGTGGCAGATTGTTGAGCACTAAAGTTTCCCGTTCTCGTTCTTTGTTCAAGTTTCCTATCCCTTGTTGAATTAAGTTTCTGATTCATGTTTTCTTGTTGGAGTTTCTTGTTATTGTTGAATCAACTCCTTATATTTTGTTCTAGCTTTGATGTACTTATGACTTTATAAATTTTTTTTTTACTTTGTTGAGATGGTCACCAACTAACCGGTTGCTTCTTGGGATTTGTTGAATTTCTTGATTCAATTAAGAACATAAAGGGGGCCGGCTTGGCTTTGAGTGGTAAAAGGTAAGAGAGATCATCAACAAGAAAAAACCAAAATTGTGTAAAACACGAGTGAAAACAATCTGATTTGAGTGCAAACACATGAGGATTGTGTGAGGAACACCTTTTATTTTGTTTAATTTTGAAGGTCTAAATCATGATTAAGGAAGGAAAAGTACCACAAGAGGTCGACTTGAAATTCTTCATCAAGGTTGTTACTGACCAATTTAAATTATTGAATGCGAGATTAGATGATTTGGAGTCTTCTTCCCACTTTAAAACATATAGAAGACATAAATTAGATGAAGAAGACGAAGTTGATTTCGAAGTGGAGAGAACAAGTTATAAACGGGACAAGAAGGTTGGCTCTAAAGGAAGTAACAATATAGGTAGTATAAAGCTAACATTCTAACTTTTCAAGGAAAGAATGATCCAGAGCTATATTTGGAGTGGGAAAGAAAAGTTGAGCACGTATTTGATTGTCATGATTACTCCGAGGAGAAAAAAGTAAAGCTAGCAGCCGTGGAGTTTTAAGATTATGCAAGTATATGGTGGGATCAATTGGTGATCAATATGCGCAAAAATGGTGAGAGGACTATTCGGACATGGGAAGAGATGAAGTTGGTGATGCGCAAGAGATTTATACCTAGCCATTACTATAGAGATTTGTATAGAAAGTTGCAAGGGCTGGTTCAGGGTTCTATAGGTGTAGAGAATTATTATAAGGAGATGGAAATTTCCATGATTAGAGCAAACATAGAGGAAGACAGAAAAACAACAATGGCTAGATTCATTGCCGGTTTGAACAAGGAAATTGCTGATTTGGTTGAGTTGCAACATCACATAAAGATGGAGGAGCCACTGTACAAAGCTGTTAAAGTGGATGAGTAAATCAAGTCCAAGAGGTTCAGATCTGGTTCGACTTCTAGCTCTCCATGAAGATCAAATTGGAAAGACAACAAAGTTGCCCTCAAAACAAAAGAATAAGCAAAGTCGAAGAATTTGGTTGTCGTTCCTAAAGGAAAACCAGAAACTAAAACTCTTACTAAGTTACATGGCATTAACTGTTTCATGTGCCAAGAATTCGGACATATTACTTCCGAATGCTCGAATAAAAGGGCTATGGTTGTAGGGGCAAAAGGAGAAGTTGAAAGTACTAGCTCAAGTGACGATGAGATGCCACCATTGGAGGATTGTTCTGATGTTGAAGTAGAAGAACTTGTGCAGGGTGATTTACTTGTTACAAGGAAAGCTTTGAGTATACAACCTAAGGATGAAGGAGATGAGGAGCAACGTGAACATATTTTTCACACAAGATGCCACGTGAAGGATAAGGTATGTATGTTGATTATTGATAGTGGGAGCTGTACTAATGTTGTTAGTAATTTGTTGGTAGAAAAGTTGAATTTGAAGTGGCAGAAGCATCCTAAACCGTACAAGCTACAATGGTTGAACGACTGTGGAGAAATGAAGGTAAACAAGCAAGTTTAGGTACCGTTTTCAATTGACAAGTATGAGGATGAGGTTCTTTGTGATGTGGCACCAATGTATGCTGGTCATATATTGCTTGGCCGATCGTGGCAGTTTGATAGGAGGGTTTCGCATGATAGGTACAAAAATCGTTATTCTTTTGTAATGAACAACCGAAAGGTTGTGTTAGCCCCTCTTAAACCTTTGCAAGCTTGTGTGGATCAAATTAGGATAACAAAAGAGTGCAAAATGAGAGAGAAACAAAAGTGTGAACATGAGGAAAATAAAATGAGAGCAAGTGAGGTGGAGAGAAAAAATGGAGAGAAAAGTGAGCAAAAAGGAGAGAAAAGTGAGAAAAAAAGAAAGAAAAGTGAGCAATATGGAGAGAAAAATAAAGAATGAGTGTATTTGCTGAAAAACATGAGGTTGAGAGTGTGATGATGGTAAGGCAACAAGTACTTGTAATCATGTACAAGGATGTTTATTTTTCTACTGACAACCTTAACTCATCTTTGCCTAGTGTTGTTGTGTCTTTATTGCAGGACTTTGAGGACATATTGCTTTCGAATGCCCGAATAAAGGGGTTATGGTTGTACGGGGAATTGGAGAAGTTGAAAGTACTAGCTCAAGTGACGATGAGATGCCATCATTGGAGGATTGTTATGATGTTGAAGTGGAAGAACCTGTGCAGGGTGATTTACGTGTTACAAGGAGAGGCTTGAGTATACAGCCTAAAGATGAAGGAGATGAGGAGCAACGTAAGCATATTTTTCACACAAGATGCCACATGAAGGATAAGGTATGTACGTTGATTATGGATAGTGGGAGTTATACTAATGTTGTTAGTAATTTGTTGGTAGAAAAGTTGAATTTGAAGTGGCAGAAGCATCCTAAACATACAAGCTACAAATGGCTGAACGACTGTGGAGAAGTGAAGGTAAACAAGCAAGTTTGGGTACCGTTTTCAATTGGCAAGTATGAGGATGATGCGCTTTGTGATGTGGCACTGATATATGCTGGTCATATATTGCTTGGCCGACCATGGCAGTTTGATAGGAGGGTTTCGCATGATGGGTACAAAAATCGTGATTATTTTGTAATGAACAACCTAAAGGTTGTGTTAGTCCCTCTCAAACCTTTGCAAGCTTATGAGGATCATATTAGGATAACAAAAGAGTGCAAAATGAGAGAGAAACAAAAGTGTGAGTATGAGGAAAATAAAAAGAGAGCAAGCGAGGTCGAGAGAAAAATGGAGAGAAAAGTGAGCAATGAGAGAAAAGTGAGCAACATGGAGAGAAAAATAAAAGAATGAGTGTATTTACTGAAAAACATGGGGTTAAGAGTGTGATGATGGCAAGGCAACAAGTACTTGTAGTCATATACAAGGATGTTTATTTTTCTACTAATGACTTTAACTGATCTTTGCCTAGTGTTGTTCTATCTTTATTACAGGACTTTGAAGACCTATTTCCTAAGGAGGTTTCCCATGGATTACCTCATTTAAGAGGAATAGAGCATCAAAAGACTTCATACAAAATCGACGTACTTATAGAGCTAATCCCGAGGAAATGAAAGAGATACAAAGGCAAGTGGATGAGCTGTTGCAAAAGGGTTTTGTTAGGGAGACTCTCAGCCCATGTTCGGTTCCTGTTCTCTTAGTTCCAAAGAAAGATGAAACATGGCGCGTGTGTGTGGATTGTCGAGCTATTAACAAGATAACGGTAAAATATAGATATCTTATCCCCAGATTAGGTGATATGCTTGATGAATTGCATGGCTCTCAATTGTTTTCTAAAATTGATTTAAAGAATGACTATTATCAAATTCGCATGAAAGAGGCTGATGAATGGAAAACTGCATTTAAAACTAAATATGGATTGTATGAGTGGTTGGTAATGCCTTTTGGTTTATCTAATGCACCTAGTACATTCATGAGGTTAATGAACCATGTCTTGCATGCTTTCATGGGAAAATTTGTGGTAGTTTACTTTGATGATTTAGTTTATAGCAAAAATTTGGATGAACATGTAGAACACTTGTATGCTGTGTTTGGTGTGTTGAAAGAGCACCAATTGTATGCTAATCTTAAGAAGTGCATGTTTTGCATGGAATCTATTGTGTTTCTTGGATTTGTTGTTAGTTCTCAGGGTGTTAGTGTTGATGAAGAGAAGGTAAGAGCAATAAGGGACTGGCCTACACCTAAAAATACGAACGAGGTGAGAAGTTTTCATGGTTTGGCAAGTTTTTGTCGAAGGTTTGTTAAAGATTTTAGTTCTATTGGCTGCACCTTTGAATGAACTTGTTAAAAAGAATGTTATTTTTAAGTGGGATGATGTGCATGACCGGGCTTTCAAAACTTTGAAAGATAAGCTAACTAATGCACCTTTGTTGTGTTTACCTAACTTTGAAAAAGATTTTGAGATAGAATGTGATGCATCTGGGATTGGAATGGGGTTGTTTTGATGCAAGATTCCAAACCAATTGCTTGTTTTAGTCAAAAGTTAGGTGGGGCAGTGTTGAATTGCCCTACTTATGACAATGAACTTTATGCATTAGTGAAACTCTTCAAACATGGCAGCATTATTTGTGGACGAGGGAATTCATCATTCATTTCGATCATGAGAGCTTGAAGTTCTTTAAAACCTAAGGTAAGCTTAATAAAAGCCATGCTAAGTAGTTGGAGTTCATAGAAACGTTTTCTTATGTAATCAAATACAAGAATGGGAAGGAAAACGTTGTGGCTGATGCATTGTCTAAGAGGTACGTATTACTCACTTCATTGCAAACTAAATTACTTGGTTTTGAATTGCTTAAGGATTTGTATGCCAATGATTCTGATTTCAGCCAAGTATGGATTGCATGTGATAAGTGTGCATTTGGTAATTTTTATAGGCATGAAGGATTTCTATTCAAGAAAGATAAATTGTGTGTGCCTATTTGTTTTATTTGTGAGTTGCTTGTTAGGGAAAGTCATGGGAGAGGTTTAATGGGACATTTTGGTGTCCTGAAGACTTTAGATATATTATGTTAGCATTTTTATTGGCCTAATATGAAGCATGATGTGCAATCCATTTGTGATAAGTGCAATATGTGTGGGCGAGCAAAATCTAAAGTTAGACCGCATGACTTGTATACCCCTTTGCTTATGCCTACTAAACCTTGGATTGATATATGTATAGATTTTGTTTTAGATTTACCAAGGACTCAAGACAGTAAGGACAACATATTTGTTGTTGTTGATAGGTTTAGTAAAATGGCTCATTTTATTTTATGTTCTAAAACCAACGACGCAACACATTGCTGATTTGTTCTTTAGAGAAGTGGTTCGATTGCATGAGTTGCCTAAGACAATTGTTAGTGATAGAGATGTTAAGTTTCTGAGTCATTTTTGGCGCACTCTATGGAATAAATTAGGAACTAAATTGTTATTTTCTACTATAGCACATCCTCAAACGGATGGTCAAACTGAAGTAGTTAATAAGACAATCACTACATTGTTACGTGCTGTCATTCAAAAAAGCCTAAAACAGTGGGACAAGTGTTTACCACATATTGAGTTTGCATATAATAGGACTGTCCATTCTACTTCTTCATTTTCTCCTTTTGAAATTGTTTATGGCTTTAATCCTTTAACACCTGTGGAGATTTTAACTTTGCCTACTAATGAGCATGCTAGTCTTGATGGTAAGAAAATTGCAGATTTTGTGAAGGAGTTACATGCCAGTGTTCGGGCCAATATTGAAAGGAAGAATAAACAATATGCTAAGCAAGTGAATAAGGGGCGTTTGAAGGTTGTCTTTCAACCTGGTGATTGGGTCTGGATGCATATGTGTAAGGAGAGGTTTCCCACACAACGGAAATCAAAATTGCAGCCTAGAGGAGATGGACCTTTTCAAATCTTGGAGCGGTCAATGATAACGCCTACAAGCTAGATTTGCCAAGCAGTTATGGTAATATCAGTGCAACTTTTAATGATACTGATTTATCTTTGTTTGATGTAGGTGATTTGAGGACGAATTCTTTTGAAGAGGAGGGGAATGATGGGAATCGAGGTAATCAAGGTGCTGACCAAGTTGATGCTCCCAAATATTCTCAAAACCCTTTACAAGGAATTGATGGTCCAATGACTAGGGCAAAGATAAAGATGATGAAAGAGGCCCTGCAAGGGTTGATTATGGAAGTGCAATACAAAGAGGCGGTGCTAGAGGATTTTAAAACAAAAATCGAAGATTCCAAAATTTCATCAAAGATGGTCACTTATGTTTTTGTGCAAGGAAAAAATTTGGAAGAACAAGAAGAGTACAATGGCTAACTAGGAATTTTAATTGTAATCTTTAATGAATTATGGGCTTTTTATATTTTGATGAATTAGGCCCAATCCATAACTATTGAGGCCCATTTTGCTTTCCTTCTTCTTTGAAGCTAGGTTTCACTTTAAAAATGGCAGCCATGATATTTTGCGGGAAAGGAACGTTTTTGAATTAAATAGAAAAAGCTCTTGCTTTGTCTTTCTTGTGTTCTTGATTGAATGTTAGAATCCTACTTATCAAATGAGTGATCAACCTTTGTGGTTTCTAAAGATTGGGGTTTTATAGATCTAGCTTTCTTAAGGTTCTAATCCGATCTCTTTCTTCACCTTCATTACCAATCTGATTTGTTCCATTTTCCATTGAAATTGTGGGTTTTCAAGAGGGGGAATCCGTCAATATTAAACATATGTTTAACACTACCCGATCATATTTCTAGTCCAAATTTATATGCAAAGCACACATTCAATCACATTATTATTGCACACGATTGCATACGTTATAAATATTTTTCCTCATATCTATTACACGTATAGTTGTGAGTATACCCGCCTGTCATGCAAGTGACTCGGGTTCAATCTCGAGCAAAGGTATCAAAAAATTGTTCATGCGAAATCCGCAAACGAAAGGGATCATTGACAAGTAATAAGTTTAATGAGTTGAGAGTATTGTCCCACTGGGAATAGTTTTCAATTTAGGTGTACTAATTTTGTACGGAATTCGAATTATGTAAACAAGATTTTGATTTGATTTTATGCTAAATTATCTAAGAAATGGGTAAACGGGCTTTTGTATCAAATTATGGATGATTGTATTGGATTTTGAATCCACCCATTGGTATCTAATTCAATTCATGATTTGTAATCTAGTCATATTCATGCGTTTTTTTTTACAATCGATAAAGTTAAAGTATTTATTTTTATTTTCCATGATAAATTAATTCTATTCTAATCACGACCTGAATCTATTTCTAACCCGAATTCGAATGATTAAAATGCGTTAAATTTTAAATCATCTATATGATTGCATACGTGATAAATGTTATTCTTAATATGGGTAATTAGCACATAACATCCCCATCTTTCATTGTTGTTGTGGAAAACGTTCAAAACTTTCATTTTTTGACATTTTAACACTTATTTCCACTTTTTCTTGCATAAAAAGTCATTTTCACTTATTTTTTCAATTAAAAAAAATGAATGACGAATATAACATTCTCTTTAAATAAAACAAAAAGAAAAAAAACTAATTACAATTACAGTCATAATTTGTTTAAATGCGCAAATAAGTCACAAATAAATTTTTTTAAATGCGCAAATAAGTCACAAATAAACCTTCACCGTTATTACGAAAAAGTCCCCACTTTTTTTTTGGCATTTTTCAGCATTAATTACACATTTGATTGAGCAAATCATCATTTCTACCCAAATTTTCAATAAAAAACTATGAAATAATGAATATATCATCATATTTGAATAAAAAGTGTATTTTTAAAATTTTAAATTCTTTAATAATTTATTTGAGACTCGTTTTCACTTTTTAATTTTATTAATTTTTAAATAAAGCACGTTTGCACTTTTTAAAAAAAAAATTGGGACTATGGTTGCAATTAATTCTTTAGTTTTTTTTATTTAAATAGGAACGTATATTCGTCATTTCACGGCTTTTTATTGAAAAAGTTGATGAAAACGGATAGAAATAATAGTTTGCACAATTAAATGTGTCCATCTTCATCCAACACAAATAATCTAGCTAAAGATGTTTATGACGATAAAACAATAACAATAATGGAAAAGTATCACCTAGAATTTATAAACACAAGAAATAGCTGTCATGATTTAATTCTTATTCTTGATTATCCACCTCGAGCTTTGATTATTCAAATTTGTGATATTTCTTGATTCAATCCACGTGCACAATTTATTCTCATCTCCGACTTATGATGAACGTGCCCCTCATTCTTAAATAATTTTATGATATGGAAGTAATTTTAATAAATGTCCATGTCTTGTATTATACAAGATGAAATTAAGTTAAAAATAAGTCCAAGTTGGATTCCAAAAGAGTTTTAATTAAATGAGGGAAGCTGCCTTTGTGCTAGTGTTCTAAAAAGCCTAGGCGTCGCCTAAGTTCGAAACGAGAGCAAAACTCTTCGCTTCACGCTTTTTCATTTTTTAAAATATTTTTTTAGGTTTGTTTTACACCTAGGCGTGTCTAGTACATGCTTTTTTTTTTACGCTTTTACACTTTTTAATGTTTTTTTAACGTCTTTCAACGCTTTTTTTTCCATTTTTTTCTTTTAATTATTAATAATTTTTAGATTGATTCAAAAATCTAAAATAACATTAAAATAAGAAAATATTTTTTATGCTTTTGCTCGATCCCCAGCTTCGCCACGCTTTATGCTTTTTTAGAACACTGCTTTGCACTCATATGATTATGTATCTATGCAGTTGTCAGTATTTTAATCATAATTTCCTCTCTCGAAATTTGATTGAGCTAATTCAAAGTGTATTAGAAAACTAACTCAAAGGAATACAACTCGTCTAGATACAGAAAATCTCCAATTCAAACGTTTACTATCCGAAAAATGAGTCTCAATCTCCAACTAAAAATTTGGAACCTACTTTGTGCAGTTGAAAATTGATTTGTGAAATCTTTTAATTATATTTCACTTATTTTTAATTCCTAATTGCATCCAATTGACTCCTAACAAACTATATTTTTCGTTTTGTGGTTCGAATCAACTATTGGATAATTGCAATATGATCTGGGGATTTGAATTTCTTTCATTTTCACCTGTTTTTGCTTCATTTATTTCAATTCCATCAAACTAATCATCAAAATTTATTACAACTAATCTTATCTAAAGACCCATATAAGTGTACAACACTTAACAATTTCTAGCATCACATAGGTATCATTGAACTTTTTCTCAACAAGTCAATTTTGAGTTGCTAACTCTTTTCGAATACTGACCATGATATATTTAAGACGATTCAAATTTCTGTCGAGCATTTGATATTTGGAATGTATAATCATAAACTAACTTGCATGTTGGTCCAATGTCTTGCCTTGGGAAACCTCGTCTATGATACACCAAGTATGTTATGGAGTATCCACTGTCAACAATAGCATTTCAACCAAACTCGCTTTCTTGAGTAAAAACGATTACTAACTATTTGCACGACCAAGTAAATTTAATTTGTTCCTATAATTGTCATCATGTATGATATTCTTGCATCGTAATCTCTATCTCATACTTATATATTTTACAAGGCACGGACATAAAAATTACTTTTTATTTTCAAACATATTAGTATCACACGTTATTGTTATAAATTTTGAAGTAATAAAGAAAAAAGCTATTTATTTTAAAAGTAATTCTTAATTTATTATCAAATCTGTTTTAATTGGATTTTTAAACTCATAATAAGTGAATTTTTTAAGCTCAGTTTTACTTGGTTTGGCGTTGATTTCCTTTATTTGGTGTGGGCTCTTATATGAGTTGAGCTAGTCTTGGAGTGTGTCACTTGGCCCTGAAAGGGTTGGATTTGAACGACTTCAAAGGTACTGGGCCTTGAACAATACTTTTGGGTTTAGGCCTACTTCGTAACTACATATTTCATAGTTCGGCCTGCAGGCCAACCCATATATTGTAAAGAGGAAATTACAGCCAGCCCTATATTTTAAGATCCAATTTCAAAAATCATGTCCAAAGTTTGTTTATTCAAAAATCAGGTTATAATTAAAAAAATTAATATTAATAATTATATTATAAATTCAAATTAATCATTTTCATTTTCTTTACCCTCTCTCTCTACCCTACCCACCCTATAACCCCTTCTTCCCGAACCCTAAAAACCATTTCCACTCTCTTCCCCCTCTCTCTATCTTCTCGCTTTTCACTCTTTCTACCAACCCCCGCTACTCATGGCGTCGCCACCCCTTTCCAATCCAGCGACGCCGCACTCCTCCCTAACTGCTAGAAACGCAGCCTTACACGATGTCCCTCTCCTCCCTTGAAGAGGCACTACAGCGCAGATATCCCTCATTCATCGACGATGCGAGGGCCACCGCTCAAAACCGGTGCAGAAGGTGTTATGTCGTCGCTCGCAGTGGCGTTGCGCCGCCACGGTTTTTGATTAGTATCGATCTGTAGACGAGCAATCAAGATGGTTTGTGACTTCTTGTTTATGGTTTATTTTGAGATGATTTTTGGGCGTGAAGGATGGCTGTCACGCCAGATATGATTGGTTTTTGTTTGTGTTGGTGGTGCCATGGTTTGGTGATATTGCCTTTGCTATTGGTGGATATAGAGCTGGTCGTAGTGGATTAGTCAGTGTCGGTGGATCTGAACGTAGCAGGGGTGACGGTTGTAGAGGTGGTGGGTGGGTGGGTGAGTGGTATGGGGGTGTTTGTCACTAATTATTTGGTTGTAGCGGTGTTGTGGCTGAGTGAACGGCGGTAGTGGTGGTTTTGTTGGTGTTGCGGTGCAGGCGGCGATTAGTGTGGTTGTTTTTTATTGTTATTGTGGTGGTGATGGTATTGTAACGGTGGTGGTTTGGGTGGTATTGTGGTGGGGGTTGGGTAGTATTTGTGACCAATTATTTGGTTGAATTGTGACCAATAATTTGGTTGGTGTTACCAATAAATATTGTGTGACCTACAAATTTATTAATTTGTGACCAATAAAAGTAATATGTGACCTATAATTTGATGTTTTGTGACCATAAAATAAGTTGTGTGATTTATAAATTTTGTGATTTGTGACCGATAAACAATTGTGACTTTTAAATTTTTAATTTGTAACCTATAAAATTTTTGAATTGCGACCTTCAAATTTTTGACTTATGACCAAATTGCATAGATCTGTGACCTTTATATATTAATTAATTAAATATATATATAATTAATTAAATTATAAATAAATTTTAATGAAAACCTGATTTTTGAAATTTAAAACTTCAAACCTTAATTTTGAAATGGTGATTAAATACCTTATTTATGTATTGTTCCCTATTGTAAATACTGAATACTTTAGAAAAAGAATAGAGAAAATTACCTAAAAACCTACTTTTAAAGTTTCAATTTCAAAAAACATGTGGATTAATTTTTATTTCACAAATCAGGTGGTAATTAAGTTTTAATAATTATAATTAATAAAAAATTAATTAAACATAATCTCTACATATTCACCTCGCCTAACCCCCCTCCCCACGCACCATTCATTTCAAAATTTCACCCACAATTCTCTCAATACTCATTCTCTCTCTCATCTCTTCTCACCCACCGATAGCCACTGTAGAATAGCGTCGCCGGCTCCGTCTACGCCGCCACCACCGCTGTCGGACAAAACGCCGCCACCACCGTGCTCAAGGCGCCACCATCGAGCAACGTTGCTCTGAAGAAGCAGTGCCGTGACAACCAGCACGCGAACGTTGTGAAGATGGAACCACCATTGAGCGGCGTCTGCTGCAGCCTGTCACTCCGAGACGTCGAAGGGCCACTGTCACTTCGAACAGCCACACAAAGGGCCACCGCAAGCAAGGTCGCTTCTCGATCTGCTCAACACCAAGGCAATGTCGAACTGTGGGTTGTGATTTGTAGTTGAGCGACGGTGATATCTATAGTTTGTCGTTTTGGGTGATTTGTGTGTGGTTGTGATGGCGAGGTGGGTTGGTAACGATGTCGGTGGAGGGTGGAGTGTGGAATTAGTGTTTGTGACTGCTGGGGTTCTCTCTCTCTCTCTCTCTCATTTGTTTGTGTGGTGGTGTTGTCTGTAGATGTGGTGGTGCGTCGTGATGGTCGTGGCTTTTGAAAAGTAAACTTTATTTTTGATATCCATTTTTTGCCCAGCAGATTTGATTTTTGAAATGCTGGAGTTGGTGGTTTTTTGATCCAATTTGATGTAGTTTTTTGATCCAATTCGATCTACAGATTGTCTTTTTTTTCCCATGTTTTGTTTGTTTAAACAAGCTCGTCCACTTCCTGGAAATAGCATCCTAGAGGGATCGTGAATAGTCGCCGGAGAGAGCGTCAGGGTGATCTTCGGAATAGTCGCCCGAGCGGTCGTCGGAACTGTCGTTGGAGAGATCACCGGAACTGTCGTCGGAGCAGCCGTCGAAGAGATCGCCGGAGTGACCGCCGGAGTAGATGGCCACCTCCGATGGAGAGAAGGCGTGGAGAGAGGATAGAGAGTAGAGAGAGAAAATGATTTGGATTTAAATTTAATAAATTGGAGTAATTATATTATATTATAATTAAAAATATTTAATTAATTGATTTAACACCTGATTTTTGAAAAGATTTTTGAAGTTTATTATTTTTGAAAAGTAATCCTTATATATATGATTTATGTATTGTTCCCAAAAGAATATCTTGGTGGAGTCCAATCCCCCATAAAATACCGTGTAAAAAAATTATTTTTACTTCGAAAACTTATAAGGCTTCACTCTGATTAACTATTTTTAATCTTTATAGTGAAAGAATCATTATAACTTAATCAGCTTCGAGGTTATACACAATGTTTGATAGGATCTCGGTTCATGAATCCTCTCCAAACATCCTCATATCGAGTTGTAGGGTGACCAACAAACAGTAAAAATTAATTAGCTATTCAGAGAAGGAGAAAAAAAAGGTTAAAATAGAATCAGTCCCGCTACGTGTACAGTCTCCTTGACGCTGTGGTTGACAGGGTGACGTGGCGCTTCTCAAAAAATGGGCAAATTTCAAAAGGAAAACAAATGGGACATATTATCCAAACCGGCCCATTCATTACCCTACCCTACGCAACTGAACCATGCCAAACCTCTTTCCCCCAAATTGAGACGCCGTTCACCGACACCATCCTCCGGCGGCGCTTTTGTTCGTCAACCAGCCAGGTGCAAGTTCATATTCCTCTCTGACGACATCTTCTCAGGCAAAAATTGCAGCGAAATTTGTGTAAGTTTTTCGTTTTGATAATGGAGTTTAGAGGGCTGTAACCCCGACACTAATAATATGGTACTTCAAATTTCCCAATCTAAAATTTCTGTCCAGAATCACCTGTTGAAGAAGCGAGAAATTTCTATCATGGGGATATTTGTAACCGTCTTTCAATGTGGCAGAAATTCAAGAATATAAAAAAGAGTTCTGTAAATTCTCTATTCCTTTTCCTATTTCCTGGCTAAGAATTTGAATTACTAGTTGTTGCAGTTGAGGATATTGTTCTCCATATTTTATCCACCAGAGTGCTGCCATTATTTTCACTTTAATGCTTCCAACTCGTCAAGATGGCCAACTCTCGAAATACACCCAAATTAATTCGATACCAGCAACTTTAGCTAAAGGTTATTGTCAATAAAAGTGAGACTAACATTTTTCAATTCTTAGATGAAAGAGTTATGTTGACAAATGGATAGCAGAATTACCAATAAACATTTTCTATGATTGTCTCGATTCCCTTAGGTTGATTTGTAGAGAAGCATAGTGATTTCTGTTATTGCAATTGATTTAACAGTCAATTTTGGATTATCATGAGAAGATTCATTCTGAGACAATTTGTAACATTTTATCTTAATGTTTTTGGTTCACATCTCCGGATGGCAGGAAAAAATCATGGAATTTGTCATAGCTGTAGGTGTAAGGGGCACTTCTTTGCGGATTGCCCGAAGAAACGGTTATGTCCGTGGTGTAAACGTGCGTTCGTAAAGTGTTTTGAGATGGAGAAGGAGACTAAGAATAAAGGGAAGTTGTTCAACTGCTATGGTGGGAAATGCGGTTTTTGGGAATGGGTTGGAGAAGGTGAATCTAGTATAGATAGTGTGACGTCAACTAATGCCGTGACGAATGAATTAGTTGTGGATGTCACTGGCATGTTCGAATCGAGGCTTCGTTTAAACGATGAGCAAGAATTTAAATTTTCTGTGAACGTGACAATCCGCAAGAATAAAGCAAGTGTGGAAGTCGATAACGAAGGAAAGACCCTTGTTTGAGTATTATGTAGGAATGTAACTTTTGAAGACATTGCACTTTTATGTAACTTTTCAAGACTGTAGGAATGTAAAAATATTGTCAATGTCTATTTCTTTTATGTAACTTTTGAGGACTATGTTGGAATGTAAAAATATTGTCAATGTCTATTTCATTTCTTTTGTAATTATTATATGGTTTCATTGAGGTTTCCACTAACTGCTAATTGATGGTAAAAAATAGAATGCATATGAATACTATTACACTATTAGTCTTGCTCCAGTAAAAGATTGATCAAGAACTTGCAACTGTCGAGGAGTTCTAATAGAATCATATGAATAACATTTGTGGTCCACACTCAAACATCCTGTTACACTTGCCTATGAACAATAGAAGTTCTAATACCATACTAATTAGCCTAGCCATCATTCCCATAACATCTTGTATGAATGCTAAGAAGCTCCAGCTGAAATAACCAGCATTAAATTTGGGAACAAAATATTTCCTGATAGCACATTCCTGAAATAACCAGTAATCATTCCAATGAATACAAAATAAGCTCCAGCTGAAATAACTGTTCAATATCCATTGTCAACCACTAGCATTAATTTGAGTTTGGACTACAATTTTAAATCCAACATAAGGGAGTCAACCAACAAAATGACAAACTACAACTTTAAATACATGATGCCGTTACATGAGTATGGAAACATAGCATAAATAAAGTTTGGAATGCAACAATTTTCGGTGGCGCTTTGAAGTCAGCCTATAGTAGAAGGAAAGGCATGTCCCCCCTTGTGTTGAACCTTTCAACTACTTCCCTACAAACAAAGAAATGTACGATTACACCAAAATAAAAAAAAATAAAAAAAACTCTTTGTCACACATTCCAAATATTTCCTGATAGCACATACATATATGGAATCCGGAAGTCCATATTTTTGTCATCCAATTTCAGTTGTTTCTGCCGTTTTGCTTCGGTAGAAATGAATACAAATTCGGCAATGAGTTTATCACTGTCAAATATTAACGTTAATAACCGAATACCAATAAATTCACGAATGTCAAGTACATCGATTAAATATTACATTACCTTGCGAAGTGATTGCGACATTTGTTGACGATGGTGGGATGAAGTTTGGATACTGCATTAGTTGTGTAAATGTATAACGTCCATCGTGCACCTGCATAATAATAGAATAAATATGAGTAACCAACTGTGTAGTAACTGTAAATAAAGTACGACACGAGTAAAAAAATTGTACTAATCAATTGGACATTTGGATATGATAATAGTGGTGGAATGTGATATTGTGGTTGTACAATTTCCGGAACAATTGGTGCAGCAGTCCCGAGGTTACTTCGACCTGCTCGTGGTCTCTTTCCTTTAGCTGAAGTCGACTTTGCCTGCACATGAAATTGCATCAGTATTATTTTATTGCATTGTAAGTGGAAAAAAGAAAAAGAAAATTAAAGCAACAGACCTTCCCTTTATTCGAACTACATTCTAGTGGGCTCTTATTTCGTAGTTTCTTAGGCGCGCCCTTTCTCGTCGAACATTGAGGATCTCGTACGCTCCCACCACCACCACTATGTGATATTCCAACGTCAGATTCAAATTGCACAGATTGTTGGGACATGACATTACTTCCACAACTCGATCTCATCGCCGTCATCGTTTGTTTTCTATGTTCAATCCACTCCATTAATGCTTGGGTTTGATCGTCATCATCTGCAACCATGTCTACTAGTGTACTAAAGGATTGACATACTTTGTCATAATTCAACTGTCCCGGAGTGCTAATCAAACCATCGTAGTTGACTGCAACCCGCGTGTGGGCTCTACGCACATCCCTTCTCCATCTTCGTAATATATACTTGTCCGGCACAGACGTCACGTCGTTACGGATCATGACTGAAAAGGCATGTCTACAAATTATGCCACGAAATTCAAATAGATGGCAGCTGCAAGTAGTTTCGCTCGTCTCTTTTCGATATGTGACCAAAAATGTCTTTTTTTCCCTTCGCTCGTGGCACATCACATCCTCTCGAACCTCATAAATAGTCCCCGAAAATCCTTATGAGGTAGACATGAGGTCACTGTAAACCTTCCCGATGAACTCTTGTTGCACTTCCCGGTATTTGGACATTGTGTAAACGACCTGAAACTACTTCTCTATTTCATAAGTTGTTGTGCATAGTAACATTTGGGAATAAGATTTGAAATCGGCCTGAAACTCCTTCTCAACCTTATTTCTTAATACTCGCTCGTACTATTCAACAAATTGCTTTAGGGAGGTTTTTGAATGAACATACCCATCGAAGAATGCATTCATACTCTCACTGCGTTGGGTTGTTAACATTTCTACCTAGAAAGTAGTTTTCAAATAGTAGGGAACCCATCAACCTCTTTGCTCGTACAATCCGGACAACCATTCATTATCATGCAGGCTGTATGTTTCTATCCTAACTTTCAAACCGTGTTCAAATTCTTCAACACTTTGAGAATCATATACCAGTACATGGATAGCAGAAAATATAGAACCCTTATCGACGTGGTATCCAAACTTCTCAAGTAACTTTTTCATGATGTGCCACAAACACCATCGATGTTTCATATTCGAAAACACAATCTCGATTGCATTTTGCATAGCCATGTCCTGATCAGTAATTATTCCATTGGGAGGTTGACCATGCATACACAGTAGCCACGTCCTAAAAAGCCATACAAATGTATTCGTATTTTTGTTCGATAGCAAACCACAACCAAGCAACGTTGATTGCCCGTGATGATTCACTCCAACGAAAGGGGCAAACGGCATGTCATACTTGTTAGTGAGGTAGGTTGTATCGAACGTGACAACATTGCCAAACTCCTTGTATGCTTGCCTACACCTATTATCTGCCCAAAAAACATTCTTCAATCAGGACTCTTCATCCAAGTTCATACTAAAGTAAAACCCCGGGCACCTCGCTTGCATATTCGAAAAGTAGGATTGTATTGCAGCGGCGTCTCCTTCGCCAACTCTTAATCGCCTTACTTGTTCAACATAATTTCGGCAATCCTTTTCCAAGCAAGACATGTTTTCATATCCACCCGCTTCAACAACTGCAGAGTTGTAACTTTTGTGCAAAGGAATGCCCGCCATATCGTTCACTTCAGGCCGTCGTTTCACATAGGCACTCAGTTCTCGATTACATCTATACAACCTCGACTTCGAAGGACTTGTTTTATGATTTTGTTCAAGATGGACAGTGTTAATTCTCCAAATTCCACACATATCACAGGATGCAGTCAACCTCGCCTTACAACCTGTCTGAATGGTTGGTTGGGGCTTCAAAGAATCGCTTGTATTACTTGTTCTTCTACCTTCACGACTACATGTCAATGTAATATATCTCATAACCCCATCGTCGTCCTTTTTTGAATTTCATTTTCGAATTGGAAAACCTACGTCGTAGACATATCTTTTATAAAAATCGAACATCTCATTTTCATCCTTGAACTTCATCCCAACCTCAGGCACAATCACACCATCCACTTCTGATGTATCATCATCCAACATGTTCAAATTGTCCATCATGTTGTCATTTTTGGATTCTATCAAATTCTCATCACCAACATCTTTCACGATTTGTTTCTCTGCAACAAGTTAAAAATTCAAGTGTCATAAACTCATTCGCAAAGCTCATTCCAGATTTATACGAGATGATGCTTCACAGTTAAGTACAATATTGAGGTTTCCCAATTCTGAAAATGAGTTTACTAATACTATCACACATTAACATTCGGAACCAAACAGGATATTCAATCAAATTTTCGCAAACCAGATCCAAAATAACTAAAAACATTACTCTTCAAAAGTACAAACATATTGACGCATTTTATCTTCCATTATTTCGATCCAAAGCAAATAACACATTTTAAATCTAACCGTGCCAAAGTAAATACATACACTAACTGTGCCAAAGCAAAGAACACATTTTTTCCATTATTTCGATCCAAAGAAAATAACACATTTTTACACTAACCGTGCCAAAGTAAATACATACACTAACACATTTTTACAAATTGATAATAGCTTTTGCCCGACATTATTTTCGTCCAGTTGAAAATTGATGCAGATTCAGAGAGTTTCCTGATTTATTTCACGGTTAAATCCGGATTCTATTTTTGTACAGTAGTTGTTCGGGGCTGCTGATTGCGAGGGGAACTTCAAATTTGGACGAAAATGAGGGAATTCTGTACAGTAGTTGTCCGGGGCTACCGATTGCGAGGGGAACTTCAAATTTGGAAGAAAATGAGGGAAAGTTTCGGGGCTGCCAATTGTGAGGGGGGAAGAAATGAGGGAAAGTTCTTTTTTTGGGATTTTCATCTCTCTATTGGGCCGGGTATTGGTGGTTTTGGCAAAAACAATGGCTGGTTTGGTTTAAATTTTTTCAGCCGCCACGTCACTCTGTTAAAAGTACTGTAAATGGCAATGTACAAACAGCATTTCTCAAATAGAATTGTCGACGACTAGCAAGCTCATAACATTACAAAAGTAATATTTCATTCCATGGTATCCAAAATTTCCTATCAGAAAGAATACATGTCTATACATTCTTGCTGTACATCAGGTCTGATTATGGTCAGGACGAGTTCAACTACTGCTTTTTACAAATAAGAATGTGTACAACGTATTACACGGGCACTATTTTAGATCACTTCAAAAGGTCAAGAGTATCGTGTACACAAGAAAGAGGTACTGATCTTGAATAACTAAACAAATTTCCTCATTCAGCATCGTAACTCTGATAGGATAAGGTAATGTAAGGAGATTGATCACAACTCTCATACTCTTCCACCTTCCAAATAACTTGCTTAATCCCTTCACCCTACCTGCATAAATTGAAGATCTAATCATAGTAAACAAAATCGAACTTAGGATAACTCTCTGCAAAGTATTGAGCAAAATATGGAGAAATATAATTGCAATAGACAACAACAGAGTGCCATGAAGAGTGTCATTCTTTTCATTAGCATCGAGCTTATACACAGTTCCATTTAGAGTAAACTGAGCATTACTAATGTGATTAGGAACGCGTCACAAACATCATTCTATGCCATATGGAGAGCATGTTAGTTTTGATCGTCAAGGATCTTTTACAAAATATTTTTACCAAACGAACCCTTGATGATATTTAAAAGAGAACATTTTGAACAACGCAAACGAAAATTAATGAACACGTTCGCTAACTCCATTTCAGCATCTAACACAAACGGACAATGTCACACTGTATGTGGAAGAAATAAAGATATTTATCATTAGAACTGTAAAGATAGAAAGTCTCTTGTCGGGCATTTCCAGATTAAAATTCATCTTCTAAATATAATGATCTATAGTGTCTCTAACTATTAAAATAAGTAATTTATTTTTATTATCAGTCGCTTTCACAAACGGTCACTAAACTTACTATTAGGACTGTTATGATGTTAATTCAAACTTAATGGACAAAAACACATGGACATAGAAGCTTGAGAACGTCAAGTGCAAATTTCTTGCTATTAAGGCCCAAACCCAAATTTTTTTTTTTCACAATTCATGATCTCAAGTTTCAGGCGCTTCGGAGAAAATCATGCTCTAGGGCCTTAATAGCAAGAAATTTTCACTTGAGGTCCTCAAGCTTCTATGTCCACGTGTTTTTGTCCTTTGAGTTTGAATTAACATCATAACAATCCTAATAGTAAGTTCAGTGACCGTTTGTAAAATCGATTGAAATTTCAGTGACTGTTTCTGCAAATTTTAAATTTCAGTGGCCATTTTTTAATTTTTAGGTAAGTTCAGTGATCGTTTGTGAAATTAACACTTAAATAAAATGATTAAATTGACAATAAGATATTCATGTTTCGTGAATATCATGAAAGAGTACTTAATAATTGTAGTCTTTTTTGAAAAAAAAAAATTTTGAATTATTGAGCATTGGACTTGGATTATAATTCAAATTAGAGTTTGACTAATGTAATTTAATAACTGTAGTCTCTAAATTTTCCATATGAGCTGGGGGTTAGGGTTGGGATTTGTAGTCTCTTTAACGAAAATTAAATAAATAAGTATTGAACTTAGGTTATAATTCAAACTAGAGTTGGGATAACACAATTTAATAATTTTAGTCTCTAAATTTTCCATATGGGTTGGGGAGCAAGGCTGAGCCATAGGGGTTCTTTTTAGTTTAGCCATGTCAAAGGTGTCGTTTTCCACTTCACCCAAAAAATTTTAGCATTCACCACAATAGCCTTTTAATGTATAAAAGACAAAAATATCCTTAAAATGTTGTACAATTACAAAAATATTGTATTGTTTAAAATACAAAAATACCCCTTTTAAGTTATAAAAAATTCCAAATACTTCCTACTTAAAATTTCAAAATCACTTTCTTTATCTGTTTGCTCCAATACAGATAAAAAAAATTTCATTTTTCATCTACTTCAAACTTGAAAACAGATAAATTTATCAAACACCCAACAAGGAAATATTATTCACAGCCATCAGTGAAATCGGTAAGTATATTTTTACGTATTTTTAATTTCGTTTCGGTAAAATTAGTACAGTATTTTAATCTTTAAATCTTATTTCGGCATAAGTATATGAAAATTTTACGATCTTAAATGGATCTATAATTATTTTTAACAAAAACGAGAAAAAAATTCATCTGCATGTACGATCGTCTGTAAAATGGTCAACCAGACACCCGGATGTATCCAGAAGGTCTGCACGTCCAGGCCCTCTAGGCCGGGACCAGACTGCCCAGACGTCAGGGCCCGTCTGGATCCGGACGGAGGGGCCCTCTGGGCCCTTCCAGATCCGGCGTACCTTGCAGCATCTTTTGGCCATAACTTTTTCTTCTAATATTAGATTGAATGATTCAAGAAGCGTTGGAAAGTTAACTCAAAGGTCTACAACTTTGCTTTAGATACCATATTCGAATTCGATCGTTTTCCATGTCAAAATCTGGTCTCAATATGAAACTGAAAATCGGTGTAAAACTTTTCAACTTGAAAGTTAATATTTGATAACGTTTTGACTATATTTCATCCATTTGACTCTTTTTCATCCAATTGACCTCCAACACTCTCCAATCTTCATCACGAGGTTAGAAACAAGTTTAGAATATTTACACTTTAATCCATGAATTATCACTTTCCTCAATTTTGGTCATATTCTCTCTTTTCTTCTAATTTCCTTCGTATTCGTTCATTTGCAGCCTAAACCAAAATGCAAGCGTACTTAGAACATTTAGGCATCAATAAATCATGAAATACAATTATTAGTTGATGAAAACGTGATAATTACACTATTATCACTGCCTATTCTGGCTAATTTCAGCCAATTCACCTTTCCTCACTTCATTTCTTTTTTGTTTTACCTCTTCTTCGAATTCAATTTTTATGATCACGCAAGGCTTAATCTAAAGCTCCAAAATACGTCATTTTCTCCAATATATTTAAACTACAAAACGATATGAACACATACATCAAAACGCTCAAAAGTGCCCAACAACAATCTAAAAACTATAATTTAAAAGGTATTTTTTTAATGAGTTAATTGCACTTATTAGTATATTATTAATTATAATTAATTATTATCGTTAAATATTCAATTATAATTAAATTGCTTATTTTAATTATTTATATAATATTTAATTATAATTAATAGAATATTAAATAAACAATTAAATGAAATAATTTATTTTAAATAAATAATTTAAATCGTGTATTTTAATTGTTTACTCAATATTTCATTGTAAAAGAAGAATTTATAATTAAATTGCATATTTTAATTGTTTATATAATATTTAATTATAATTAATAGTAGATTAAATTAACAATTGAAATATAAAATTTGAATAAACAATTCAAATAAACAATTAAATGAAATAATTTATTTTAAATAAATAATTTAAATCGTGTACTTGAATTGTTTACTTAATATTTAGTTGCAAAAGAAGAATTTATAATTCAATTGCATATTTTAATTGTGTATATATAAATAATAAAATATTATTTAGTTATAATTAATAGAATATTAAATAAACAATCAAATATTTCATATTTTATTATTTATAACTAAATAATATTTTATTTTATTTTTATTGTTAACCGATTATTTCATTATTTTAATTGTTAATTGAATATTTTATTTATAGTTTATAATTAATAGAATATAAAATAAACAATTGAATATTTCATATTTTATTATTTATAGCTAAATGATATTTTTAATTTTTTTTTAATTTCAATTGTTAATTGATTATTTCATCATTTCTTATTTTAATTGTCAATTCAATATTTCATTTATTGTGTATATAATATTTAATTATAATTAATAGAATATTAAATAAATAATCGAATATTTCATATTCTATTATTTATGACTAAATAATATTTTATTATTTTTTCTTTTAATCGTTAATCGATTATTTCATTATGTCATATTTTAATTGTTAATTGAATATTTTATTTATTGTTTATAATTAATTTAATTATGATTAATTGAATATAAAACAAACAATAGAATATTTCATATTTTATTATTTATAACTAAATAATATTTTATTGTTTTTTATTTTAATTGTTAACCGATTATTTCATTATTTTAATTGTTAATTGAATATTTTATTTATTGTTTATAATTAATTTAATTATAATTAATAGAATATAAAATAAACAATTGCATATTTCATATTTTATTATTTATAACTAAATAATATTTTTTTTATTTTTTATTTCAATTGTTAATTGATTATTTCATTAGTTCTTATTTTAATTGTCAAATTAATTTAATTATAATTAATAGAATATTAAACAAATATAAAATTAATTTAATTATAATTTATTTTTTTTAATTGTTAATTAATTTAATTATAATTAATAGAATATTAAATAAATAATCGAATATTTAATATTTGATTATTTATAACTAAATAATATAAAATTGATTTTTTATTTTAATTGTTAACGGATTATGGCATTATTTCTTATTTTAATTGTAAATTGTTTATATAATATTTATTTATAATTATTAGAATATTAAATAAACAATTCAACGAAACGGTTATTTTGTTTATTTAGTTTTTTATTATTTATAACCAAACAATTAAATGAAATAATTTATTTTAAATTGTTTGTTTAATGTTTTTTGAACAATTTCAATAAGTAAATTAAAATAAATTATTTAAAATAAATTATTTTAGTTGTTCCCTTAATATTTCAAAATAAAAGAAGAACTTATAATAGAATATTAAATAAGCAATCGAAATATAAAATTTAAATAAACAATTTTAATTATAAACAATAATATTTAAATAAACTATTAAATGAAATAATTTATTTTAAATTGTTTATTTTAATTGTTCCGTTCATGTTTTATAAGTAATTTCAATAAGTAATTTAAAAGAAATAATTTAAAATAAATATTTTACTTGTTCACTTAATATTTCGTTGTAAAAGAAGAATTTATAATTAAATTCATTATTTTAATTTCTTATATAATATTTAATTATTATTAATTAATAAAATAATAAATAAACAATCTAAATATAAAATTTAAATAAACAATTAAAAGAAACAATTTATTTTGTTTATTTAATATTTGTAATTAAATAATATTTCAAATTTAAATATACTTTTTTTGGTAACTAAATATTAGACAATCTATTAAAATATAGAAATTAAATGAAATATTTTATTTTAAATTGTTTATTTAATTGTTTATGGATAATTTCTTTATAAATAATTTTAATAAGTAGTTTAAAACAAATATTTTAAATCGATTATTTTTATTCTTTGTAATCAAATTAAATTAGTAATTTAAAATAAATTTTTTAGTAGTTTACTTAATAATTTAGAATATTAATTATAGTTAATAGAATATTAAATAAACAAAAAAATATTTTATAGTTTATTATTTATAACTAAATAATATTTTATATTTTACAAACTCTTTTTTCGTGAATTTTACTTAAATAACTTAATTATTTATTTAAATTAAATATTAAATAGATAATTAAAATTTCAAGACAAAAGTAAACTATAATTAATATTAAATAATAAAATTAGAAATTAATTTTAAATTAAATATTAAAAGAAAAAGAAAAAAATCAACTGAGCCCAGAAGTCTAGGCTTCTGGGCCAAGAAGCCCAGACCCGTCTGGGCTTTTTTCTCCTCCAACTGATAGATTCGCCTGAAAACGACATTTTCGGCGATCTCCGCCCCCAAATCTCACCCAAATCATATTTCATCCATTAATAATTGATTTTACAACAATTTCTTCGAAGATAATCAACAAAAATTCAAAAACATGCTTTCTTTTTTTTTCTTTCTCTCTCCCAACTCTCTTCCAAGTCACGTGTGAGGGTAAAAATGAAAAAATACTGGACTTTTAAGCTTTTTTAATTTTTCCCTTTTTTTTTTTACTTGGTCACAGCTATTGTGAAAAACTGGCAGGGTCAACCGGGTATTTTTCACTATTTCCTCCTGAGCCATAGCCAAACCTAGTCCCCCCACTACCTCCGCCCATGACATTATCAGATCCTACAAATGCTTGCAATTGTAAACCAACCGTAAAACAATCACAGTTATGCTATAGATACAGAAAAAGTTTGACAGAATAATGGGAGAAAATATACCATACAGGAGCTGTCATTTCTGTTATTCAAACAATCAACATAGTACAGCACAACCAAAAATATATTACGCTGTTAGTGATATCAGATTAAAAAAAAAAAGACAACATAGACAAAATCCAATACAATAAGAAGCACAAATGCAATTCCTAATATCAAATTATTATTGATTTCAGAAAATTAATCATCATTCTCAAGATCATGATACAAAAATTAAAGATTTTAGTAAAAAGAATAAATAAATAAATGGATTCAAGCTCAGTTTTGTTCTCCCAACCACTTTACGCGGCTAACTGATTCACATTAAATTCATATTATCATTAATGTTCTGATATGAGCGCAGAATGTGAAATTACCTTGCTTTGTGAGATTTTCGAACGGTAGGAAGACATGCCCAACGATGGATGAAGAAGAAGTGTCAAGGATTTGCAAATTGTGGCTGATTCCTCGAGATGATGAAGATTCACAGTCCTGTTATTCCATTCATGAAATCGTATATTTTTATTGGGTATATACGATTTTTTTTCTCTTTAATTCTCACATTCTTATGCTTTCATCTTGCAAGTCCTCAAATCTCTCAATTTCATTGACTCGATACTTTTTAAGGAAAAATTGCACTTTTAACATCAACCTTTCTTGATTTGATCATCAACTTATTTTAGCATAATTCATCCTCAATCTTTCAATTACGTAGCTAAACTGTCATTTCCTCCATTTTTACCATTAAACGATCTCTTTAAATAAAAACAAATAAAAAATAAAACAATGAAAGATAATAAAAAATTACAGATGGAGTTTCATAACCTTTCAAAAAGTATAAATAAATCTCATTTAAAACAATTAAATACATATTAACACATTTAAAAAAAGAATTTAAAAAAATAAACATTTTATCTCCCAATCAAGCTCACCCATCTACCATCGTCAATGCTGGAAAAATTGGTGCATAATTTGTAAGTTGATAATAAAATATAGGAGCGTGCAAATATGAATAGAGTAACAATTTACCGAAATCATGGTCCATGTACAATAATGAACATTCGCGACTTACTCAAACGTAGAAAATACAAAAATATAAAGGAGATAAAATGAAGCGAGATATTTGCGAATGATAATCTTCTTAAGATGGATTTCACCCCTGTACTAGTGCTAACAAGATCTAATGGACGTTCGTCTCCTAAGGTACTACGCTTCTTCCAAAATTAGTGTAACATAATATTAATTTTGACAGGTGAACCAATGCTTGACCGTACTCTTCAAAAATGAAAAATATTGAATACAAAATATTGAACACAAAACTAAAATTAATTTGGAATTGTTTTGGCATAATTGAGAAAATGAATGAATTAGAAATCAATTAAATGGAATTGATTTGGAGAGAAGAAAATGGAATTATGAGGATCCTATTTAAAGATTTTCATGTGTATCTTTGAATGGTCGCATCTTTTGGCACGAATTAATTTTAACCATTAGATCGTAGCATTTTAAATTTAATGGTATAGATTACATCATATCAAATGTCACAATCATTCTGAAAGAACACAATCCTTTGCAGTTGAAAAGTCACGTTTTTGAATTTATTATACACTTGTGAGTTGTGAATTGGATATAAAAATGATTGTTTGCGTACCTAGATGAATAATGAACTTATTTGTGGTTTGGAAAGAACGAAGGACATAGCGTATTAATTGAATGAAAATGTTAAAGTTCCCTAATTAGTAATACTACCTTCTACTTTCTTACAGCAGTTAGAGAATAAAATTCATCAATTCTCAATAAGCATGAACTATATTAATTTATGTACATCAAAACATATGTTGTTCAGTCCCTATTTTACATCTCATTAGCAAGACGAAATGAGATTTTACCAAACTATAACAACAGAATGTGACTATGCCTTTACCACCGTTCTATAACAATATGAAAAGCAAATAAGAAAAAGCAAACAAAAATTAAAAATATATATATTCGTTCTATTAACATCTTTTAGCAACCAAACTTTGAAAATAATTTATTCATAGGTTTAATGGGAAATATGAATATAATTTAATATTTAACATTATTAGTTCTCGTTTAAACTTATATGTTAGTTTGTTTTAATTATTAAAATTGAACCAAATCGCAAATAATAGTTTGATTTGGTTTGGTTTGAAAAATAAAAATGTTTAGTTTGCTTTGGAAAAATTTTCAAATCGCATAATATAGTTTAAGTCGAAAATGTGACATAAATCGTCAAAATCGAACCTCGTTCACATCTAACAACAACCACCACAGTCAAGGTTAGAGAGAGAAACTCTCAATTCTAGTGAGAGAATCTCCCACTTGGTTGCCTTGGCCGCTGACTTTTCTTGAGTTTCTTCTTGTGTTTGGTTTTATTTTTATCACTTGGGTGGAAATTAAAATAAACATTCTATTTGAATTTGGGTTTTGTTGTCATCTTAGCAAAATCTGAAATTATTCTTGGTTTTCTCGTGAAAGTTGTGGGTCTTGGTTTTCAGTTCGGATTAGTTGCAAACTTGGTCAGCCCCGGTGTGCACACTCAAGTTATTGGGCAGTTTCTTTTCTTCCTTCTATTTGTGGTTTTCTTTCACGGTTGAGATTGTTAGACTCATGGGCAGATTTTTGTGTTCCTTCACAGCGTCTCCCAACAGGGAGTTCTGTTGGGTCAGTTTCATCTCAAGTAGTCTCGGTCTTCACTACAAGTTTAGCTTGTTCTCTTGTTGTCTGGTCGATATTTCTGCAGATTTTGGGTTGTTTCTTCAAAGCTCAAGTTTTGCTTTCAGTTTTGGTCTGATTAACACGGTTTCCTTTAGCTGACAGTTTCACTGCAGGGGTGACTTTAGTGTTTTGGCCGTGAGGAGTCAGCTTTACTGGAGATTCGTTGGAGTGCAGTGTGTGTTCTTGGTGGTTTCATTCATGTTGCATGTGTATCTTATGTATCTATTCTTGTTTGGATTTCAAATTTGATTTTGGTCTAGTCAACCTATGTTCGGCTTTTTCCAGATTTTCTGCTCTTGGTCAGTGTGTTTCTTAACTTTTGGGAGGCTGCCTTGTCACTTTCCAAATTCTTTGTCTCCCTGCCATCTTGCATGTAAAACTTCACAGTTGGGTTCACTTTTTCTCATGTCTGTCTTTTGATCGGTTAGTGGGCTTGGGTGCTTTTTCCTTTTCTACACGTGGAGAGATCCCGTTACTGTTGGGTTGTTGATTTTTATTTGGGCTTATTGGTATGAGCCTTTGGTCGGTCAGTGGGTGCTTTGGACCAGATTTGCTCTATTTCTATTCTATTTGCGGACTATGCCTATTTTAGCACTGGTGGATTGGTGATTCTTTTCTGGGCTTTATTTCTTGTTGGGCATCTTTAGGCCCATTTTTTTCCTGCTGAAATGGGTAGGAAAAAGACCAGTGTGGTCCAACAAGGTGGGATCCCACCACTTAAACGTATTATTCCTAAAGCTAGTTCAAAGAATGTTGTGGAAGATACAAATTCTTCTAATCAGGTTGGATGCGAGAAGGAAATTCATGTGGCGGGTAAGAACTCACCAAATGCATCCATAACACTTGGTGATGAGGATACGGATTCGGCTAGCTCTTATGAGAAATCTCAGGCTGCGTCTAAGGATGCTCTTGTTGGTAATAAGGTTGACAAAGCCTCGTGGGTAAACCTCTTTAAGGATAATAGGAATTTCGAAGAAAGCATCAAATTAGAGGAGTTTGTAAACCCCTCGGATGTGGTGGTGTTAAGCGAATTAGATGCTGAAAATATTGAAAAGGAGTGGGGTTATGGAATTATTGGGAAAAATGGCTCTCCTTCAACTATGTGACTCTTGGAAGGTTCAATACCAATATCATGTGCACACAAGCGGTTGGTTGGTATTCAAATTTGAGTCGAACTTGGATAGAATAAGGGTATTACAAGGTAGCCCTTATTTTGTTTTTGGCCGACCGTGATACTTAAAGAGATCCCTTGTTACTTTGAATTTGATGACAAATGAGTGAGTACTTTGCCGGTTTGGATCAATTTACCGAGATTGCCTTAGGAATTTTGGGGTGCAAGTGCCTTGGGTAAAATTGTTTCTAAAGTTGGCAAACATATCACCATCAATAAGCTCGCACCCCCAAGAGGAAGACTATCTTATGAAGAGTTTTTGTAGAAGTCAATGCGTCTATTGAGCTTGTGAGGATAGTGAAGATTAAGCTCCCTAATAGCATTTTAGGGGAGAAAAAAAATCATTTTTAAGCATGAACCGAAATTTTGTGGTTCTTGCAAAGTTTTTGGACACTCTACGGATGGATGCAACTATAGGAGCAGACTGGGAAAGTGATGGACAGTAAAACTTCTATCGATCATAAGATGGATGCATAAGTTGCTAACAAACAGGCTAGTGAATCTAATGTGAACACCAATGGACAGTAGCTAGAAAATGGATAGGAATTTACAATTGTGGCTAGCAAGAAAATGAGAAACCAGTTGAATGGGCAGAAGGTTGACACACATGGACAACAGCCTGCGTGCACACCGCAGCAACCTGCACAGGAGTAGCCTGCGTGCACATTGCAACAACCTGCTGTATGTTCATAGATTCGACAGCATGCGTGCACACAAACTCAGCAACATTCATACGCATATTCGACAGCTTGCGAGTACACAGGGCAAACTTCCTATAGGCACACGGAACACACATCCAGCCAGTGAACATGACTGCATCCTGTGGGAACATAGGACATGCAACATGCGGGTACAGGTGAAAGGAATACACTACCTCAGAGTTTACGTTCACAACAGCCTGAGGGGGACACTTTCGATAGTCAACAAAAATTGCGTGAACAGAATGTAATTGACAGGGGTTGTGAGGGCAAACAAGTCAGCTATTGGAGGAAGAGGCGGATTGTGTATGTCCTAACTCCACATCGGGTTGCAATGGAAAATTGAAAGGAACGATTGAAGTGCATGGCAAGAAGACGATCAAGAAGGTTGTCAAGAGGAGAAACTCTCTTGTTATCTCACCATGAAGATGGCATCATGGAACATTATGGAATTGAACCTCCCTTAAGCAAAATGGGGTTCAGAACTTCATCACACAAAATGATATTGATGTTATGGGTGTCTTGGAGACTAAGTTTGATCAACATAAGCTTGACCGAATGATGCAAAATAAATTTAGGGGTTTCTTTGAGATCAACAACTTTCATTCTCATCAAGTCGGCCGAATTTTGATTTTATGGAATTCCATGAAAGTCTAAGTGGATGTGCTGGAGATTAATGCTCAAACTGTTCATTGATCCGCTACTTGCAAGGTTAGCTCGCTTATAATTCTTGTTAGCTTTATTTATGGTTTCCATACTATTGTGAATCGTAGGCCCTTTATGGAACAACATCTCAGAGTTTGGATTGAGTTGTTCTTCATCGTTGTTGATTTTGGGAGATTTCAACAATGTGCTTAAGTTTGATAAAATATGCAATGGGGTGGATGTTACAACATACGAAGTTAGGGATTTCTCCAATTAGTGCCTTAATTTGGGACTTATGGATGTGAGATCTATTTGGTTTTTTACACTTGGACAAATAATTCGATTTGCAGTAAACTTGATAAAGCTATGGTGTATGAAGATTGGGTGCAAGCGGGGTTTAATAGTGTTGCAAACTATCTCTCATCGAGGTGCCTCTCCGACCACTCACCATGTGTTGTATCACTTTTTGGGCTTGATAGAAGTAAAAGGAAGCCTTTTAGGTTTTTCAATATGCGGATCAATCATGAAAACTTTCAGGATATTGTTCATCGTGGTTGGAAACTTGAGTTTAGGGGAACGAAGTAATTTGTACTATGTAAAAAATTGCAAAGTCTGAAAGGGGAGCTCAAGAAGTTGAACGATTGAAAGAGGCTCAAATGGAATTGCATCATGACTTGTCTAATATTGAACTTCAAGGTAGAGTGGTAATCATGAGGAAGAAGGCTAATGATCTTTGTGAAGCGGAGAGGAGTTTCTACTTCCAACAAGCAAAAAGTGAGTACCTCAAAAATAACGAGAAGTGCACAAAATTCTTTCACTCTATAGTGAAGAGGAATGCTAAGAGAAACTTCATCGCTATGGTTTGTAATGAGGATGGCACTTATACTTCTTCTTTGGAAGATGTGGTCGATAAATTTGTAAGGTTATATGGTGACTTGCTAGGAAATAATTGCTCCAGTAAACCTATAGATGTTGATATCTTGAGGAGTGGATCGGTGTTATCGGAAGAGCACACTTTGGCGTTAACTAGGGACATTTTGGAACAAGAGGTCAAAGATGCATTATTTTCCATTGGAGATGATAAATCACCGGGTCCGAATGAGTATTCGTCTTGCTTCATCAAGAATGCTTGGGGGTATTGTTGGGAGTGACTTCAAGGAGGCAGTCTTGGAATTCTTTAAGTCATGTTAGCTTTTAAAGAAAACGAACCACACTATCAGGCGAATCACTCAAATACTGTTGGTAATTATAGGCCGATTCATGTTGTAACATGTTTTATAAGGTTATTACCAAGATTCTTGCATCTCGATTGGGTCCTATTCTTGGTTCAATTATCGATCAAGGTCAAGCCGCGTTTGTTGAGGGTAGAAGTATGACGGAGAACATTCATCTTGTGCAAGAGCTTCTTAGGCAATATAATCGAAAAAGGGGTTGCTCTTAGATGCCTCCTTAAGATTGATCTAAAGAAGACATATGATTCAGTTAATTGGGATTTCCTTAAGAGTGTGCTTGTAGGACTTGGTTTCCCCGCAAAGTTCATTGGATGGGTGATGGAATGTAACACAACGCCTACTTATTCTATTGTGCTGAATGGGGGCCTTTTATGGATTTTTAAAGGGATGGAGGGGTCTTCGGCAAAGTGATCCTTTATTTCCATTCTTATCTGTTATTTGTCTTGAATGTTTTTCAATAATGCTTAAGGGAGCTACCGATGAAAGTGAGTTTAATTATCATCCTAAATGTGGCCAATTGAAGATTACTCACCCAGCATTTGCTGATGACTTGATGTTATTTACAAGGGGAGATATCGTCTCGGTTGAAATCATGGTGGAGTGCCTATCTAATTTTGGAGACATGTCGGGATGAATGTGAACAAGTCTAACTTGTATAAGGTGGGTGTGCATGGACAAGAATTGGAGGACATTTACCAATTAACTAATATGGCTAAAGGTTCGATGCCATTTCGTTATTTGGAAATTCCACTTGTGGCGGAAAAATCGAAAGTTAGCTCATATGATGCTTTTATCAACAAAATCTTGGGACTCATTGGAGAATGGTCTAGGATCTCCTTGTCCTATGCGAGGACAGCGGAGCTTGTGAGAGCCGTCCTCCAAGGTGTTGAATGTTTTTAGCATTTCTTTCTACCCATCCCAGCCACGGTTGTTTCTAAGATTGTTACTATTTGTCGTAATATCCTTTGGGGATCTAAGAAGCCATTGGTAGCTTGGAGTAGTGTTTGCTTGCCGAAACATGATGGTGGACTTAGGTTTAGAGACATCAAATGTTGAAACTTGGCACTACTTGCTAAAACCCTTTGGAACATTCATAGCAAAAAGGATACTCTTTAGGATAGGTGGATGAACCAGTTTTTCCTGCGTGGGACTGAAATCTAGGAGTATTCGGCAAATAAAGATGATTCTCCATTGTTTAAAGAGCTGTTGGAAGTTTCTGGGCAAATTGCACAGCCTCAAGTCCAGCTGGCAGACGGACACACGGACACAAGCACCAAGTTGCTTTCAACCAGCCTAGCTGATCTTGTACGAGCTAGCACACGAACGCTGGACAGTTAGGTCATCAATGGTAGATTTAGAATTGTAGTGGCATATGATTTTTTCAGGTTGAAGGGGCCAAAAGTAGTATGGGCTGCAACTATTTAGAATGCTTCCATCACCTCGAAGCATGCATTCATCTTATGGCTTGGAGCTAAGTCCAAATTGTTTACCAAGTTCAAGCTTACACATATTGAGATAGATCAAGTATGTTGTTTTTGTGGCATTGGTAATGAGACGGTGCAACATCTCTTCTTCACTTGTCATTTTAGTGCTTCCTTTGGCAAAAGATTAGAGTTTGGCTTGGCATTAGGCGATCTATGTCTACATTACATTACCAAGTGCATTTAAATGGATCAAGAAGGAGGCTCGAGACACATCTTGGCATAGTAAGGTGAAGTGGATTGCACTTACTAGTACCGTTTCCCATTATGGACGGCATAAAGCAGGAAAAATTTTTAGGATCTTAGACCGCAAGTTGATTGCGTTGTTAGACGGATCAAAACACATGTATACAAAGTTATGTTTTCTTTGTATCCGAATGTTTGATTCAATATGAGTCTATGACATTAGGTCGCTATATCCTATCATTTGTACATCTTTCATTTTGATTGTCAGGGTATGTCCGGTGTACTTTTATGCATACTTAATTTGTGATTGTTAGGGAATGTCCGATATACTTGTACATGGTTTTGATCAATATATTTTACATTCACAGATTTGAAAAATAAAAAAGCAACTACCATCTCCAAACCTACATCGTCACTTCCCCTCTGTTACCTAAGCCCCCAATATCCCCAACCCCCAGTGGCCTGATTTCTCAAAAATGGGGCGGGCCATGGGATTATATTAAAATTTTAAATTTATTTATTTAGACTGGCGTAGTAAACCATTATCATTTATAAGATATTTTCAATTTAAAATTATTAATATTGTATTTAATTCCAACTTAACATATATTTATTCATATTTCTTTGTCAATGATATCTTCATACGTTACGCGTATAAGATAATGATTTGTACAAGCCAATTTGAGGTTAAATTGTCGAACTAAAATCCGGGTCAAAATTGCCCAATAGTCCCTTAACACCTGGCACTTTATAGCAAATTTCGTAATATTAATAAGACGGAAAAGTCATTTCATATAAGTCAAAATTTCAATTATAAATGATGACAAATTCGACTCTATTGAGCGATGAAGTCATTGTTAATGAAAAAGTCAAAAGTTGCTCTCTTAGAATAATTTGTTTTCAAGAGTTTAGTCACCAATCTTAATCACGTTGGTACTAATGAGGGTCAAACAAGATTATGTCATTTAATTTGATTAACCTAAATAATATCTCCAAAGTTCAGTATGATTTAGGCATTAATTAAAAAGTTTACACGAAACAACTACGTTAAAAAAATGTTGAATCCCAACCTTGAGGGCCCCCCACCGCCCTGCCCCTAAAGTATCGTGAATGAGGTAAATCGCGGGATGTGCCTCATCAGGTCAGGGTACAAGAGCTGTCATACTGGTACCCACAAAAAATCAAATTACATACCTTGTAAGAGGCAGAAATCGAACTCTCACACTGCGGCTACCAGCTCAGCTGAGACTACCTCACTTATATCTTTTGCACCACTGAACTATGCCTCGGGGAGCAAAACAACTACGTTAAAAGATTTAGTGGTCCTTGTGTACATTTATTTTAAGAGATTTTGGCATTAATTAGAAACATTTTTCAAATTCATCAAAATTTTAGTTGGGCGATACCAAGGTTGATACAATATCGTCAAAAATGTCCCACAATAGTAAAAACATATTGAGGGGTTGTTTGATAAAGTTCTTGAAAAAAATTTTAGTAAATTTTGATAAAAGTTAATGAAATGTTTTGTTAAAAAATTATGAATTTAATAAAATGTATGATTAAAATATAATTAATGACTTTGATATCAACTTTTTAACTTATTCGACACAAGCACTGAACCTTCCTCGAAACAATTGCCCACAAGTAGTGTGACAACTTATTTAGATTAACTTCCGCTTCTTGTGAAATCAACTTGGGCTAACAACTTTTAAAACATTTTCTAATCAGACAAAATAATTTAAAAAGATGATTCAAACATATCCAAAAGTATATTTTATTAGATTTCAGAAACAGCTTTTACTTCACAAAAATTCTGTCAAACAAGCCTTAAGTAAGTTAGTAGATCTTATTCCGCTATGAGAAGACTGAGAGATTGATACAAACGTGAATTATTCAAATCGACTAATAGAAAATATAAGAACATATTGGTTAATTGTAGAAAATTCGGGTCTTCAATTTGAATTTTCAAAGAACTCAAACCTCCAAAAACATAAAAATGTCAAAAATTTCTTCTCGCCTATTTGCATTGATAATAGTGATAAATACAACCGAAACTAGGAGCATGAAGCCGTGGAATGAAACGTGGTGCCATGATCCCATAAAACAACCTCCATTACTAGAACAAGCCATAACTACTTTTTCACTATTTCAACCTATAAGCTCGTAACAGAGATTCATATATTTAATCATTCCATTATCATTACAGGATTGACTAAGACAAATATGAATGCAATAATATTTTCTTGAAATCTGTGATGTTCGATCGTGGATTAAGCCCTTTGTGCCCCCTACACCCTATCACGTGACGTGGGTCCGACGTGGGACCCAACTCAATAAGTAAAAAACAATTACCCACCCCTTTCATGTGTGAGTTGTCGGTGGGTACATGATGCACGATTGGTTTTATCTTCGGTCAGTCTTCCTTTAAATTTTTTTTTTATTAGACAAAATACTTTTTGAATATTATTGAAGAATATTTTTTTCATTTTTTTAAAAGTTCTGTCAAACGATCATCTATTTTGTGCGAGAAATTGTCTAATTTGTGCAACAATTAATTAATGACACCTGTAAAGTGGCACAACAATTATTTCATATAAAAATGTGCTTGATTTTCTATGAAACATATCATTTTTCTATCCAAATTTCTATATTGAGGTGTTTGATTTACAATTTTTAACATGAAAAATATTTTTCAACTTTTGGCCATGTGACCCTAATTTCTTCAAAAATAAGAAAAATATTTTTTTAGGGAATGGTGATATTTATTTTTCAGGTATTTTCCTCTCTTTTTCTCTCTCATCTATCTCCTCTCTTTCATTCACCCACCAATAAAAAATGAACAAATATAGTATTTTCTTAATTAAAATTAAATTAATCAAACACATTTAATTAATAACTTACATACAAATAAGTTTTAATCAACTGAATTATTTGGAATTTATTTTCTTTTTATGTAAATTTCATGCTCACAATTAAACATAAAAAATAAAATAAAAAATAATGATTTTATTTATTTTATTTTGATTTGGGGTAATTTTCTATCCAAATTTTGCTTGGTGTACAGATGGGGGTTCAACAAAATCCCCGCAGACACTCACATGAGAGGGGGTGTGAAATTATTATCAATAAAACTATTTGTATAAAGTTGAATTACAAAAGTTGGGTTACAATGTGGGTTGACAAAATCCAGACCGTTGATTTCAAATAATTTAAAAATCTGTTTTTAAAATGATTGGTGTAGATGTTATTTTGTCAATTAATTTTGTGCATGTAGCATAACTCAATTATTATTATTTTTTTTTTATTGAGGTGTCATGACTCGTGAGTGTCTGCGGGGCTCTCTTTGAACCCCTCTATCTGTACACCCAAGCAAAACCCTTCTATCCGGTGTGACGTTTGAATTATGTCCAATAGGGACTGTGTCAACGGCCGTATGCAATTTGAAATTCGAATTAAAGTTACCGGATATCAAATCTGGGGTCCACTTTGCTTTTCCTTTAACAAACTAATACGTTACCGTTTTGTCCTATTCTGGTGCAGGTAACGGGCAATTTAGTCTGACATTGTCTCTCCCTTAATGAAAAAATATTCGAGAAGATGAACAGAGAAATATAAACTCATTATTTATTTACATAAACACATAATCAGAATCAATGATCCTCCGAAATATAGTACTAAAACCAGAAATCCAGAACTGATAAACAATAATAAACTGTATCATATACTAAATAATCAAAAGAACAGTAATCAATGAAGAAACAGATACTCAACAAAAGCACAAGAAAGTGCGTAGATCGATGAAAACCCGGATAAAAATCAACGCCAATCGAAATCGCAACGTTTCGATTCGTAAGTTCCAAGTGATGTGCCGTTGGAACGTAGAGGAATCTTCAAATCGCACTCGATATTCGGCTTCACTCTTGTCGATTTCACAAATCCGAATTTCATCCGAATCCGCAGGTAGAGCATTACTTCAATATCAAACGTGCCAGAATTCCTGTCATTATTATAGTTCGAAACCTCTCTATTTCCGAGTAAAACAACCCTTTGCCCTCGGAATTCCGCCCTCAACGAATTGGTACTTTTATGGCCTTGATAAAACGGTTGCAATGGAACACTATCAAACCTCTGGCCTTCATACAAGGCCCTTGCTTCGATCCGATCGTAGTAAATTCCAATTCGCTTGTTAGGGTTTCGGATCGTAAAATTGAGCGCCAAATTGTAGTGCAGCGTGTTTTTATCGTAATTGAATTCCGTCAGAGAGGCATCAGTGGCGTAGAATTTAACGGTGTTGGGGCGGAAAACAAGCCAGCAGATCAAAACAATTATGCCAACAATAAAGAGAATGGTGAAAACGATTTGGCATAAGCAGGTACAAATACAATTGGCTATGCAACTACAGCAGCAACTGAAGGGGTTGCAGCAGCAGCCACCGCCGCCGCGGCCTGGGCGGTGGTAAGACTTGGACGGCGGCGGAATTGAAGGGCCGTAATAGGCTCCGTTAAGTTGTGGCTGTCTGGTCTCTCCCATTGTACAGAAAGAAGAATTTGTATAAGGGTTGAGATTTGTGGGTATAATGATATGAGAGAACAAGTGGGATAAGAAGTGTATATATAGAGAAATGGGAATGGGAAAGGGTGAATTGGTAAGAAACGGCGCCGTAGTGTAGCAGAAATAGGACGCGGAAAGTGACTAATTTTTGTGAGGGTTTAGACGAGTAAATTGGATTGGATACAAGGGGACGCGGTTGCTTCAACAAATTTGAATGGACACGTATTGAAGGAGGATGGTGCTAGGTAATTTCGTTGACAACCACCATATTGACTTGAGGATTTTTTTAATTTGTGTCTAATTAAAAATATAAGGATTTATCTAGATGTACAAAATCTTGTACATAATGGATTACAAAATCGCCAAGTGGCGCCCCACTATTGGAGGGGCGCCTGTTGCGTCAGACGCCCCTCCAATAGTGGGGCGCCATTTGGCATTTTGTAATCCATTTTGTAATCTATTTTGTACATGTAGCATGCTCCAAAAAATAAATGGGAACAGCGAAAGCACATCGGATATACGTTAACTTTCAAATTCTCTTATATTTTGGTTCGGGCTTAAAAGTTGATTATATTTGATTTTTATTAAGCTTAGTGAAACATGCTTAAGAGTAAGATTATTGGTATGAGATATTGGTCTCTTAGGTTATCGGCTATAAGTACTTTCTATTTTCTATCCAAAGACGATTGTTTAATGTGGAAATTACGGTGACATTCTTTTTTTTTTTATTGTTCTCATTTTCAACTTTAGGGTGCGTTTGATTGCAAGGGTGGAAAATGGGTGGAAAGAAAATATTTTACAGGGAAAAGATTTGCTTAGAAAATGTTTTGCAGGGAAAATGATTTCAAGTGTGTTTGATTGGTATAATTTTCTACCCGAAAAATTTTTAAATTTTCTATTCGTTTGGCTTTGTCTTACATGGAAATTGTCCATTAAAGTAATATTTTTTTTTTCCATAATTGGTTATAAAATTTGTTTCCCTTGCTAAAAAGTTCAAAAAAAAAGGAAAAAAATTATTTCCTAAAAAATCATTTTTTTAATCAAAATTTAGTGTTCGTTTGACTTTGTTTTACATGAAAATTGTCCATTAAAATGAATTTTTTTTTTTTTACCATTGGTTATGACATTTGTTTCCATTGCAAAAAAAAAAAAAATCAGCCAGCCGGGAAATATTTTCCCACCAAAAAGGCAGGAAAACATTTTCATCAAAAATCCGGAAAATGCACACGTGTGGGAAAAATTCGAAAAATATTTTCCGTGGAAATTTCGCTTATCAAACAGCCAAAAAAGTGAAAAGTGGAAAATATTTTCCTACTTCCCCCAAAAATGTGGCCTATCAAACACGGTCTTAGTCTCCCTTTTTTTATTTTATTATTATTGATTTCCCTTTGAAATACAAACATACATAAACACATATGTTGTGAATGTACTCGGGCAACAATGAGGAAGAAGTTGACTTCGACAAATGTGATGTGATGTTGGTGAACCATCCTAACCTCACCAATTACCATTATCCCGATGTCACAAACACCACCACCCACCACCATTTTGTTGTGGATCTAGACGAGATCAACACCACGAACCATCACCTCTTATCTCTACACTATTTCATAGTAAATTCACCATCACTATTGTCACATATCTTGTTCTCGATTTCTTTCAATTTCTTTTCCAGATTATGTAACTGCCTTTTAAGATTTTCTTGTTTATTGTCATTGCTTTAATGTTGGTGGTGGTGATGGCGAGTGGTGGTGATTACCCTTTTTGTTGTAGTTATTTATGGTGGTGAGATGGTGAAACGATTCCATTTGTTTCGATGGTAGTGGGAGTGATAGTGAAGGTGGTTGTCGGTGGTGGTGATGGAATATATATGGTCGGCACGATAGTATTGACGTCATAAATCAAGGTTGACGATAGTGACAATGGTGGAAACAGGATGCAACGACAATGAGGGTGATTCTTATTTCATTAGTAATACTGATAGAAATAACAAGCAAAAATTACATAACACGTTGTAACACGCGTAACACAATCTATTACAAGTGCATATAATACAATGTATTATCCTATACATGATTGTATTTTTGTTAGTAGTGGAGGATATGGAGCTAGTAGTGCTCTTTATTTTTTAGGTGAAAGTGTGTAGAATTATTTTGTATTTAAATCTACAAGCACTCAATAAAGAAGACAGCGTGAAATATGTTTGCAAACCTATTGTTTGTATTTTGAGGTTATTGGTTAGAGTTTCCTCAAATTATCAAACTTTCCGTTTTTTCGTTTTATTTTGTTTTTCATTTTTTTTTTCGTAACATATTCTTGATATATAATTAAAAAAATAAAAACTAAAAGTTTCCTCTGGTGTTAAATAGGCCACAAAATTGATTAGCCCCATTCTACATGAGGGAAATTAGGTTCCACGCGGCTTTTTGTTAAGAAATTGAAAAGTAAACTTTTGAAAAATTCATAGAAAAACTATGTTTTTCAATTCAAATTCATTTTAATTTTGTTGTTGTCTTCTCTTTTCTCTCCCTCTCTCTCCGCAGTTTGGTCTATTTTTCTCTTCGATCTTTTACTACCCATGAATATTCAATTTTGCCTCGATGATTAATTCTTAATAGCAATCCGACTTTGGTTTCAATCCATCTCCATAACCCCATTCTACCTTCAAATCTTTGTTTCAATCTTCAAGATTTGTTATTTGCCTATAGAAATTCAACACTCTCTTATGAATTTTAGTATTATTGGTCACTAAAAAAGAATAAAGAGTAGAATTTATTCACAACATTCAAGTTGATCTAATGGATACTATTGACATTTTCACAAAGATGCCATCAAAATTGTTGCAAAAAATATTGGCAAATCCAGATTTTAGTGGATGCATATAATTATTGGGAGCTGTTTGATGATAAATAGATCTAGAAAATTGTTGTATTCAATAATTTTTGATCTATTCGTATTGTATAATGTAATTCTACATTTGCACAATAACACAATAAATGCTTGTTGAAAAGTGATATATGTCACTTTTTAGGGTCTGTTTGGGTCATATTAAAATCTGATTTTAATTTAAGTCAAGTCAAACAATCAATATTAACCATATCTTTCATGGGTCCCACATCTTTTCAACGACACATTTCAAAAACTTCTATCACAATCCACTAAAAATCTAATTTTACTACCCCATCAAACACCTTCTTAATTAAAAGGTCGAACATTGGTTGATGTTGTGCTAGATGAGAATTAAATTTGTAGAAGCATACAATGTTAAAACACAAAGCTTTTAAAATAAATTTTTGTTAAGCTAGACAATAATTAAATTATCTTAAAATTTTCTTATAAAGAAGTGACATGACTTATCACTTTTTTTTTTCTTTTCCAAAAGTCACATTTTGCAATTACTTTTAACTGCAAAAGTAGAAGGAATTTGCGAAAATTATACACCTAATTTTGCAATATTTTCAATTTTTTACTGTTTTGTTATGTTAAATTTTTGAGTTGAAGGTTTGCCTCTATTACTAGGTTTCTTATAGTTTCAAGATTATTATATCGGCTTGGAAGGTGATGTAGCGTCTTTTTATACACAAAGTTTTTTAATGACTTTGACTAAACTTTCAATTTGCTTATAAAAATTTCTTGAATTAATAATTAGGTGTTAATTAATTTATTTATTTATTTATTTTTGTATTTTATGAATTAATATTCCATGATAGAGAAAGTGACATGATGTGTCACTCTTTAATTAAAATATCTTGCATTATGTAATTTTATTTTATATAGTATTTTTTTTACTTTCAAAATACTTTCATCTGATTTTTTTGAACCTGATTTTAGATATGAGCAACTTACAAAATACCCCTAAAATTAATTGTCATCTGAAAAAATCATATTAAAAGAATTTTGAGAGTAAAAAATACTATATAAATTAAGTGTTACTTTTTAATCACTTCTATAAAATAAAAAAAAATAAAAAAAAATGACAGTATCATTTTTTTAAGTTAAGTGTTTTTCTTTTATAAAAAAGTGATACGATGCTACTTTTTTAAGTTAAATGTCACTTTTGTTTTATTAAAAAGTAATGTTTGTAACTCAAAAATTGACAAAAAAATTTAAGAAAGTGATAGAAATTTTTTTTAAAAAAAGTAAAAAATGCGGTGGAAAATTAAGTGATGCAATGTCACTTTTTTATTAAAAAATAAAAAATCAATGTTTGTTACTCAAAAGCTGACAGAAATTTCAAAAAAGTGACAAACACTACTTTTTTTAATGTTTGCCAAAATTATAAAAATGAGAATGTGAAAAAGTGAAATTTTGTCAATATTCTCTGAAAAAGTCACTGTATCTCAGTGGAGTAATTAACAAAATGCATATGTGTGTGTTTTTGGAAATTTAAATATACGAATTCAAATCTTATTTTAATTTTGCATTAAATTCATATTTTTTTTGAATCAATTCAATTGATGTATTATTTGCCAAAGAAAAATGCTATTCATCCCCAGTGGGAATGCATCCACAGTCTATGTGGATGTAAATGATTGGTTAAATGATAGGTGAAATTAAATAACTTATTTAATTTCACATATCATTTAATGCCACATTAACGCCACATAGATTGGGGATGCATCCCCAGTGGGGATGAATAACATTTCTCTTTGTTAAAATGAGAATGTGACAAACGAACTTTTTTATGAAAAAGTCACAATATCTCATTGGAGCAATTAATCAGATGTGTGTTTGTAAATTTAAATATACGAATTCAAACATTGTCTTAGGTCATGTTTGGTACACATTATTTTTTTCATTCTCATTCTTCTACTCAATTTCAATCACACATTCTTCAATAATATAATATTTTTCATCACATCAATAACTTTTCCTTCATTTTTAACCACACATTCTCCATCAATCTACTATTCAATAATACATTCTATCAAAAAAATGTGTCCCAAACTCACTAATCTTGCATTTAATTCATATTTTTTTAATCAATTCAATTGATACATTCAAAGTATTTGCGAAAATGAGAATGTGAAAAAGTGACGTTCTATCATCTTTTTTTATGAAAAAGTCACAATATGTTATTGGAGGAATTAACTAGATGCATACATGTTTGTTGGAAAATTTAAATACACACGGGGAAGAAAAATTACCCTTAAATGACCTTGAGCACATCCTCAGCACTGCTAACATTGAAGGCGACATCCTCCTCTAAATTAAAATCAAGATTTTCACAACCCTATCTTCCACATACATAGCATACCTTGTGGATCTAACTCCCAGTCCTATAGGCTTATCACTTAAATCTAGCTTGCGACCAATAGCCTTGGTAAAATCCCCATTCCCATCACTCAACAACACCTCATCTGCTCATCACCAATATTCACGTCCTTCTCCCAGGCTTTTATCACAAACTCATCATCAATAGAAATGCGCGCAATTGTATCCATCCCCTTGGCCTTTAACTCTCAAGCATTCTCAACGAACCTCGGGAGATTTTTCTAGGAACAAGTGGGAGTAAACGTTCTCGGAATCGCAAAGAGAATAGCTTTTTATTTGAAATCAGCACGAACGCAGAGACTGTTTTAAGCTTGTCGGAAGACTCGAAATAGAAGAGGGTATGGTTCGTAAAACTTTGATCGACGGCTGAAAAAGTTCGGAATCATCGACATTTTGCAATTTCTCTGTGATTTTAGATGACTTTTGCGAGAAGTTGACAGTTTTAGGTGGATGAAATGGTGCTTGCGGTTTACAATTGGGGGGGGGGGGGTGGTCATGGATAAGATATATGGGTTTTTTTTTTGTTTTTTGAGGTTTTTGATTTTATAACGTATTAATTGCTGTCCTTAAATGATTTAATTAGTTATTAAAAAATTTATCAAATTGGTTCATTTTTTAGGGTATTGGGCCTAATTACCCCTTTAGATATTGAGAAAATTACACTAAACAAGGTATTTAGTTTTGACTTTTAAAAAATCAGGTTTATACTTTATTTAATCAAAAATCAGGTTTTAATTTTTATCATTAATATTAATAATGATATTTTAAATTAAAATAATCTACATACCCACCCTACTATTTACCCTCCAAATTTATTTTAAGTATAAAATCCTAACAAAACCCTAAACCATTTCATTCTTTCAATTCTCTCGCCTCCTTGCCGCCGCGCCTCCACCGCCAATGCCCGCCGCCTCTCCCTTTCTTCCCCCCTTCCCCTTCCCCTCCCCTCTTCTCCTCCCCTCCCCGCCTGCCATTTCTCCCCCCTCCCCACATCTCGCCGCAAATCGCGACGCCGGCTGCTGCGATTTGCGGCCGATCTCGTCTGGCTGCGATGCGTGTGGACGGCCGATGATCTGCTGCGATTCTGCGCAGATCACCGCAAAATCGCGCAGCCAGCGGGCGACGCCACATTGCTACGACTAGCGACGGCCGTCTCTTCTTTGCACGTTGCGGCAGCCGGCGTCTCGGCGCCATTTCCTGCGCAGCGTGCGGCCCGGCGTCGCGACTGCGACGATATGCATTTTTTTTTTCCTTTCCTTCTTCCTACTACCAGATCTTGGGTTTTTGAGTTATGGTGATATTGGGTTTTTTTTTTGAAAATGAAAATGGTAAGGTGGTGATTATTTTTACGTTTTGGTGGTGTTGGAACTGTTGTGGCGATGGTTCTGTGTTGTTGTGACGGGTCGAAAGCGTTGGAGGTGGCGATCGCGAGTCTCTGTGACCTAGGTAGGTGCCTGTGACCTAAGAATTGTGTCTGTGACTCGTTGAAATAAAGTTTGGGTGACTGTGACCTAACTATTGTGGTTCTTTTTGGTGTCTGTGACCTTACTATTGACATGTGACTTTGAAATTGTTAATTTGTAACTTAAAAAGGGAATCTGTGACCTTAATTTTTTTCACCTGTGACCTCGAAATAATCTGTGACCTCGAAATTACCCGTGACCTACAAATTTCTTGATCTGTGACCTCGAAAAAGTCGCCGGATCGGAGCGGTCGCCGGTCGCCGGAGTAGTAGCCGGAGCAATGATGGCGGTGTAGGTGGGGTGAGGTGAGGTGAGGTGGGGTGGGGTGGGGTGGGGTGATTTTATTATATTACAGTTAAATATTTAATTTAATATAATAATTATGAAATGTAATTAATTAATTTAAGAAAAACCTGATTTTTGTAATTTTAAACTATTGGGCCTGATTTTTAATTTTGGAATAGTAAACACCTGACCCATGAACTTTTCCCTTAGATATTTGAGTAGTTGCCCTTCTACATATAAACCCAACCTCGACCCCAAGTTTAACTCCACTTTTGAAGTTAGGCCTCGTACATTAAATATTAGGACAGATCAGTCCAATATGGAGGTCCAATATTGAACTTGAGCATCGGGCCAATATATATTTTCAATAGTTGACGTGTCCAATTCAACTTGGTTCAAGATTCTGACAAAAAAATAATTGGGGGTGATCCCGGAGTTCAAAAGTAAATTAGGCACTGTTTGAGGCAAATTATTTGTTTCATTAAAATGAGATTTTCAGTTATTTGCATTAAACAGTAAAAATAATTTTAAAAAAAACATATGCATTCCTTCGGTCATAAAGCACAACTTGAACAATAAAGGAGACCGACTTATCAACAAGCTACCAAAGTTGTCATACACACTCGTTAGCGAGACATGACTTGACCGTCGATCTTAATGTATTAAAGCTTCCACGTCACGTGTGTATATTAATGAACGGAATGAATTTGTCGTACATATATCGACATAGAGCTCGTAATAAACTATGTCAAGGGCAAACAAACTGGTTTTGAAGTGTGAAGGACAAGGTGTTGATATAACTTTTAGTAACTGCCCACTTCCCATATTCCCAAATAATAACTTTCAAGGACAAGGTGGTTTACTCATTTGTTGGAAGATAAAAAGAGCATTAAAATTAAAGTAGACAATTGTTACAAGTCCCTATCTATACTACAATTATTAGAAGGTAGAAATGGTGGTAGAGTGTAAAGGACCCCCCCCCCCCCCCACCACACAAAGGCATGTGAAAGATAGACCCCCCTAATAGCTATGTCAACAAGCCAAGCCCGAGCCGAAAAAAAAAAAGTTCGAGCTTGACTCGAGTTTTTTTGGGCCCGAGCCGAGCAAAGCCCGACCAAAAAAATGACGCTCGGTCCGAGCCGGCTCGAGTTTTTTGATTTTTTTTTATATTGAAGGTTGCCAGCGGCATCCTTCGTAGACAGCTACAAACAGCCTTTGTAGGCAGCTAAAAGGCAGCTCTTTTAAAAAGAAATTAATTTTAATTTTAATTTTTTTTAATGGGCAGGCTCGCTCGGGCTCGAGTCGACGCCCCAGAATGGGGCTCGGCCCAAGCCTACACCGAGCCAGAGCCGGGCCCGGCTCAGGCTTTTTTCGAGCCTAGCCTAAGCCGCTCGAGCCAACGAACTTTTTTACCATCCCGACGCCCTAAGGAAGCCCATCTTTTAACTATAAGTTTCAATGGCAAAGTACTCATACTCGAGATTTTAAGAACGCTATTAGAAGTTCTGTCAGACGGACATTTCTTTAGAAAACTCTTTTACAAAACAAAAATAAAAGTCTCGTCAAATGTATCCTAAGAAAGATGTAAATATATGATTTCAAAACTATACGTATAACATAACATAACATCACAGAGTTAAAATTTTGGTGGATATTATCATGTTAATCAATTCCCACTTGGACACATTGCATCACGACAACCAAATTGGGCCATACCCATAGGGGAGAATAGCTATTAATGTTGACAAAAGCAACATATAGCTCATGTTTGGTGCACGTTCTTAAGGAAAAAATGCATTTTAAATAGTGATGTGATGGAAAATATGTGATTAAAAAAAAGTTTTGAATTTGCGTGTAATATTATTTCATTGAAGATTGTGAAGTTAAAAATGATTATTGAAAGAATGCATTTTTTTTTTAAAAACGTGGATCAAACATGCCATAAATATGTATTTAGGACTCCTCTTTTTATCTTCTATGAAAAGTGTATTCCAAGGAACTTATTTTTAAAGAAATATTCTTTTTAATGTTTTAAGAGTATATATGCTACCCATAATTAAAAAACTATGGACCTATGTCTACCACAGATAGTGCCAATAATTAGTGTCTAATAATTCTGTAATTCCATTCCACCCAGGGGGCGGAGCCAGCACTTTAAACTAGAGGGGTTCCGGAGTTGAAGGGGCGGGGGCTCACGGGGGTTCGGGGGCAGCGCCCCCGAAATTTTTTTTTAAATATTATCTGTTAAAATGAAGAAAGTTGGTACTTTGTGATGGAGAAATGAAACAAATGAATATAAATTAATGTACGAAAACTTCACAAAATAATCAAGAAACATATAAAAGAAACTACTAATCTTTTGAAATACTTCTCCATCACTAAGCATGAGAATTGAGGAAACTCGTTCACTCATAATTGATAAACAATACAACTTCACAAACAACTGAATGGGCTGGATTAGGAGATTAAAAAAAAAAATTTGAAGCCAAAAAATAAAATAAATAAATAAATAAATTTTTTTTTTTTCAAAAAATTAGGGGGGTCTTGGACCCCCCAGGACCCCCCTCCCCTCCGCCCCTGATTCCACCATTAGCAAAAAGTGAGTATTCCTTTCAAAAACATACTTTTCTATCACTCAACAAAATTCAATTTTTACTAAATTGTTTAAGCAGCCATTAATGTATTTTTATGCCTATATGTTATTCCATATTTCGGACACCCTTCTTAGCCCTATAACTAGCGCTAGTCGCTAAATAGTGCAATTCGAGGGAGTGACCTTATCAAAAGGTTCAAAAAAGAGCGAGAAAGTAATAGACAACTTTATCATATACATTACTTCTTAGCCGTTAAGTAATTTCCACCTTAGTACGGAAAATAAAATCACCACTTATGGGCTAGCGAAAATGGTAAGTATATATGAGTTAAATTCACTGATGGCCACCAAATTTGATTTTATTTCACGAAGACCATTTAATTTCATATAACGTCTGATGGCCACCAAATTTAATTTTATTTCATCAAAACCATTTAATTTCATATAACATTTCATTGTGACCACTGAATTTCATATATATATAAAATAAATTAAAATAAAAACTTATTAAAAAAATTTACCTAGAAAAATAAAATAAAATAATTTTTTTTTTAAAAAAACGTTTTTAAAATAAAATAAAAACTTATTTTTTTAAAAAAAAAAGTTAGAAAAATAAAATAAAATAAAAATTTATTTTAAAAAAAATGTTCCTTAAAAAAATAAAAACTTATTTTAAAATAAACGTTTTAAGTTTGTTTTTTAAAAAATAAATTTTTATTTTATTTTTTATATATAATGCAAAATTACGATTTTACCCCTTTAAAATTAATGAAAATGGTAAAAAGAAATTGAGTAGCTATGATGAAACAAAATCAAATTGGATGGTCATGTTGACACCAAGTATAAATTTGGGTGGCCACCAGTAAATTTAACCTCAAGTATATCAATCTTGAACGACCGAAATGAATAATTTAGTCTATCAATCTTTGAGCAGCTATATATCACGTGGCATGCCCAGTTTCTATTCCTAGATTCAACAAAAACAGCTCAGATGTTCCTTGAACCACGGTAACTAATTGAAAATTAATTACAACATTTAAGAAAAAGTGTGAACGCTAAGAAACACAAATAATAAATCTTAAAATTATTAATAATTTTTAAGGAAGAATAATATTGAGTTACACTAAATGTGTATATAACAAATGAGTGATAGTTACGAATGTCTATTCGAAATTAATATTTGAATTTGAGAAAAAGAAAATTATCAAATAACTTTCTATGAGAAGAAGAAACCTTGTCAATCTTTAATGCAAGATAATGAAAGAAAGTGACACATTAACTTCCCACTAAATACTCACTTGACTTTACTAATCAAGAAACAATTATTGAAACTACTTTCTTACACTTACAATTTTGCTTCTTAATGATCAGCAAAATGTACAATTCATCACCCAATAATCATATGCTTCACAAACCCAAAAAAAGTAGAAAAAAAAATTATTAACTGCATATAGGGAGAATATAAGTGGCCCTTTTTTTCTTGAAGATCACACACTGACTTTACAACGCTGTGATAACTGATACTTAACTGCGGTGCCGACTATAATTCCAGTATTCCAGCTATTTCCGACCGGGATATAAGCCGGACAGGTGACGTGGAGGTGGTACCGGCCGGAGATGAACGATCCAACTTTCCATCTAACACGGCCATCTATCTTGAAAACCATATAAAGAGCTCCATTAGACTGATCCTGGCTCAAGGCTAGACCATTATACGGTGCCACCGGCACGTTGTTTCCGGAAACAAAAGGTGACCAGATGTTTACGTCCTTGTGGCCCTGATAAACCGGAGGTATGATGGTGTAGTAGGTCAGTTGCTGGCTGTGGTAGGTGGCGAAGATATCTAATTTGTCGTAATAAATGCCGATTTTGGAGTTGGGGTTGCGGGAATTGATGGTGACTTGGATGGTGGTGGAGATGATATTGGGGGCGGAGACGTTGAGTGAAAAGATGGTGGCATCCTGGAGGATGAACCGGGGTTTCTTAGGCTGGAGGGTGGCCCAGACGATGAGGATGACAAGGAGAATGATGAAGTTTAAGATAAGGAAGCCGGCACAGAACCGCTTTATGAGCTTCTTTCGCCTGCACTGGTGGTGGCCGCACTTGCCTCCCATGGTGGTGGTGGTGGTGGTGGTTGGGTGTAGACGAGGTTTCTGAGAGGAAATGGTGAATTGTGAGTAGTTTCGCACATTGCTTGTCTATATATAAGTGAACTTAGAGTAGGGGCCGGGGCAGGCATGATTGTGTGATTCATTGTGCCGTGTAAAAACCGTTTTGGGGTGAATTAAGTCTATAGGAATGATACGTGTGACTTTTGAATAGCTATCAATTAAGCATTTAGTTAAGAAAGTTTATTAAAATTAAAATTAATAATAATTTACTTTGACGTATAATGGAATCCAAAATTTTTCAACCATACAGTTCATCAACTTTTATCAATGTTTATTAAAAATTAACGGTGATTGTGCTTTTGATGGATTTTAAAAAACTCTTTTAAATTCTGTGTCTTCAATTGAAATTTTAATGAACTTTAATTAAAATATATGTGTTTTTAACTGAGATTTAATTTCAATGAAATCCTTTAAAATCTAACTATCTCAATAACTCATGGAGTTACAAGAATTTTATTAAGAATCATTCTTGTGGTACATCAAGGAGTACATCAGGGTATCCATAATGGACACCCGACGCGTTCCCATTGGTGGGGGCGCTTGTGGGACCGGCTACCCCACCAATGGGAGCACGCCGAGTGTCCATTATGGACACCTTGATGTACATGGTGATGTACATCAAGAATTATCATTTTATTAATATAAGAATTTTTAAAGATTTCGATGAATTTCAAGTTTAAAAAAATAAAATAAAATATACATACATATAGATCATCGAATGATATAATAATAATAAAAGTTTTTTTTGGAAGTGGTGACAAATCATGTGCAAAGTTACGAAAATGACGGGTATGGGTCACAACTTTTTGAATCATTCAACTAATTACTACTCTCTTCCTTCATTTGTTACACACTAGCATTCTGACTTGATTAAGCAATTAATAAATTAATCTTAAAATATCAAAAAGAAAATGAACAAACTCAAACTATGGCCTCTATTGAGCATTTTATTGCAACTAAGGGCTTGTTGGAGCCCCGTTTTCTACAAAAAAAATAAATTTTGTAAGTGTTATGATGGAGAATGTGTGGTTAAAAAATAAGAAAATATTTTGAATTTAAGTGTAATATTATTTTACTGAAAAATGTGATTAAAATGGGGTCAAATAACTGTTCAAAAATTCATTTTGATGGGAAAACGGAGCCTAAACAAGGGCTAAATTACTCGCCTAAAAATTTAAACTAAAAAAAGAGAGAAGAATTTCTATATTTAGGGCCCGTTCGGTAGGGATTAAAATAAGATTAAAATTGAAAAAATAGTCGTTATTGTTGACTTTTATTAGATGAGTGGGACCCAATAACGACCATATTTTCAATTTTAATTGAATTTTAATCCCTACCGAACATGGCCTAAATGTTCATAACATGCCTCATGGTATATCGATTGTAATAAAAGTCAATACACGTCCAGTTATGCTACATATACACCAATTTTTTGACACACAAATATATGTCAAGAAGAGTGGCAAACTTGTGTGAATGTATAATTGAAAATGAATAAAAAAAAAAGTTTGGAAAGAATGTAAGACTTAGGGGCTAAGTTTGTCAACAACCCCTTAATTTTTTTTTGTTTTTAAAATGATTTAGCCCCTGTTTGGTACACATTCTCTTTCTTTATTTTAACCACATAATTTTCAAATAAAATATTATTACACAAAAATTTAAAACTTCTCATCAATTTTTCATCACATATTCTTCCATCAATCGCTATTTCAAAAGTTTCCAAGGCGTCAAACACGCACTTAATCAAATGAAAGATTATAGAGACCTCGTGCGTGATGGAGATTGGAGCGTGGACTTGACAAGTTTAAGTCTAGTCTAGGGCCCACTTACAGGGAAGAGAGAACCTTCCGGTTTAGATTTTCATCCACAGGCAAGTTCGAAGAACCGACACATTTTTATTAATAAAAATATTCATTATAAATTACACCCCTCAATTTCATAAAGACAGATTTACTTTCATATTCACACATATTAACAAAATGCAATTATATAATTAAAAATATAAATTTTACTTACACTTTTCCTAATATATCCAATAATTTAAATATTAGGGCTGAACAATGAAATCGTCAACCTCGAAATCGAACCAATTTTTTTTTTCTAAAACTGTTGATTTTGTTCCACGTGGATCCGTCAACGTTTTGGTGTCGAACAAAACCGTTTCGAAGGGATTTGATTCAGTTTTTATTCTTTGAAAACCGTTTCAAATCGTCAAATCGTTTACAAAAAAACTGAAAATAAATTAGTTGAACGGTCAAATTTGTATGAAGATAAAATAGTAGTCTTCGTTCCAATTTTAAGTTTACTAAAAAGCACATTAGACAATAACGTGACATTTTGATTTTTAATTATTGAAATAGGATTAGGTAATGCTCTTTCTTTACCTACCATTACAGCAATTCGGATGTAGCGTTCACATCAAAAACACGCGTTTGGAAAAAATTTCGTGGTCACATGGGAGAAATAATTCTCTTGTCGGTTACAAGATAGGAGAGAGTTTATAGTCAATGGAAAAGAATTTTCAAATCGAATGATTTATTTCTTAATTATGGCCATTAAATTAAATTTGTCCTTTTTGTTCCCACCCCCTTTCGCAGTCATTTTCTGCATTTCCAAAGTTTTTTTATATATTAAGGATTATTAGCTTCAATTAAAGCCCACATGCTTTTAACAACGTATCTATTTAGATGTCAAAAGACTCGACTCGTCCGCTAGCTCGTCTTTATATTAAAGATTATTAGCTTCAATTAAAGTCCACATGCTTTTAACAACGTATCGATAGTGATGTCAAAAGGCTCGACTCGTCCGCTCGAGCTCGTCTTTATATTAAAGATTATTAGCTTCAATTAAAGTCCACATGCTTTTAACAACGTATCGATAGTGATGTCAAAAGGCTCGACTCGTCCGCTCGAGCTCGTCTTTATATTAAAGATTATTAGCTTCAATTAAAGTCCACATGCTTTTAACAACGTATCGATCGTGATGTCAAAAGGCTCGGCTCGGCGCTCGAGCTCGTCAAAGACGAGCCTGAGCCACGAACCGAGCAGCCTGCACGCTAGACGAGCCGAGCGGATACACGAGTGCTCGTGGGTGGTGCCCACGAGCCGAGCCCACGAGTCGAGCTCGTGGGCTCGTGAAAAAAAAAAATAATAATAATAATAAAAATTTAAAATCAAACGAGCCACGAGCCGAACGAGCCGAGCCGCTCGGCTCGTGGCTCGTTAGTTCACGAGCTCGTGGGCCGAAACCGAGCTCGCCCATGAGCAAACGAACCACAAGCCTGCTATGCTATGCTCGGCTCGACTCGGCTCGTGAGCTCGTGGCTCGTTTCTCCACTAGCTACGAGCCGAGCTCGTGGCCTTAAGTCAGCTCGACCCATTAACACCACTACGTATCGATTCAATTAAACGAATATGTTGCACGAAGAGTCAGTTTGACATAATTTTTGCTTCTTGTAGAAAAGTTTCATGAAAAAAGTTATCTTAGATCAACTTCCCCTAAAAATTCTCCTAGCGAAAAAAACAATTTAAGAAAATTATCAATCATGTTCAAAAGCAATTTAATAGTCTCAAAAGTAACTTTTAATATTTTTAAAAGCCACACCAAACAGACTCGAGCATGACAATATAACAAAGCATAACATGCAATTAATACCAAAAGGGTATATTAATGTAGTAAGAGATAAAATTAGACAAAATTAAGGAATAAAGATATATGTACTTACCATTATTTCTAAATTGTCACTTCTCTAACCACGAGTAATAAATTTTTGGATAAATCTAAAATTTGTCAATTACATTATCCTCCTATACAATTCAAGTAACCAAACATTCCAAAAATGATTCTAATTTCTATAGCTTTGGCACTTAGGACGGAAAAGACAAACACCCAAAAAGTAGTCGACGAGTTAAATTTTTTTTAAAAATATACCTCTTCACACAAAATTACATTTTGTTTTTCAAACTCATTCAAACAATACTATGATAAAAATCAGTTAGAGCTTGTTTGGGAGAGATTTTTGGGGGAAGAATTGATTTTGAATAGTGATATGATGGGAAATGTGTGGTTGAAAAAGAAGAAAAAATTATTGATGTGATAGAAAATATTATTTTATTGAAAAATGTGTGGTTGAAAATGAGAATTGATTTACTGTAGAAAAATTTAATTCCTCCCAAACATGGCCTTAATCTCCCAACGGTAAAAATGCTTGAGAGAAAGGGAAAGACCCTACAACATCATCCTCGGAATTTGAGAACCTTGGAAACTGAAGTACAATTCCCCAGTGCAAAAGGTGCTATCATTTTGCAGGTGGACATGCTAAACCCTGTCTGGCCCAAATTTTCAATTTTTTTTTTAAAATTTATTTTCAATCACACGTTCTTTTAAATCCACAATTTTTTTATGAATTTTTATTTGAGCACTTCTACATGCACAAAAAAAAAAATTCTGTAAAACTTACAGATTACACACATCAAGGTGAGGCCCTTTTTTGTAATATTTAAATCTCGTGGGGCTGTAATTTCATGCGAGAGTCGGTAATTCTTCTGTACGAGAAGAAAAATTCTTTTTATTTATTTTTGAACCAATATATTTCATCAATATTTATTAAAATCTACTAAAAACGTAATTTTTAGCCTAACCAAATATGGTTAAATTCAATGCATGTAATGTGTTTACACGTAGATGAGCAAAGGTTAGTCATGTCCTACCATGATAGATTTCTCGATGGGTTGAAAATATAAGAAAACAATATCATAAAATAAGTAATAAAGTGGACCCCACGAAAACTATTATATTAAGCTGTTGATTTTAATAAATGTAGCTTATGAGTAGAAGTTTTGTGTAGTGGACAATCTTGATTTTTAATAATTAATAATAATTCGATGTACCTATCGTCTTTTTTTTTTTTTAAGTCGTTATCAATAATGCAGTTCATTCAACAAAGTAAAAATATGTTAGGAATCACAATTTCACCTTAATCCCCCCTTAATTTATCATATAAAGCCATGAAAAATAATTAATAACTGTATTCAATCGAACTTCTCATATTTAATTGAAAACCCCTCTTGAGTAAATTCAATTTTACATAATAAGCTCACTATATCTATGTTAGAATTAAGGTGTGACCCGAATTCTATTTTGAATATAATTTGGAGTAATAATTAAAGTCGACTTAAGAAGTAATCCTATTGGGATGCTACTTTGCAATCCTATTCGAAGTTTATTTGACAAATCCTAGTTGAAGTTCTATTTAGAGCCCAATTGAGAGTTAGAAATTTGTAAAGTCAAGATATTACAAGGAAGCTCTTGGGAAGCAAAAGAGTCAAGGAAATCAAATTTAACCCAAGACACAACGCCTTAGCGCCCATAGGCAACGCCCCGTGCCATCTGCCTGGCGTTCGCCTATCATTTGAGCGGCATCGCTTCGAGATGGTCGCTCGTTTAGCGCTCGAGCAATGTGTTTACCTAGTCTTGTTTGGTTTTCGCATTTTTGACTTTATTTTAGCATTCTATTTTATCTATAACTCTACTTTTGGAGTATAAAATGTCACAAATATATATTTAGTTTTTCATTATATTTTACATTAAATTAGAAAATAATAAATACAAAATCTCTGTATTCTTTCTTGATATTTTAGTGAAATCTCATTTACTTTGAATTTTTTTTTGTTCTTATGTTATTATGATCAAGTACAAAATATTGTGTCTATAGTCTCGTGTTTTCTTCAACAAGGTGATATCAGAGCAATCTGATAACATCTTTGTTTTCAACAAATAGGTATCAGATTTTGTAATTATTTTAAGAAGAATGGGCACTTGGATTCTTTATACAACTTGCATTTTCACATGTGTCCCAATCGAGATTATTTTCAACAAATGAATAAGTTTCGAAAGGTGTTGTTGTAATGAAAAAATAATGCACTTTGTAGGATAGTTGGTATTGATCAGGTTAGAATAAAAATGTTTGATGAGACGGTTAGAACACTTGATACAGTGAGGAACGTTCCAAATTTGAAGAGAAATCTTATCTCCTTGAGTACTCTTGATTCAAAAGGATATAAGTATATTGTTGAAGGCGGAGTCCTGAAAGTTAATAAAGGAACCCATATTATACAGAATCTTTGATCAATCGACATATTTTAAGAACTGAGGTGAATTTGGAGTTGGATTATGTACCATTGGAATCTGATTTGAGGTCTTCTTTAAAGAATACATCTCAGTCGAATTTAAAAGTTTTAGATATTACTGCTTTACCACCATCATCGATAGTGCCATTGTATTCAGTTGTTAGTAACAGATTCATTTTTTATCATAAGCCTCCACATAGATACAATGCTGCTGATTTAGTTGATGATTTGAATGTGGTTAAATGTGGTGATTCTAGCTAAGATCCTTCTTTTGATGCATTCAGTTTTGGTGATTTCTATTCCAAGGCTTATTTTCACCTTGTTCGATATGTTAAAGCTCAGTGCTTGTAATTTTGTTAATACTCAGTTATTGAGTTTTACCCTAGTTAGGTGATAGGGTTTTGGAGAATATTTTCACTTGAAAATTTTGATGGAGAATTCATTTGTGTTTTTTGTTAAAGAGTTGAAATTTATTCCTTATAATGAAATTTATATCAAAATAGTTTGTTAGAATTAGGGTATGACCCGAATTCTACTTTGAAGATAAATTGAAGTTCTAATTAAAGTCGACTTAAGAAGAAATCCTTTGGGAATGCTACTTTGAAATCCTATTCGAAGTCTATTCGGCAAATCTTAGTTGAAATTCTATTTGTAAGCTCAATTGAAAGTTATGAATTTGTATTGGATGTGAAAATGTCAAGATATAGCCAAGGAAGCTTATGGGGGGGGGGGGGGGCGCAAATTTAACTCGAGCGCCCCAACGCCGCCTACCTAGAACTCACTACAAGCACTGTCGTCGCCGCGAGATGGCCGCTCGCTTGGGCCTAAAGTAACAGGCTTACCTAGTCCCATTTGGTTTTCGCATTTTTGACGCGGTTTTGACATTCTATTTCATCTAACTCTACTTTTAGGGTATAAAATGTCTCCTATATATATTAGGCTCTTCATTTTATTTTAGATTAAGTTAGAGAAATTATAAACACAAAAAATTTGTGTTTTTTCTCCATATTTTAGTGAAATCTTATTTACTCTGCAAATTATTTTGTTCTTGTATTCAAGTGATCAATTACTTCATATTGTGCTTATAATCTCGTATTTTTTTTCAACAAAGTGATATCAAAACAATCCGATATCATCTTCATTTTCAACAATCTCTATGTGAATTTTAACATAGTTAAAGCATTAATCCACCAAGATTTTCATTTAATGATCATAATAATTCTAGAAGTATATCTCTAGAACTTGCTAAATTATCGATATTTACTATTTGGTCTAAATAAATAACTCATCTCTCGACTCGTTACCGTTCACAATTCAATAAATTATTGATAAGATAATTAATTCCAATCATCACAATAATAAAAACAATACAAAAAGTTAAACATTTGAATTAAAACTACATCATTCAACCTAACTAATAAATTAGCTCATTATCATTATACAAGAAAAATGCATATTAGAATAGTAATAAAATTCTGTAAATGTCATTGGCGCAAAACTTAACAAAATCCCTAAACCTCAAGCATCATTTCGATCTTCATATATCAAATCATTTCTTTGTCACAACATTGCATTGGCTAAGAATGTGTTTGGCTCTGAATTGACAAAGTGGACACTTACATCTCAGAGCTGGAACAAATTGATTAACAAACTGAAATTCAAGAACTGGAGTTTTCCAGAAAGCTAACCATGAAGCCTAGCCACCAACTCTTACACGATAATGGCTCTAGGTGGCTAGAAGAGATACTGGGGTCAAATTAGAATTATTCTACATGTACGACAGGGTGTACATAATGCCCAAGTGGCAAAACCCATCAAATTATGGCCCAACCAAGGACATGAGAGAGATAGAGACCTGAAGCCTATATCCTGGACTCAATTCGGAAAACTGATATAGACCAACTAGTCTCTCTATTAAAGGCGAATATCAATTATTCAAATATTTTGATGATCTTTGAGTAAATAAATATGGTTTCAGGCAAAATTTTGAACTATACGTGGAAGAGATGCAATTGTATTTAATTCTCTTGAACAAGCAAAATTTGAAATCTAGACCAGCAAAATTTGAAACAGAATTCTATCAAAATGTGCGACCAATGATGAAACAACTTGACTGAATGATTGAGTAATAAATTTCCTACAGCAAATAAATTTATATCTGAACAAAACATATCAAAGAAATTAAGCCATTCAGAAATAATAAAGAACCTCAAGAATCTGAATGGCACACCATCTTAAAATTATACTATCAGTGAAACCACCTCATATTAAGTTCTAAGTATAACGATCAGTCGATCACACCCATGCATATCATATCAGGTTCATGCTAATAACCAAAGTGGACTTGATTTGCGACACTGTCAATTATATCAATCAGAAAGAATGACTCGATTTAGGTATGTGCACGTACGTACGATCGAAGCCAAGAATTTCCATAACATTTATTTTTGAAAAAGATAAACCACACAATGCCGATTGGGATCCTGGAGATGTTATTAGGAAGAAAAGCAGAAACCAATATGATGCCTCCACAGAATGCTCTGGAAATTACCAGTGCAAGAACTTTAATCCCAAGAATGAACGTTTCTTGATCCATATCCTCTTTCAGGGCCTCCATCACATCCTTTTCAAGATCCAGATCAGAAAAACCGAGATCGGTGTTTATCACCGTCTGGTTCTTCCTGTGTTGAACCAAGGTTGGCAAATAGTCTTGAGAAAGCTTCACACGCTGGGTGATGGGTGAGAGTGAGTGTAAAATTGCACAAGCCCGTGATTGTGTTATCGGAGATTGAAATTTTGGAAAGCTCGCCGGAGGATATTTGAAGTTGTGGATTAGTTGTGTGGATTACAAGCCAAATCAAAAACCATATGATACAAGTGGTGAGAGTTAAAAATAGCTCCCAGGTTACAACACGGCAAAAGATGGGCCCCTCGAGGCATGGAAGCTGGTGGTGATAATGAGCAAAACCATGCATGTTCCGGTGTGGGTTGTGGCTGTGGCAAAGAGGCGGAAGATGAGGAGGAAGAGGAAGCCATTGTCAATTCAATAAATGAATGCAGAGTGTGAAATTTTATAGATGCCACTGCTACTATATAGTCAGGGACGTAGCTAGGATTATGATCTTGGGTTGGGGGTGGGGGGGTGCCTGCCACCCCCGAAATTTTTTTTTTAACTATGAGAATTGAAAACGACGATTTTGAGTACCAAAATAGGTAAGTTAAATTGACTGACCAAAACAATAATTAGTTTGTCGATACAAAAATAATATGTCCATCTATGTAACGCTATACAAATTAAAACATGAACGTTAGATGGACAGTTAATATGAAATAATTTCTTTCTTGCTTTCAAAAAAGTTAATATGAAATGAATTTGTACAGTTGTACTGCAATTCCTCAAGTTTGCCCACAAAATTGGTCTTTTTTTAAAAACTTTTACTAGATTTCTTTTCTTCCTCGGTTGATGCTTACTGTGACACTGTGACTGTTCATTTGCCCTCTTCAACCACGTGCAAACTACAGAAATTATGCTAATAGACTGTTTATTCTTCCCTCAAGTTACTTATTTTGTCATGACATAGTTTCTCAAAGTCACATTTTATCAATAAATTATCGAAGAAATCAAGAAAAAGAGCCCAAAAATTTCAGAAATAGGTTAATGAAAATACTTACTAGTTCAAAAATTTGAAAGCTTGGAGATGGAGAGAGTAAGAGGAATCGTCGGTTCTCTTCTCCCTTCTTCTTTCTCGGTAGTCGATTGATTCGATTTTCCCTTCTTCTCTCACTCTCGTTGTCTCCCAAATCCCAGGCTCCCAACAGGTAACGTTAATATGAAAATGAAGAAAATTTAATTAGATTAGTTTATGGTTTGTGTTTAAATGGATAATAGAATTTAAATTTTGTTTGGACCAAAAAATTAGAGTTGGGCCATTTACTCATTACTAGGTGCAAGCAACGTGCAATGCACGTTTGCTTAGTTTATATTTAATATTTTTGTTTAATAATGAATTTGTTATTAATAAAGATGTAATTTTTTTTGGTTAATTAAGGGCGTGTCTGGGCGCGCTGCAAGAAGGAAGGAAAATTAATTATGTTACCTTTTTTTTTCAAACCTACAGCCCTACAGTGAGAGAATTGGTCCAAAATTGCGGCTCTCAATGGCATGAATTGTGTTGCCAACGGCTTGATTTTTGCTGAAAAGCAGAAACAGACACCCTATAAATAATTAATGGTGTAATGTTTATGTAATTGATAAATAATTAGATGTGTGATTTTGATATTGTGATGTAGGTTGGTGAGATTGAAGAAAATAAGCAAAAGTAGACAAATTTGGAGAAATAGCTAAATTGTAAGGGATCCAAAGTTCGGGGGCTAAAATATAAATACTTAAAAGTTGTGCCGAATCTCACGATGAAGATTTGAGAGTGCTCGGAGTCAATTGGATAAAGGAAGACGTCAAGGGGATCAAATTTAGTCAAAAGATGATCACAAATCAATTTCCAACCGAAAAATTATGCTCTAGTGTTTTAGTCTCATATTGAGACCTATTTTTGGCATATGTAGTGATCGAATTGGAGAATGATGTCTGAATTAAAGTTGTAGCCAGATGAGTTAGCTTTTCAACGCATTTTGTATCGCCTCAATAGAATGTCAGAATACAAAGTTATGGTAAAAACCCTGAAAGAAGGTGCAGCTGCCTGTTTGAAATAAGAAATTCCGTTACATAGTCCGTTATATTGAGACCTATTTTTAGCACATAGAGTGGTCGAATTGGAGAATGATGTCTGAACCAAAGTTGTAACCAAATGAGTTAGATTTCCAATGCATTTTGAATTGCTTCAATCGGATATCGGAATACAAAGTTATGATAAAAACACTGAAGGAAGGTGCAGCTGCCTGTTTAAAACAAGAAATTTTGTTACATAGTCCATTATATTGAGACATATTTTTGGCATAGAAAGTGATCGAATTGGAGAATAATGTTTGATCAAAATTGTAGATAGATGAGTTATCTTTCTAAATCATTTTGAATCGCCTCAATCGGATATTAGAATACAAAGTTATAATAAAAACATTGAAAGAATGTGCAACTGCCTGTTTAAAATAAGAAATTTCGTTACACAGTCCGATATATTGAGACCTATTTTTGGCATAGAAAGTGATCCGATTGGAGAATGATATCTAAATCAAAGTTGTAGGCAGATGAGTTAGCTTTCCAACTCATTTTGAATCGCCTCAATCGGATATCGAAATACAAAGTTATGATAAAAACACTGAAGGAAGGTGCAGCTGCATGTTTAAAACAAACAATTCCGTTACATAGTCCGTTATATTGAGATATATTTTTGGCATAGAAAGTGATCGAATTGGAGAATGATGTCTGAATCAAAGTTGTAGCCAGATAAGTTAGCTTTCCAACGCATTTTGAATGGTCTCAATCGAACATCGAAATACAAAGTTATGATAAAAACATTGAAGGAAGGTGCAGCTGCCTATTTAAAACAAGAAATTCCGTTACATAATCCGTTAAAACAACAAATTCCGTTAGTTTTTCCGTTAAACCAACAAATTCCATTAAATAGGCACTTTTTATATATAGAAAGATTTTTGGAATGAGGCTTACTAATTTTTTTTTTTTTTTGGTTGAACGCGGGCTGACTTGTTAAATTTACATGGGGGGGGGGGGATTCAAAATTCTTGGGGGGCGAAATTGAAAAATACAATATAAATTAACTAGTAATAGTGGACCAGCGGACAATGTTGGGGGGACGACCCCCCTAGCTCCGTCTCTGTATATAGTGAAGGTTGCTCATTTGCCGGCATAGTTTAAGGGTTCAATGAGCACATGTGGAAGAGAGGTGTCACCATGAAGCTTCATGGAGGTAATAGCAAAATTTATTTTGTGATTTTGTGCTTCTTATCAGGGCTTTTTCGTTGATCCACACTCGAGGATTTCATTTTCATTGATAGAAGTTGTAACCAACGATAAAGGTTCATGAATTTGTGACCTAAAAAAGTGCTTCTTGAATTTGTTTGTTTTTGTGAATGACCAGATTCATTCTGTAAATGGCTATGGCATTTAGGGATGAAAATAAGGGTTAAAGGTCTATATCTAGTTGACGTGACAAAGAAAAAAGAAGACATTGTCTAGAAGATCGTCTTAGATGTAGAGGCTTTCTTGACGGAGTGAGTCATCATAATTTAACATTTTTCTCTCCTCCTCTTCCACGTTTATTATTTTTTTCTCTCTCCTATTACATATTATCCAGAGACGAAACTTGAATTATAGACATTATGCCACGTAGATCAGAAGTCTTTCTAGTTCCACCTTGATTACATTGTGTGTATAATAACATAATTAAGTGAATATTTTAACACATTCTGGTCAGTAACTCTTGTAACAGATGCAAGGAAGCGACAGAAGATATAGTGCATGTTCTTCTAAAGATGATACTGAAGTACAAATGAGTTAGAATTAAAAGCTAGGAACAATTAGCGGCAAAACCTAAGTTGCTGAATTGTTCTATATATCTTGATAATGATTTACTTGAAAAACTATTTCAGATGTATAATTTACAGTGTATATATAAACAAGTTTAGAGTACTGAGCAAGTAAAAACTCACGTAGCAATCACGTGAGTTTGCAATATGGTTACAACAGCAATAGTGGTTCCAAAGGTGCACTTTAGCAGCTCATCTTAAGTGTGATCATGTTAGCAGCCAAGGGGATATTCCAATCTGATAATGAGTGAACATTTCAACATCCTCCTTCAAGCTGGAGCTTACTCTTTAACTCCAAGCTTGTCTTTGAAAAATAAAAACCTGGATTGAGAGAGAGGTTTGGTTAATAAGTCAGCAACTTGATCAACTGATGGAATGCACTGAATTCTCAGCTTTCCTTCCAAAACTTTGTCTCTTACAAAATGTATATCAATCTCAATATGTTTAGTACAAGCATGGTAAACAAGATTAGATGCCAAAACACTTGCACTAAGGTTGTCACACCACAGTATAGGAGGAGACCATGCTGTTTCTTTGAAGACCATGCTACTAATGTATCTCCCAAATGAACCCAATAACTGGCTGTTGATCTTGTGTCGTCAGGGCAAGATGCCCAATCTGCTTCTGCAAAGCTAGTAATACTAATTCTGTCACTTCTTTGAATCCAAACGCCTTGTTCTATTGTCCCTTTCAGATACCTAAATATCCTTTTTACTGCCTTTCAATGTAAATCTGATGGTGCTTGTAGAAATTAACTCATTTTGTTCACTGCAAAAGTTATGTCAGGTCTTGTATGAACAAGGTATTGCAGGCCTCCAATCGCTCGTCTTTACAAAGATGGATCTTCCATTTGCTCACCATCATTTTTGGAGGTACTCTTGCCTGCCATCATAGGTGTAGTACATGGTTTAAGATGTTCAAAGTTGAACCTTTGTAATAAGTCCTTTGTATACTTGATTTGAGTAAGGTGCATTCTTGTCTCTAATCTTGAATTGAGAGTTTAAGTCGCCAATAAATTCTTGCAACCTTCTCTAATCATTACCTGTGATTATTATGTCTTCAATGTACACCAAAACAAAAATGACTTGCCTCTGATTCATGTATAAAAACAAGGAGTTATCTCAATTCCAGTGAAGCAGTGTTTTCTTCAGTTGTTCATACCATGCTCTTCGTGCTTGCTTTAACTCATAAAGAGCATTTTCTAGTTTGCACACAAAGGTGGGGTTCTCCTTGTCAACAAATCCTTCTGGTTGGCTTATCTACACCGCTTCATCAAGTTTCCCATTCAAGAAAGCATTGTTTATGTCAATCTGTCTTATGCTCCAACCCATTTGAGACTGCAATTGTGAGAATTATCCTTACTGTGCATGCCTTAATTACTGGACTGAAGGTCTCATGATAGTCCACACCTGAAGTTTGTAAGAAGCCTTTGGCTACCAGCCTGGCTTTGTGATGCAGTATTTTCCCTTCAATGTTGCATTTGACTCTAAATACCCACTTGCTTCCTATAACTCTTTGACGATCCATTGGTGGTACTAGTTTCCAGGTTCTATTTCTCATTAACGCTTTATATTCATCCTCCATTGCCTCTTTCCAATCCTTGTACATTGTCTGGTTCAATTTTAATCTTATGCTTTTGACATTGTGTTGAGTAGGCTTTTGGTTTGAAAATTCTTGCTTTGCTACATGTGATCATTGGATGTTTTGTAACTTGTTCTTCCATTTCTCCTTCACCTTGATTCACCTCAGTGTTCACTTCAGTCCGATGATCAATTGCACCCTTTTATTGATTGTCTATTTGTTCATCATTAGCTTCTGAGTTCTCAGCTTCAGTTTCCTTAGGCATCACATTTTCAGTCTGAAGCTGTTCAAAAGTTTCAGCAATTTCAAGTTGTTTAGAACTCTGAGATGTTGATGTTGGAGTTGTACTAGGATGAGTTGGATCAATTGAGCAACCTGAATCACAATTTAAGATAGTGTTAAGTGGTAGATATTGGATAATGGTTTCAGAACTCTGAAGATTGCTTTTTCGGGAGAGGAAGCCAAATTGAAAAGGGAATTTATTTTCATTGAAAACTACATGTCTGGAAGTGTATATTCTCCCAGTTGGATTGAGCCATTTGTACTCCTTTTGTGAGTTATTGAAACTAAGAAAAACACATTTCACATAATGGAAACTGAACTTGTGCTTTTGATAGGGTCTAAGACAAAGAAAGCAAGCACAGCTAAAAACTTTGAGGGACTTGTAATCAACATGTTCATGGTTTAAGACTAAACGAGGAGACTTCATGTTAAGGACTGGTGTAGGTAGTTTGTTTATGAGATAGACAGTTGTATAGAAAGACTCCAACTAATAATGTAGAGGCATGCTAGCTTGTGCGAGAAGAGTTAGTCCAATTTCAATTATATGCCTATGTTTTCTTTAAGCTTTGCCATTTTGGGCTGAGGTATAGGGATAGGATGTTCGCATGTCAATACCAGATTCAAGAGCTAAATTAGTGAAAACTCTGAATTCACCTCTGACTGAAGAGATTTTATTTTTCTATCAAACTTGTTTTCGACCAAGGTTTTGAATTGAATGAATAGATTTATAGATTCAGACTTGTTTTTCATGGGATAGATCCAGGTATATCTACTATAGTCATCAATGAACAATATATAATACTTGTATCCAAAGGTTGAATGTATGGAAGCAGGTCCCCAAACGTCTGTGTATATTAAGTCAAGAAGAGCTAGAGTATGTGAAGTGGATAGTTTGAAGGGCAAAGAGTGTGATTTACCAAGTTGACAAGCATCACATAGTTGATTGACTTCATTGATATCAACTTTTTCATTACAAGATTTGAGAACTTGTGACATAACATGTTTTGTAGGATGTTCAAGTCTCATATTCCATAGCTTAAGTATAGACTCATGCTTTCTAGACTTTTTGGACTCGATAATAAAGGTAGAGGAATTCAATTTATTTAGATAGACATACTAATGACAGGAAGACCTTTTAACTCGATATGGGTGCTCAATTTGGTACAATACATCTTTAAGCTTCCCTTCGAACAACACCTCCATTATTTGCTTGTCCTTGACAACACAAAATTCAGGATGAAACTCCATAAACACATTGTTATCAATTGTTAGTTGTGAAACACTTAGCAATTTTTTTTTAACTGATGGAACTAACAACACACTATTGAGATTTAAGAATTTGTCATTAAGTGAGCTTAGTTGATTTGTGCCAATATGAGAGATATGCAGTTTGTTTTCATTACCAACAGTAAGTTTTTCCTTACCACCATACTCCTGTACTTCAACTAAATTTCCTCTATGAGCTGCTACATGATGGCTTGCTCCTGCATCAGCAAACCATGCTAGATCTGTAATGGTGCTTGGTGAGGCTACAAGTACAACTGGTCCTGATGAATTTTCTTAGTATTGTTGCACAGGTTTTGTTCCCATGTACCTTTCATCATAACGGTTGAAGCATTTCTCTGCTGAATGGTTGTTGATACCATGGATTTGACAAGGAGTTTGCTTCCAGTTTGCGTGAATCATCTACCTCTGCTCCTTCCTCCTCTGTTGTAGTTACTTCTTCCATCATAATTGAACATGCCTCCTCTGTTTACATGTGATCTTTGCACAAGGTTTGCTGAAGTATGGCCCAAGTTAACTGAGGCTATACTGGTTTTAATAGTATTAAGGTGTTCAATTCTACTTTCATAGGTCATCAACACTGATTGCAACTCATGCCTGGAAATGGAATCACTGCTATTAATTTGAACCACAATAGGAGTATATGCCTCATTTAATCCAGCAAGTAATTGGGTAACAAGATCAGCATGAGGTAAGCTTTTCCCAGCTATTTCGAGGTTATTTGCTAACTGCTTGGCCATCTTTAAATATTGATCAATGTTCATTTATCCTTTCCTTGTTCTTTGAAGTTCACTGATGAGGAATGTCACTCTTGATTTGTTCAAGACTCCAAAGCTCCCCTTGACAGCATTCCAAAGGGTGCAAGAAGTTGAAGAACCCATTACTCTCATAGAAATTTCAGGTGTCATTGATGAATAGAGCCAGCCCATTAGAAGTTGATCAGTTAACATCCATTTTCCATACTCAGCATTGAGAGTCATTTCAATTGTGACACCAACAGATCCATTAGTTTGTGTTGCCAGAAACTCTGCTGGACAAGCTCTTGTTTATATATATATAGATATAAACAAGTTTAGAGTACTGAACAAGTAAAAACTCATGTAGCAATCACGTGAGTTTGCAATATGGTTACAACAGCAATATATATAATGAGTGAACATTTCAACAAAATGTCATAATGTGTTAGTGGTTTGAGGGTCATAAGCTTTATCAATCGGGTGTAGCAACAGTGATGGATACGTCTGACGGGGTGATCGCCTAGAGACTAATGTTGATGCGACGGTAAAGTCGAGCCACAGACACTATTGAATCAGAATTCTTTGCAGGAACTCGAGAGGTGAAATGGTCACTGTTGCTGAACGTTACATGCTCTCTATTTTATGGGAAGCGAACTGTGTGGCACACCTACTTAAGAAAGAGGTGTGCTTTACGTATCAAAATAGTTTGTGATTAGAACATCATTTATATGTCGGCCTCTCGATCAACATACCAGCCATGGTGTCACTGACGGCAGCTTTACTTAAGCCTCGTGACCCTATCGTAGCCGCAGTTGCCCAACTTCGGCCACATATTGTAAATATTTCATTTAATTGTAAAATAGTTAGAAATTAGAAAATTTTAGTATGATTTTAGAGACTTTAAACTTCTACTCCCGTCGGATGAGTTTTTGTTACTAAGTCTATCATATGGGATATTAGTCTTTCAAACATCTTTCAAGCTTTCTAGTGTTCGCCCCCTACACTAGCCATTGTAATTTTCTGCTTTCTTCTATTGTAATTTCTAGTTTTCAAACAATCAATGATCAAGTTATATTCAATGCATTTCAATTTCATGTTGCAAATTTTATTTAAATTGTGATCAAATTTCTTTTCGCCCCGAAACAACCAAGAGAAGGCGGAAGGTTGTCTAGCGGAGCAGACAACTGTCGCACGATGTCCCTTTCTGTGCTAAGAAGAAAGGTAACCCGTGAAACATGGCCTGCCTCGCTCATTGCCACCCGTGAGACGAATGTAGGGGCTAAGGATACTATGCTCAAGCTTTATGTGGGTCTTAACGTCTATACACATTCTATAGGAGTTGGGTACTAGCACTACATTTTTCAAGCAATTTGGATATATATAACTTCTCACATGTATACTGCCTTAGGAAATCTTTTCATTTCTTGCATTATAATTATGACTCTCTTAGCTCCCATCATTTTATTTCTTTTGTTTGACATACCATGTTAAGGGTCCATATCATGATGTACTATTAGTATCAAAGAATATCAGGCATTTATCCGTAATATTAAACGATAAATCACATTGCTTAAATATCGAAATATAAATCAATATATAAGAACTTGGATTCTTGATGAGGTTGACCTTTCAAAATGAAATACAAGATATCAGAATTCATTAAACTTAAACAAGTAATTCGATAACAAGTTTGACCTTTTAAAGATGGAACCCAAGTTTGAACATGCATATTTCTCATCACATTCAAAGCTCGTTGCTGTAAGAAAAGGAAGAAACTTTTAATTACTTATACAGCATACAATCTTTTCTGTCACCATTCCAGGTTCCACCACCCGTGGGAGCAGGAAAATCAACCTTTAATTCCACACATGCAACTTCCAAAGTTGTTTGTCTTCTCCAAAACTCCCCGGCCATAAATGTAGCAGTCGTTATTATCCTCACTTCAAAAACCATGCTCCCTTTACGTCGTTCTTCTAGCATATCTTCCACCCATGGGGCTTCAGCCGTGTTATAAAATATGTCATCAGAAGCAGGCACGAAAAAGTCAGTATCCATATGGATTTCTTCTGTTCTCTCCACTTGAAAAGAATCGATCGAGGATGTATCGAGAATGAAATTCTTGTAAACAAGGCTACTTTCGGTTTGATCGAAGGAAATATCGAGTTTCGTGTTTGGATTCTTCAAGTTCAACCCGGCTTCCCAATTAGCCTTTAGTGTTGATTGGGTGAAGTTGAAATTGGGAATGGAAAACGTCTGGACTTCAAAATGGGGAACGTCTGAACCGAAAATAACCCACAATATGAGGCTCAAGAGGCATACACCGAAGATTAATGCAACCGTAAGGCAAATCATAACGCGAGCAAATGTGTTGCTCGATTTGGGCTTTGTGGTTGGGAATGGTATTTTATTGGACGATGTGTAGGCAGGACCGCCATGATATGGTGGCGCAAGCTCTTGATAGGGAGGAGGGTCTGCCGGGTATGCTTGTGTTGGGGAATACACATTCGATGGACCTCGTATAGATTTCTCGTCGACCGGTTGAGACATGGCTGTCCCTCCCTCCTCTCGTCTCTCCCTACACATGGAAAGAGAATTAAAGACACGGTAGGTTCCCTCAAACCCAGTTGAATTGAAGAGGAAGAGGATCCTCTTGTTTGAAAATAGGTGCTAGAGGCAATAAAGCCTATGATTTTAGTGGTTGAAATTCATGTGCATAGTTAAAGTTCCTAAATTTACTGCCCAGTCAACCATTTTTTACCGACTTAAAAAAATGTAATAATGTCAAGATTCTTAGCCTTCAAATCTTGGATGGCTACATAATAAACATATATCGAATAATTTTGACATTAAATTGACATAATCAATGATTAATGGATAGAAACAGAGGAAATGAGGAACCAACACAACTTGAGCTCTTGCAAAATGATAGTCGATCGAATTTCAAAATGATTGTACACAAATGGCACCAACGTTGTCAAACAATTGTACGAGGAGCAAGTCAAGCTCATGACGATTCAAACCATTCCATTAACATTTAAAATTGAAAATTTCACGTCCCTTTACATAGTTCGGCATAAAAATAAAAAAAATAAAAAAAAAGGCAAAGCCAATTCTCTAGATACAAATATAAATCCAAATGATCGTAGTGGGATTTTACTTATTCTTGAAGCTCTTACTTTTATTTAACTCCAACAAACCACACACGGAGTTTCCTCTACATCATGCCACAGCCAGAGAAATAAAGCTCAGTAAGTCCGATCATTAGGTAAACTCACCGAAGGAGGAACATAGCCATGGCACTCTTCTCGCTTGACTAAATTCTTCTGAGGGGGAAGTTGAACCTCAAGTTTACTTCTCATACCTGCTATTATAACAACAAAAATTTTATTAGTACATGTACATACATAGATATCAAGGATGGAAAATTGGGCTCCCAACTTCCCATTTACCCAATTTAGCTCAGGGAGGGAGGTCTACTATTGAGCGGAAACCTACGTAAAAAAAGCAATCTGACCTATATGAATAAAGCACCCAAAACTTTACATATAGAAATGACACTGCCCTTAAACAGAGACAAAATCCAAAAACTGAAAATCATCCACTAAAATTTTAAGTTACACAGTATTCTCAATCCTTAAGCTTACAATATTCAGTTGATATTCCACTTATAGTTTTCATCTCTTTCATGATTTGCTAATCTAATTCAAATGGTATTAAGATTTGTTTACTTTGAATCACGCTATTCTATTACTTTCATCTTGGAAGGAAATATAGTAATAGGTTACAGAAATGCATGAAGCAAAGTCAAATCTCCTTGACAATCAAATCTAGAAAGGAGAAAAGGTGAAGTTAGCTGAATTTTTCCCTGCTTTTACCAAAGTGAAAAGGCCACTGTGAAGGGACTATCAAACCATCTTTTCTTCAATATGAAAATGTACTTAGGTCTTCTTGATTTTCAGTTTTAAGGCTAACACAGAAGCAAAACGCACTCCCACATGAAACAAAAAAGCAGTGCATCATTAGTACAATAAAAGACATCACACCCCAGAAACAAATAGCACGATACCATTGCTTTATCCCTCCTTTTTCCCCTACTCCTTCAGGTTAAGCTTGCTATATAGACGATAGTTTTATTTGAAAACACATTCAGTTCACATAAACAGAGGGATGAACTGAATTAATTTTTCCCTTATTAGAAAACCACCTATTGAGTCTTTTTCTTATATACTGACTTCTAGAGAAGCAGAGTTATCCAGATCGTTAAAGCTCCGAGGCCTTCTGTTACTTTCTTTTCCAGCTCTTCATGGATTAAATTCATCGACCCTTAGCTTAATATTCAATTTATTCATATTGCCCTCCTAATACTTCAATTTTCATAAGTTCTTGCAAAATAATTGTTCCCGGGCCGCAAAACAAAAGCAACAAAAACCAAGTAAAAAAACTTTTGGGGTCACATTCTTTTCTCTACTAAGCTTTCCACTCTCCCAACTCAGATTTAGGTCCATTTGGCATGACTTTGAAAAGCCAAAAGCTATTTTTGAATAGGTTTGGATAATTTTCTGAAAATGCTTTGCTTTGCTTCGTTAGAATGGGAGAGCTTTTAGAGAAAAGGTATACACGCTTCTCTTCTACAAAAAGAAGCAAAAGCATATGCCCCCTGCCTGAAAGAGCTGGAAAAACATATGCCTACGTCCCAGCCATGGCCTACACAAGTCACGCCTTCGTGAAGTGCCTAAACGGCCCCTAAGTAAAGGCAGCCTCTCGTTCAAATTGCCCACTTGAGCAAAACTACTATCTATTTTAAGAAAACAAAGTTGTGACAAAAATATAAATAATTAAATTAATTATAAAAACCTTACAGCATTGGCATTCAAATAGTCCTAATTACAGTATTAACTCACCATGACCACTTCTTGCATATTGATTATTAGGACTTCTACCGGTGACAGTGGTGGAGCTATTGGCTGAAATGCGAGGAAGAAAAACGCCAGTTCCTCCCTGAGAACCCACCCCTAGCCCACTTCTCGGAATTGACAATACCCGGTTCGGCATTGAACGGTGTTGCTGCCTTTGCAAAGTCCAAGGTCTTGCTTCGATAAAGGTATGAAGCTGCAGAAAGCGAAACGAAACCATTAATACTTTCTCAAAACCCGCCTCTGTACAAAGCTGACAAAGCGAAACCAGAAAAGGACAGCACAGGAAATGAATGCAAAAGGAATAAAATAGATTCATTTTTTCCCCAATTTTCACCAGAGATTGAACCGGGTTCAAAAACTGATACGGATAAACCGGTGAAGAACCGGTCCATCTGCTCCCTGTACCACCTCCCCCGCCAATACATCCAAAGCACGCAACCGGTCCCGACACCGCAGGCCTGTAAGGAACCTCCGGTTTAAACCCCTGCAACCCACAAAGCAAAATAAACTTGAAAAACACAAAGACTGATATGTAATTGCATGTATATTTCAGTTTAGCATGCCATACCTGTAGAGATTTAGAGAAATTTGGACGTTGATGAACATTAAAATCAGAAAACCGCTGAGCCAAGCCTTCCCTGCAACATGGCTTAGAGGTAGAGTAGTAGTTTAATGGCGAGTTGAATTTAGTTGAAGCTTGAACATCGTCCATGGAGAAAAAATCAGAAGGAAGCCATAACTCTCCATCTTCCAAACTTTCAGCACCAAAATCGTCCTCCATTTTTACGAGTCACAGAGTGTGTGAAATTGGGGAATTTCAAGGGTCGAAAACAGGGACACGGAGGGTTTTCAAATTGACGTTACAATTCTACTTTCTGCAACTATGGGAAGTACGAAAAAGAAAATCTTGAGAAAATAAACAGAAACGAAAAAGAAATTATAAGCCGAAGAGGGATGGGAAGAGAGCGTGTGTGTTACGTGACCACGACTACTACGCCGTGGACCGTACTAATCGGCGTTGGTCTCCACGACGTTGATGGTGGTTTTCTTTGAGTGTGTGCTGGTGAGGTGAAAAAGTAAATGCAAGGGTCTGTTCGTTCAGGTAAAAAGTGAGTTGAGGTGAAAATAATGGGTTAAATACTCCAATAGTCCCTTAACTTCCATCCATGTTTCTATTAAGTCCCTAAACTTTAACTTTTTTTTCTGAGATACCTTTTACCTTTCATACTTGATTCTCACCCACCTTACTTAACGTCCCACTAACTCATATGCTAATATGGCAAACATAGACTGAAAGCTTGTTCGGAAAAGTATAAAGAATGTGTAATTATATTCACACCACAATTCTTATTAGTAGCACAACATTATAATTTTTCTTAAGGTCCTCATTGTCACGCTTTTGTAATTATTATTATCTTTTAAAAAATATGATTGGATATTAAGTTATTTTACACCTCTTATTTGACAGAAATCAATAAAAGTTTAAAAATGTACTAATTAATAAAATGTTAAAAGTAAGAATGTCGGAAAAATAAAGTTAAGGGCATAAGGATTACAGTAAGCAACGATTGAAGACTTCAAAAATATTAAAATTTGGTGTAAGAAATAAAAAAGAAAAGAAAAGCACTGTGAATATAATTACCCTTAAAGAATCGCTAAAAAATTGAAATTGAAATCGACAGTTAATATTTATCATACATTTTATTAGGCATATAACTTTTATAAAACCTTTAACTATAAATTCCAGTTTTTAATAACTTTTTAGTAGATTTTGATAAAACATGTCATTAAAAAATTCATAAAAACTATGAGTATCGAAACATCTAATCGAAAATGAAGGAAGAAAACAAGTTTTAGAAAATAGATGACAAACATGAGGTAATTTAAATTTGTTTGGTCAGTTGATAAGTGACTTTTTACACTTATCTGAAACTCCAAAAGTGAATATTTGGAAGTAACTTCTATGGAATTACTACTTAATGTGGTTAATGTAGACTATTGTAGGATAAATGCTATGTTGAAGGGTTATTAATTTTTTTAAAAAAATGAAAACGGGCCAAAAAGGCGAAAGATGAACAAATGTAAAAGTTTAGGGCCTAAACTACAAACTTTCAAAACTTGATTCTGAGCAAGGATGTATAGTACCATCGAAGAGGACAATACATTGATCAAATTGCATAAAACTTAAAGTTGATGGACTCATTCGCCCCTATTTCTCTTTCTCTATTTCAAAACTTTTCATTTTCAATTACACATTCACACAATAAAATATTTTGTACATAAATTGAAATTTTTTTTCCTACGTTTTAATTATACATTCTCCAAAAAATCACTATTCAAGATATCATTTTTTCCCCAATTTCTCTTTATAATGACCGTGTGACAGGAGGCTAAAAGAGATGAAAAAGGATAAGAAACTTAAGGACCAAATTGAAGAAAAGCCAAAGTGTATATACCTTGAGATCACAACGTCCCTCTGTTAGAGTTCCTGTAGGCGACATGCAATCGCAATGTGATCTCATGGTTCACCTCGATAGAAAAGATTTTGTTTCTACTCATGAAATGTAATTCAAATTTGTTTTAACCCACTTTGTCTTTGGAGGTCAATCTTCAAGAATGAAGCTTTAGGCCCCGTTCGGGAGGGCTTAAAATCCAATTAAAATTGAAAATATGGCCGTTATTGGGTCCCACCCGTCTAATAAAAGTCAACAATAACGGCTATATTTTCAATTTTAATCTGATTTTAATCCCTCCCAAACAAGCTCTTAGAGAGAGGACAAGAGGCAAGATACAAGAATACTCATTCATACACAGAAATTGAAGATTCTTACTTGGATTTGGACCAAAAAGAAGGTGCAAATGAGATTGTTCAATAAGAATAGAAGAGATTCATGGAATCAAGATTTTTCTTCTTTTTCTTTCTACAACTAAAATTCGAGTGATGTTTCATTATCCTACATAAAATAAAAGAGGGAATTTGGTGGTACTGTTCATAAGCTGAGCCGAGCCAAATGGCTTTATGGCTCGGCTCGGCTAAGCCCTTTTTTTTTTCATTCAATATTTTTTCAAGATGAAAATGGCTATACGGTTCGGCTTGGCTAAGCCCCCCCCCCTCCCTCCCCCCCCCCCCGCCCCTTTACGTTTGATTCAGTATTTTAAGTTACAAATATTCGTTTTAAACGATTTAAAATTTGTTGGAAATGTTGAAATGTTATATGATTGATAAATTTTAAACGTTTGATTCAATATTTTAAGTTACAAATATTCATTTTAAAGAATTTAAAATTTATTGAAAATTGTGAAGTGCTGCCAATTTAGGGGTGGGTATGGGTTTGGATTGGGTCGATTTTTGTCTCAACTCAAACATAACCTAACATGATCAGTTTGATCAAAATTTAACACAACCAAATATGTGTAAATGTTGAAACCCCAACACAACACAACACATCCCAATCAAGTATCGGTCGGGTTGAGTTGGGTTGATCGGTTTGGGACGACTTGTCAACAAAAATTTAAAATCATCCAATTTTCTATTATACTAAATTCGAATAGATAAGATTAAAAAGTAAGTAAATAAATAAATAAATAAAATTATCTATTATCTTATTCAATCATCATTAGTCGAGCCTACAAAGAACAAAGTGCATTTAACATAACATGAAAAACTTATACTACATTTCTTGTGGGAAGAGCAGTTTGCTCCTCCTCTAAAATATATCAAGGTAATTATAGTTACACTATCTACTCATACTTATTAGGTTTCTTTTACTTTTTTAAGCATTTTATTATTATTATTTTTTTAAGTGGCAGGTTGGGTTGGGTTGGGTTAGGCGGGTTTATTCCTTTTTCATAAGTTAACCCATAACCCGACTCGACCCAACCTAACTCGCTTATACTGCCAACCCACCCAACTCATGTAAAAACAACAAAAAAATCGACCCAACCCGATCGGGTTGGTTCGGTTGGGTGGTTTTGACGGGTTTAGTCGGATTTTGTCCACCCCTAACTACCGTGATAAATATATGATCGATAAATTTTAAATATCAAAATAATTTTACATTAATTGTGAAACGTAAAGTCGTGATTGTTTATACTTCTTTTTAATCACAACCTCATTTTAGTGTCTTTTTTTCAAACTTTAAGGCTCGGCTTGGCTATGCCCTTTTTTTTTTTTTTTTTTTTTTTTTAACGTTTGATTCAGTATTTTAAGTTACAAATATTCATTTTAAGATATTTAAAATTTGTTGAAAATGTTGAAGTGCGTCCATGATAAATACACAATCGATAAATTTTAAGTATCAAAATAATTTTACATTAATTGTGAAACGTAAAGTCGTGATTGTTTATATTTCTTTTCAATCCGAACATCATTCCAATATCTTTTTTTCGAACTTTATTTTCGTACAATTTTTCGTTTGATTCGATATTTCACGATAAGAATATCCATTTGGACCGATTTCAAATTTTTTTTTAAAAAAAACTTAAAATTTGATGATGATAATAATAATAATAATAATAATAATAATAATAATAATAATAATAATAATAAATAAATAAATAAATAAATAAATTGTCGATTAAGTTTAAATATAAAAAATATCTTAAATTATTAAACGTAAAATCATAATCGTTCATTTTTCTTTTCTTTTCTTTTCTACCCACTCTCAACCCCAATATTCACACCAATTTATCTCAATTTTATTTTTCTTCAGTTTTTACGTTTGGTTTGATATTTTACACTACAAATGTTCATTTTCAGCTATTTAAAATTTATTCAAGAGTTTAAAGAGCAACCATGATAAATATATGATTGATAAAGTTTAAATAACAAAATTATCTTACACGAATTATTAAACATAAAATCATATTTTTCAATCTTCCTTTGAAATATTGAAATACGGCTAATATAAATATATGATCGATAAATTTTAAATATCAAAAATAATTTTACACAAATTATGAAACGTAAAGTCGTGATTGTTTATATTCATTTTCACACGCAACCATCATTTCGATTTCTCTTTCTTCTCTCTCTCTCACGAAGTTTCATTTTCCCACAATCACCCATTCTCTGTATTCCACTTCCACACGCAACCAAGACTTTACACATGTTGAAAAGATATTCGATGGAATTTATGAATTTAAGTGATCGCTTGTCATTTTTTTTGCCTATATGATAAAAGTTTTCGTAGTGTTGTAATTTTAATACTGATAGAGATCCTTGATTTGTCTTAAATTCTACACTGTATTATCATTAATTAATTAGTCTCGACTACATACGTCTTGCATAGGGTCCTGATAAAGAAATTAAATACTGGTGCAACTAATACATTTAGCCCTTGTTTGACATCCATTATTTTTCTTTCTTTATTTCAACCACACATTCTATCAATAAAATAATATTACACATAAATTAAAAAATACCTCTTATTTTTTAACCACACATTCTCCCCATCAATCACTATTCCAGAATTTATTCTTCTCGAAAATGGGTGTCAAACACAATCTAATTGGAGATTCTATGAGCACGAGATGAAGAAGACATGATGTCTTACATCAATAGGTAGAAAAGGGAACGCTATGTTGAACTTCATTATATTTTTAGTAGGACATTAACACCTAATAATCTATAACCTATCTTTTTTTTAAAAAGAATAAAGAGACTTTCAAACGCAAAATTTAGAAAATAAGTTTTGAATCAGATCTCTTAATATTATTTTTGTCACCTATTATCATTTCAAATGTTTTAAATTTAATGTAACTAATGGTTAAGACAAATAATTTTTTTTTTTTTTTATATTTACGCTATCATATAGCCAAATATACTATGGCACGTGTTTTATGGTTTCACATCATAAACATGATACATTTTGATGAAATCTATCTTCCGGTGCTTCATTGATGTTGGTTTCATTAATCTTTCATAATCACGTTATTAAGTAGCCAACTACACTGGTAGCATGTGCATTGCACGTGCGTCTCGTTAGTTATTTTTAAAAAATCAGTTTTAAAATACGGTCTTGCTAGGGGTACATCACCCCTTACATAAGGGGTGACATAATGGCCAAGTGGCGCCTCCTCATTGGAGGGGCACCTTGGTCCACATGTGGGGCCTCGACGCCCCTCCAATGAGGAGGCGCCACTTGGTCATTATGTCACCCCTTGTGTAAGAGGTGATGTACAAGAAGCATTATTCTTTAAAATATTCAGCTAGATTTCGTCATTACGACGAAGATGAACCCTTTGTTATGAATTTTAAATTCCAATTTTGAGACATTGGGTGCTTATTATATTTTTTTTTATGCTTTCAATTACTTAGGCCCTGTTCTCTTTGCCGTTTTCGAGTCGTTTTCTGTTTTCAATTTTCCAAAATAGTGAAAACGCGTTCTCTTCCCTATTTTCGAAAACGCGTTTTCGAAAACAAAAAAAAATTTTGCACTAAAAATCCAAAACGAGAAAAATCTCGTTTTGGACATTTTCTGTGTTATCTACAGTAAAAAGTCCAAAACACGCGAAACAACAAAACCTTTTGTCCCTGCTTCTCGCTCCTGAACTCACACACCCATCTCTTCTTCTCTCCATTCCCCCGCCGACTTCTCTCTTCTCTCTTCTCGACGCCGGCGATAGGACCGGACCTGAGGCAAGGCGGGACTTCTCTCTCCAATTCCGCCGCCACCCACGGGAGTAAGCGCCATTTCTTAACGTTCCCATTTCCAAACGCCACAATCCCAATCCCAATCCCTAACCCCCAAATCCATTTCATTTCTCATATGTGAAATCGGTCTTCTGTAGAAATAATTTAGTTTAGCAATCAAGAACCTAAAATCGGATTGTGATCTTTATTTTCATTCAATTTTCCCCAAATCTGAAATCGGTATGCACTTCTGCAAACAGCAGGTAAGTTTGAATGATGTCTCTGGGTTACTTTGATTATGTGGTTGTTCGTATTAATGCTTTTGCGATGTTGGACCTCTGGTGAAGCTGAAGTAGTAGGATTTTCTAATTTGGCTGTGAAAAGGGTGGCTTTTGGGCAGTTTTGGATGGTGATTCGGTGAATGCATCTTGTTGTTTGTGTTAATTGTTAGTTTGTTATGGTTTCTGGTTTTGCTCAATGATCATGTCTTTATATCTCAAATGTTGAAATTTGATTATGATAGTTTGATTTGAACTTTGGGTATTGTTGAAAATTGAAATTGCCACTGCTTCAAGTTTTTGTGAACTGATTTCTGCTACTAATTTGACATGGAGGAATAACATTACTGAATGGAAACAGAATGATGCTTGGATTGGTTATAATTCGACTTCCAAAAATCTTAGTGGGATCTTCACTGGTTATATGAGTAATCAGAAGCAAAAATCTCGGCTTGATTATAAGGTAGATTTGAGAGATTACTTACCTGAGTTGGCGAATTTTGGTTTGTTAGCAGCTACAGGGGAGTGCTTTGAGAAAAATAATGTTAAGTCCTGGGTGAAAGACACAAAAATCTCGTGCCTTAATCTCGTACCTTCAAAAACAAGATCTGGAAACCTTAAAACAACAGGACATTGAATACATATGATAGTCTTCTAGTCAGCTGAACGGCCTACATGGCAAGCAGAAGTGGGTGAAAGATGAATAGGTTGTTCTTGTAGCAAAATTGAAAAGAAGAAAGAACTAGAAGAAGTGGAAGCTGAGGAAGAACAAGCATGAAAAGGGATGATGACCTTAGCTCTGTGTGTTAAAATCTGAGAAGGATGTGAATCAGTGATTTTAAGTTTGAGTAGATTATAAATTTATAAGGAGGGCAAGAATCATTTTGGCAGAACTGGGGAAAGGGGAGAAGTCATGGAATGGAGTAGAGAAGATCAAGACATGGAAACGACTTGATGGTGGGATGCTGAACAAGATTGATGAGCAAATCCTTTGGGAGAGACAATAACAACATTCACATGTATCATGTACTGAAATTGTAACACGAACAATGATTTGGGTTTAGTTCTTGTGTTGTATTTCCGTGATACGATACTTTAAGGTTAGCAATTTTATTGATAGTTGTGTAAGAATCTAGTTCCACTTGTTTGATTGATTGGTAAATTGAACTTGTTGAATGTCTGTAATCATCTTGTTGGAAAAGAAACAGGATTCTGTAATGTAATTTATTATCATTGACGACGATGGTGAATAGTCGTTTTTAGACCAATACATATTGATTGAACTATTTATTTTATATTTTGTTCATCATCACACGTAAATTTCTAATTGTATCGATTAAACTATTTTGTCAAATGTAATTTAGGTTGTGTTTGTAATGTCTAGAAAAAAAACATTTGAAGTTTCACCAATTTTAAAATTTATATGTTATTTAATACTATATTAACATTAAACCATTAAAATTTATTGAATTATTAGATTTTTTGAATAAAATATTATTTAAAAAAATTTCAAAATTTCAAAGTAAACGCGTTTTCCATTTTCATGTTTCCAAAAACAGTTTTTCAGAATGACAAACAGAACGCATTTTCAGAAATTTCAAAACATACTCTCAAAACACAAAACACAAAACGAATTCAAAACTCAAAACACAAAACTGAAACACAAAGAGAACAGCCCCTTAGCTTCTAATTGAATTGAATTGATTTGTGATTTTTGTTTTATTCGAAAGTATGAATAAAGATTTTATCACATGATAACAATCGTTGTAGATTTCAATAGAGGATAGACATATATCGCTGTGACTTGCATAATTTAATTGAATATTCTTGAGTTTTAATGCATCTTTATATATTTGCGTCATTCATAAAGGTATATTAAAATCATGTATGACAATAATAATTTGAGAGTAAAGAGAAATTCGAAATCCCATTGCTCATCGAGTTTATAACCACTTTTTAGTTGCTCATCTTATAGATAATCTTAGGATAATTGGTTATAATATTAAATAACTAATAATTTTTTATTCAATTAGAGTTAATATTATTATTAGAACCAAATTATGTTTTCGATCCACATATGTACGGTATCTTACTCACTCTTTATTACTTGATTGACATGAAATTTTAATGATCATCGATCTAATCAAAACATGTGAACTCATCAAATTAACTTGATTAATTAAGTTAATTAACTTGTGCCTAGGGCTTTATCTACTTTAATCAAATCATTTATTTAAAAACTTAAATTAGAGATATGTTAACTTATTTGTGTTATAATAAAAAATTTCTAATTCATGTATATGATGATAGATTTGGAGAAATAAAAAAAAATAATACGAAAAATCTCAGTAAATGAAAGATAAGAAAAATTATTATTCAAAAATAACTCTGTATTGGGATAGATAGCTTGTTGCTCTTGGTACTCGCATTTTCTCTCCAATTAAGTTTTAAACTTTAAATTGTTAATGATTTGATTTTAAATTCAATTTTTAAATAATAGTTAATAGTTATTGACTGATAAAATCCTATTTTTAAGTTTGAATTAAAATGAAATGCTGGAAAAAAAAATCAAGGAAAAGACTCAAATTTATCAAGAACAAAGTTTTGTTATGATATGGACTTCAAGGATAAATGAATAAGTAGAAATTTAATAAAATGGTGTGGAAATTGTGTAACAAAAAAGATAATTTTCGCAATGAAAAATTATTCAACTAAAATAACGGACAATAATTTATGTTACGAATTTGAATCATCTATAGAACACCAAACTAAGCAATTTCCCAATAAATTTAGGGTGACTAAATTTCATCGCTTCAATACTACATGAACGTGTTGCTAAGTGAAAATATTCACGTTAAAAAGAACTGAAAAACATTGATGTCAACCTACAACAATCTCCCTCCTTTTGTCAAGCTTGGGATCGTTTATAAAAAACATAGACAAAGTTAACCGAGTACAGAAGAAAAAAATTGTACGATCCAAGTAACATGCATGACCAACCTTAGTTTAGATCTGCTGTTGTGTAAACCAAGAAAGAACCTCCTGTATAACTGGATATCAAAGCCTTTCCAAGTGAGGTAGGCTGAGAAAATGCTAGCTGCGTGTGTTCAAGAGTTACGCCAGTGCAGAAGCTCTTCCTACAATCAAAGATAAAATTACAATAAAATGGCATTAACAAAGAGAAGTAACAATTCATAGAGCTTCCGGTGATGTCAAATACGAAGGTCAAGTAAATCAAAGAATTTTGCTTACCTTGCTGCTTCAAGTAGATTGGTGGCTATGCGCTTTCTCCTGTTATAGGGAGTGACCCAAATGGCTCTAACGCCGCAAACAGCAGGTACTCCTTCATCCTCGCACAAAATTATTCCATCAATGCTTTTCTCTGACTCTACAGCAGAAGAATCCCTTCTTATGATTTCCCTCTCGAAACTCACATTGCCAAATTGAAGGGAAACTGAACTACTCCTTTCTTTTGCAGCGTCACTATCATGTTTTTTGATAACTGAGCTTGCAGATATCCTGTATGCCTTCTTTATTGATTCAGTAACTAGACATCCAGATATCCTTTGGGAAGAAACAAATAGGTAAACCTACAGTCATGGAAAGGGAATAAATTTTGAAATTTGCCAGATAATGGCTTTAACTTGGTATTTTATGAAATGAAAAATTAGTGTTCGCACTCTCAGAGAAAGTGAACGAATACAGATTATAATGACATTCAATATAAAACTCAAGCAGAGTAGCAACTTGAAGCATTTGCATCTCAACTATGACTTCGGGATCCATTCAGCAACACTTTGGAAAAACTGTCTAGATTTTGTGTGACGCTTGTCTGATGCTAAATAATATACTTATTTCAATTAATGACCTTAATGAAAACTTATACTTTCTCGAGTTCTAGAATTGGTCCTCTCTCTGAACACAGTAGCCAAAATATTAATATAGTACGCAACTAAGAAAGTGCAACTAAGAAACTAAGAAGCCCAATTATGGCATTTAGAAACTTCATCAAGGAGCCCAATTATGACATTTAGATATTTGTAGTCAACCACAAAGCAAACAATTCCTTCGATGGAAGTAAGCATATAATATGTCTTTGGTCATGTCAAGAAAGCATATATGATTAAACATGTCACTACACTGGCCATAAAATTTCTAAACCCTAAGAGAATAACCAAAAAATTTAACTAGAAAATTGTAAGTTAATAAATAAATCTCACTTACCACATGTAAGGAATTTGTTTTATTACGGAAAAACAATAATCTAAAACCTTATAACCAATAATATTCACAAATTACTTTCTAATAAAGAAAGCACCTTTGTCCATGATGATTTTTTTAAGACACTAAGTAATGAGAAGCAATTATAGGAGAAACTTCCTTTACCCCCTGTTATTATCTACTATGTTGATGAATTTTTGTACAGTCTATTTAACGAAAGAGGGAGACCAGTCTTCGTATTTGTAGAACTTCAGAATGTATACGTTCATTGAATGCAGTTAGAACTCTTACTAACAACTAAAGCTTCATTTTATTATCTCCATTTACCGACACAACTAAAACTTCTTGAACCTCAATAAACAATTACTTGAATCTAGTATGTTACTTAAAATCCATATGAGACAAACATATAAAATATTACGAAACAACAAAAAATTTAATTGACTAACAACCTTACAGTTCTTATGAAGTATCCACCCATCTCCAAGTTCCATTTCCATCATCTTGACAACATCCTGAATCTGAATATACACTATTTTTGAATAAACATCTCAAAGATTAAGAAATTGAATCTGCAATAAAGTACCTTGCTTTGCTGAGTATGAGGATCATCTCCTTGCACCAAAATAATGCGCCCTCTTTCAAGCAAAGGCACGTCAATAATCTTCTCATTTCGCCAACCCTGTATGATTATGTGATGTATAACTAAACAAAGACCAAAATAAGTAAAATATTATACACAAATCTTTGCCAGATAATTTCTAGACCAACTACCTTAAAAGAAATACCATGGGTGTAATTCTTGTGAACTGTCTTGTGAATCCTCTCATCACCTTCATCACCAGGAGCATACTTGAACCCGCATTCTTTACATGTGTGCAGTAAAAAATTAGACTGACCAACCTCCAAGTGTAATTGGGCATAGTTTCTCTTCTTGTTCAGAACCTTTCCACACTTGGTCAGTTCCAATTTTGTAAATTTCTCCACTGAATCTTGATTCATTGATTCTTTGCTAATAAATTTACTATATATTAACACAGTTCATACAACCATTGGAAGAAAACATCACATACAAATATACACAAAAAATTAACCCAAATTAGGGTCTCTTAAAAAAAAATCTCAATCAAATGGACACCCACAAAATATCGACATAAAATCAATTACATAAAAATTAGTACAACCAAAAAAGAATATCACTTCAAATGGACCACTAATATTTGAATTATATTGAAAATATAGATTTCAAATTTAAGCAATATGGAATCTGGGTTTTGTACCTGTCTAAGCATGGAGTCCTGCGCTTGTATGTGATGATGATTTCTGGCTCTTTTATAATTTTTTCAGAATAATCGCCAAAATCGACGGTAAATGGAGACTGGTCTTCAGCTTCTTTTTGTGGAGAAGAATCGGGTTTGAAGAAAGCACTGATTTTTGATTGCATTTTTCAGTTTCTCCCTTTTCCTTTCGCTGTTTGATTATTCAAAGATTGATAATAGGTAAGACTCTTGGGCCTTTAATTGGACGAAGAGTCTGTTGGAAAAGAAATGAGATCTTGATTTAACAAGATCCTTAATCCAATTCAAGTAAAAAATCTAAACATAAAATTAACATATTACATTCTGGCAATTACTGTCATATAAACCAGCAAAATCTTAATCTAGATCGAAATTCATAAATCATAACAATTAATAAATAACATAAAAGAACACAAATTTCCAAAATCAAATGATTCAAAAAAAGTAATTGCAGTACAAGAACCTGAGTGAAGCCGGGTAGTGGAGTAGCAGCTTGTGGCGGCGATAGGCACCGTCTAAACGAGGAAGGATGTGGGCTTGGCCGCTTGGGCTTCTATGACGTCTGTGTGCAAACTGGAAAAAATGGTGGTGGTGCTATCTTCCTCCGCCGTGGCACTGTGAAGGAGACTTTTGAGAAATTCAAGAAATGAAGAAATTCGAACAAAAGGGTCAAATTTCATTTATAAATTATATGTATTTACAGACAAACAAACCTCAGAATTCAAAGCGTCCACGCCTCAGAGACGATGATGGAATGCGGCGTCGACGGCGAGAGGCTGAGAGAAAAAATTCAAAGTTGTTTTAGGTTTGGAATTGGGAATTTTTTTAAAAATGGCGCCAGAAACATTTTGATCGAGTTAATTTTATCGCTTTTCCCTCCAACGAGTCAGGGACTTTTGGGCTTTGGGCTTTTAGGACGTTTTTTAGCCCGATAACCCAAACTCAATTATAATAGTGATAATTACACAAAATCATACTTTAAGTACCTTCCAAAATCAGATTGGAAGTTTAATATTTCCAAAATCAGATATTTTGATTAATTAATATATTATTACTAAATAAAATATATGATTAAATTAAATTAATTTATAAATCAAACCTCTCTTCCCCATCCTCTCTTCCCCGCCTCTTTCTCTACACTTTCCTCCCATCTTTCTCATCCATTACTCCAGGCATAGCCGCATACCACCGACAACGCCATCGTGTGCCACGTCCTCTGCTCTCTCATCTCCTCTCATCTCCCTCCTCCATCCTCCATTTGCGAAGACAGCACGTCGTGCCACCGTCACTCGAAGTGGCCATTGACAGTCGGTGTGCGTGGTTCGAAGCGGCACCACGCTGCTACAACTTTGTGACGCTGCGTTTGGCACTCACAAGCTACACCAACTACCGCAATATTTTGTGGTGGTTTCTCCAATTTGCTGTTTTTCTAAAGTTTTGATGTGTTTTTTTTTTTTTTTTTTTTTGTGATTGTTGCGGGTTTTGGGGGTTTTGTTGGTGGAGTGGTGGTTGTGGTGTCGTAGTGTTGTATGAGATGCTAGATTTTAACAGACGATGGTAGTAGTGGTTGATTGGAGTTGCAAATGAAGGTAGAGGCATCTTCTTTGCTGGAGTGGAGAAATGTGGTGGTGGTGTCGGTGTTTTGGAGGTGTCGATGGTGGTGTTGGTGGTTGTGTTGATGGCGATTGCTGTGATTGTAGCAGTGTGGGGGTGGCTGTAATAATTTTGAATTTGATTATTTAATGGTGGTTGGATGATAGTCGTTGTTGGTGGCGATGGAAGTGATAAAGGTGGTTGTGGCGATGGTGGTGGTTGTGGGTAGGTAGTAGTGGTCGTGGTGATGTCGGTAATTTTAGATGGTGATTTGTTGCCGGGAGGTGGTGGTTCAGGCGACAAGGGTTCTGTTGTCACCTGTGATGTGACCTATGTTGTGACCTGAGCCATGTGCTGTGACCTATGCTGTGACTATCAACAAAAATATGAGCGTTTAAAAATAACATGGGACCATGAACAAAATCGTGACCTGTACTGTGACCATTTGAAAATAACATGAGACTATGAACAAAATCGTGAACCATGTGCAATATATTCCATGACCTGTGCTGTGACCATTTGAAAATAATATGTGACTGTTAACAAAAATGTGAGACATGAGCCTTATCATGTTATCAATCATTATAAACAAAACAACAATGCTTTGTGACTTGTGACATGGGCTGTGATTTATGACTTGTGACCTGAGTTGTGATTTGTGATTTGTGACTTGTGACTTGGGTTGTGATCGTAAAAAAAACATGTCAACCGTACAAAAAAATAGCGGAGTTGTCGTCGGAATATTTTTGCCGGAGTTGGAACAACTGTCGGAATCGGAGCAGTCGCCGGAAAAAATCGATGCCGGAACGATCGCAGGAATATTCGTCGGAACGGTCGCCGGAATAATTGCCGGAACGGTCACCGGAATCGGAGTAGTCGCCGGAACGATCGTCAGAAAGTTCGTCTGAGTAGCGCGGTGATTGGAACGGTCGTCGGAGCGGTAGGGGTGGTGAAGATGTGATGAGTTAATTATATTATATTATAATTAAATATTTAATAATAAATTAATTTAATAATTTATTATTTCATAAATAAAAATTTAGATTTTTTTAATAAAAATTTAGATTTTTTTAATAAAAATCTGATTTTGAAAATTTCAAACTTGTTTTCTTATTTTTGAAATATGCTAAACTTATTCTTTTGAATAGGTAATCTTCCCATTATAATATAACGTTACTTCTTTCAATCGTATTCGAGGATGTAAAATTTAAGAGCATAACAAACCAAAACACTTCAACATCCCAACAATAAAAAAAAAAAAAATCAAACTACAACAATCCAACTACTTATAACGAGAAGTCAACAATATTATAACTAGTCAACAATTCGACACCAAATCTAAGAATCCTAAATCAACTCATATTCAAATGTAAAATACAATTTAATGTGTTAAAGGTCTACCAAAGTACTTGCTTGCATAGTTCGTTGTGACGTCAAACTGAACGAGAAATTAGAGCCACTATACATCGTCACCCTTACTCGTACGCAAAACAGTGAGATTCAACTTCGTCTAGTACTATCCAATATAATCTCGAATATTTTGCTTGGTCTGCTAAGTTTTATGTAATGTTTTTCAATCTTATTTTGAAAATAAGCACTTCTTGTCTTATTTTAGCATTTAAGTGTTAGTAAACACTTCAATTTTAAATAAAAAATAATAATGTATGGAAGAGGATTGAAAGTATGAGTGGACAAATTTTTATACGCTTAAATTGTTCATACTATTTTTGTCCGATGAGAAAAAGTTCTTGAACAATAATTTGACGTTTAAATCGACATTGGATCGGTTTGATGCAAGCGACAATTTCATTTGAAATTCTATAAATAATTTATGTTACAATGAGCTATAAAAACACATTGTAAGTCTGTCACATTGTCCACAACAAAATGGTCAAACAAGTCTAAATTGTGTTATTTGCTCATGTAATAAGCACCACAATAAGACAATGCAGTGACGTAGCCAAGAATTTAGTTCAACGGCCTTTCACAATTAACCTTAAAAGCTATGCATTTCTGAATGTTGCAATCGATGTGGCTGTTTTAGCTGTACACATTTTCTTTTCTTGCTTTCAGAAGGAAAAAGGTAACATCTGCTAGAAATACAAAATTGCAGATGTATGAGGTGAACAACTCAACAAAAAAAACGTCACTTTAAGTCGCACTATACTGCCTGCTGCAGCATATGAGTACTCGCTGATGCCGTTTCTCCCAAGTTCTGAGAGTCTATGAATAATTTACTGGCGATGGCTTTCAGTTGATCGTGTGCACTTTGAATCTTATGCTTTTCTCTTATGGTCATCAACTTGATCTCCACAGAAGACTGTAAAATGAAGAACGAAGTTACGGTTCCAATTATAAGTTATTTTCAAGATACAATCCAGAATACGAGGTAATAAAATATCATTTGATACGAATATTATCGTCCTTACGAGTAACGTGCTCAGATTCTGCAATATATTCTTAATTTGCATCTCGCACGATGAAAGAATTCGTTGAATCTTGACATCTTCATGCATAAGGAGGAGCATAGAGATAATGGCACGTAGCCTACTTGAAGAATCAATTGTGGAGGAAGTCTGACTATCGCTAGCAAGCAATGAACAGATCTCAGAAACCCAAGACCCCATCACATTTAACACAAGACTCAACAGCCTGTTGCTCCTATGGAACAGAATAAAGGGAGGCAGGAGGTAATATTTTCTTCTCTTTACACTAATAGCAGTAATGGACTCGTGATCATCTTCCAGGTCATTCTGCATCGAAATAATGATATTCAATTATAGCACTGGAGGTTGCCGACACAAGGATAAATTAAATAAATTTTTAAAATCCTGACAAGAGATAGGAGCTACATCAACTTCAGAAACGAATTATGTGCAGTCAAGATAACTAGGCAACATGCGCATGCTCCCTTAAGTGATGCTCTTTATGAAAAGCTGCAGGAGTACAATGGCCTTAAAGGAAACATCTGTAGGGCTTTCATATCCAAACAAGAAATTTTTAGTCTTGAAATGAGGTTTTTAAGATACAAGCATTATTTCGCAACGTTTACCCACTACATTTAAATAAATAATCTATTGACAATTACTCACTCTGTCCCATTTCATTCTTCTAGATTAGTATTTTAGTTTGTTCTAAAGTTATTCTGGTTACTAAAAATTCAAATCACTTTTGAGTTTCTAATTTCTGATTATACCCCTGTCATGTTATAGTGGGAGAAGGCTTAACTAAAGAAATGAAATAAACTATTAAACATTACCCTCTACAATATCAAATGGAAGTTCAATTTGGGACAGACTTGGATCATCAAAATTGACTTCTCTTTAGAATTTGGCCACTTCTACGCTCACATACTTCGACCCATTTGTACAAAAGCTGATGTTAATAGGAGCAAAGAGATTTCGTGGTAAGAGCCAGTTAGTGTATTAATTGTGGAAATGCCATATCTATCGCACCTAACAGAAGTGGTTTCTTTCAATTAATTGAACACAACTGCAAAAATTTTCATCCTAGCATCAAGGTAAAAGAAACTACAGCATGAATGTTTTGATCAGTCAGTCTGGTATATTATACATATATCTCAAAGAAAATAAATAAATGAAAATGACTTACAGATACAATATCCATCAAGTATTCTGGAAGGGTGTGACTTATGTTGATGATACTCTCTTCAGAAAGTCTCGAGGGTTTGGAGTCGAACGTAATCAGCAGTCTGAGAAGACCACACATATTATCCACCGGTTGTTTGGCACACTGAAGCATAAGAAAAGCAACAGCAAGAATCTGTATATCACAACAATGGGGAAGTAAAATCACTAATAAGAAAGGGCAGAAGAAGATGGAGAGAACTTACAATCAGATCAACAATTATTTTTTCCAGCATTTGGAAAACGAGATGAGCATCACCAATCTGGGACAGGCAAGAGCAAACAACACTAGTAACAGATTTATAAGTCCCACAATTTGACCTTGCTTCATGCTTCATGAAAGGATAGGTCTCTTCTGCAACACAATCCAATATTTATTTGAAGGACCATAATAAAGATGAGTTCAAAATGTGAGTTTAGAAAGAGATTAAGAGAAAATAAATGAAAAATCCTACAGAAAAATTATGAAAGATTCTTCCAAGGAAACATCAGATACTCCTGAAAGGGAAATATAATAACCTGACTTCGGTGCAATCTTTCTATGCATTGGAACTCACAAATATCATATAGCCTTCTAAACCCTTATTTTAATGTCAACAGAAGACTAACAAAAAGCCTTGCACCAAGCTAAAGAACCTGTTCCAAAATGTCGAACAGACACACCAAAACTTTTCCTAATAACCATGACATAAACATTTCTACTTATCAATCATCACAGTGTTCCAGCACAACAAAAAAAACCTAATTTAATTATCAGGGCAGAGTTCTAATGTGTTTGGCTCACTAAACTATTATTGGCTTTCTTAATTATGCCTAAACTCCTTGGTTTGTGAAATTTATTTGACAACATTCCTGAAAAAATTAACTGTGTTGATTAAGCGTCCCACAAGACTGATGCATGAGTATTGCATATGACTAGATAAGCCCGGAACCCATGTGAGTTATAAGTGATTGTAGTAAGAATAAAAACTGTTTCTCAATTCACATCAGTAGAGAGGAAAATTTGTTGAAAGATAGCAGCAAACCTTGCTTTGTTTAAAGATTTCAAACTGAAATATAGAGTCCAAAATGACATGATAGATTTGGCTTATGACTCTCTATGACTGGATAAACAGTGGAGATAGGTGAGCATACAGGTGAAAGCGTTTTTCTTTCTCCCTGCACATATAGCCTTTACAATATAATATTATTACATATGCGAGGGAGTATATAGTTTTGTTTATAGAAAAATTCAAGATCCATACTTGTTACAAACTTTCAAGATTCTGTTTAAAAGTGCAACTACGGTCCAGATTGAACTTGAGAAATTTCACAATCAAATCTGGCTTCCAAGGTTTCAATTTGTCACAGAACCACTTCCCTGACTGAGACAAGTGTTTAATTTCTTACAAAATCCTTTGGATAAACATTGAATTTGTAGCACGCAAGGACATGAGGTTTTGCTTCAATTCAAGATTCAAACCATCCAGTTACAATCAGCAATTGGCATAAATTCAGGATTGTGGTTCTTGATTCCAATTAGTAATCAGACAAGTCACAAACAGGAAGTATTTGTCTTGTTTATTCAAATTTGTTTGATTTTTTTACAATTGCAATATCCTGCTTTATGGATTCTTGAGGTCCAATGTCCAGGGTTTTTCCCTTGATAGAATTTTCCTCGTATGCAAGCACTAATTTTAGAAATTGACACTGTACAGCTTGTTCAAACTCCTCAATTGTGTTGAACTAGATCATAAACTAACAGTCAGGAACTACTTCTCTCAACTGCCACTCCCCAAAACAAAAAGAAAACGATGAAAAGCAACATAAACCGGAAAGGGAAAAGTAAAGCACAAATATTAACCAGTATGTTGACAAACGTCAAGACTACTTGATAAAGGGGAAAAAAAAAATGAACCCAAGTGTTAGAAAAGCTTCTAAAATGCTACAGCTATTACAAAATATAAATAGCAAAAAGGTAATGGCAATAATACTACTAGAACGAGACATGCAATGAAGACTCAATTAAAAGTACCTGGATAAACTTGGAACCGCGAAAGTAGAGTGACAAGAAAGCTAATGTAGTCAGCAACTTGGATATGCCCAACTCTATAAGCCGATTGCAGAACTTCCAAGATTCGAAAAAGTAAAGATGGCTCCAAATCAGGGCCTGCAGTGGCATAGCCAGAGAAACACTTGAATACTTTTACAGCAGAAAGAGAATGGATAACTGTAAAAGATTCTCGTACTCCAGAGACCAAATTATGATGTACATCTTCCACCCTTCTATTTTAACAACAAAAATTCTCTACATTTTTGTGCTCCTTCAGATGCACAAGAAGCACTGCCCATAAATATTTTTGCACTCATAAATGAAATCAAGAAAAAGCACAAATAGACCCCAAAATAGAGCATATGATAGCATCGGGAACTTTTAAATTCTTTAACTGCCAGTGGTATTACAATCATCCTTAAAAACTTCCAGACAGAAACAAAATATCGAGCCTTACTAAAATCTAAAACACTTCCCACTTTGACATCAATGTTTGGAGAATATTATTTTCCCACAAAGACCTCCGTCGGAGAATGAAGATAAGTCATGCTTCGCTGAACAGACACCAAAGAGAAACCTACTAGCTCAAGTGTGCTTTCTGGAGTACTGTCACATTAATACCCAAGATTTCAAAATTTTGAGAAGACTGCATTGATAAGAGGAATCAATATAATTTCCAGTGGAAAAAGATCAGATAACCACATTTATAATACTGAACAGTATAAAAAGAATTATGTAACCCAATTTATTACAGGACGCTCTTTAAAAGTTTCAGGATCAAAAAGATGTTATGGAACAGGTAAAACATGTTAATATTTGTCAGAATACAAGTACTAGTAAATTGCTACTCACACATAAGGTGATATACGAAAGCAGAAAAACTTATAGCATGGAACATTAAAATAACGAATTCAAAAGATCTTACACCTGTTACGCAATACTTACACAAGCAACATGACACAAGTGACTGCAGTAGAAGTGAGTCCATGAAAGAGAAATAATAAAGGCAACATATTGAGATTTCCTGAACATCTTCTGAAAGCCTTATGAATGGACCATAGCATACACTTCCTACAATATTAGAGCAGTGAGTTACCGACGCACAAAACTGAATCCATAAAATGAAGAAAAGCAGAATCAGAATTTTAGATGCAGGGTCCTTACTTTCATCTATCTGACTACTGTAAAAGTCTCTCATAATGTACTGCATGTTGTCGAATTCCTGAGAAAATGGAGTGTTGGGAGGGGCAGCTTGTCCCAGGCGAAGTTGAAGGCTCAACACAGCCTGCAATAATAGCAATCATCCACATATGACAATGGCAACAGCGAAAGCTTGATAGCTAGATAACTAGAGACTGCGTCTAAACAAGCACTTGAATGCAAGAAGATACCTTGGAACATGTAGGGTTTTTGTCACCTAACAAAGTTAGCAATGGAGCAAGCTCCCGTATCCAAGTGATCTGATAATCTAATATTGTAGGATCAGTTCCATCCATGTATAGCCAGTTTTTTTCCTGTTCTTGGACAAAAAGTCGAGGTGACAAACAAATACAGAAACCAGAGTGAAAGATTGGATCATACTTTTGATAAAATTGAACTGAAGTGACAGAAAGAAATGTAATCAAGTCTACAAAATCCTCTACCTCCTACTCCCTCCCAAGGGAGGAAAAAAAAAAAACTGAATTGTACCACATAAAAAGGTAAAAAGGATAAACAGACTTGCTCTTTTACTCCAAAAATTGCAAGAACCATTATTATAATAAACAAACTATTTGTGAACTATTCTATCTCTTTAAAGCTGAGAAACTCTTTACAGTAACAGACTAACAGCAACACTATTCTTGTCATTGGTGCACTTTGAAACATCAGCAGTTAAGAAAATAAACTATGTTATAACTACCCTATAAATCTGATTAATTAATATAACAAAACAATTACATTATCTGATTCGCCATCCAATTCACTGCAAAAAATTACTTATCACGTTTAAGTTTCTTCTTGGATGCATGTTATTCTTCACAATATACATGGGAAGTGATGAATGTGAAGATCCTAAAAGACCATCCTGCTCACATCACCACTGCATCTCCACAACTCTCTTCAAATACACTTAAGGTGGAGAATATGATTATGATCATCATATTGAATTAAACAAGTAAAATATTATGTCTACATAGATTGATCCTAAAGTTTCAACCAATTTTTGTTGTTCTTTCATCAGAATAACCCAGAGAACAATTGCTGATTGAAAATCATGTTAAAACATCCCAACTTTATTCTTGTATGATATGTAAGTGCAATCTAGTTAATATGAAAAGACATCACCAAATCCAAAACTTTTTCCTGAACAAGGAAATAGACATCTTACAGGATCAAGCATTTCGTTGATTGTAGAAAGGCAAGCTAATTTCATTGAAGACGCTGGATTGCAGTTCATGAAAGCCTCTGTAAAAGACTGCAAAAAAAAGCTACGTCTTTAGAATTCATTATTCAAGGAACCAAAGTCACATGATATAAAACCTGAGAATGCTAATATTTAGATTATCAAATGTCAAAAAGCCAACAAAGATGAAAAATAAGCATGATTTGAGGCAACATGTTAGGCAACTACTGAACAATCAAATAAACCGACACAAGATCAACAAACCTGGAGAATACGAGATCTCCAATGACCTGAAATTCCCATGGTTAGTTTTGGGATGTATGATATAAGTGGAAGTAAGTGTTTTTCGTTAAGCCCTTTATTTGACTGTATCTGCAAAAAACAATGTTCATTGTGTTACTTTATGTGGTATAAATACATTTCTGCTTCAACTAATGACATAACTAGAGAAGCTTCAACAGATCAACAAAGAGAAACTTAAAGAACAAGGACTTATAAGGCCATATCCCTTGCATACAATGGTTTATAAATAAAGTATTGTTGCTAAAGCTTGGAGAAAGAGCATTTCATGGTATTATCAGCTAATCATCTTTTTTCATCATATACTCACAGATTCAAATAACAGAAATTCAGAAATGAACCTTTGTAGATAGTGATCTCTCAATGAATTCCAGAAACTTTTCCAGCAAAGCAGTGGAAGGGTAGTTCCAGTTACTTAATTGCAAAAATATTTCAGTAATTACAATATTCAGCATGAAGATACGATCATCATCCTGCAACGGCATAAATAGAACAAAGTAAAGAAACTTATGTTCCTTTGAACATAAGCAAGAGTCATCAATGGCCAAGTTGACTACTAAAAAACAAGAAAGTAAAATATCCATATACCAAATAGAGAAGTGCAAAAAGTAGAATGATTAGCCACAAAAAATAGTTTCTAGTAGTAGAGTTCAATAACATGGTCGAAAAAGGATCACTATTAGGAAATTAAAAACTAAGCCCCTGTTTGGCTCCTATTTTCCAAAACTCCTAAGCCCTTGTTTGGCTCCTATTTTCTAAAACTCATTTTTCCTCAAACTCATTTTCAATCACACATTTCATGGGACCCACAACTTTCATCAAGTTTTCAATCAAGCATTTCTTCAACTTTTATCAAAATCCACTAAAATCTGACTTTTATCTAAACCAAACAAGGTCTAAATCAGATCAAACAAAGAAGAGGGTGATGTAGGACTGCTCTAGCAAAGCAGTTGGTTTTGCCACACACAGTTGTGTGAAGTGATTAATAGTGGTGAGCTGTGGTTCAATTTTAAATGTACCAAAACATTAACTCGGAGGGAAGAAGGGCATAAATTGGCCCTCAATAGGAACAGCAGCAAGAAATTTTCAATTGCATGATAGATATGGAACGCAAAGGAGTTCATAAACCATGGTAGTCCATACAATGCCATTATTATACCTTTTTTGATTGGTGATGAACTAAGTTGAGGGGAAAAATATCCCACAACTTCTTTAGCATCGCTAGTGAGATAAATTGATCGTAAGTAGTTGTGTCAGGCTTCTGCAAAGTAAGTAGAAGGGTTTGCGTATATTGTTGGCTTCTACCAATCCCACAACCCAAAAACTTGACTACAAGATCTATGCTTTGAAGTATCAATAGCATACTATCAAATAATGGTGCGCCAAGCTGAGGAATTGTGTGAACCATGGGCATGTAATCTTGAAAACAAGTAACTAGTATGGGCAAAAGATCCTTCAATTTCTTGGTAACTCCAGTAAACCCTACAAACAAGGTTATTGATGATCACAAGTAAGATGTCAAAGTCCTTCAAATGAAGAAATGGAGAAAAAAATTGACAGAAAAAAAAAAAGATTTGAAAGCAAAAATGCGTGAACATTATGCCAATTAGGGGGAAAGTTGAGTAAAAATTTGAAGAAATCATAACAGTAAAAAGGCAAAAGTGCATACTGGTCGGTTCTCTGGAAACCTCAGGCTCAAAAGCATGGAGAATGTCTTCAGCAGGAGTATTCTACAAAAATTAGCTTTGTATAAGAATTCAATCTAAAGAAACAGCTCACAAAGAGGAGACAAAACACCTCACCGATTAACCTACAACTATAAAATTTTCAAATAACACATCAACACATAGACAGCTCTGTTCACTATAGTACCAGCAGTCATTGACTTAAGATAAAGAAGATATTCGTGAAGTAGCAGCATATTTAATGAAAAAATGACCTTATAAAGAAGAAAGAAAGAACAATCATTCCTTCCCCACCTCCACTCAATTTAAATGTTTCCATTGAGGGAGCAACTATTTAGTAGGAGTCAGAAGGTAGGGTGTTTATGCCCTTTATGTGAGATAAAAAGTCATCAGTCAAGTGTCTTAACTTTCAGTATATGAAAAGTGTAAGTCAGATGATTTTATATTAAAGAGATAGATTAACAAAAGCAAGTGATTATTTTAAAGAAATGGGCTTTAATTGGGATGTCCAGAAAAGGAAATGAGTAGCACATGCATTAATTGGCAGAGAGAGAGGATGACAAGTGGTGAGATTGTGACATGGTTGCTTTTAAAGAGTTCATCCATGGAAGCATAACAAGGCAGCTGTTGATTTTAGTAATCACCCCAAACTCAGCAAGATAGGTAGATCATATATCTAGCTACAGGTTCCATGTCCAGATGAGGGCTCAACAAAAAGATTGCTGCCACAGTTCTCTCTTTGAAGTTACATGAATCAGATTTGCTACATAGGCATGTAGTCATTCCAACACATTCTTGTCCACAAATATGATCAAGGTAACTATATTCCATTTTCCAGAGTTACGCATATGAATTGGGGCATGGAAGAGAAAATCTTTCTATCAACATCACATGACAGAAAATTAAAAATTAAAAAAACTAAAATTTGCAAGTTGCATTAATTAACCAGAGGATACATTTTTAGATGACGAGTCATTTTCTCTCTTGTTACATGGCAACAACGACAAGCAGTGAACCAGTCCACCTAGAATGTTTTTTAACTTGCTCTTATCCTCTAGAAAAATTTGGTTCTTGCGCAGAATGTCTTCATAGTTCTGGAGAATCTGCAGATATGATTTAAAATATCAACTGTAGTTCAGGAATAAAGTAACAAACTCCACAGAGAAGCAAGATGGTAACACTTTTACAAAAGTACAATGTTCAATGTAAAATTGCATCAGCTACCAACTTCCAACAAGAGGACAAGACATCAAAAACTGAAAGAAAGAACTTTCAACAATTTTTAAAACTACAGAGACGCAACAACAAGGATGAGTAGAGATATAAAAATATCCAGCTTCAGCAGCTAAATCAACTCAGAAATGGCATATCCATTCTTTTGGTTCCTTCACGTAAGTATGCAATAAAAAGAGAATAAGTGGACATGCTAAACTAAGCCCCTGTTTGAGCTCCATTCTTTAACATTTTATACACAAAAACCCAAAACTTTTCCTTACTTTTTAACTACGTCTTCTCCAAAAAATCACTATTACAAAATCTATTCTCCTAAAAAACGGGGCTTTTGGGGCTCAAACAAAGGCTAAATAGAGTACCTCATACAAGGTGGTAAAGACCCTCCACGACAATTCAACATATATAAGGAACTCTTTCTGATCATCCACATAACTATGTAAATAAACATTCAACTAAAAAGACGTTGACTTTACCTTTTCAGCATATAAGGAAAAAGAAGAGGGATTGTACTGGACAACAAGATCAACAAAACTAAAAGCCATCAAGCGTACATCAATTGCTAAATGGGTCAGTGCATTGAAGATGTATGCCATCATCAAGGAAATCAATGGTCCCTGGTTATCCTACAAAAGGAAACCTACAGATAATTAGAGTAGAAAGTTTGAACCTACCTTTCTCACTAGGAAATAATGTACGCAAAATGGAAACAACAAATGCCACTATGTAATTACAAAGGGAGTACCAAGATGTGCACATAGGATATAAGGGAAATGCTGAAATGGCATAAAACCAATGAAATCCGTATTACAATAAAGGACTTAAATCTTAAAATAGAAAAACGTGAGTTCAAAATATAGAGGACACAATTTATGTCAGCAAATATTCCATATACAGGTTTGTCTTCTGCTACAATATGAAATTCAAGAATTTGAGCTTTTGTGGTAGAGACAAGCATAGACAGACTCTGAAATGCTAGGAGGATCCAATAGGAGTCAGTACAATGTAGCGTATGCAGAAAAAGAGATGCGATTTTTTAAATAAGCCAAGTTATTTATATTGTGAATTGTATTCAATGCCGAATAGATTTTTCCAGTGGGCACATGGTTTATTTTAAAATGTCGTGAGAATGAATTCTACATGACAGTTTCTAATCTTATGTTCTTCTCATTTGGAAGTTTTCACTTCCATGTTTGTCTGCAGTGTGTTTCATATAATTAGTTCTATATTATTTACCTATCCATTATAACATTATTAATGATGTTTAATTAGGACCCAATCATTTGTTTAAATTCCATTAATAGAACAACCGGAGATTTAAAAGAATGTGTGTAGAACTACATATCTGGAATTACACTGAAAATCCTTCAGAACTTCAAATTGAAATTCCAAAATAAGTTGAAAAATTCAACCAAAACTTTTGAAAGGTAACAGAGACACCTCCCTTACTCCCGGATAGAAAAAGATAAAAATCCAACCTATAGTCAGGTACACATTTCCCCATTAATATGGCCTAGCCACAACACAACAGAATTTCGGCAGTCAGGTTTTTTTCAAATGCAGAAAACAACATATATCTTAAACCGAGATGCACATAATAGAAAAGAGAATGATCAACTAAGACATTTTGGCAGTCCAGTTTCTTGAATTATCATGGGCATCAGGGTTATGAAGGAAAAGGATCCATTCAACACGCATCTTTAGTTTACAGTGAAGACCATCACTTGCAAAATCCTAAGATGAATCAGGGTATGATTGCCGAAAATCACAGCTATCAGACACAAATGGTAGCATGCAAAAACTATCCTAATCCAACGTATCTGCACTTTGAAACATATTAAATTAAGTATATATAATCTATGCAACAACTGTAATATTTTCTAAAATTACCTCTTTACATCCGGGGAATATTACTGACTTAAAAAGTTGATACAGTGTTTCACGGACCAACTTATCATCATCGCCAATCCGTTCACGCAGTTTCTCTATAACAGCAAGTTTATGCAATTTTAGCTCGGCAGGGTGCTTAAGGAATATATCTTTAATACCTATCAATGCATCTGGAGATAGAACAGGGTCTTCATGTTAAATTCATCACAAAATCAACAAGCAAGACATGAATCAGGCTACAAACAATACAAAAAAGTCAGCACATTGACCACTAGATAATTAATCAATTAAGCATAGAAGCAACATTGCAATGTTGACAATTCAAGGGAAAGAAGGCAAATCATTCATAGTTATCTATGCAGTAAATTTTCCTTTAGTTCAATCAAAGCATTCAGAACGAACTAATTTTTCCACAAAATATAGTTCATGTAACATATGGCTCAATTCCATGATGTTATACATGCATTACCATTGTGACATTTCCCCCTCTTTCAAGTTTCTTGTAATCAAACAACAAAATGTGTTACATATGGCGTTGCAAAAATCCTACCTTTACAAAACTAAGCTTACATAATAGTTCTAGCATCCTCAATGCACTCTCAAACATGGTCGTGACAATTACTTGCATTTATACATTAATAGATTTGGCACTTGTTTCAACAGAATGTATGATGAATTTTCATCTATTTTGATGGAACAGAAATTACAGGACTTAAAAAAAGCACCACCTTTCCGGACTTTAGAGTTATGATGGCTTGTCTGCTGAAGCAGCTCCTTCAATGTTAAACCCTTTTTGCTGACTGCTAAACCCGTCTTTTCAGATGCAACACTCTGTTCCGGAAGAACTATCGCTTTGGATTTGATTTCAGTATTTGTAGCATTTTTCGGAGGCGGCAATTTTCGACCAATTTTCCTCTTTATTTTCTGCAAAAAAACAATTTAACAAGTTGGAGAACTCAAAATCACATTCTGATATCGATATTTTCTCAAATTAAATTTCAAATATTTAATGAGTTGCAGATTATTACTTTGAAGTCTATTCCCCGTTTTTGCGGCTTCTTCGATTGGGCTTTGGTTTTCACCATTGTAGTGATATTCTGCTTGGTTTTTCTAGAAAGTAAATATATAAATAGAGAGAGAATTATTGAATTAAAACACTAATTGAGATTTCTTCAAATAATTGTTGCATTGCACATTAATTTCTTGGATTATTTAACTCGAAGAACATTCTTAATGATTAAATTTTAATACTAAATAGAAAAATTTCATTCATACATAGCCTCCATTTTGGGAAGAATTTAGAAAGGGTAAATTTATAAACACATACAAAAAAATGGTGGATATATGGACGATACTTGTGGGTCCATTTAAATGGGTGGTTAAAAATAAAGTTTCAACATTTAAAAATTAGTCAAACAAGGCATAAAGATCAAGATGAGTTATTAATATAAGAAAAATTCTAATTGACCAAAAAAAATATACTATACGATCACCACATGGCACTTGGAGTCATAATCATTTCAAATAAAATGGTTTTCCACATGGCACTAAGTTCCATTGATTCCAAGATAGTCTATAATGAAAACCTATTTTTAAGAAATTTAATCATAGGTTTTCTCTATCACCACATCTCTCTTTGATACGCATGACATCAATTTTTTATCAAACACTGGAAAGAAGATTGTCGTGAATTAAAGGAGAGGAAATCTAGTTAGTGATGTGTAGATGTTGAAGAAACCTTGACAAATATATAAGTCCTATTACCACATGATGCAACTTACAACCATGCCCTTTAGATATTAAGCAATGCACAATTTGGGTAAAAACATACACATGTTAGAACTTAAAAACATAAGACTAGATTTTCTTTTTGTTAACATTCAAGGTTTCCTTTAGAAGACATGTAAAAAAGATATGGATATGGTAAAGGCAAAAGAATGCTGAATAGAGTGCTTCACATCACTGCACCCTTTTGGCATGATATTTTTTTATTTTTTTTTATTTTTTACCTTTTTAACCCCCCGAAAGTTTGGCCATTTTTGTGATACTGTTAGAACTCAAAAACCGAAGATCTTTCTGGAGAATTAAGCACAAGGTCGTCTTTAGAAGGAAAATGATAAATAAGATATGGATAACGTAGAGAAAAAATAATGTTGAATAGAGTTCTTCAAAAAACTATACCCTTTTGAGACAACACCTTTTTTCCTTCCATAAGTTTGATCTGTGTGGGAAGGCTCATTATAAGAAAATTACATCTTGACCATCGTAAGAGTCTAGTTCCACTCGAGCATAATAATGACTCAAAACTGCTAGGACTTGCCACAATGCTTGATACAACACATATGGAAAATGGAACTGTTTCATACCAAAGAGGCATAGGAAAGATGCGGGTACTTTTATTAATAGCAACTAGGCCCTAAACTTTTCTTCAAACAGTTGTTGCACCCACCATAGTTTGAGAGTTATGTTGCACATTAATATATATGACGGTTAACTAGAAAAAATATTCTAAAAGATTGTTTTTCATCTAATATTATACCATTGTATAAACATTTTTATTCGTATTTAATAATTCTGTGAATTATACTATAGGAAAAAGTCTAAATAACCAAAGAAAACCAAGCTATACAACCAACATGAAGCACATAGAGTCAGAATTCTTGGAAACAAAATGATTATTTCCACATTTCATCAATAAGCTCCTCTGGTTCCAAGATGACTTGAAGAAAAACCTATAATATTTAAGCATAGTTTTCTTGTGTCACCAGACTCACCAAATCTCTCTGATATATGGAACTTAACACAATGAAAGAGAGGATTATCAATTATCGAAATAAATTAAGAATTAAACAACACTGTGAACAAATAACTATACCAGGCTATTTATTTAGTTTCATATTAATTAAATCGTCAAGGATTCAGATTTTATCTAGATCTGAACAGAAAAATTTACATCAGAAGAAAACATTAAAGGTTGCAGAAAGTTATCCCACATGCTAGCATAAAACAGCAGCAAACTTAACAAGAGGCCATCTTATCTAAAGAAACAAAAGAACAATGTCCGTGGAAATTCAAACACAGCAAGGAAGCTTCACACAATTGGGCATGGGAATTCAAAATTCAATATTAGAGCTTCAAATTCCATTACTCAATTAAAGATCCCAAAATGGAATTCATATGTCCCATTTCAGGATACTATTATCTCGTATTTACCATAAATTACAATTTAAACCAGTTCATAACATAATTTCAATAAATAACTAATATACAAACAAGTAAAGATAGTCAGCTTACCTAGAAGAAAAGAGCTTTGCAGATTATATACGTCGAGCGGGCATTGAAGGCTAACGCACTAAAGAATCAAAAAAATACAGAATTTCTGGGTATAATACATGATACAAAAGAGCAAGAGTCATGAAATTATAAGGGTTTAGGCCATTGAAGCTGAAGGATTGAAGCCGAGGAACGCAGGGGCGAATCCAGCATTTTGGTCCAGCTAGGGCGGACGCGCGTGACCGATGACAGTTGACAATGAACGATCGTAATAGCCGAAAATATAATTCACAATACCCTAATTTCACTTATCCCTAATTTCCTAAAACCCTAAATTCCCAAATCACAGTTCACAATTCAAAATTATAAACATCTTCACCATTCTAAAACCCTAAATTCCCAAATCACAATTCACAATACACAATTCAAAAACAGAAGTACAGAATGCAGTCAATGAACCCAAATAGGAAATACAGAATGCATAAGTCACAGACTCACAACAGCACAAGCACAAGCACAAGCCACTAGCAAGTAGCAAATAAGAAATAGGCAAATAGCAAGCAAGATTTTTGAGCTAATAAGTAATACCTACAGGCTACAGGCAGGCAGAAGTTAGAACGCATACCGGCAGACCTGAGAGGCTGAGACCACGGACGAGACTAAACTCCAACAGACCAGCCTCCAGCTATTGGTTATTGCACCACCGTCCACCGACCACCGTCCTCCGTGACAGTGACTCCGTCCACTTGTCTCGGTGGTGTCAAAGACTCACAAGTCACAGCCAGGCAGGGGCCCCCTCACACCGCAGTTTCGCCCTCGTCACAGACTCACAGTCGTCGGTCTCCCTCGTCACAGGCAGGGGCCCCCTCACACCGAATTTGATTTGGCTTTGTAATTGTTGTGGTAATGGACCTAATGGTAATGGACTTTCATATTTCAACCATGGATTGCAGGATTGGGCTCATTAATTGGGCCCAAACAATTAAACAAAGGGAAAAATTCACTTTCCCTACTTTATCTTTACCCTATTTCAAAAATAACAAAACAACTTTTACATTTCAAAAATCAGATTTTTTGACCTATATATACACACATTTATAAATATTTATTTATTTATTTAAATATATAAAAAGATATAAATAAATAAATAAATAAATATATAATATATATATAAAATTAACCCACCCCCACCACCACCACCCCACCACGCGGCGCTCCGCGACCACTCAATGACGTCTCCGATTTCGACGAATTCTCCGGCGACCACTCCGATTCCGACGATCGCCCGCGATCGCTCGATTTCGACGACTATTCGATGACATGAATTTTGTACGGTCGCATCCAGGTCACAAGTCACAGTCCAGGTCACAGCCAAGGTCACAGGTCACAATCGACCACAAACGGTCACAACCCCCATCCCATGCGCATCCCACTTACAACCAACGCACCACCGCCATGACCACCACTATCATCACCAACCCTCACCGCCAATGACACCACCAAAGAACTCCACCTACACCATCAACAAAAATCAACCTAAATCCCCAACACCACCAAAATATGGAAACCAAAGACTACCACTCCAACAACACCGTTCGGAAGAAACCCCGAGATCTGCAACAATAGCAAAAATCAGACAAGCAACCACCATAATCGTCGTCGTCACCGTCAACACAGCCTAACCAATACTCCACCATCAACACCAATGGCACCACCACCACCACCACCACCCACCACAAAATACCGTCAACACACCACAAATCACCAAAAACCACATCAACAAAAACAAACTGTTGCAGCCGCTGCCACCCCCACCCACCACAAAATACCGTCAACACACCACAAATCGTTTCCCAGGCGGAAAACCAAGACGTAGTGATTTCGTGCTGGAAACCAAGAATAAATCGCTTTCAAGAAATGAAATCGTCGAAAGCAGCCGATTTCATTGTTGGTTTCCCAAGAAGACAGTGCAAATCAATCGCCGCGAAAAGCAATTTTGCCAGGCCGAGGGAGGGAGGGGAGGGGTCGGCCATGGGCGAAGACGGCGGGCGAAGACGGGCGGCGACGGCGGGGAAAATGGATGAAGAGAGAGAGAGAGGAGAGTGTTAGGTTTTGCAGGTTACGTTTCTTTTATAAATATTTAGTTATTTTATAAATTAATTTTTATAATATTATTATTAACATTAATTAAATATAAAAAATCTATATCTATATATAAAATATCTGATTTTTGAAACTTAAACCTTAAAATCTAATTTTGGAATTTGAATCTCCAAAAGTAGGGAATTGGTTAATTTTCACTTAAACAAATGAAACATGGGAAAAATTCATAACTCAGACTTTAGAGGAAATTACCCCAAACCCTACTTTTCAAAATTCATATTCAAAAATGAGGTGATAAGTTTAATCTTTCAAAAATCAGGTGTTTTATATATTATTAATTCAATTAATTCAGAAATCAAGCCCACGTCTCTCATTTCCCCCAAAGCTCGTTCTCTCTCTACGTCTCCCCTCTCTCTCTCTCCAATTGGAAATCCCTGAATCACGAGAAGAAATCGCTGCTCAAAAGTTACTGCCGCCCCCTCCCTCTCGGCCGCCGCCCCCTCCCCTCCCCTAGCTGCTGGCAGCGAAATCGCTGCCGGAAAAGCAGCGATTTCGCTGCCTGGAGCAGCTTCGCGTAAAACCGACAAATCGTCGTTTGGAGCTCATTGTTGGGAAACCAAAGAAATCAACACTCGGAGCAGCTTCGCTGCTGGGAAACCAGCAGCGAAATCGCTGCTTTTCCGGCAGCGATTTCGCTGCTGGGGCATCCGCTGCTGGAAATCGCTGCTTTTTTTAGAATGGGTTCCTGATTTGTGCTATGCGGTGGTGGTTTTTTGGTTTTTGATTTGTATTGTGTGGTGGTGGTCGTGGTAGTGGGTGATGGTGAAATGGGGTGGTGGTGGTGATGGGTTTTTCAGTTTGTATTTTTGTGGTTGCTACTAGTTCCCTTTTTTAAGTTTTCAAGTTTGTTTTATCTGATGGTTGTGGTGGTTGCTTGTCTGATTTTTGCTATTGTTGCAGATCTGTGGGGGTTTCTTCCGAACGGTGTTGTTGGAGTGGTAGTGCTGGTTTCCATATTTTGGTGGTGTTGGGGATTTAGGTTGATTTTTGTTGATGGTGTAGGTGGAGTTGCTGGTGGTGGCATTGGCGGTGAGGGTTGGTGATGATAGTGGTGGTCATGGTGGTGGTGCGTTGGTTGTAAGTGGGATGCGCATGGGATGGGGGTTGTGACCGTTTGTGACCTAATTGTGACCGTTTGTGGCCGATTGTGACCGTTTAATTGTGACCATTTGTGACCGTTTGTGGTCGATTGTGACCTGTGACCTTGGCTGTGACCTGGACTGTGACTTGTGACCTGGACTGTGACCGTACAAAAAATTCATGTCATCGGAATAGTCGTTTAATCGGAATAGCCACGGAACGATCCGGAATAGTCACCGGAATCGGAGTGGTCGCCGGAGAAGTCGTCGGAATCGGAGACGTCGCCGGAGCAGTCGCCGGCGTGGTGGGGTGGTGGGGGTGGGGGTGGGGGTGGGTTAATTTTATATATATATTATATATATATTTATTTATTTATATCTTTTTATATATTTAAATAAATAAATAAATATTTATAAATATGTGTATATATAGGTTAAAAAATCTGATTTTTGAAATGTAAAAGTTGTTTTGTTATTTTTGAAATAAGGTAAAGATAAAGTAGGGAAAGTGAATTTTTCCCCAGACTTTATCTATCCTAAAATCAAAAATCAGGCCCTAAAGTTTAGAATTGCAAAAATCAGGTTTTTTATGAATTAATTAATTAATTTCAAATTATTATATTAAATTAAATATTTAACTGTAATATAATATAGAGCATGTTTGCCCAGGATTAAAATCCAATTTTAATTGAAAACACGGCCGTTATTGGGTCTCACTCGTCTAATAAAAATCAACAATAATGGCTAGTTTTTCAATTTTAATCTCTACCGAACACGCCCATAGTTAACCCACCCCACCCCACTCCACCTCACCCCCACCTCCCCTTCCGACGACTACTCCTGTGACCCGCGAGCACACCGACGACTGTTCTCCGGTCACAAATCAAAAATTTTGTAGGTCACAAATTATTTCGAGGTCACATATCTAAAATTTTTAGGTCACAATTTTTTTATCGGTCACAGATCAAAAATTTTGTAGGTCAGGAATATTTCGAGGTTACAGATCAACCAAATAGATGGTCACTGATCACAGGTCACAGATCGACCAAATAGATGATCACAGACACTTCGACCCATCCGCTGCACCCGTCCTCCAATCCCAATACACCTACAATACTTTGTCACAGGTCACTGAACGACCAAATAATTGGTCACATATACTTCGTCTCATTCACCGCCGACCCTAATCCCTAAAACACCCACCAACAATAACACCACCAACCACCACCGTTGCCGCCTGAATTGCACCACCATCGTCACCCCATCACAACACCACCACAACCACCGCTATAATAATAACAAAAAACAACCGTCACATCGCCGCTCGCACCACCACACAGCTTCCCACAGCCATACCCACAGCAAATCCACACAGCACCATCGACACCACCTCCACCTCGTGTAGCCACCAGATCCACGCCCACCTTATCACCGCCGACAACATAGCTGCTGTACCCAATAAAAAAACCCAACCCCCCACAACCACAGCAGCGTCGACGCTGCTACTCTGCTGTTATTCATAACAGTGTCGAACGCTGCTCAGACCAGTGTCGAAGCTGAGCATCAACCCTGTGAATCGACAGCAGTCGACGCCGTTGTAATTCACTGCAGCATTCACAGAAGCGTCGAACGCTACTGTGAATCGGTAGGGATGAGAAGCCCCAGCAGGGAGGGGGAGAGAGAGAGAGAGAGAGAGAGAGAGAGAGACTATCGTATGTGTGAGGGGGTGTGTGGGGGGGGTGAATTGATAAATTAAGGTTTTAAATGAATGATTATTTAATTAAAATGATAAAAAAAACCTTTTTTTTAAAAAAAAGATAAAAAGCTGATAAATGAAAACAAAAAACGCGAAAACCTGATTGTTTAAAATATGAAAGAAAATGCCTGGTTTTATGTAATTAAATCATAAAACATTAAGAAATGGGGAAAAATTTTACAGTGTCTTCTCCTCTTCTTCATCTTTCTTCTCCCGGCAGACGACGAGACAGTGAAGGTTTCGATGGACCCAGCACGGGCGGCCACGAGGGCTGGCTAGGTGCGGGTCCGTCCCTGATAGTGGGCTAGTAGTGGTGGGTGGCCCATGATAGAAGCCCACCAATTTTTCATTACTTACTAGCATGTCTAAGCTTGACAAATCAAAAAATCAAAGAAATTGATGCAACAAAAAAAATAATAATAAATAAATAATTTAATGGAAAAGTGATATCGTTGTCAAAAGAAATAATTTTTCAAAGTGACGATTTTCATAGAAGTTTAGGTCAACTTAGAGTCAAAATGGCCAAATTCCATCATTTATGCAATGCTTTCGAAAACATTTCTTTTGATTTTCTGAATAATATTATTTTATTAAGGTCATGTTTGATAGAATTTAAGTCGAAATCAACAATTAATTTTAACCAAACACGAGTTAAAAAATTTTAGGATTTAATTTCATTTGTTGTGGATTAATTTGAAGATTAGGGATGTTAATTTTCATCGTTATGTTCTAAATTTTTAATATTTGTTGTTACCCCTCGATTCCGAGGTCCAGTAAAGTAAGGCCACGTAGCACGACACGTGGGCAAACATCAACGGGAAGGACTATTGTTACTTCCATAAATTACGTGGCACGCACATGATATGAAGGGTCCCACATTGCTGACGTGGCATTGACTTAGGGGGTCATCAAAAAGATAGCATGAGCTTCAGCCTAAGGGAGTTTCGGATTGGAGGTCTTCATTGTGAAGAGCCTCGGGACAAAGTGCATCGGCTTCTTCTCCTCATCCACTTGCATGGTGCCTCGGTTGAGAGCCTAATGAGCCTCGGCTTTGGGCTTGGACAAGGCCCATATGACCCATTTACACTTTTCTATATATATGTGAAACAATTTCATTGTAAAAGGGGCAAAATCTGAAATAGAAGGAAAACATTACAGAGACTTTCCATGATTGAAATTGTTGTTTTACATTTTACATACAATTGTTCATCGAAACTCAGCCGGAGCTCCGGTCCGATCACCGTCGAAATTCTGCCACGTGTAACAACGTGAGTCCGACATCTGTTGGCACATTTTTTTGGGTCAACATTTGTCATTTTTTGGAGTTTAGATTTTAGTATTTATTCAAATTTTAGCTATTGCATTAAATAAAAGTTATAAGATTTAGGGGGTGTATTTAATTGAGACTTTTAATGACTTTTTGGGATTTAAAAAATTTTAGGGGTCTTCAATGTAGACTTTTGGAGACTCTCTAAAAATATTGGTGTATTCAATTGAGACTTTTATAAACTTTTATAAAGTCTCTAAAAATCACGAGTAATGTTATTCATCTCCAGTGGGGATGGAAACACAGTCTATGTGTCTTTAAATGATAGATTAAATGAAATGTGAAATAAAATTATTTATTTAATTTCACCTATCATTTAATGTCACATTGACGCTACGTAGACTGTGTTTTCATCCCTAGTAGGGATCAATAACATTACTCAAAAATCACGGTGTATTCAATTAAATTTTTTTATAAATGTCTATAAATCTTTGGGTATTCAAATTTTTATGATTTTTAGATACTTTTATAAAAGTCTTCATGGTACTAACTTTTAAGCAGAAAGTACTAAGAGCATGTTTGCCCACGATTAAAATCCAATTTTAATTGAAAATATGGTCTTTATTGGGTCTCACTCATCTAATAAAAGTCAATGATAACTGCTAATTTTTCAATTTTAATCCAATTTTAGGGAGTGTTTGACACCCATTTCAATGGGTTGAAAATTTTTGGAATAGTGATTGATGGGAGAATGTGTGGTGGAAAAGTGATGAAAAGTTTTAGATTTGTGTGTAATATTATTTTATTTGGAGATTGTGTGGTAGAAATGAAAAATTAGAATGAGAAAAGAATAGGTGTCAAACAGGTGCTTAATCTCTACCGAACACGCCCTAAAATAAAATCTCAAAATTTGTCTTTCATTAATCACAAGATTTTAGGAGACTTAAAAAAAAAATTAATATGTAATTTTTTAATATTTCTCTTTCATTTTCCATTCTATGAACATTAAGGGCCCGTTTGATAAGTAAAGATGGAAATGAATTCTAATTACATATTAGTTAGAAAATAAAAATCCACTAAATCTATAAGAATTCGTATTCGTTTTCTATGAAAACAAAGAAAATGCAATTTAAAGTGGTTGTACCTTGGAATTCGATTTTTATTTCCATGTTGCAATCAAACAGCCAAAGTGAAATTCGTTTTCCTCGAATGTGACATTTTCCATGAAATTCGTTGCTATCAAACGGATCCTAAAGTTTTGATTAAAATTTATATTTTTATATTGATTGTATTTTTTTTCTATTTTTTTTTCTCTCTTATTGTTTATTTCCATTTTCTATGATAAAATTAAATTATATTTTATAATTTTTTTTCTTTTTTAATTTATTTTTTCTGAAAATATCTATTTTTAATTAAATTATAAAATTTTATATAGACTAATTTATAATTGAATTTAAATATATATTTTTATCTATTATTTAAAGGTATATTATATTAATAATACTGAATATTAAATTTATTTTATATATATATAATTATTATTCTTTTATTTAATTGTCTTAAATTTTTATTCTTTTTAAAATATTTTTTTATTTTAGGTTCTACAAAAGTCTTTAAAAGTTTTAAAATGAATGTTTATAAGTTTACAAAAGACTTCCACTAATTTCATACAAATCTCTAAAAATTCACGAAATTCACAAAAGTCATCACTTAAAAAAAATCTATCAAAGTTTTCAAAAGTCTCAATTGAATACACTTCCTTAATGACACTTAGTTGTATTTTATTATAATAAAAATTCGTGAGAAGATTTCTCTCAATATTCTCCCTTTCTTGGCATACGTGAACGAATCAACAAGTTTGAATTCTTACGTGAGATTTTATTATTTCCTATAAGTTTCCGCTAAGTTAGAAATGCAATTGAAATTCCATTTTTATATTACAATTTCAAATTTACAGCGAGTCATTACCCTTTTAACTTAGGGTATATTTGATGTAAGTTTTTTGCTAATAAATTTTGTAAAAAAAAATGCTATTTTTGAAGGATGTACTTAAAAGTTAAAAAAAAAGTTATAAATTCATGTATAAAATTATTTTATTGAAAGAACATATAATTTAATTTGAATTTTAAAGAATTAGTGTGCACCCATGAAATTGAGTATGAATTAACTGCCAGTCTAACAATAAGCAGTGAGTTAAGTTTGTGTTCCAAGTTCCAATATTTAAAAAAAAAATTGAATGATTGAAAAATATACTTTGCACCATCAAATATAATAAATAAAAAAAACCTTACTTATCAAAATATATAATAAATAAAAAAACCTTACTTATCAATATCAAGAGTAGTGCTATTTAGCATCAGTAATATTAAAATAGCAGTTTATGTGATACTAATTTGACATTAAATGAGTTATATAATTAAATTAATTAATTGATTCCACCTTTCATTGAATCTATCACTTAACGGCACCTAAATTGGTGTTGTAGCACACGTGGTACGAGATGGCATTATTCGAATATCAGTCAAAAACAACCTGCAAATAACAAAAAAAAAAAAAATGAAGTTAAAGAAAAAGTGGGTCTCTTTTTTAGTTTTTATTCCACAGCTTAAGGAACGTGGACAGTTTTTTATACAGAAAACAGACCACTATACATAGAATTTTCAAGACATTACATCTGAATGTTATATAATTAAATTGTTAATACAACAAAATGCAATCAGAAAAGACATATTTTGTGGGAATGATAATTCGGACTCTTAAGTTCACTTTACTAATTTGATTAACATTGTACACTTGCGATTACACCATAACAATGAATCATGGCTCTCGATATGGGTATGGCTATGGGGTGGGTGCATGCCTTGAATCTATGGTGAGCGAGTCATGTCCCTTGTTCTGTGCGTGTGCGTTGAACTCCAATTAATTGTAGTTGTTCTCTAGCATAGTGTGAATCTATGGTGGATGCGAGTTGTTTGACAGTTGTAACATTGTGGGCTTCATGTTAGTTTTTCGTAGAAATCAGAAGACTTGGCTTCACAGTCTCTCATCTGTTTTTGTAGCTTGTGTCTAGCATGAGTTTGTTTACAAACATATTTGTCAAATGTGTAAAGGATCTGCACCCTTACATATCCATAGCTTGGGTTTTTAGGTGATATTAGCTATTCCTTCAAGAAAGTGATGAAAGAGGAGATAGCGCTATATTACCAACGGAGCCTCACCACAGGAGCACATTTTTATGTGCAATTTTAGTGGCATTTCATGTAAAATAGGTAACAAACCTTTGAGATATGCAAAATTAACGAAGAATATGTTTGATACTTTGTCCGCCTATATTGTTCTCAAACAAAAATGAATTAAGGCAGTGACAACGTATGTAGCAATTCAAAAATTTAACAATTGTTAGTGTATTTATGGAGATTCATAAAGTGAAAATACGACACTTGCGAGTTGGTTTTTATTTGACTATTGAATTTTGTTTACATGCAACGATTGGGTATCTTATTTAACTAATGAAATTTTTTGTACATGCAGCTATCTCCCGACCATTTCTTTCTTAAGTTTTGTAGTCATCAACCGCTCGTTTTGTGTGCCTTGCTTATTAATTTATATCTTCGTGATTGGGTATTGCTTTGGGTATTACGGTAACTAGATTTTCTTTCCAAGAGCATGATGGTTGAAAAGGGGGGAAAGATTGTTTAGGAACATTGAGATTATGATTTTACCAAATTTTACTCGGACTGCTTTTTGTTTTTGTTTATTTTAAAAGAGCTTTCTAATGAAGTCAGCTTGGACCAATTTCATCTAAAAACTCTTTTAACTCGACAAAACACTTTAAGAAAGTTATTCAAAGAGGTCCAGAAGCAGCTTCATAGTATTAAAAGTTAAATATTAATTTTTCAAAAGTCTTACCAAACATGCTCTAAATCTTTGCTTAGCTTATGTGCTTATGCCTCAAATTTCATTTTATGAGCTAAACTTGCTATATTAATTGCAAACCTTTGCTATGCCCGTGAATTTTGGATGTCATGTGTAATGTCATTTGTTGCACTTAATTAACACTACAAAACAATATACAGCCATCTTTCGGTATGCAATTCCATCTTGTTATATAACCACTAAAATTCAATGTTACAACTATAAAATCATAGTAGAATTGGAAAAATGGTTCATAGGACGAATTTTGCAGCTATACATTTTACAACTATAAATCCACACGTATGAAGATCCGTTCAGTTTAACAAATGACGTCGACTTGATTGAAGGATGAGTAATACAGTGTATAATTCAATAACCATTGAGATATAATTTTAAATTCAGTTATTAAGTAATAGCACTTGATATAGTTCAGCGATCGTTGAAATACAATTTCAAGTTCAATTTTAAGTAGTAACACTTGGTATAGTCAATAATCATACAAAAAAACTTTCCAACACCGTGTAACATTAGAAGAACTTGCTTTATATGTTCTGTTATAATATGTGACTTATATAAAGTGAAATATATGTTTACTAGAATAAATAGGTTGATGTCAGAGCTGAGCGGAGCTACCTAATGCTACTACATAATAATTGATTTTAAAATTACATTTCAATGACACTAAACTATATCAAGTGCTATTACTTAATAATTAGACTTAAAATTGTATCTTAATGATCACTGAACGTGTTATCCATCCATCACTGAAGTCGACATAATTTGTTGAACCTAACGGATCTTCCCACATATCAAATAGATTTTCTACGTGGATCATATTAGACATCCACCCAAATCTACGTAAGCAAAGCTTGTTTGCAAAATGTGATTTAGGTTGCGATTTTCAATGTCTTATTGGGAAATAATGAGATCTTCTTTCAGTGATAAAGATGTTGAAAAACGCTATCTAAATCTCATTTTGTAAACACACTTTGCTTAGTAGATTTGGGCGAATGTCTAACACAATCCACGTAAGAAATATGTTTGATATGTGTAAAAATCAGTTAGATTTAACAAATGGTATCGGCTTGAGTGATAGATGGTTAACAAAGTGCATAGTTCACTGATTATTGAGATATAATTTTAAGTTCAGTTATTAAGTGATAACACTTGATACAGTTCAGTGACAATTTAAATAATTAACATTTAATTAAATAAGTTTTATTGGTAGACACCTTACGACTCTAAGAACAAGTTTCCTCTCAATTATCAATCGTTAGTTAGTCAAAATATTATTTGTCCTGAATTATGCTGAAGTGAGAAAATATCTTCAGTGAGACAACTATAAGGCCCATTTAACTGATAATTGACGATCATGTGAATGATAGATTGTCGTGCTCTGCAACATTCTAAATTTTGGACAATGTTTTGTAATTTAAGCTCATGTTTGACTCCTTTTAAAATAAAATAATTTATTTCTTATATTTATTTTCAATCACACATTAACACAATAAAAAATTATGTACGTAAACCTAAAAAAATTCCTCACTTTTTAATCACACATTCTCCAAAAAATTACTATTCAAAATATCATTTTTATATAATAATGACCATTAAATAGGGGCTAAATCTCCACTTTCAAACTATCATAATCTAATATTAATATCAACCAAACATGAGGCTAGAGTGTAATATATCAGATGAGGTGAGCTTTGGTTGTCACTTTGCCAGAAAGTGGTTGACATAAAGTGACATAATGTTAGTTGACAAGATGTGATCGAATGAAAAAACCGACTGTACTTAAAACAGTACAATAATGAAGAGTCATGTGACATCAGTAACATAATAGTTGACATAATTCTTGATATAAAGCCATGCGACATCTCATCATTGAACTCTTTTAAACACAGTCAACATTTCCATCAAATCTGTTGTCAATTGGGATTATATTACTATATTTGTTACAATTTTTCCATCATAATGGCAAAATCCAAAACATTTTAGGTTTTTTTGGTCGGTTGAAGATTCATTTTTTATCTTTTAAAGACCAAAATCCCAAAAGGAGACATGGTTGAGATTGGTGAGATGTACAGGTGGCTTTATTTTATGTGCGTTGGACATTAGGGTCCTATCTTTTTTGCATGGTAACTCCCCTTTGGATTAGATCTATTATTTGATCATTATTTCTGATTTTCTTCTCTTTTTTTATTTTTGAATTGAACCTCATGCAGAAATTACGGCGGTTTTTAAGGAGAAAAATACACGAGACATTATCAAATCGTTTTGAAAGGGACATATTGGTATAAATCTTATTTGTTGTTTGTAGATACAAAACTAATCATCAATAACGAATACATTTATTAGTTTATATCTAGCCCCCGTTTGACACCCATTTTTTTTATCTCATTCTCATTCTCATTTTTCTACAGTACTCATTTCTAACCACATATTCTCTAAATAAAATAATATTAAACATAAACCCAAAAATTTTTCTTACTTTTTAACCATACATTCTTTACATCAATCACTATTCAAAAACTCATTCTTCAAAAGAATGGGTGCCAAACAAGCCCCTAATTATCAACATGTCCTATCTTGTACATTCCAATATTTTTTTGGTCAAAAATCTGACACAAGTACAATTTTGATAATTGGGTGATGATAATAATTGAATACAGTATCTTGTCCAATGAAATGAAGGTTAAAACAGATGAAGATACTACGTGAATTTTTGGATACACTGGCGAATGATTTGAGGTTTTTGATGATGTCGATTCGAGGACTACAAAATATTGAAGCAGCAAATAAAACCTTTTCTAGTTGGTATCAAAACTAGAGTGATTATCACCGATCTATGTGATAATAGGATTGTTACCCATTGCCAATAAAGTTGGAATGCATTTTTATTCATTGAATAATGTGATAGTGATCTCATTACCACACAGAGTCACACGAGTGATGATCAATGGTGATAACATTATTCTAAACAACCATATCAAATGTATGCTCACATGTACAATATGTAATTCGATTGTCAAGGAGAAGCTCAAAGCCATTGAACCTAAGAACGATAACTGTATCAATCTCTCTCTTCAAACTGCCGATAAAAATTACATAGTTGAATAGTGAACAGAAGTGTACTTCATACCTATATCTACATCTCACAAGATTGAAATCAAAGCCTACACAACATAGTCTAAGCTTAAACATTCAATATTAACTACAAACACCAACAATTCTAGAATACAATCAATTTCACAAGCTAGATAAAACATGTTATCTACACCTATTACATAGCAACAAAAGTCTTCTAGCGGCCATCCACAGAAGTGAAGGACTCAGCAAATCCAGTAGGTCTAGCCGGGATACTACCCTTACTGTCTTCAAGGTCCATATAATTCGTGTCTTTTCCTTCTGCTGCTTGCCAATTTTCCACCATTTTGTTAAGGGGAAGGCTATAGTCAATACCACAATATTCCTCTGTATCATCATCAAGCGGTTTCCATTTTTCGACAAGGGAAACCAAGACATTCACAGCGTGCCCCATATCGGGTCGTTGATTAGGCTCCCTAGCAGTGCAGTGTCCAGCCAGTTCAGATATGATGGAGATGCTCTCGAATGTTTCTTCTTTTACGTCTAGAGCTGGGTCAATAGCAGCCACTAGTTTCTCCTTACTGGATTTGACGTGCCAGAACCACGCAACCAAGTATTGGCTTTCCTCGGATCTGTCCTCATCAAGTGCCATCATACCGGTTAACAGCTCCATCAACACAACTCCGAAACTGAACACGTCAGCTTTTGTAGTGATTTTACCCATAACTGAGAAGAGAAGAAGCACGATTCTCATCATATACACGACACTCTAAAACTCTTAATGATGTCCTTAATACCAGTAATGCATGATATATTTTAACAAGAAGTAAAACTTATAATTACCATGGTTATTAATTGATTTTTAGTTTTTTTTTTCCTGGCTTCAATAAACAATTATATTTACCATGTACTAGAGAGCAAAACATTAACAGAATCCTTACCAGCATATTCAGGTGCCAGGTACCCAAAAGTTCCAGCTAGCCTGGTCACCGCAGACTTTTCTCCATCAGGAGCAAGTTTAACCAGACCAAAATCCGATATTTTAGCACGAAAATCGTCACCAAGTAATATATTTGAAGATTTGAGGTCTCTGTGTATAAAACTTTGATGAGCAAGAGTATGAAGGTACTCCAGTCCTCTAGCAACATCCAGGGCAATATTTAGCCTCCTCTTCCAAGAGAGAGGCTCAAGTTTCATACTCTTCCATTGAAAAAGATGCTTGCTGAGATCTCCTTTAGGCATATACTCATAAACAAGAATTCTTTCATTGCCTTCAATAGAATATCCCAAGAGAGATACTAAATGCCTGTGACGAACTTTAGAAAGAACAGCAATTTCAGATTGGAATTCGTCCAACGCTTTGCTGCTAATTACTCCAGCTTCCATTCTTTTCACAACTATTTTAGTTCCATCAACAAATTCTCCCTTATAAACTACCCCAAAACCACCCCGACCAAGTTCATTCTCTGGGGCAAAATTCTTGGTTACATTTCTAAGAACTTGAACTGATATGACCAAATTTCCAGCCTCAATGACATGGGATGGATTACTGTTTATGCTGGCTGAACCAATCTCCATCAATGAAGAAGCAATTTTATTTGTGTTATTTGCAACAGCAATCTTAAGAGTACTATCTGAAACGGACGGGTCTCTTGGATGAATCACAAGGGAACTTGGAGTAGGGTATCTGTCTCTTCTCTTCCTGTAGAAATAAATAGAAAGAGGCACGGCCAGGCAAATCAGAATTGCAAAACTTGCAATAGGGGCAACGATGACAGCTAATTCAGTGTTGGAACTTTTCCCTCTCACTGAGCCATTTGTAGTAGTGGAGATTGGATTAGATGTGACAGGCGAGGATTTCAAACCTTGAGATGACATGGAAGTGGAACTTCCTTGTGAAGGAGTTTTTCCAGTCTGATTTGAGTTTAATAGAGAATTTCCTTCTAAGACAAGCTTTACACTACTGCTGAAATTTGGAAGAGGAGGGGAAAGATTGTTTCCTCTCAAGTTCAACAGAGTCAAAAATTTCAACCCTGTCCAGTTTGTTGGAATAGGACCAGATAGATTGTTAGACTCGAGATGAACGCGAGTAAGAGAATCAAGATTTCTGATTGAAGGACTTAATGTACCGGAAATATTAGAGTTGGGCAAGTTTATGGAAATGACCCGTCCTTTGAAATCACAGTCTACTCCTAGCCACGACCCTCGACATGGGTCATTACCTGACCACGATTCAACAAGCCTGGAGGGGTAATTCACCCCATCAAGAAACTCTAAAAGAGCCATTACTTCTGGAGTGCAGGGAGCTCCTGGATTAGATTGACAAAAGGGGTTCGATTTATAAGTAACATCGATAGCTTTGAACTTTGGAATTGGACCCATGAAATGATTGTTGTTCAAATCTAAATGGCCTAATGGCATACTTTCCAAGCTATTGGGAATCAAACCAACAAGTTCATTGCTATTGAGATTAAGATCCTGCAAAGAAACTAAGTTACTAATGTTCTCCGGGATCTTACCTGAAAAACGATTCCCATGGAGCCAAAGACTGGCGAGTGACTCCATTGACACGACTATATCAATTGGACCAGTCATGCCATCGCCGGACTGTCCATTCAACCAAAGTATTGTCAACATTGAGTCTCTAAAACTCTCTGGAATACCACCAACAACCGAATTCATCGACAATTTCAAAACCTCTAAAGATGTCATATTTCCCAAAAATTCAGGCAAAGAACCGGCCAAATTGCAGTTCATCAAAGTAAGATTCGTCAATCGAGTTGAACCTACCAGGTCCCTAGGCAGTGACCATCCAGTGGTGGCATTGAGAGGGTTATCATCCAATGCCAACACCTCCAAATTCACAAGCCCAGTAAAGAAATCTGATGGGATTGAATCAAACTTGTTGTAATCCAAATAAGCATACCTCAATTCAGCCAAACCACTAAAAGATGGCAACCTCCCACTAAGTTGGTTCTGCTGCAGACCCAAATTTTGCAACGTAGACAACTGGTTAAAATCCTGAGGTAAAGGGCCTTTCAATCCCAAACCCCTAACTTGAATCTGTGTAATTCTATTGCCAGAACAAAATATATGTGGCCAACTTGGAGGCCCACATGGGTCATCACCATTTGCAGGCCAATTCAAGAGCGCAGGATTTTCCAAACCTTTTCTGAACTGATTTAATACAGCTAAGTCATTGGGGTCTGTAACACAATAAACAACTGAAATATAAAACAGAAAGAGTGTTGCAGCAATTCTTATCTGGATACTAGCCTCCGTGGTAGATCTCTTTGAAGCCATGCACCACTGTACGTGTGTTTATCGCTCAATAAAAGCTAAATGTGAACTCTCATGCTACTTCTTGAAAACCCGTCTGAAAGTCTATAAATGTCTTTAAACAAAATGGAGCTGTGGTAAAACATGGGCTTCCTGTATCAGATGAGAAGACTCCAAGAAGAACGGGGAGTGATGATTGGAGTGAGAAATTAACAAATACTAGTTGCCCAGAACTCCTGACAGTGGTAAAGCTTCACCAAGAATAAAACAATAAGCTTCCGTTTGGCACCCATTTTTTTTTCATTCTCATTCTCATTTTTTTTCTCTTTCTTCATTTCAACCACACATTCTATCAATAAAATAATATTACACATAAACCTAAAAATTTTCCTTACTTTTTAACCACACATTCTTCCATCAATCACTATTAAAAAACACATTCTTTCACAAAAATGGGTGTCAAACACCCCCTAAAAAGCTTAACCAAGAATAAAACATAGAATAATATTAAAAACTAATTAAAAAAAGAATAAAAACGAAAAAAAAGGTTTAAGGCAACTCCATGACCATAAAAAGTGGATCTTTGATAAGAAATGTTAACTTGTGCGAGAGATGGAATGTATAATGCTATTCATAGTGACGACTACTAATAATCATCTTACGTTATATACATGTGACCGTTTTGTTATTTAATGCACGTGTATGATTAGGAGTAATGATATTTAATCTCATCGGGGTTGCAATCTATCTAGATAATAACAATGTGGTATTAAATGATGAACTCTGCTTGTATTAAAGAGGCTTGCTTCACAGGCCCTTGCTAGGTTACACACAAGGGGGGACCACATTTTTAAAAAACAATACATTTGGGGGGAGCCCAAGCTACAGTGAGGGGCCGGTAAGGCGCCTGTGAAAATAATTTCTGTACACCAGGATTTATTCTTAAAAGATAAATAGAATTAAACGACTCATTTAATTCTATCTTTCATTTGGCCTATCATCTGGCGCCACGGGATTGCAACCCCGACAGAATCGATTACCATTACTCGTACAATTAGTCCATGTTAGGCGTATCTTAGTAATTTGATAAAAATAAAGTCAAAATCAATAATTAATTTATGATATCCACCACTCTCATGCACTTTTCAATATATTTCATTAATTTATATCAAAATTATTAATCCCTTGTTTGGGTTCAATTTTAATAAGAATTTTGGAAAAAAAATATATTTTGAAATAGTAATGTTTCGCGCGGGTTGTCGCTAACAATTAAAAAAGGTTCAGACGATTGAGTAGAGAACAGACCTCTTGAGATAAAATTCCAAAAAATGGTGTTTTATTGGTGAAAATATACAATTGGAAATAAACAGAATGCCTCCAAGGGGCGCAAGCACACGGATACTAAAAGAAATGTATTAAAGTTAAACTAAGAAATTGAAATTACATATTCTCTTGTTGAGAGTGTTTGAGTCGGGGTAATTTCCTCTATGTCTTCTCTTCCTTTTTATACTCTCTTCATAATTTCTTTATGAAAAATTGCTTGATGCTCTATAATTACCCACTTTCTTCATGATGACCGACTTGTCATGGAACTGTCGTCTCTAATTGTTGCAATTACTCTTGTCGTTTAACTGACAACAATCGTGATTCTTGGATCGTGGGGTTTGATAAGGTTGCTTAGTAACTGCTGTATAGGATAACTATAATACCTCATGTTTGCTAAGATCCCAGGCGATTCGAAGGTTTGGGCGAGAACGAACGCATTTGCTCTGGGCGATATTAAGGCACTCCATTCGCTCAAATCTTGGGTGTCTTGCAAGTTTGGGTGATGATGGTACCTTGTTCGTGGGCCTCTACTGCATTCATTAATGGTCTTATTTGGGCCTTCATCCTGGATAGCCCAATTGAGCTTCACACCTTGGACTATTCAATTTGGGTTACACTTTTTGTATGTCAACAATTACCCACTAATATGGCAAAATTAATACCAATTATTAATCTTTGCCATATTCTTCCCTTATATTTTTCGACAATACTTGAAATTCTCAAGAATTTCAATCATTATTTTCGTTTTGCTGTAACCCTTCTATAATCTGAAAATGTGTAATCGTTACATACCCTTATAAACCCAAAAGATGTCACTTTATTGCGTCATTATCTTCACGTCTTTACATCACGCTTTCTATAAAGGTCACTATTCATCATCTTGCTTCTTCACTACGCCTTTCAAGAATCTTCACCAAGACTGTATTTGTTGCAAATGACGACTCCACAAATCCCTTCCGATAACATCCTTAGTTTCGAAGATTTCCAAACCCTCTTTGCCAGACCATATATAAACCTGACTTTTCTCTCATTAGCTAACCCTGACCTCAATGAATTCTATCTGGGTCCATCGTTTAAAGACATTGAATCTATCGGAAAAGCGACGGCGGGTCAGCTATTTCCTTGTACTCAAGATCTTCCATTTCTGAATCTGTTTCCTTTAAAGCCAACCCGGGAACGAGGTATTCATACTTGACCTAAATCTGATTTTACTTTTTATTTTTGGCATGCACGTTTAGTAAAACATGGTCCTACCAAATCGATTTTTGATCATGCTGGGATTTCGGACTTACTAGAAATTGCACTACATCCCCCAATCTATGACCCAGTGCTTTTTTCGACTGCATTGAGTTTTTGGTCTTCTGAATACAATACTTTTGTTTTTCCTCTTGGTCCAATGTCTATCACCCTGAGGGATGTTGAAGCCCTAGTAAATCTCCCGCCCCTGGGCGATATCATTTATCCTGGCATTTTAGTCACTAGTACTGCCCCAAATTTTGACAAAAAACTTACTGAGTCCTATTCAGGCATGCAAGGCCTTTATACTGCTTCCAGCTCTGAGCCTTCTCACATTGAGCGTGTAGCCTTTCTTCAGGTCTGGCTCTGTAAATATGTCCTTTGTGTGCCTAGCATGAAACCTTCGATGAGTTATTTACCCATAGCGTATGAGTTGGCACGTGGTAGATCCTTGAATCTTTGTTCGTTATTTTTAGCTGCCTTTTATGGAGGCATGACTTTCCTCCAATTTCAATTGAGAACTGGTGCATCTCCCATTGGTAGTGGGCTTCTTTGGCTCGCTCAATTGTGGTTGAGGGCATACTTTCCACAACTTGGTGCTCCACCATCCTCTCCACGATCGGTCAATTATTATGAGCTATTCATCCATCAATTGAGCCCTATAGATATGTCCACTGGGGAATTCTTCACATTCTTTTACAATTTGAATTCAATTTCTTCCTTTTTTCCTTTTTCTGCTCACCAAATTCCTATTTATGTGCGACTTCCCTCTACCATGGACGAGGCGGGCACGTACCTGCCCATTTGGGCTCAATTTTTGACCGAGAGAGAGCTGTTCCATGATATCGTGACTGAAACAAATGCTAAAGCTGGGGTCGAGATATATGTTCCCCAATTTTTTGCTCGTCACTTGGTTTTGGTCAGACTGGCCTGTTCCTCTTTGTTTTTCTAAGAGTTTGATAGACCGTTTTCATGTCATAAATAAAACTGAGACACAAGCTATTGATGTCCGTAACAACCTTTTGACTAAAGGTTTCTCCTTGGTCCCTTTCAATCTTAGTTTTGTCACTCACTTTCTTTTTGACCAACTTTGGTCATCTGTGAAACATAGACTCTTCATAACTGATGCCAACCGTGCCTTCCACTTGCTGGATCGGTTAGGGATTTCCTCTACTCCTCCCATTCTTGCCTCTCATGTATCCATCAAGGGTCCCTTTTCACCTGCTCGCACTAAACATTTGTCCCATCCATCTGCTTCTCCTCCTGCTTGTGCTAGTACGGCCAATGGTGCTTCCAGTCGTAAATGACTAGCCTCATCTTCACCAGTCTTGCCTATTGATGATGATGATGGTACATCTCTCATCGTCAAGAGAAAGGTATTTAAGATTGTTTATTCATGAAAAATGACCCTTCATGGGTTAATGTTTTACTTGAATTTCCTCAGAAGAGTTAGACATCTCATTCGAAAGCTCTAATCTTAGCAGCCCCTGCTTCATCATTTCTAACTGAAGCTGCTTCATCCAAGTCATCTAATGCAGGGATTTTGCCTAAAGAAAAATCCATAGTCCCGGAGTCTTCATCGTAGCCAGTTGAAGAGCTACCATCTTCTCAGGGCGTTGACTCCCCAAGTCCTGAACCAGAAGGTAACACATACTTTACTGTTTTTACCCTTGATCGTACCATTTGGCCATTGATTCATTGCTTCTTGAATTCTGCAGAGGTTTCCACGGATTTGCCTTTTGTGGCAGGACCTACTATTTCAGACAAGAGAAAGTCTCCACAAGAGGTTGCATCTGCCAGTGAAGTGCCCTAATTTCCGAAAGCTAGTGATGAGGTCACTTTTGTTTTATCTTTCATCTTTATTTTGTTCACTGTCATGAGGATGTTAAGACCTACATTTCTTTTGCAGACTACTGATTAAGATGTATTTACCTCTTGGGAACAAATAAAAGAAAGCGTCGCTTCTCGTTCTTTATCGGCCAGTCGTCCTTGTGCTTGAATATGTTTCTTTCATGGATCTGAATATCAACAAGGCCAGTACTTCAAAGCAGAAAGAGAAATTTGATCTTCTAAGTGAGAAAATAGCTAAAGCACTTGAGCTTCCCTCGTTTAAAATTTCATTTGATCTCAGGCTAACATTGAGGATCATCCACTCAGAGATAAATTCTTTGTTGACCAAAAATATAGAATTGAAGGCCAAGAAGACTTAATATATTTGTGTTGTAGCTGAAAATGAGTCTTTGCTTGAAGAAATCGAGAAGACAAAGAGCAATTTACGTGAGATCTATACTAAAGTTATGGTTGAAGACTCGATGATGATGACTCTGGTTGCAGAGATGAGGGCACTTCAAGCAAGGATGGATGACTGTATGGCTAGATTGACTGCTAAAAGGCGTAATGCTTCCTAAGAGGTTGAGCGAAGCAAGTCCTTGTTCGAGTGTTACTCCAAGTTGGAAGTTGACAATGGGATTATGGTTGAACTATCCACTGCTTCTGATGAGTAAAATGGAGAATGGGAGAGGCTTAGACAACAAATGCGCTCTACTTAGGGTAGATTGTAATTAACACATTAGATGCTTTTACTTTCCTTTTGTAATTTCATACTAGCTGTTGTTACTAACTTTGGATGTAACGACATCCACTATCATTAACAAATGACTATTTTGTTTATTTGCGTATTAATTGACATTTTCCTCAATCGTCAACCCCCCAAACATTTAATTGCCTTATGCTAAACTCATGTAAATTCCTCCTTGGTATTCCCATCTCTTTTTCCAAGAATTTGGGCCATTTGATTTCAATTACTATGCACGTATGTGGCCGTTCATATTCTGTCCTTTTATCTTCACACCTCTATAAATGCGTATGCGTTTCACACTTATCATCTTCATTTTCATTCTTTTCCTTCAGAAACTAACTTGCTGGCATCGCTTGGCATATCATCAAATACTTCCCACTTTAATAGAAATGGATCAATTGATCTAACCATTTTGCTATCTGTCTTGATGTCATCTTTGGTATGGGAAATATAGAAAATGCTCTTTGGCCAATGAAGGTCTTCTCTGCGTCGCCATTCTTGTTCTCCATAGGGAGCTCAATGATGGAAGACGATTTGCAGATACCCTTCAAGCCATTTAGCTTGCTGAGAGTGCTTCTCAGCCTCCTTGCCTGTTATTGCAGTAATGCAATTAGGAAGGCGGTTTACAAGTGCTTTTCAGCCTTTTGCCTGTCGAGAGTGCTTCTCAGCCTCTTTGCCTGCCATTGCAGCAGTGCGATCAAGAAGGCGATTAAGGCCGGTCCACCGTCTTTCTTCACGATCAACAGAAAAGATGGCCTGCTCCCAATTGTAGCTTATAGAGAATCTTGTACTTTGTATCTCACAATTTGTAATGAGTATTCGATAATAAAGAAATTTATTTGAATATACTTTGTTTTTGTATTATTTATTTACAATCGCTCAACACAATTATTTTGATTATGTTTTTATTTGTTCACTTTCTCATAAGGAACGAACATATTTTTTTAAGTATTTGCCATTAATAAATCTCATGTGCTGTACCGTCTAAATCTTCTAAATAATAGGCTCCATTAGACAATACACTGTTCACTTTATAAGGCTCTTCCCAATTGGGTGACTACTTGCTATACTTTGGATCTTTACTATCCAAAGGGAGTATTGTTTTTCAAACCAATTTGCCCAGGCTAAAAGGTTTGGCTATAACTTTTTTATTATAAAACTTAGTCATCCTTTGTTTTTGAACTTGCAATCTATCTAGGACGTCCAATTTTAATTCATCCAACTCCAATAAGTTTTGAACTAGTGACTCGGCATACTCAACATCACTTAACTTATATTGCAAACACACTCTAATTGATTGCACATTGATTTTCATAGGCAAAATAGTCTCATGTCTATAAGTAAGTTGGAAATGAGTAACTTTGGTACTTGACCGAGACGACATCCTATAAGCCCTTGTTTAAACATTTGTGCCAGTTTCTAGCATTTTCACCTATCATTTTCGTTATAATATTTTTTAGAATCTTATTAGAAGATTCTGCCTGTCCGTTATATTGAGCGTAATATGGTGTGGAGTTTACTAACTTAATTCCAAACTCGCTCAAGAATTCCTTCACTTGATCTCCATTCAAGGACGTTCCGTGATCTACCATCAACGTTTGCGGCATCCCAAATCTATAAATAATATGATCATGGATAAATTATATGACACTTTTCTGGGTGATCTCCTTTAAAGGTATCGCTTCTACCCATTTAGTGAAAAAATCTGTTGCAACTATAACAAATGTATGTTGTTTGGACGATGGGGGATAAATCTTCCATATCAAATCTATAGCCCAACCCTTGAAAGGCTAGAGTTTGATAATGGGTGACATCTCTCTTGCTGGCGCTCTTTGTATCGGACCATACTTTTGGCACGCTAGACAACTCTTCGCATATTGAACACATGATTCTCCCATCCCGGGCCAGAAATATGCATTCCTAATAATTAACCATCTCATCCTTTGGCCGGTTTGATGAGCTCCACATATCCCTTCATACACTTCAGCTATGATCGTTCTAGCTTCTTACAAACTTACACATTTTAGTAATATACTATCAGAGCAAACGTAACTTCATTTTTCTACTACCTTCCTTATTAGGTTCTTTGAAGAACCATTTAATCTCTACTCTCCAATCTACCGTATCTCCATCTTGCATACAATGAATTTCGATCATTCTAACCCTTCATTGGACTATGGCCAATATTACTCCATATTCACAAGTAGATTTTCAATTTAAAGCCTTTGAATACTCTGAGGCCATTTGAGCCAACTCATTCGCTATATTATTATATATCATATTAACACATTGAAGCTCTACTTGGTCGAATTCTTCCAACAATTCTTGGGCAATTTCATATTGACTTACAATGGAATCGCTTTGTCATTTGAGATCACCAATCAATTGGTGAATTACCAATTGAAAATTGCCTCTAATAATCACATTCTTTATTTTCATATCTATCATCAATTCTAAACCCACAATTAAGGTTTCGTATTTGGCTTGATTGTTGGTACACATCCTATCCAAAGTGAATGCGAATTTGTAACAAATCCCTAAAGGATTTATCAATGCTACTCCTACCCCTGCACTTTTAGAGGTTTTTGATCAATCGAAGTACAAAACCCAATGTTTTAATTCGAATGAATCGATTTCTAATTCAATATCCTCAAACATGTCAAGGCATCGATGATCGGCTAGAAATTAGCCAAAACCTAATTTTTGACTGTCTTTTGGGGTATGTATTGTATTTTGAATTCCGACATTGCTAAAGTGCAAAGGCCTACTATTTGGTGTAAAATAGGGCGAGAGAACATATATACTTAATCAAATTTACTTTAGAAATCAAATAACGGTTACAGGTCGTAAATAAGTCCTTAGTATTGTACATGTAAAATATAATGAAAGACATAATTTTTCAATAACAGAGTAATTACATTCACATTTTGTTAACCGTCTATTCAAATAGTAAATTACCATTTCTTCACCAAATTGGTCTTCTTGTGCGACAATTCCAGTTATTAACTCTTGTTCAGTTGATATATATACTTTCATTGGCCGTCCTTGAATTTGTGACACCAACACTGGTGGACTCGATAAATACGTCTTTAGGCTTTCAAAAGCCTTTTGATACTCTTCTTTCCAGACGAATTCGTCATGATTTTTCAGTTTTAAAAGAAGCGAAAAAGTTTTTGTTCACCCTGCACAGTTAGAAATAAAGTGTTTTAAAAAGTTTACTTGGTCTAGAAACCTTTGCAATTCTTTTTTGTTGCTAGGTGGTCTTTCAATTTATTTTTATCGAGTTCAATCCCCCTTTTGTGCACTAGAAAACCAAGGAAGTTTCCTGCATTAACACCAAATGCACATTTCAAAGGATTCAATTTTAGTTTATATTGCCTCATTTGCTCAAATGAACATCTCAATTGTTCAAAATGGTCTTCTTCTTTAATGAATTTGACCACTATATCATTTACATACAATTCAACTAACTTACCTATCATATCATGAAAATCAAGTTTATTGCCCTTTGATAAGCCGTCCCTTCATTTTTCAGGCCGAAAGGCATAACTATCAATTCAAAACATCCTAAAGATCTAGGGCATCTAAAGGCAGTTTTATATACGTCTTCCTCAACTATGTAGATTTGATTGTATCCTGAATATCCATCTATAAAGGAATATATTACGTGTTCGCCAGTCGAGTCTACTAAAGAATCTACCATAGATATTGGATACTTATCTTTGGGCGTGGCTAAGTTTAGGTTTCTAAAATCTATGCACATCCTTAATTTACCATTCTTTTTTAGTACTAGCACGGTATTGGACAACCACTCGACATATCTAACCGTTCTAATAAAACTTACTTTTAACAATCACTCTATTTCTTTCTTAATTTCAGGAAGCACATTAGGAGCAAAATGCCTAGGAGGCTGCTTATGAGATTTAAAATTTAGCTTATTTGGCAATCTATGTTCCACCAAATTTCTATATAAACCAAGCATATATTCATATTTCCAAGCAAAAGGTGGTTCCATCCCTTGATTTGGACTAAGGGTTGGGGAATTATGTCCCACAATCGTCCTAGTTTGAAAGTGGTTTGCAATAGGCTGACACATTTGGCCTACTAACTTGTTCATTATTTCGTTTACTGTATTCAATTGTTTGGCCATGTTGTCATAATGTGCATTCCCATTTTGGGTAAATCTTTTCATATTATGAACATTTTATAGATTTACCTGTTCAACAACATCTTGCTTGAGTTTCCCAAGCAACGTACTCATGGTTCGATGACTCAACTCTGCCATTGGTTCGTAACGACTGTAACTGCTTTGACTCTGTCCCTCTGTTCGTGGAGAGCTTTGCTGCTCCTCATATCGCTCGATCACAGACTGAACTACTCAATGACTTACTGGTTCTTTATCAGACTTATGTGGCATATTATTTCACTTTTTATTTCCTCAAACACCAATGTCCCACCGGGCGTGCCAAATTATTTCGCGCGAGTTGTCGCTAACAATTAAAAAAGGTTTTGACGATTGTGTAAGGAACAGACCTCTTGAGATAAAATCCCAAAAATGGGTGCTTTATTGGTGAAGATTTACAATTGGAAATAAATAGAATACCTCCAAGGGGCGCAAGCACACAAGTACTAAAAGAAGTGTTTTAAAGTTAAACTAAAAAATTGAAATTATATATTCTCTTGTTGAGAGTGTTTGATTCGGGGTCCTTTCTTCTATGTATTTTCTTCCTTTTTATACTCTCTCGATAATTTCTTTGTGACAAACTGTTTGGAAATTGCTTAATGCTCTATAACTACCCACTTTCTTCATGATGGCCGACTTGTCATGGAACCCCCGTCTCTAACTGTTGCCATTACTCTTGTCGTTTAACTGCCTACAACCGTAATTTTTGAATCGTGGAGTGTGATAAGGTTGCTTAGTAACTGCTGTTCTGGATAACTATAATACCTCATGTTTGCTGAGATCCTATGCGATTCGAAGGTTTAGGGCAAGAACATGCTCATATGCTTTGAGCAATATTAAGGCACTCTATCCGCTCAAATCTTGAGCATCTTGCAAGTTTGGGCGATGATGGTACCTTATTCGTGGGCCTCTACTGCATTCATTAATGGTCTTATTTGGGCCTTCATCCTGGATATCCCAATTGGGCTTCACTTCTTGGACTATTCAATTTGGGCTACACTTTTTGTATGTAAACGAGTAATTTTTTGTAGAATGTGTGGTTAAAAAGAATGAATTTTTTTTATTTATGAGTAATATTATGTTATTGGAGAATATATAATTGATAAGAAGAGATAGACAAATGAATTATAATTTTAATGGAGTCTAAACGAGACTAAAAATGTGAATCTTTTAGTTACAACAAACAAGCTTACTAGAATCAATCACGCTACATGCATCTGCTTTTTACATCATTCTTGACATTGAGTCACGTGGCGACAAATGATGAACAATTGTTTTTAAATATAAAAACATACTTTCCCACCCAACACTTCTTAAACTCTAATGAAATATACACAAAGATTTCAACCTACAATGTACATTGTACACTTAGCATTATTATACTAGAATACTGCAATCAGGTTCTTGGTTGGATCTTGAAGACAGTGAAACTTAAGACATATAGTTAGTAATTTAGATTTGTTTCTTTTTAGAACTTTCCTATTTTGTAGAAGCAACTTGTAACGACCCAAATCTCTATACCCAATCCGTTAGTTTACGTACTGTCCGTTTTGGGAGAGTCTAGGCCCATCTTACCTCCCACGGCTTTCGACGCGTCCCCCAAAATTCGAATCAAAGACCTCCATTATATGGGAGACTTAAGTTGAATCCTGGTACCAATTGGCAGCGGACAGTACGCAAGCTAACAGATTGAGTATAGAGATATGTGTCGTTACAAAAAACGCGTGTTTTTTTTAAACGACTCGACCTCGCGCTTGAGCCGTTATCATTCATACGTACTGTCCACTTTGAAAGAGTCTAGGCTCAATTGGTATCAAGATTCAACTTAAATCTCCCATATGATGAAGGTTTTGGGTTCAAATTTTGGGAAACTCGTCAGAGGTAAAATTGGCCTAAGTTCTCCCAAAGCAGATAGTACGTATGATATGATAACGGCTTCGACGATAGGTCGAATTGTTACACAACTAGATACAGGAGCTTCAGACAATGTTTTTCTTGAAGGTATCATGGAGGGTTGCACAACAATAATTAAGTTCCAAGCTTGATCAAAAGCAATATAAAAGAAAAATAAAATGAAATTAATGTATAGTTCCAACTTTGGAGCATGTGAGATCATAAAAGCATATAATTATTAGGATTACTAAGCGCCCGTTTGACCCTCGTTATTTCGTGTTACAATGAGAGAGATAATAATTCTTTGAAGAGTGTGTAGTTAAAAAGGAATTAATTTTTTTTTAGTTGACGTGTAATATTATTTTATTGAAAAATGTATAGTTGATGAAAAGAGAAAATTTTTTTATAATTTAATGGGAAATAATATGGACCAAACGGGGGCTAAATGAAGTAAAGATTTTATCTTGCATTTAGTTTATAAAGCTTGAGCCCGATCATGTTAGGATACAAAATTTGATTCTAAAAAAAAAAAAAAAAAAAAAAAAAAAAAATATATATATATATATATATATATATATATATATATATATATATATATAACCACACAATAAAAAGAACAAAAACAAATTCTATACACGAGAATATGTAGTCAATCATTTAAAACTTAATTTCATTTATCAAGAACATAAAAAATGTAATGATTAAGTAATTTTTCTTTGAAAATTCACACACAATTATTTAAACATCAACGTAGGATCATTCGACTACTAGTTAATGAATAATTTTTAATGAACTGTATTTCGAATCGAATAAGTATTTAGTTTAGATATAATAATTATATTCACATACAACATTAAACTATATCTCATAATTACATTCGAAGTACAACATTAACATACAACTATCAAAACTCATTAAATAATATACGCATTAACATATTCAATTCCAATTTGTGTCAATTTCAATTTTTAGTGGGGTTTGTGATCAATCACTCACCTTTCATGTTGGAACATTTTTAGTGGGCCATTTAAGACCTTTCACATATAATTTAATGCTTTTTTTTTCTTGATTCATATTTTAAGGCTAAAAAATTCTCATTTAAATTGTCCCACTATATTGGTGTGGTGTGGCGGTGCAAAAAAAAATTATTTTGGGCCACAAAGTGCAGACAAATTAGGGTCCCAAAATCTTATAATTAAACTTTATATGCATAATGGAAAAATTCAAAAGGTATAGGGCCCTTTATATGCAATAAGGTTAAGGTTCTAATAGCCTCCATAATAGAATATAATTTTTCATAGATTGCATAAGAACAATTTTGGTGGTTGTACTCAATTAAGGGCAAGATCCAAATTTTATTTTATTTTGAATATTTATATTGACACTACAATTTTTATTAGTTGTATCACATTTTAATTACAAAAAATATTCCCAGCCTTGATTTATAATTGCACTTATACACTACCTTTTTCTTCATGGTATTCTTAACTTTCCCTAATTAGTATATATTGTTCTTGATAACGATTTTTGTAAATTATACTGAACGACATTTTTAAAAAAAAAAACGTTGATAAAATATTTGCCCCTCATTTCAAAGAACGCTGAAGAAATATTTAAAAGAAAATTGTCGTCAATGATAAAATATGCTAATCAATTGAAAAATTAAGGATAAGAATGTGATGAAACATGGGAACGTGAATAAGACAACGAGAGAAAGTTGACGATCTTCGTTACAACTAAAATGTGATGCAACAAAGAAAATTGTGGTGTGGCTATAATTATTCATTTTTTTTTTTTAATTTCATTCTAGAGATTCTCTCTTGCGGCTGAAGACTCTTTCATTCGGTTAGTACAACTTTTAGTCATAGGGCATCTCAAAGATGTCTTCCCTCCTTCCTACCTTCCATTTCCTGTGTAAGCAAGTGGAATCTATTTTACGAAAATGGGCTAAAAGTTGAGTGACCTAGGTGAGTTTCTTAAGTGAGATACGTGGCTTATTAAGATGAGTTTTGATAATGAGAATGTATGGATTGTGTTGTTAGTAGGGATAGTGCTATTAAAAAGGAGATATTGTCAAAGACATTGGATCCATTGTCGATGTTCTTGCTAAAAAGGCTATGCTAGGACGTATGGTCAACATGTTGGAAGCAATTATTGATGGAAGAGCGAAATGACAGTGCAAGCTTTGCAATGTTGATTTGGGAGGAGAGATACTATTTTCATCAATCGAGTTACATATATAACTAAATGTAAAGTTAGCACTACTTCTCAATACCGCTTCTTCCTATTGCATACATCTTCAGGGTAATTAGTCGCATTTTTTCACTTCTTAGTGAGTGAAATATTTGTCTTCGGGTCCAAGTTGACAGCTTCTATAGTCATGATAAAGGACATCCCTCAATCATGATTTTGTTCTTTACTTATTTCCAAGGACGTAGTTAGGATTTCAATCTTGCGGGGGCGAAAATACGGGGGGTGGAGGGGGGTGGGCCCCCTTCCCGGGGTCTTCCCCCGAATTTTTTTTTTTAACTAAGAGGATTGAAAACGACGATTTTGAATACCAATATAGACAAGTTAGATTGACTGACCAAAAAAACAATCAGTTTGTTGATACAAAAACAATATGTCCATCTATGTGTCTAACACCATACAAATTGAAAACATGAACGTTAGATGGACATAAAAAAGATAAAAAGTAAACTGCCTATCTATATAACAAATGGTAGAGATGGCTTGGACATTTGAAATTGGTCTTTCCTTGTCCTCATCACTTCAAACTTGTCAATAAGAGAATTTAATGGAAAATTATAACAATTTCTTTTTTTATATACATAAGCATGATACTGGACAAAAAATCATTTTTCATTCTATTACGCAACATTGTCTTAATAATACTCATAACTGAAAATGTACGTTCTATAGTTACTTTTGGGTAATTGATTCTTAAATAGGTCATTTGCTTTTGGATTTGATACAAGAAGTTTCACCATTCAAATTAGAATCATGCTATGTGTAAAGGGTCATGTGTGTACCCTCTGGATGCGTATGAACAAATAGTTTAATTGTTCAAATTATTATTGGTGGTCTAGAATTGACAAGGCATTGTACGCTAGTACAATTATCAATCTAATGTGTCTTCCGATCTCATATAGAGTGCAAAAATTCTTATTTCTCATTTGCTTTGTAGTTCTTAAAATGTTTGAGAATTCAAAGACTTATTTGAAGTGAAGAAGGAAACAAACGAATTTCAGGAACTGCAATTTGATAAGAAAAATCACAAAAGGATTATGATTTTGATCAAAACTGCAAGATGATGACGACGGTATGCTGGAAATTGTAGGGTTTCCGATTTGGGATGAAAATGAAGTATGGTATTATGCATGTTGAGTGGGGGATGTGCTTTGATTGAGGGGTCTGGGTTTTAGAGTATAGTGATTAACAGTTTAATTTGGGATTTGTACATCATCAGTTATATTGCATTTTTTAGTATTTGTTGAAATTAAGGGTGCGTTTGATTTGTTGTTTTCAAGCAATGTTTAATTTTCAATTTTGTAAAATAATGAAAAAGTATTTGATCTGGTATTCTGAAAATGCATTATTGAAAATAAAATAAAATTTATAATATAAAACTCAAATGCATTTTTGACGTTGTAAATATTTTCAGTAAAAAAAAAATTAAGCAATTAAGACGTGAAAAACAAGCATTTAAATAAAATTTTAAAAATTGAAAATTTTGAAAATAAAATATAATAATTAAAAAAATAAAAAGTAATGTTTTTTAAAAACAAGTCTAAAAAAAATAAAATTATAAATGACAAAAAATATCTTTAAAAAATCATAAAAATTTGATAAAAATAAAAAAATAAAAAGTAGAAAAAGTTCGAGCTCTTAATGATTATTTACATAAAAATTTTAAATAAAATATTCAAATAAACACAGATAAAAGTATTCTCAGTTCATGTAATTAATTTTTATTTTTGTTTCCTATATTTTGAACTCAATTTATTATCTATTTTTATTTTACTATTGTAGAAAGAAAAAAAAAATATTATAAGAGTCATCAATTTAAAAAAAAAAAAAAAAAAAAAAATAAAAAAAAAATATATATATATATATATTATCAAATAATAAATTAATATAAAATTATTCTATTTTTATTAAATAATCAAATTTAATAGTATAAAATGTCATAAAGCACAAAAACTCAAACCAAACGAGTTTTCTATTTTTTTGTTTTGAAAAATAATTTTTAGAATAAAAAAATAAAACGCGTTTTTAGCAATATTAAAATAGATATAAAACAAAAAATTAGAAATAAACTTAAAATTGAATACTGCTATATGTACATTCTTTCTCATTACTTGGATGACATTCTAGTGGTGTCAAATGAGTCGAGCGGCTCGTACTGTTCACGCCAACGAGTCGCTCGGGCTCGTCAAAAAACGAGCCCGAGCACGAGCCGAGCGGGCGGTGGGCTAGACGAGCCGCTCGGCTCGTCACTATTCACGAGCGGCTCGTGGGCTCGTTTAAACGAGCCTGCAGGCTCGTCTAAGACGAGCCCATCAATTAAAAAAATAAAAAAATAAAAAATAAAAAAAATAAAAATACATGTTTGGTGACTAGAACGGTCATTGATTTCAGTGACCGTTCTGGTCACCAAGTGACCAAACGGTCACTGATTTTCAGTGACCGTTTGGTCACTTATTTTAAAAAAAAATTTTCTACTTTTTTTCAATTCTTCTCCTATAAATACTCAACACATTACAACATTTTTTTTCCACCAAACTTTCATTCTATACTCTCTACTCAACAATTTACAAATCATTATCAACAATATCATTCATTTATTCTATAATTCTCTTCTACATTTTTTTACATTATTATCTTCATTTTACAACTCATTTTATACACTAGCCACTAGTATATCTTCATTCACTTCTCATTTCTACATTTCTACATTCTATTTCAACAATTCACAAATGGATCCATGAGCATTTGTTGAAAACTTGTTCGGTATGGAAGGCGAAACACCTGTCCAAAATCAATTTGGGAATGAATTTGCCAGTCTCAACGAACTACCAATTCCAGAAGACATTGAAGATTTCGACGTTTGTGAAGCCGATCCAATTGATTTGGATGACGTTGATGTTGATCCTAGTGTTCCTATTGATTTGGAACAAGATGAAAAACCTGCATTAAATAATCCCCGATGCAAGAGGGAAGAGAAAGGGGAAGAAGCAGGCAAAATGTTAGGACCATTTCAAATTGGTTAACACTGATCGTGTGATCGATGGACTTCCAGAAACGAAAGCAGTATGTAAATACTGTCAACAATGACTGGCATGGCAAAAAGGCATTGGAACCACTCACCTCAATCGTCATTACAAAGCATGTGCGGCCAAACATGGGCTTCTTGAACGTGGACAAACGCAACTACAGTTTGGTACTAGTAGAGCCGGTGCTACTACTGCGCCACTTTCTACTTGGATGTATTCGGAGGAGGAAGCACGAAAGGAAATGGTGAAGTTCGTTGCCGCGGCGGAGCTGCCACTAGCAATAGTGGACAACGAACATTTCGTAAACTACGTCAAACAATATCTTTAACCAAGGTACGTTGGGGTAAGTCGAAATACTTTTCGTTCTAATACAATTGAATATTTTCTTAATACAAAGCAATTATTGATTGGGGATTTAGAAAAATACGGGGGTGTCATATCTTTAATTTCGGATTTATGGGAAGAGATTAATAAGAGAGGTTATATAGCTGCAACTGCACACTATATAGACCCACTTTGGGTTATTCATAAAAAAATTATTGCTTTTAAAATTGTTGAGTATCCTCATAATGCTAACACTATATTTAATGCAATTATGTTAATAATTAAAGAATATAAATGCGAGAGTAAAATTCGTTCTTTTACTTTTGACAATGCTTTTATAAATAAAGTAGTTATCGATAAATTGCATAGAGTACTTCAACCCGATTTTGGTGGTTATTTATTCCATATTCGATGTGTGTGCCATATTTTTAATTTAATTGTACAAGACGGTTTAAAACATGTGAATGACGAAATTAGTCGAATTAGGAATGCACTTACGTATATCACGATTACACCTAGTAGAAAACAAGCATTTGAAGAATTTTGTGAACAAGTTGGGAACTCTAATACAAAAACTTTTATTACTGACGTAGGTCATAGGTGGAATTCAACTTACTTATTATTAAAATCCTGTGAAGGTTTTGAACCGTTTATCACTGAATTTTATAACAGTACGCATATTAGAGACGAAAACGATGATATCTTAAATGAATCCGATTGGAATACAGTTTTTAAAATTAAGAAATTTTTGGAAAGTTTTTATACATCTACGAATATATTGTCTGGTGTTTATTATCCAACTAATTGCATGGTTCTTGAACGTCTTTATATAACTGCTAGGGCTTTTAATAGATATCAAAATGACCCTGATTTTCATGCGGTTATATATGTTATGGAATTAAAATTTAGAAAATATTGGGAAGAATTACCTATGTTATTTCCTTTAGCATGCGTCATGAACCCCCGATATAATTTATCGGGTACTAAATTTATAATTGACCAAATTTCAAATGCTTTAACTTTTAATATGCCTATTACTTATAGGAATTTGGAACAAACGTTAACTGAAATGTATGAATTATATGCTTCAAGAATAGGTACACAAGTTACTTGTGTACCTACTCCTCCTCCCACTAATATAAACGATGACGACGCTGAAGTAATTAATTTATTAGAAAACATAAACTCAATTAGATATGATTCAACTGCATATGCATATGGTTCCTCTAGTAGTAGTAGTATGTGTTCCACTGCATGTACTCAAACTTCGAGTAGTAGTCCAAATGCGTTGCCATCTGAATTAATTGATTACTTTCGTTATACTATGCCTAGTAACAAATCAGTTAAGAAAAGTTCAGAAGATGTAATCGAATTCTGACGAAATAATGAACGTCGATGGCCAATTGTTTCTGCAATTGAGCGTTAATGTGCGTGAAAGATTGGGAAGACGCTAATTATCGAATTCAACATAAATATGCCGAAATTGCATGTAATCAAGTAAGTGATATTTAATTTCAATACATTCGTTACAAAATTTTATTTTCATACATTTATAATTTTTTAAAAAAATTGTACACGTAAAAAGTTTTTCGTGTACAATTTTAACTCCGCCTACACGAAATTGAAGTAGCCGGTCCCAAGCCCGGATAAAGGAGGAGGGTTTATCTTTTTTTTTTTTAAAATAAATGTATATTTACTATTTTAAAAATTATAAATGTTTTGACGAGCCCCGATAAATGTTTTGAAAAATATATATTTAAAAAAAATAGACTTGTAGTACTAGTAGCGTTATTTAAAAAAAAAAAAAAATGGCGAGCCGAGCCGCTCGCTTTGGGCGAGCTCGGGCAAGAGCCGAGCTCGCCCAAAAGGCAACGAGCCGAGCTTGAGCTCGGCTCGTGCGTGCGACAATGGGCCGAGCCGGCTCGGCTCGGCCCATTGACACCGCTATGACATTCCCTCATATGTGGAGGAAATCCGTACAGTAATGTGATTGATGAGTTCAAAATTATGTGTAGATGTTACCACGTGGAAGAGTGTAAAGGAAGGTGTAAGAGACAGTGAACATGTATCATGATTGATCCCAAAGAGTAATACTATATGTACATTTTTCATATACACTTGAGTGACATTCCTTCCTATGTGGAGGAAACATATGTAGTGATGTGATTAATGAGTTCAAAATTAAGAGTATAGATGTTGCCACGTGAAAGAGTGTAAATGAATGTATAATGGAGAGTGTACATATAACATGATTGATTCTAAAGAATAATGTTATATGTACATTCTTCATTTGCACTTGGATGACATTCTCTTCTGTGTGGAGGAAATCTGTGTAGTGATGTGATTGATGAGTTCAAAATTAAGAGTGCAAATATTGCCATGAGGAAGAGTGTAAGGTAGAATGTACATGTAGCATGATTGATCCCAAAGAATAATGCTATATGTTCATTCTTCCTTACCACTTGGATGTCATTCTCTCATATGTGGAAGAAATCTGTGCAGTGATGTGATTGATGAGTTCAAAATTAAGAGTGTAGATGTTGACACAAGGAATAGTGTGAATAAAGGTGTAAAGGATAGTGTACATGTAGCATAATTGGATCCCAAAGAATAATGTTATATGTATATTCTTCCTTACTACTTGGATGATATTCCTTCTTATATGGAGGAAATTTGTGCAGTGATGCGAGTGATGAGTTCAAAATTAAGAGTGTAGATATTGCCATGGAAGGACGTAAATAAATGTGTAAGTGAGAGTTTACATGTAGCATGATTGAATCCCAAATTTACTAAACTTTTTCTATTCCTGAATTATTGACTTTTACAAGTAAAATATAAAAAATTACAAATCACTTCAAATCCCACAATTTACGCTCAACATTAGTACTCCCACAATCAACCTACAAATCACTAGTTGAATTTCAAATTGAAGCCCATTAAATTTGCATTCCCTTTCTTATTCTTCAATAGTCTATTTTCGGTACTATTCACATTCAAACCCTCATTCTTCAACTCCTCATCATACTGGCAACTTAGAGTCTGTAATCTCGATTTCTTAAACTTGCTCTGACCCAGCTTGGAAAAGGAGTCGCTTGTACATGGACCAAAACTGCTCTAAGCTAATGTAAATCTTTCACTGTTATTCTTGAGGATTCCTATATGCTAGATCTATCGCTGGGTTTCTATTTGATGTTTATTCTATGGTCACTGATGAAGTAGGAAAAATACACATCATTGCAGATGAATGTGTGCATGTCACATATTCCAAGTCAATTGTATTCCTTTACTGCTTTAGTACAAGGTTTTTTGTTCAATTGAATCATTGGTTGTGCGCTGTCAGGTTTAAGGAGTAGTTTTTTTAATCATCCTGAGGAGATTGCTATAGTGTTACTGAACAAAGAACTGCGACCTGGAAATATGATAAGCCACCAGTCAGAATTCTAGATATGCTTTTGCACATTTTTTGCAACCAATTTGGTCATGTTCACATATTAGATTACATCTTCTGTTCATGATCCCAAATTTGTAAATGAGATAAATATGTTGTTAACACAGTTGTATTTGATTCGAGGAGGTAAATATATTTAGTATGTTAGCATTTTTATGGTGCTATCCATTTTTCTTTCTTGTGGCTCTTGCTTTGTAACAATACTGAGTATTAAACATGTCTTTAATGCGTTGGATGAACACTCCAATGTGGCACGATGGAGTTATCTTGTGATCATGGAGGACTATTGACTCATCTGATTAAGGGAAAAACATGTATTCGAACTATATCAGTTTCGAGTACACAGCACAACAACAGATAAAACAATGGTGTCCATTGATCAACAAACCCACCCAATGCTCCATTTTGAGTTTTGTAATTTGAAATATCCATGGGCTTTAAATTGAGAGAATATTTAGGAACTGAATTAATTATGGAAGTATTATTGGCTAATGTTGTGATGTGCTTTAGTTATGAAAAGAAATCAGAGTAATTTTGGGTCCCAGTATTTTTAGTTTTCTTTTCTATGATATCTAGTAGTTATGATATATATAAATCGATCATACTACATGTACATCTTTGTTTATATTATTTTTTTACATCAGGCCACGTGGCGATATATGATTGGATAGTTTAAAAAAACACACACACATTTTCCCACCCAACACTCATTGAAATACAATAGAATGTACACAATGGAATGTACACAATAGCATAATTCTATATAAATTTATGTTAAGTATTTCATGAATTGTTTTTAGAGGAAATTACATAAATTAGAATTTTAAACTTTCAATTTCAAAATTCAGATTAACAAGTTTTTATTTCAACAATCAAATAATTAAAATATTAATAATTATATTACAAAATTAAATATACAAATTCATTATACCCAAATATACACACCAAAACCCTAATTATTTCATCAATTCCATTTTCTCTCTCTCTACTCTACCTTCCCTTTTCTTACTGTTGCCCTTTTCCCTCCTCCTCTCTCTATCCCATTCTCTCTCTACTTCAAACTGTTTCGCATAATAAGGATAAACGGCAAGCACTCCCTTGATTTATGAGATTAAATCATTTGTACATTGATTTTGTACATAATGGTTGACATGCCTTTGCAAATTCAAAAGTGAATGGAAGGGAAACTATTTTTTTATTTTCAAACTGACCAATCATGTTGCGACACATGGAACAATGTAAAACTTCATGTCAAGGATCATGTACATGTAACATGGTTGTAATTTATGTAGCCTAGATGATGGCTTGGGAGCCTACATCAGATAATATATAAGGAAACTATACCAGTATAAGAAATAAACTAAGAAATAAACACATGGCTACACAATTATTCACATACAATTGGAAGTAATGGCAGTGGTGGTGCCATAGACGATGGCTGCGGCTGCAGTTCTCTCATTTCCTCTCCATTCTCTCTTCACTACCATCTCTACACTCTCAAATCGAAACCATCGCCGCCATCGTCGCCGTTGCAGGATGGTGATTTTATTGATTTTTAGGCGATTATTTTGTTGATTTTCAGGAGGCAATCTGGTGTTTGGGCGACTGCTGGATCTTGTTGGTGCAGTGGTGACAGTGGTTTTGTTGGTGGTTGTGTTGACGAGGTGGTGGTGTTGGTGGATTTGAAGTTGAAGATTTGTTGGAGGTGGTTGGCGGCAATGATGGTAGAGTTGGAGATTTTTTTAGGTTGTAAGATGGGGAAGTGATGGTTACGACGACGGGTTTCGGTTGCCATACTGTTGGTGACAGTTGTGAGGTGGGAGTCACAAGTGTTGGTGGTGGTCACAGATTATTTTGGTTGTTTTTGACAATTAAATTTATTAATATGACCGATAAACAAATTGTGACCAATGAAAATGATAAATTGTAACAAAATAATAATAATAATAATAATGTGTGACCTAAAAAATATTAATTTGTGATTGATAATTTGATAATTTGTGAATTGTAACCTATAAATAATTGTGACGTTTCAATTTTTGATTTGTGACCGATAAACAAATTGTGACTTATAAATTTTTTGAATTGTGACGTTAAAATAATTTGTGATATATAAAATTTGTGGTTTGTGACCAATGAATAATACGGGACTCACTAATTTTATAAATTTGTGACCGACGAAAAAATTGTGACTTATAAAATTGTCGATTTGTCATTATGAAATAATTTGTGACCTATAAATTTTTTTATTGTGATCGAGAAATAATTTGTGACCAATTAATTTATAATTTGTGACCAAATTATATGAAATTGTGATTTTAATATATTTAATTAATAAAATATATGTCTAATTAATTAATTTATAAATAAAATTTAAAAATATTTGAAATTTGAAATTTTAAACTTAAATTGTTAAATTTGTAAAACTAAACATCTTAGTTATGTATTGTTCCCTTGTTTTTATTTACTTGGTTCCCCCCGCCGATAAAAACAGGCCCATTTTGCCCCTATGAAGCCCATCCCTCTTTCCATATCCAAAGAACCTGTCAACATTAAAAAGCCTAGTGTTTTCCTTAGGAACCCATTAGAAGTTGGGCAATTTTCCACCTTGAGCCCAATAAAAATAAGTTCTTGGCCTTCCTCGGACAAGGCTTCTTTACTAAGGGAAAAGTTTATGCATCAGGCATTTACTTTACCAAAATTAAAAATCAGGTACTCAAGTTTAAATTTGTAAAAGTCAGGTTTTTGTTTTTAATTAATTAATTATATTTCATAATTATTATATTAAATTAAATATTTAACTGTAATATAATAAAATCAACCCACCCCACTCCACCTCACCCCACCTACCCCACCACCATTGCTCCGGTACTACTCCGGCGACCGGTGACTGCTCCGATCTGGCGACCGGCGACTGCTCCGATCCGACGACTGCTCCGATCCGGCGACTTTTTCGAGGTCACAGAACAAGAAATTTGTAGGTCACGGGTTATTTCGAGGTCACAGATAAAAAAAATGTAGATCGCAAATTATTTCGAGGTCACAGATTTAAAATTTTATAGGTCACAGATTATTTTCGAGGTCACAGATGAAAAAAATTAAGGTCGCGATTCTGTTTTAAGTTACAAATTATCAATTTCGGTGAGTCACGGTCACAATTTCGAGGTCACGTACACCCACCTAGGTCACAAAGTTGAAAAAAATGGTAACTTTTACATGTCACGACTCCGTTTCAGAGTGAGTCACGGACGACCACCTAGGTCACAGACACAAAAAAAGACAACCACAGTTCAATATCTAGGTCACAGACACCAAAAAAAGCTAGGTCACGGACCCAAAAAAAAAAACCACCACCAGCCCGACCATCGATAACACCGTCGACAAACAACAACACAAAGATCCGTCGACAACCAACCACACAGACAGATCCGTCACACCACAACTGAGAAACCACTACAAAATCACCACCACCAGCCCGACCACCACCTAAGCATTTTCATTTTTAAAAAAATTCACAATGTGCAAATCACCAACAATATTTGAGAATCAATAAAAACACAATATCACCATAAATAAAAAACTCAAGATCTGGTAGAAGGTAAAAAAAAAAAAAAAAAACAAAATCAAGATCCAGATCTTGATCTCGACCGGCCCGGCAGCCGGTCAGCAGCGTCAGCTAACGGCGTCGCAGCAGCCAGCTTCGGCCAGCAAGACGGCGCGCAGGCACTGCGACCGGCGTCGCAGCGAGCTGCGACGCTGCTGAACGGCAGCAACGTCGCAGCGACGTTGCCGTTCAAGAAGATCGCGAGGGTGAAGAAGGGGAGGGGGAAAGAAGGGGAGGGGAAGAGGCGGCGGCGGGCGGTGGCGAGCTGCGACGCTGCTGAACGGCAGCAACGTCGCAGCGACGTTGCTGCCGTTCAGCAGCATCGCAGGGGGGAAGAAGGGAGGGGGGAAGAAGGGGAGGGGAAGAGGCGGCGGCGGGCGGTGGCCGGTGCAGACGGCGGCGGTGGAGGCGGCGGTAGAAAAAGGAAGAAGATGAAATAAAATGAATTGGTTTGGTTAGGGTTTTATATTTAAATGAAGATGGTGGGGGTAGGTAGTAGGGTGGGTATATATTTAATTTAATTTTAAAATATTATTATTAATATTAATTGTAAAATTAAAACCTGATTTTTGATTAAATAAACTAAAAACCTGATTTTTTAAAAGTCAAAACTAAACACCTTGTTTATGGTAATTTTCCCCTTTACTAATCCTAAGACCACTTTCCCCTTTGGATCCCTTAGCAACCCTTGATATTGATTTTTTTTTTTTTTTTTAAAATCTTGAATTAATTCCAAAAAATGATTACCATTTTGTGTGTGTATATATATATATATATATATATATATATATATATATATATATATATATATATATATACACACACTAGGTGCAAGCAACGTGCAATGCACGTTTGTTTAGTTTATATTTAATATTTTTGTTTAATAATTAATTTGTTATTAATAAAGATGTAGTTTTTTTTGGTTAATTAGGACGTGTCTGGGCGCGCTGCAAGGAGGAAGGAAAATTGATTATGTTACCATTTTTTTTTTCAAACCTACAGCCCTACAGTGAGAGAATTGGTCCAAAATTGCAGCTCCCAACGGCATGAATTGTGTTGTTAACGACTTGATTTCTGCTGAAAAGTAGAAACAGACACCCTATAAATAATTAATGATGTAATGTTTATATAATTGATAAATAATTAGATGTGTGATTTTGATATTGTGATGTAGGTTGGTGAGATTGAAGAAAATAAGCAAAAGTAGACAAATTTGGAGAAATGGCTAAATTGTAAGGGATCCAACGTTCGGGGGTTAAAATGTAAATACTTAAAAGTTGTGCCGAATCTCACGATGAAGATTTGAGAGTGCTCTGAGTCAATTGGATAAAGGAAGATGTCAAGGGGATCAAATTTAGTCAAAATATGATCACAAATCAATTTCCAACCGAAAGGTTATGCTCCAGTGTTTTAGTATCATATTGAGACCTATTTTTGGCATAGGAAGTGATCGAATTGGAGAATATGTCTAAATTAAAGTTGTAGCCAGATGAGTTAGCTTTCCAACGCATTTTGCATCGCCTCAATAGGATATCGGAATACAAAGTTATGATAAAAACACTGAAAGAATGTGCAGTTGCCTGTTTAAAACAAGAAATTCCGTTACATAGTCCGTTATATTGAGACCTATTTTTGACATATAAAGTGATCGAATTGGAGAATGATGTCTGAACCAAAGTTGTAACCAAATGAGTTAGATTTCCAATGCATTTTGAATTGCCTCAATCGAATATCGGAATACAAAGTTATGATAAAAACATTGAAGGAATGTGCAGCTACCTGTTTAAAATAAGAAATTCCGTTACATAGTCCGTTATATTGAGACATAATTTTGGCATAGAAAGTGATCGAATTGGAAAATGGTGTATGAATCAAAGTTGTAACCAGATGAGTTTTCTTTCCAACTCATTTTGAATCGACTCAATCGGATATCAAAATACAAAGTTATATTAAAAACAGTGAAAGAAGGTGCAGCTGTCTGTTTAAAACAAGAAATTTCGTTACATAGTCCATTATATTGAGACCTATTTTTGGTATAGAAAGTGATCCAATTGAAGAATGATGTTTGAATCAAAGTTGTAATCAGATGAGTTAGCTTTCCAACGCATTTTGAATTGCCTCAATCGGATATCGAAATACAAATTTATGATAAAAACACTGAAAGAAGATGCAACTGGCTGTTTAAAACAAAAAATTTCGTTACATAGTCCGTTATATTGAGACATATATTTGGCATAGAACGTGATCGAATTGGAGAATGATGTCTAAATCAAAGTTGTAGCCAGATGGGTTAGCTTTCCAACGCATTTTGAATCGCCTTAATCGAATATCGGAATACAAAGTTATGATAAAAACACTGAAAGAAGGTGCAGTTGCCTGTTTAAAACAAGAAATTCCGTTACATAATCCGTTAAAACAACAAATTCCGTTAATTTTTCCATTAAACCAACAAATTCCGTTAAATAGGCACTTTTTATATATAGAAAGATATATATATATATATATATATATATATATATACATATATATATATATACATATATATATATATACATATATATATATATATATACACCCTTTATTTATGAGTTATTGATGCACTCACAAAGAGGCATACTCTGATACTCATAAACACAATTTCCCGTTGGAAATTTTACTTAAAGCTATCCAATTTGCAAGTTTGTTTTAAAAATTGAATAAGAGAATTTGGAGTAATTAAAAAAAAAAATCATGAAACCAACTACAGCTTTTGCCCCTGTTTGTTACAAATAACTATAAAATAAAACACTTACTCTAAGCCCCCGTTTGATTTTTCAAAAAATCAGATTTGTAGTAGATTTTAATATGTGCAGTTAAAAAATTGTGGGTCTCATAAAATATTTGATTAAAATTAATTAATTTGAATTTTTTTCAAACATTTTTAGCTAAATCATATGAGGCTAATTATGTAATAAAACTAAACTAAACATAACCATCAACCTTTCAACTCAGTCAATTATTTTACCATTTTAATTCTTGGAATCTCTTTAGATTAGATTAAATACTGATTATTCCACTATAAATTAATTAGCCATTGTTTGAGCCATATTATTTTTTTCATTCTCATTCTTTTACTCATTTTGAACCACACATTTTTCAATAAAATAATATTTTCCATTACATCAATAATTTTTCCTTCTTTTTCAACCACATATTCCCCATCACATGAACCAAAAAAAATGTATTCTTGGAGAAAAAATGTGCACCAAACAGGGGCTAGTGTGGGTTCCACTAGAAAATCACATTTCATTTAGAAATTATTAATTTGTAAAACTCATTCATGAACTTGTACGTGTTTTGACATGAATTAATTAGTAGGTCCTCACCTTAATGTGAGAGTCTTATAAAAATTATAATACCCGTAATCATTTTACAAATGGATTTTTCCGTCATCATTTTTCCAATATGGTTTATGCTGTGGGATCGCAACCACTGTTTTTTACTTGGTCAGGTACAATAAAAATGACCTTTCCCATTTGCATGGCACTTTTGGGTATGGAAAAAAGAACCATGACATGGCCATAGTTTCTTGAATTTTCCTACACATGCAAACCACTAGCAAGCATTGTGAGATGCCATACTTTATTAATAAAGGAATGATATATAAGGGTGATTAAAAATCTAATTCACGCTAAATAAGGAAGTATATGCATTTTTGAATCGAATGATGCATAGGTGTGGAAATTTGAGTATTATTTCTGAACGTTTATTGTTTGCAGCAATTTGATTTTTACTCTTTGTTGGATTTTGATAACCAATAAATTTCGGGCAATTATGTTAAACCGATTTTTTGTTTAGATTATACTTCATAGGCCTCGGCCGATGAGATCTCGGCCGATGAGTGAAGTGAAATGTCAATACCACAATCGAACAAACTTATCACGTAATCCACTTGAGTAATTTGAAACAGCCTAATTATATAAATACTGCTCATAGCCCAACCCAAATACTTGGAAAGCTTTAAGGTTGATAGCCCACTTATTTCCTTTGTTATTGGCCCCTATTATTTAACCTAAAGCCCATATCTATTCCTAACCTATTTAATTGCTTGTCCATTACCTTTGAATGTGTGGAAGAAGTGTTAGCAACCGTGTTGTGTAGTGAGAAAACAGTTTCGGCCCTTTGTTCTTTGCTTAGTGCTCTCGGTTTTGTGCCTTCTCATAGGCGATCTGTTCTTCTCCTTTTCCTTTGTGGTTAAACACGTTTGCGGTCCGTTGTCTTTAATTCTTTTTTTGCAACGTGCATTGTGCATTACTATTAACTTTTTGCAACGTACAATGCGCGTGGTCATAAATTAGTTTTAGTAACAGGTAGCGTGCGTTGCCATTATAAATTTTAGCAACGCGCATTTAAACGTTGTCATTAACTTTTTTGCAACGTGCAACGCGTGTTGCTGTTAACCTTTAGCAACGTTCCACGCGCGTTGCCGTAAACTTTAATTTTTTTTGCAACGTGCAATGCGCGTTGCTGTTAAATTTTTGCAACGTGCAATGTGCGTTGCCATAAGTTAGATTTAGTAACAGGCTTAGCGTGGTGTCATTAGATGTTTTAGCAATACTCTTTGCACATTGCTATTAACATTGTAGCAACGTGCTTTGATCATTGCCATTACGTTTTTGGGTCCAAGCCACAAAGGCCCAATGTTTGTTTTTTAGATAGCCTGACACGACCCCATCTCGAGTCACCCTAGTGGACCCAGACGTGACGTGCGCCGATGATGAGTTCCAACTAGATGCTGGACCCACCACCAAGGCCACATAGACTGTTCTACGACTGTTTGACTATTTAGTGAATGCAATATTTTTGTAAAAATTTTGGCAGAGTTTCCCCTGAAAATAGAACAAAACCAACCTGAAAATTTACAAAAGACCCCATACAATAATCAATATCAAATATTTTGGGATCACCAAATCCATCAATGCCACCACAACTAAATCAATATGAAATTAAACTTGAGTGAACATTTCTACTACAAAACACCATGTCTACATGCATGCATTAGAACAATGAAGCAACCCATCGACAAAGTGAACATTACACAAAATATTAGACCAAGTGTTTTATGACATAAGTTCCCAATTAAACATTTACATGATAGATATGGTTAAAATCATGCAACCTAATGATGGGTAGTCAGACTCTGAACTTCAACAGGCTTTCCAGGTATCTCAAATTCAGCGGCCTCCTGATAGGAAAAACATGACAAAATATATGAGTTTGTAACTCAGTGAGTGGATAGTTCGCAAATACATATACTTTTTCCATTTATACATTTTTACTGAAAAATCTGATTTATTATTCTTAAAGTTTTTAAGAAATTCTGATAATTTCTTTTATAACTGAAACATGCTAAAATCATAAAATTCATACTATTTATTCTGAATAACCAATTGTAAAACTATGCCAAGTATAGACAATCTGGTATCAACATAAATATGTGTAAAACTGTCGTTTCTATAAGTTAAAATTGTATTTCTGTAACTGAAATAGCTGAATTCTATATTCTGAAATGAACTATTATCTGATATTTGAAAATCTGTGAATCTAAAATTGAATGAATATAAATGATACACTAAATAATCACACCAAGAAGTACCCAATGAATAGCCTTACTCATGTACAGAGTAATCTCGATGTACAAGGCAAAACCATTCAAATCTGATAATCTGATAAACTGGTCATACGTACGCAGAGCTGCCCCAAAGGCTAATCACCCTAATACACGGCCCAAAGCCTATATGTGTACGAGAGTGGGTCCCAAAGACCTCTGATAATCTGGTCATACACCGTGGAAACACATTCACATCAGTGCAGAGCGGGTAAAATCACATGGGTACTTTCCGATGGTTTTAAAATAACTGTAAATATGCTGAAATATATAACATGAATAACATGCTAGAGAAATAATTTCAATGAACTAGATTTAACTTTACAAAAGTAAAGTGACTACAAAAATCCATTTGATTTTGGAAATCATGCCGTCAAATCAAATATAGGTAATAATTAACTTTCGGATATAGTATATATTTAATAAATATTTATTTCTGAAAAATAAGATTTTCCACTCACAAAATACGAGCTACAAGCTAGACTGGTTGATAGACGTTTCCAATCTCCTCGTCACCACCTGAAATACGATATGAATAATCAATTTAGCGACCACCATAGAAAGTAGTCTTAGTATTAACATACAAGCTCTTATAACTTAATTCCTCCATACTTGAATAAATTCCCCAAATTATTCCTTTAATCCATTGGAGCTAATCTCACTTTCTAGTCCATTTACTAATGACCAACTCATCAACATAACTTTCAATCCGAGCATATATGCAAATACCCACTTCAATCTAATGACAACTAGTAATCATAATTCATTCCATTAAATTTCCTCTTCTTCCATAAATATATACTTCAAAGTAAATATTTCATCATCACAAGCATTTCCCACAATTATCCTTACTCAAGAATCAAATTAGAAATTCTAGGGTTTGCCCAAAATTAGAGTTTCTTATCTTAAATGTAAATGGAAGCTAACCACCAAGAAAACTTGAACTAAAAACCATAATCTTTTACCTACATTTGAAATTTCGAGCCAAATAAAAAACCCTAGAAAATTGACATAATATATCCCTTAATCTCATGAAAAAAATTAGGATAAATCGAACCTAAAATGGAGAAATCAACACTTACCCTTTCTTCCCTTTTTCATTCCTTTTTCTTCTTCTTTTTCCTCCTTTTTTCTTCTTTTTCTCCCCTTTCTTTCCTCTCTTTCTCGGCAGCTTCAGTTCTTCTCTGCGTAGGGGGTGAATGAAATGGGGAAATGGGTTAAAATTTGGTAAAATAATGGGCTATTTGCATAGGAAGTCCCTCAACTATCATATGTTGTATAAGTAAGTCCCCCACTTCAATATTAATCCATCTTAACCCTCAATTTTCTTAAATATAACACAAGCCCCAAAAAAAATTATTCCAATTAAGTCCATATTGACTTTGACCTTGACAATTCAACCATTTGCTTTGACTATTGAAAATGGGTTGTAACATAGCCCCTCTTACCAACCAGCCTAACCAAGAAAAAAGCCCAAGATCCACAAACCCTTACAACCTAAACCCTTCCCCATTGAAATCGAATACACCTCTTTTCAATTGAAACTCATCCCCACACGGCGCACCAACTTCTTCCTTCACCATCTCACTCTCCTGCTCCTCCAACCCAGTCTCAAAGGCGAAGTGGATCTCTACCGAACTTTCGATCTCCACCTCTGATGCCACTCCCATACAAGTAAAGTCTGTTTTCCGTCTCAAACCCTTACAACCCAAACCCTTCCCCATAGAAGTTATGTGATGACGATGTTCAAATATTAGAAATAGGAAAAGACATGGGATAGAAGGAAGGGAAGACAACATGAATGTATTACCAAAAAAAAAAAAGAAACCAGCCTACAGCAACGTTCGTCGAACGTCGTTAAAAGGGTCTACTGCAACGTTCAACAAACCTTGCGGAAAAGAGCCTACGACAACGTTTGTTGAACTTTGTTAAAAGTGTCTACTGCAATGTTCGACGAACGTTGCGAAAATTCTACTGCAACGTTCCCCAAACGTTGCAGAAAATAGCCTACGGCAACATTTGTCGAACTTTGTTAAAAGTGTTTACTGGAATGTTGGACGAATGTTGCGGAAAGTCTACTGCAACGTTCTCCAAACGTTGCGAAAAATAGCATACGGCAACGTTCGACAAACGTTGTTAAAGGGGTCTACTACAACGTTCAACGAACATTTTTAAAAGGGTCTACTGCAACGTTCAACGAACATTGCGGAAAAAGATCTACGGCAACGTTAAATGAACGTTGCAAAAAGTTGGAACTCTATGGTGACATCAAAGCCCGCAACGTGTACCAGAACATTGCAAAAAGTCTATGGCAACGTTTTTCACACGTTGGCATAGGTTGTATCTGGTGTAGTGAATAAGAGTCATTTTAGATTCTTTAACATGTGGACAAACCATGAGGATTTTTCAGAAGTTGTATAAGGGCTAGAATTGCATTGATGGAAGGACGAAACAATACATGTTTTGCAAAAAATTGCAAAAATTGAAGGGAAAGTTGAAGGCACTTAATGCTAAGCATTTTGAACACATATCCACTAGGGCCAACATGGCTAAGATTGAGTTGAAAGAGGGTCAACAGACAACAATTGCTCCATGATCAGCCCCCTAACCAAAACTATCAACTTTTAGTGGTCGAATTGAGGAAAAAGCTTTTGGATTATGAGAAGCGGAACGGAGTTTCTACTTTCAACAATTTAAATGCAATTTCCTTATTAACAGTGATAAGTGTACTATTCTTTCATGCCATGGTAATGTAAACCCAATATGGGCTAACCAAGAGGGGAGTGAATTGGTTTTTAAAACTTTTTCGTTAATTGCTACTAAATTTTAAATAAATGATAACACAAATGATAAAGAAATAAACTAGATGAAAGCAACCACGTAGATGATATGATATATGCTTGCACAAAGTAAAGTTAAGTAGAGAGTTAGAGAGTGCAAACGATATATTATGGAGGTTCAATCCAAACCAATGATCTACGTTTCCCATTATCGATCCTTTACAAAGTTGAGCTTTTCGGGACCTCAATGCGACCCACAATTCAAAATGAATTTACAAGTAAAATCTTCTATTCTTATAGAATGATAGAATCAAGATTGATAACAAGAAGAGAAGATGCAAAATACTTCAATAGATGGTAATGAGTTTGGTTCAAAGTGTTGAAATGAAAAACTTCTTGAAGAACAGAAGATTTTCACAAAGATAAATCACTCAAAAGTTTTTCAAATGTTTGATGCTTTTGATCTTTTTGAAGATGGAAAATAAGGTAGTTGTAATCAATAATAGTCTCACTATAATGCTCAAGAATTAATGTTTTTAAGTGAAGGAATAGTGATGTATTTATAACACTCAAACGGTCAAAAACTATGCCGTACCGGACGCACTTTACCGGACGTCTGATAAAATACTGGATGGTCAACTAGCCGTTATTCTTTGTCAAAAAATTGGACCGTTTAAAATATGACTGTTGGCAAAAAATTAGTTTTACCTGACGTCCGGTAAAGCGTACCGAACTTCTGGTACGACCTATTTTTAATGTTTAACAAATGTTGGATGTTTTAAGGTGTTTATCATATTTTAAAATATGTGCTACGATTTTTGCTATTTGAAAAACACATTTTTCAAGTAAAAATATTTTTATCGTGAATTTTGTAAAATCAAAACTTTGAGCTTGTCACGATGCATTACCAAGTATTAATGCGTTTTACCTTTACATATAATCGTGAATCGTCTAAATACTTAGTTTGAATATTTGATGCGCATTGCTTGGCGGTACTTCGACTTGTGTCTCGATTTTGTTGAGGCAACCTTTTGCGGGATGTGTAAAATCATTCTTCATGGACTCGATTGTTTGATCATGTTTCCACATTGGCCATTGTGTGCAAATATCTTGGTCTTGAACTTTGTCCCATCGAATGTACTTATGTGCAATAATCACTATTGACACTTAAATCAATTTGTTACCAATAAACATAATTTGTTTGTGATAATCAAAACAAGAAGTCAACCATAGGTCAATAGGTAAAGCGTAACACGAGAAAGAATTTTATTGCAAAAGTTCTTAAGGAGGATGGTTGTTATACTACATCGCAAGAGGAAGTTGCTCATGAGTTTGTCCAATTTTATACTTCTTTACTTGGAACAAGCTGTCCAAATTTGCCCATTGAGCAGAATTTTTTATTGGAGGGCCATTACTTTGGAGCAAGGAGGCTCTCTTATTCGGGATATTTCTAGCCAAGAAATTAAGGAGGCACTCTTTGATATTGGTGACGATAAGTCTCCCGGGCCGGATGGTTACTCATCATGCTTTTTCAAAAAAGTATAGGGGATTGTTGGAGTGGGTTTTGTTGAAACTATTAAAGAATTTTTTGCATCGGGTTCTCTTTTCAAACAAGTGAATCACACGGTCATTGCTTTGGTTCCCAAATCTAGCCACACTACGATTGTTGGAGACTATAGGCCAATTTCTTGTTGCAATGTGTTCTAAAAGGTTATTGCAAAGATTCTAGCATCTCGATTAAGGCCTATTTTGGGTAGCATTGTTGACCAAGCTCCACATTTTTTGAAGGTACGAGTATGATGGAAAACATCCACCTTGCTGAAGAACTCATGAGGCAATATAATCGAAAACGGGTTGCTCCAAGATGTCTACTTAAGGTTGATCTTTGGCGTATGGCTCGGTTGATTGGGGATTTTTAAAGCAAATACTTGAGGGGTTATGCTTCCCTGCTAAATTCATCGATTGGGTTATAGAATGTGTTACCACACCCACTTACTTCGTTTCATTGAACGGAAGCATACACGATATTTTCAAAGGATCCACTTTCACCCTTCTTGTTTGTTTTATGTATTGAATATCTTTCAAGAATGCTAAAGGTTACCACAAATGAGAGTGATTTTAACTACCATCCCAAATGTGGCCGGTTAAAGATTACACACTTTGCGTTTGCGGATGATTTAATGCTATTTGCAAGGGGAGATATCATTTCGGTGGAAATTTTGATGAATTGTTTGAACAACTTTGGGAATGCATTGGGATTAAGGATGAATAATCTTAAGTCTAGCCTATTTATAGTTGGAATACATGGGCTAGAGCTTGATGAAATCCAAGAACTTACCAATATTCCGAAGGGTACAATGCATTTTCGATATTTGGGCATTCCACTTGCTTCCGAAAAGCTAAAGATTAGTAGTTACGCCCCCTTTTGGATAAAATTACAGCTTATATAAGTGCTTGGACATGCTGTTCTTTGTCCTATGCGGGAAAAGCGGAATTGATTAGAGCAGTGTTTCAAGAAGTCGAATGTTTTTGGCTTTCTTTGCTCCGTATTCCAACTACAGTCATTTCTAGAATCATAAGTCTTTGCTGTAACTTCATCTGGGGTTCAAAGAAGCCTTTGGTTGCTTGGAGGGATGTTTGTTTACCGAAGAAAGAAGGTGGATTGGGCTTTAGACACTTGAAGAATTGGAATTCAGCATTACTTATCAAGTTGTTGTGGAATATCCATAACAAAAAGGACACTTTGTGGATTTGTTGGGTGGATCAATTTTACCTTAAAGCTGCTAGCATTTGGGAGGTTTTGCATATGAAAGACAACTCACCACTCTTCAAAAAACTGCTTGATATTAGGGATGTTTTTGGGTAGTTTTTTTACACTCGAGCAGTCCGACCAGCCCTCTTTAGGCACGCTGCCATCTACACAATGGGATGTACATTTAGCATAATTCTATATAAATTTATGTTCAAGTATTTCATGCATTAGTTTTATTTACTTGGTTATGTGTGAATTTTTCCCTCCTTGATAAAAACAGGCCCATTTTTCCCCTATGAAGCCCATCCCTCTTTCCATATCCTAAGAGCCTGTCAACATTAAAAATTGGTTAAAGCCCAGTGATTTCCTTAGGAACCCGTTAGAAGTTGGGCAATTTTCCACCCTGAGCCCAATAAAAATAAGTTCTTGGCCTTCCTCGGACAAGGCTTCTCTACTAATCCTAAGACCACTTTCCCATTTGGATCTCTTAGCAACCCTTGATATTGATTTTTTTTTTTTAAATCTTGAATTAATTCCAAAAGATATGCAATGAAACTAAACAAAACATAACCATCAACCTTTCAACTTAATCCATTATTTTACTGTTTTAACTTGTACGTGTTCTGACATGACAATGAGAATATTCATTCATCCTTTTTCCAATATGGTTTATGCTGTGGGATCGCAACCACTGTTTATTACTCGGTCAGGTACAATACAAATGACCTTTTCCCATTTGCATGGCACTTTCGGGTATGGAAAAAAGAACCATATGACATGGCCATAGTTTCTTTAATTTTCCTCCACTAGCAAGCATTGGGAGATGCAATACTTTATTAATAAAGGAGTATTCTTATTTAGAGCGTGATTAAAAATCTAATTCGCCCTAAATAAGGAAGTATATGTATTTTTGGATCGAATGATATATAGGTGTGGAAACTTGAGTATTATTTCTGAACGTTTATTGTTTGCAGTAATTTGATTTTTAATCTTTAATTGTATAGATGTTTTTGGTAGATAACGTTTCAATTTAAATTTTACGATGAGTATACCTCTCAAGCCACTATAGAGTAAACAAAATAGAAAAAAGGCAGGTTCAATTCCAGTAGTTGCCCACCACCCACTACTGGTTGCAACAAAACCATCACAACCTCACAGAAATAACTTCGCCAACCCATTTTCTCTTGCGCTGGCAACTCGTTCTTCTTCTGCACCACTTGACACTCCATCGATCTAGTTAAAAATCATTGAATTTGGGCTTTAGCTAAACAATCTCTCTCTCGGTGAATTTTCTAACTTTTAACACTTTCACGTCACATATCAAGTTGTTACAATGTAAATTCGAAATCAACTTTGCCACTTTTCAATTTTCTTTCTTTTCTTACCTTTTTTTTTTGGGTGTTGAATTTGGAATTTAAGTGGGTGTTTGGTGGGGATTAAAATTAGATTTTTAAATAGATTATGATAGAAACTTTTGAAATTTCTGTGGTTGAAAAACCGTGTGACACATGTAATATGTGATTAATGTTGTTATTTGACTTTGATTTAGATTAAAATCTGATTTTAATCCAAAACAAACAGGGCTTAAATGACTGTTTTACCAAAGTAGCCTACTTTGTCAAACACTAGCCCCAAAGTAGCCTACCACCTGTCATTTTGCCTAACTTCACTCGTCAAAATCTATTATTACTTCATGTGTTACACTTAGGCCCTATTGGGTACACATTATTTTTTTCATTCTCATTCGTCTACTCATTTTCAACCACACATTCTTCAATAAAATAATATTTTTCATCAAATCAATAAATTTTCCTTCATTTTTAACCGCACATTCTCCATCAATCTCCTATTCAATAATACATTCTTTCAAAAGAATGTGTCCCAAACACACTCTTAAGAGGAAAACCACGTAGCTTCCTAAATCACATGGGATAATCATACGTTAAATTAGTTAATTAAACATCACTCAATTTGAATAATTACACATTCAAAAAATAAATAAATAAAAATAGTTAATTTATTAATGAATGCATCTTCTTGTTACCTTTTTCCATAAAAAAAATCCATCTGGCCATGTTTGGTCCACATTTTTTTTTCATTCTCATTCTTCTACTCATTTTCAATCACACATTTTTTAATAAAATAATATTTTCCATCACATCAATAAATTTTCTTTATTTTTCAACCACACATTCTCCATCACATCAGCAGTAAAAATGCATTGTGACCTTCAAAATGTGCACCAAACGGGGTATCTAGACATGAGTTTTCAAGCTCTTACCTATATAAGGGAGTGGCATTATCGATATACCTTACCTGTTAATAAAAAAATACAATAAAGAGAGACGTTATCATACTTTGAGACGTAGAAAATGAGCAAGTGATAAATGGACGAGCATAAAAGTAATCTCAAAGACACTATTCCCATCGCATTTTTAGTGGCAGAGATGATTTTTCAATAAAGGCACACAAATCATATTAAAATCCAAGTAAATTTGCTTTTATCTTTAAAGTCAAAAAGGAAAAAGTAGGAAAAGAATTGTAAAACTTGATTATCGTAGTATAATATACATAGTTTTATCTTGAAAAGGAATTATTATGAATTTTTTATCGATAGTAATGACCGACATTAAATTATGAGTCATGCTATTTGACAATCGAGGTTGACAACCTCTCACGGGAGGTCCTTTTTTTTTGAATTATTTAAACATGCGGACCCCACACGCATGTGAGAGGCTATAAACTTTGGTTGTCAACCTTTTATGTACAAGTATATTAACTTAATTTAATCAGGAGGTTATTCTCGCCCATTGCATGTGCGTGTCAATAAGTCCGACATGGGATAGTTGTTTATATTCAAATGATGCTTTTTGTTATTTTTTCAAATGTAATATTCTTATTAAAACCCGTTCTCATAAATTTAGTGACGAACAAATCTTTAGTATCCCGTGTTTGTTGAATGTAAATTATCAGTAATATTTTTTTGTGTTTTAAATTTTAGACGAAATAGTATAACATGATATAAAAGCTTTCGATCACTGCCTATTTATAGAAATTTATAATTTGAATACAAGCAATTATATTATATATTAAACATTTAAATAAAAATATGGTAATTATGCTGTCTTTTGCTCTTATTCTTATTGTAAAAAGCTCGTTTATTGAATAACATTCTTTTTTACTCTAAACTGAACTGATCCTTAGGACAATTTCACACGCATACTCTTGTAAAGAAGGACTTTGTCATATGTACACTAAATTTATACACTTTGATTGATACTTGCATTGTTGTCAACAAATAATTTGATGAAAAAATTGTTTAACGTTTAAACTATCCAATTGAATAATGTCATATGACAAATTGTAAATCAAAGTGCACACTAGCTAATTTCTGTAAAGAAACAGCATGGTAGATTCTTTTAGCAACTTGCATATATGGGATTCAAGTGGGGAACAACTCAGAGTTAAATCCCCTCTCTCCCGTCAAATATATATATATTTTTTCCTATTTTAGGGTTCTATTCTTGAGTGCCTATGTAACCAATTCACTCTTAAGGAATTTTTTGTCCTTAGCAGATCTCGAGTAGTTGCCACTATCTTTTGGAGAGAGTCTGTGTGTACAGAAAAACACACCCAGAAAGTATATAGTATACACACAAATAGGTGGGCCCCTTTTTTTTTAATTCACATGGGGCCCACCCCATGTGAGTATGTATTTTTTTGTACAAGCTGAAAAATTCATCTTTTGACCCATAAACTCCAAAAACAGATTCCAAATATTCCAATAGATGTTTGTACAGTGGCCACTCTTTAGTTTCTGCGTGCTTAATAAAACCGCTTGTCCATTTCTATTAATGCTAAAATTATGATCAAAGCTTCGCTAACTTTTGACTGGTTTTCTTCGTAGTTCTTTAAAGGCTCAGCGAACCTAAGAGGTGAAGGAAGTAAAAGCTTACTGAAGTTATGATATGAGTTTTATCAAATGAAGCTATTAAAAGCCAGCTAACGGGATATGTGTCATTAAATTACATGTTCAATTAATTACAAGGAATTATGTTCCATTTAATAGGACTCATATTATGTCGACACTTTGATTTGTGTTAAACATCACCGATTTTAAGAAAGGTTGAACCCCAACCTTGAGGCCCTCCCATAGTCCCGCCCCTTGAACATTGTGGAGAAGATAAATCGGAGGATGTGTCTCAGCAGACCAAGGTACAAAAGTTGCTATACTGGTGTCCACAAAGAGTCCAATTTCATACCTTGGAAGAGGCAGGAATCGAACCCCCACACTGTGATTGTCAGTTTAGCTGAGACTACTCCACTCCTGTCCTTTGCACCACTGAGCTATGCCCTGGGGGGCTAAACATCACCGATTTTAGACGCATTATTCTATGTCAAAAGGTGCATAAATGATCAAGTGGAAAAATCTTTGGGCGGTAACCACTTGATGCATAACTAGACGACGCGTGTACTTAGTACATATGTGATAGAAAGCTACACCAATATGGAAGTCATGTTTCCATTAATATCTTGACACGCCCTTTCGATACCCCCTCTATTGTGAATACTTATAAGTAACAAAAATGTATGAAAAGATATCTATATCATAGCAACGTTAATATTCCCCCTTTGTTTTGCTTCCTTCTAGTCAAGGTCTTGTTTGTTTAACTTTGAGAAGCTTCTCCATAATTTACTTGATCCTCGAAGGGCCAACGGTTGGGAACAACTCGTATGTAGGAGGTGAACATGTCAAGAGAAACGTGAAGAGAATCTCTTGGCAACTGAATTAGAGTAGATTTGGCCGTCAACAATGCAATATTTAAAAGCTTAGAGAGCCTAACCTTAGTAATCGATTACAATGCTTTTGTTTGTCTGTGTCTAAGACAGTTTAATTAAACATGCAATTACAAGTAGAACCCGGGAAGTTTCTTGACTAAGCAACTTTAATTTTTATATGATTCTGATATTTTATTCTGTTTTATTGAAAAATTTATACAGAATTAAGAAAGTTGTTTTATTGTTTGCCTTAATAATGATGGCAGTACATACATTGTACTAGGGTGATGTAACGCATAGCACTATTACATCATCGACATTGATACATCATCGACTTTTATATAATAAATAGTACAAAGCCTCTTATATCAGTCGATGTACATTATTTTTTGTTACTAATATAATTTACATATGCACGGCTTCATCTTTATTTGTTGGTCGTGCAGACGAGTTATCCTCACTTGTGCCATTTATCTCAATTACAACATGATCACAATTAGTATCATTAATAGGTTTCACAATTCCACAGTGAAGCAATTGCTTTTGCTGTTGTTTCTCTGGTGTTACAGTTGAATTGGCCTTCTTGAAATGTGCCTTCTTGGAGAGTTCATGAATTGACTCTGAAATTTTCTCGACACATTTGATGATGTCTATTAGTACCGATGAAACAACAAGTGTGGGCATGATTTCTTGAAGGTCTTCTGTGGCTAGTGACGAAGAGCTTTCGATAATGCTTTTGAGTTCATTAGCTGCTGCTTTGGAATTCTTTACGTGGGTTTCAGCGTCACATGGATGTACCATGTTCTTAATTGCAGCGGCTAAATCTTTTAAAGCCTTGCCAGATTCTAAGCTTATGATTATACAAGGTTGATGAATCTTTATGTAAAATTCTGATGAAACCTGCAAGATTGAGTATTATACAACAATTATAACAAATTATTTTAAAAAAATTTGGACTCGAGAACATGAATTAATTGATTACACATTTAATACCTGAGTTCTCGAGTTTACGTAGCCACTGAGTGCTTCAATATGGCAGGCACATTTTCTAGCAAGGACACCAATCTTCAAGTATTGTTTCCATGGATGATGAAACTTAAAGCGACCATGGCCAGGCTCCCAGCATGCCAAATTTGCCTGAAAATAAATAAAGCATGGATCTGTAATGAAAACTTATTATTTATGGCATCAATTGTAATTTTAAACAAAGAAGTTGAATCTTCATTGAGCTGTAAAAGTTTTGGCCGTTAAAAACCAATGAATGAATAGTTACCAAGGATTCTTCAGTGGCCTTTGCATTCAGCACGCTTTTATATCCTTGAAGAAAAGACTTGTCATTTTTGGAGGCAACTACACTACCTTCATCTCCAAGAAACCTAGAAAATTCATCTCCAAAACCTGAAAATTAGTTTTTTGAGCAAGGTTTGTCAGGCACATATATTTTGCATATAAAAGTAACACATTTTTATCTTTTATGAGTCTGCACCTTTTCTTAATTCACAAGTACCATGACAAATTTTGGTCAATATTCCACACGTACCTTCTAAGAAGCTAGCAAGTTTTTCTATATTTGCGGCAGCCAGATTATGCAAATCTTGACCTGCCCAAACCGGACATATGAATATGGAGATCACAATACAGGTTGTGGCACCAATGAGAACTGTGGACAACCTTTGGTGAGCAAGCTGGATAATTTGGTCTACTCGATAGCCCGATACAGCCACCATTGAGAACGTGAGTATGAATATCAAGACTCCATAGTCATACCTCCTCTTGATATTTGGAAAAAACCTCATAAATGTTGATGCTGCTGCTGCATTTAGAGATTTTGAAAACAATTCATCCGATGTTTAATGAAATGAAGTTTCATAAATGAATACTGAGTTTTAAAAGAATGGTTTTTCTTTTCTTTTCTTTTTTTCGTTTTTTATTTCCGGTAGCTAGCTAGCTAGAGTTTGCGAAGAGTTTAGTTTTTGAAACGTAGCAGAAATGTAAAGTGCTGCTCTTTTTGAAGTTTTGGAGCATCATATGGAGATTATAAATGAAATATTTACCTAAAATGAACACTAGAATGCCTAGAAGAACAGGCTCTCCTTTCTCTCCACAGAGGGTGGCCAAGTATTCAGCTCCAATACCTAAAGCACCTGCTAGCAATGTTGCAAAACCTCTGTTAAGGCACTTTGATATGGTTCCACCTGAAGAAAAAATTGATATCAAACCAAGATCCATTTACTTTATATAAGTTATATTTACCAAATTATAAATGATTTATAAACAATTGATAAATTTGCCAAACGGTGTCTTAGTATAGGGTAAAATTGATGATACGCGGTTAATATTTATATAAGCATCATAGCATATATAAGCTGATTAGTTTTGACCATGAACTTGTAATTACTGGACTTACCAACTGTGTATTCAAAAACAACCACAACTGTTAAAATTGCCCACATTCCAGCTTGTCCAAAGCCATCATAGAGAGGCCTGAAATAGTAGAAAAAGGACACTAATGTGAGAGCTAATCCCACTTTTGCAGAGTGTGTAATTCTCCTCGGATCATCTTGGCCGATCTTCTTGGTTTTCTCTGCAATTTCCACCACCTTGGCCTTGATAAAACTACATGATCGGGTAGCTTTTTCTCGGTTTGATAAATCGATTTCCATGATTAAATAATTTGGAATGGCAACCACAAAAGCCAAGTGAAAAAGGAGAATATGCAGGCCTTCTTATCGTGGACTTGCAATTTATAAGGACAGGCAGGCTAGAGAAATTCCTAGAGACAGACTTGTAGTTGTGAAATTAATGCATTTTGGAGGATTCTCACCTTCCTATATTTATGACATAGAAAAGTGGGTTGCAAATGCAATTGATGGAATATGTTGACACTAAAAAGTATAAGAATCAATTTAAGTTCACTCTGAAAGCAAAATAAAGAGAAACTTAGGATTTTTATTGATAATCACTTCTAAATTACAAGTGTTTCATCAATAGAGGAATTTTGGATATCCCAATGTTCTCTCCCTTATCCAAAGATACCTCGCACCCTTATATAGGAAAAGAAAATTCAGTATCACCCATTTTCTTGTTTTGTCAATCACCAGTGCTGAATTAGAAAAATACGTTACTGTCATATCTCCATTGGTTGCTGAGGTCGGCATCAGGTTATCATAAAATTGTCATTTAAGTGGGTCCCTAACAATTAATGAGCTAGTGAGTAAGCGAAGCTACATCCTACGATTTGTGAAATAAGTAGGCGCTGACATAAGTTCTAAATGCAATAATTAATTTGATTGGATGTTTTATCAGTGTATAAGGAATTTATAATCATTATGTTCCATCAAGCCACGACGTTACGAGCTGACCTTACAAAGTCGATCTCAGATTAATGATATACTAAGTGTATGCAACAATTGGTCTTTAATTAGTGGATCTGAGCTACATTTTAATTATTGGGATGAAGCTTTTCCACAATTTAAAGCGGAACAAAAATGGGCTAGCTTCAATTCACTTTCAAGGCTGCAAGCCTCCAACAACAAAAAAATTAATGGTTGCTGTTAAAAGTATGAAAAGTGCACTGTATTCCACCTAGCCTTGATCATGGTTGTCGTCTCGGCGACTCAAACGCACAATAAGGAAAGTTTACGAGAGTCGACTCAAACTGTTATAAAAGAGTCATCGTCTATCTACACATAGATTGGAAATGAATTTCTTTAGAGATGAATATCATTACTCGATATAAAATTAAAATTAGGTAAAACCCAGATTGCTAGATGAGGGGTGGAGAATTGTGGGCATAACTTAAATAATATATAAGTGGGAATTGTTTATGATAAGTGCACTTGAGTCTTCAAAACGTACGGTGGCTTTTAAATCCCGTACGGAGAAAGAGGAATGACATTGATGACAGTAGGGTAGGTGTTGAATTTAAGGTAAGTCCATTATCATTCCAATCATGCTACACTACCAGCTTGGTTGACAGCTTGGTTGACATTCTCTAATAAAAAGACATAAATGCCTTACTTCTATTATCTACTCAAGTCAATGTTCTCTATTCCTATTATAGGATAAGTTTGGTTTATTTCTCCTAGTAAATGAAAAAGCCAATTATGCTCGTATTTATCAATATATTTTTTATCAAAACAATCGTTTAATATTCTAATTTTATTTTCTACTTTATTAATTTCTTTATTAATTCTAAATATATTTTCTGTAAAATATAAAGGCACGGGTAGATTTCTACTATTTTTCAGAAAATAATCAAGCACAGTATAAAATGATTTAATTTCTTCTCTTTTCCTTTCGCAATCAATTTCTAAATATTGAATGATAGTAACTAAAACTTCATAAATATCATAAGTGCAAATATTAATGCAAGTATTCAACATAAATAAGAAAGATCTTACAGTATTGAAGCAGAAGGTAAATGCAGAATAATATCAACGAGATTTCCCTCGAGCTTGCTCCCATATATTTGTATACTCAGATATAAGTGATCGATGTTATTTGAGTTTAAGAAAGTGGGTTATGGTCCAACACGACTTCCGCACTCTTATTATTTTTCTCTCGACTCTTTTGCATATCTCACAATGGATCACACGGAATCACAGTTTTCCTTTCAACTCCTTGTTAAAACATCACCTTTGAAAGATAACAGGGTTCTAATGGCTTTCTCTAACAACGCCTCAAATGCCAACACACGGCTAAACAGCAACAAGATACTAGCACAACCCTCAAGGTTCTCACCGTTGGAGTATAAGTAAGATAAGAGTTTTTGAGAAAATAACAAGAATAGAAAGACAGTATTTTCAAACAACTTGGATTTCATAAACACATCACACTAATATCTCTTATATAAGAGTATACATACATATTTCGGCTACACTCTTGGTACTTTCTCTAAAGAGATTAGAACTCCATAGAGATTACCTTATTACAAACTTCAAATGAAAGAGAGAAACTGAAATGGTTACAAGATTCGAAAAACTAGAGAGAAAGATAGTTTTTTGCTTAAGGATGGGATGCCTTCTTCTGAGAATTAGTCTTCCTTTTATAGACTTGAAAAAGCTCTCCAGCTGGTCTTCATTATTGTTGTGTTACTGTGTAAGATAATGAGAATCTTACTGTGGCCTAAAGTTCTTTGTCTTAACATGGAAAATAATGTAGGTGAAACCCCACAGTTTTTCTTTATCAAAGTAACTTTGACAAAGTAGTGATAAAGGGGGTCCATTACTTTTCCATATGAGATTCAAACCACTCATCCGGAAATTCCTCTGGATCAAGTGAGATTGGTGAACCATTTTCTTCATTGCTACAGTACTCGCACTTATGGTTTGGATAACGCCAAAACTGTTTACACAGTTCATTTTTTGTCTTCTGTGTTCCACTAGCGTTTCCTCCAAAGATATGATCACACCAAATATCGAGATAGTGCCAATCTTCTTGTTTAGTGGGTGCCACAGCTTTACTGTAAATCAAGTGGTCTTGTGATTCATACACCCAAATATTTTGATTTTCTTCAATAACTTTCTGGATATGCTCAAATTGCTCCTTATATCCTTTGGCTCTACGGAAGGTTGTCATCTTGATAACATCTTCTGGTGTAGTTTCATGGACTTCACTCTTCTCAGGCTGAAGATGCTTGGAAGTAGTGGCAATCCTAATGACATGGCTAACTGGCAGTAGCCTATCTTCTTCATTATCCCATTCAGGACAGGCAGAGAAAAACCTGATATATATGTTCTTATGTTTAAGAACTTGGCAATATCTTTCAATAGCTCGGACTACTTCTTTTGGTAACAAAGAAATTTCTTTTAAAGATTCTGATGGGTAAATACAAATTATATTTCCCATTTCATAAAGAGCACGAACCCAATAAGCTGGGGCTCCTGGATAGAGGTTAACTTTGTTATAGGTTCCATATGTTAAGGTTTTCATCCAACCTCCAATACTGGTAAACCAGCAACAGGCGAGATTAAACAATACATATGCCAAAATAAAATCGTTTTTACTTTTGATGTCCATAACACCATGAGTGTTGCAGGCTTTGATGATATTTGAGCTATTAAGCTCTGGTATGGAGATACTATCCTTTGTAAATATTTTCTCCTGTGAGGGAGACAAAGTAGTATTCTCTCTAACTGAAAGTTTATGAAGCTTTAATGCTTCTGGTTCAATATTGGCACCGAGGCCTTCAGATTTATTGGCACTAGGGCCTTCAGATAATATAGCCATGTTGGCCTTCTCCGATACTGGCTTGACAGCAGCCATCTCCATTAGAGTTATCTTGGATTCTATTGCAGCAATCTTCATGTTCATTTCGAACTTCAATATTTCTAGCTCCTTCCTGATTAGCTCCATTCCTGGTTAAGAAATCTGGAATAAAATTGTCTTTCCCTTTAATATGGACAATATCAAATTTAAATGGTGCAAACCACATTTGCATTCTAATAAGTGGTCTTTCAGCTGCACTTGTTCCAAGTTTATTTGTTAATAATGGTTTTACCTGAGTATTATCTGTCCTAATAAGAAATTTTCTAGGTAGCAAGTATGGTTCAAATTTTGCTACTCCTTTCTTAACTGCTAAACATTCTTTACGATTAATATCATACCTGGTTTCGGCATCTTTGAATGTGCCTGAAGTATAAGCAACAAGCTCTTCTGGGCATTTACACAATGGATTACAAAGAAACTCTTTATGATTTTCTTTTCTTTTAAGTATTGCTCCCCAGTGTAATAGAGAGGCATCAGTTTCCAAAATAAAGAAATCTTCTTCATTTGGAATATTTAATTCAGGTAGATTTTCACATATTTTCTTAATTTTGTTTACCATTTCTACATCTTCTTTTGTCCATTCCCATACAACTCCTTTCTTCAATTTTTTGGTAAAGTGGACTTTATATTTAGCACAATTTTTTATAAATTTTTCGGAATAATTTAATAATCCAATAAAGTTTTGTAATTCTTTCTTGTCTCTAATTTCTTCTGGAAATTCTATAATCTTCTTACCAATATGAGGTTGTTGGAGTATTTTTTCTTCGGTAAAAATATATCCTAAGAATTCAATTTCAGTTTTAGCTATTTCTGCTTTTCTTTCTGATAAGGCTAATCCATACTTATTAGCAATATAGTTGAACTTCTTAAGATGTTCAATATGTTCTTTTAAGTTTTTACTATGAATAAGAATATCATCTACATAAACAATGCATAAATTCTTTATTGGTCTAATAATCTTATCCATTCTTTGTTGAAATATTGCAGGTGCATTCATTAATCCAAATGGCATAACATTCCATTCGAATTGTCCTAATGGATTAGGGGTAGTAAAACTAGTTAAAGGCTTTGAGGCTTCATCTAGTTTTATTTGCCAATATCCTGATTTACAATCAAATTTAGAATATATTTTACTTCCTTGTATTTGTTTTATTAACAAATCTTTTATTGGTAGTTTATAGCTATTGTGTATTGTTTTAGAATTTAGATCTCTATAATCAATTACCATTCTAGCTTTTCCTCTTTTTATTTCACTATGATTTCTAACCATAAATGCTGGACTATTATATGGACTAGTTGATTCTCTTATCACTCCTAATTGTAAGAGTTCTTTAATTTGTATTTCAAATTCTTTTTTATCTTCTTCGCTATAAGGAAATTGTTTTCCTGATATCTTTGCATCTGAGTCTTTTAGTTCAATGGTTGCCATAGGTTTATCTTTATCCCATTTAGCTAAAGGATGCTCATGATAACATTCTTTTAGTTCTAATTTAACATTTTCTAATTCTTCTTCTAAATTTTCAATTCTTAATACTGGAATTTTTTGTTTTTGATTAATTTCTGTATAACATCCACCACGATTACTGTGAACTCTGATATCTAGGTCTATGGTGAATTGGTTGATGTGCAATTCCAATAGCTTTGTAGATTTTTGGTGTTTTAATTTTGTGATTACAAGGTGTAGTAAATTCAAAACTATCCTTATATTGTGTAAAGGGGCTATATGTATAGATAAAATTTTCTCCTAAAAGGATATCACATCCAATTTTATCTGTTGCATATATTCGTGGAATAAAACATTCTCTATTTCCTATAATGATAGGAACATTTTTTACAAAATCTCTATAGATTTCTACTATATCACTGGTTGTTTGACCATAAGTTGTTTTCTTATAGTCTCTTTTATAATAATGTTCTGGGAACACATTTCTTTTATATAGACAAATACATGATCCAGTATCAAGTATAGCATGAAATTTTATCATACAGTAGTCTGGTAAATTGAGAGCTATCTCAATATATAAGCTAAGTGTGCTAGTTTTGATTGATCTAATTTCTTGTATCATATAAATTGGTTCTTTGGTTTTAGTAATTCTAGGAATCATTTTTTGTTTGCCTTCTATAGTTATTTGTAGAGTATTCTTTTGTATATGAAATGGTGAGACTTTCTCAAGAAAATTCATTCCAAGTAATATTGGACTAGAATCCTTTCCTTTTCTATAGTCTTTATGAATTTTAAGATTTAATTTAAATTGTTCTCCTTCAATATCTATAAAACTTAGTTCTAGATTAACAAATGTTTTAATTTCATATTTAATTCCATGATAGTCTGTAAGAGTTATTCCTTGTGGTAGGTTTTCTTCTAATAAATGATCAACTAAGTCTGCTCTTATATGACTAGTACTAGCTCCTGTATTAACAAGGGCTATAATTTCTTCGTAGTTATTTTGATTATTAATATATTCTGTTAAGATAAGGAAATTATCTTCCTCACATTTTCTAAGATCAATATCAATGCTATTTCTAGGCATTATTGGGTAATTTCTACTTGTAGATGTTCTACTAGAGCTTGCAAGTTCTCTAGTACTGATACTTCTTTCTATTCTTCTACTAGGCATTCTGGCTATAAGTTGTCCAGAGGTATTCAAGGTAACTAATCCTTGATTTCCTACATTATTATCTATTCTTTTAGATTGCTGATGAAAATCAAGCAATATATCTTGTGGTAATGAAATGTTATTATTACTCAACATTCTTGGTGGAGTAAATTGTGCTAAGTCTTTAAAATCTTCATGGATTTGTATGAAATCTCCACGAGACTTTATTGATTTCCTTTTGGTGTGTAGTAGTAAATGCATATAGAGCTTTACAATGTAAGGTTCTGACTTTACTTCTTGGTGGCATAATTAATCTATCAATTCTATGATATAGATTTAATCCCATACTTAAATTTTCGTCTAGTAAGGACATGGCAAATCCAGGTTTTATAGTAAATATAATTTTCTTATATACAAGATTTCCAGAGACTACTCCTAATAGAGCATCCATAGGATCATGAAGTATTCTGTTATCCATCAAATACATTTGTATAGGAATATCCATTCCTTCTCTAAAATATCCTTTCACCATAATTTGGATTCCTCCTATCACAATATTTTTTAATCTTTCTCTAGTGGATCTATTTATTTTTGCTAATTCTTGATTAACCCATTCTTTAGTTACCAGAGGTATAGTAGTATTGCCTTTAACATTTTCGATATTAATAGGTACTTCATCATATTTTGCAATATATATGGTTTTGTTAAACCAAGGTAATATTGGTCTTACAAAAACGTCTCTATCTTTTAAAGATATTTGTTTTTCTTTTATTGCTCCATATCTTTCTTCATCAAATACTACTGTTTGTGAAGTCCCTTCTTCATTATCTAAGGTAGTTTCTATAGTATCAATAATTTCTTGGTTCATATAAATTTGTTCAAATTCTGGTTCCTCAATTTCTTCTATATCTAGCTCATAGATTGAGTCTGTTTCAGATAATTCATCTAAATCTTCGATTATTTCATAGTCTGAGTCAGATTCTATTTCTTCCATTATTCTAATGGCTTTAACATTTTCTCTTTTATTTCTATTAGGACAGTTGGGAGATATGTGTCCTATTTCATTACATGTAAAACATTTACATTTTTTATAAAATTCTTCCTTAGATTTCTTCTGAGGTTTTTTATGTTGGTTATATTCCTTTTTCCAAGGTTTTTTCTTCTTAAAATACTTCTTATGGCTCTTAAATCCTTTGTTTCTCTTCCAGGGTTTAAGATATTTCTTAAATTTCTTTTTATAGTATGGTTTCCTAGGTGGTTGGTGACAACCAAATTGTGGCACTGCTGCTATCTCTCCATAGCAACATAAACTTGCTTTCTTACCATGTTTCCTAAATAGGTGTTGATACATAGATTTTCTACACCATTCTGATATTTTTCTTTTAGCGAATGAAGTTCTCATTCCTAAGGTATCAGCTCTATGATTAGGATCTTCCCATTCTATTTTATTCCAATAAGTTTGGTAATCTTCAAATAATTTCTGACCCCATGGCCAAGGCAGTTTAAGAAAATATCTATTAAGTAGTTTTTTATCTTCTTCTGATAGATTCCATTCTTTAATGGATTTAGATGCTTTGATATATATCTTTTCGAATTTCTTAGTATATTCGTTTAATTCACACATATCACAGATTTTTAATAATTCCATTTCTCTTTCTGCTTGTAAGGCTTCTTGAGTGATCATATCTATTTTAGTTTCTGGTATAACTTCTCCTAAGAGTAAGTGTCTAAAGAAATTTTCCATTCGTTTTAAAATTTCCTTAAAGTTTTCAGCAATCTAAGCTTTCATTGCTATCAATAGTAGTTGTAGATTTTTCTCCATATTTAATTTGATTTTTAGTTTCTTCAGAAGTTCTTCTCCAGATATCTGAAGTGATTCCTCTAAAGGTGTGGATTATAAAGTTGTATGATTGAGTAGTATTCCATTTATGAAAAGCAACAGCTAAATCAGTAGCTTTTGCCCATGAGTCAATAATTTCACTTTTATTATTGCTATCATCAACATCTAGCCATATTCCTGTTGTGGGAATTTGTTCAGTAAATAATTTAACTGGATTATTATCCTTAAGGTGTATAGGCTTGGTTGATGTAGTTCTAGCTCCTTTTCTAAAATTATAATTTTCTCGTTCTTCTGTTATTCCATGTTCTTTCATCCATTCAAAATTCCAGTCATCAGACTCGACTTGAATCCAATCATTAGTTCTACTTGTTTCTCCAACTAATGTTTGTGGTTCAACTTGTTGATTTAAAGGTGGAGTATTAATTTCAGTAGTTTCTTCTTTAGGTGGATCATTCATATAAATATTTTCAGTTTGAATAGCTAATTGTTCTAAACTCTGTTTATAAGCTTCTAATTCTTCTCCTGTGGCTTCATAGAATTTAGTTTCTAATTCTTCTATAACATATGCCGGTAAAGGTGGTTCAATTGATATATAAGAATCCTTAAATTTTGATTTTTTAAATTTAGACTCAATTTGTTTATATAGGATTTTTGGTCCTATTTTAATATTGTCATTAACAATTTCCAAATTAGATTCGATATTTTTTATATGAGTTAAAATATCTTGGTTTAAAATATCCGTTTCTCCTAAAGGTTGAGCAAAATTATCATATTGTTCTAAAAATTGATTTATAATAATATCTTCTTCTTCATTTTCAGAAAATTCATCTACTAATATTTGTAATCCTTTATTTTTTATTTCTGCTAAATGTTGAGAACTATTTACTTGTTTTATTTCTTCACTTAGAGATCTATATTTAATACTTAAATTTGTTGCTAAATCTTGTAATTTAATTCGATTAGTATTAGTTAAAATACTAATATTTTGTAATTCTTCTAAAATCATTTTATCTTTTCTATTCATTTTAAAAATTTTCTTTAGGTTCGTTACTAGGCTCTGATACCAGTTATAGGGTCAAAATACGGAAAACAATTAAAATATAGAGATAAGGGTATAATAGACAATACTCACGCAAAATGACAAAAAAGTGTGAAACTTGATGTGAAACTTAATGGCAAAGTAGTATAATCCTTATCATTCAGCTATCTGCTTTGTCGTTTTGGTGTGTATGCGCTCTAGCTGTTCACGCGTGTTATAGCACAATCCATCGAGGATAACTGGTTCTAGCTCATGTACCTGGACATCCACGTTGGATTTCTACGTTTGATTCATGTATAAATAGCGAATAATACACGGTCCGTTTGATTGTAAGGATGAAAAATGGGTGGAAAGAAAATGAATTTCAAGAAAGATAATTGCCTAAAAATTGTTTTGTAAGGAATTATTAATTAAGTGTTTTTGATTAGTATAGTTTTTCATCCAGAAAATTTTAAAATTTTGTGTTCTTTTGATTTTATTTTATAAGGAAATTGTCCATAAAAGTGATAATTTTTTCTACAATTGATTATAAAATTTGTATCCATTGCCAAAAAGTAAACAAAAAACGAAAAAAAATTTTCCCTAAAAAATCATTTTTTTAATCAAAGTTTAGTATTCGTTTGACTTTATTTTATAGAAAAATTATCCATTAAAGTGAATTTTTTTTTACAATTAGTTATAAAATTTGTTTTCATTGCAAATAAAAAAAAAAAAAATTGAAACGTGATCTAGAAAATCATTTTCCACCAGATTTTCCCCAAAACCAAGGTAAATAGGCGCGTGAGCCACCTAGCAAGAAAACAAAAGCCATGGAAAAATTGGCTTTTCAAACAAGCCAAATGCAAGGAAAATGAATTTTTTTCCCAAGTTCCAAGGAAAAAATGGCTTTTCAAACACAGCCTAAAAGTAAAATGGTTGGTATAGTCTTTGTTTGGTAGAAATTAAAATTAAAATTAAAATTAAAATTTTAATCTAAGTTAATTTCAACTATATATTTTATCAATTTTTGTCCTTAGTCTCTGTTCGGTAGAAAATCTTGTCCTTAGTTACGATTTTTGTCCAAAATTATTATTAACGTGCTTTAAAATGAGGATCAAATATTTAATCGCATTTTCAAATTATTATTTATTTTGCTTATTTAAAATTACAATGGACAAATAAGTTTTTTTTACTCCATCTTAAAGAAAATTTTGAAAAGAAACCATAATTAGGAACAATTTATATTCATTTGAGAATAAGAATACGATGAAAAAGTTTGAGACATAAATGTGATCTTGTGTAAATGTTACGAATCTTTTATGCAATTAAAATGTATTCTAGTTATTAAAAATTATGGAATTTTTTCAAAAAATTTCATTTTCCGATCAAAATCGTTATTTGCAATTCAATTTGGTTTCAAACCACAATTTTAACGACATAAAAATAACATCTTTCCAAAAAGTGAAAGAAATAAATATGCAAGTCTGAAATTTTAATATAACATTTAAATTGAAACTTGTGTAACAATAGCATTATATATATATTTGTGTCAACACAAATTCAAACCAATAAATTAATACAAGGCTCAACTATAAAATTTAAACTTACAAATTTCTTTATAAGAGCTAATAGTTGGAAGTATAAATTGAACCAATAATATAATATATTGGATAAAACAAATAATTTATTTTATAAAAATTGAGTGAACATTTTAGTTTGATTTCAAACGAGTTTTAACTATCGAAAGCTAAACTGAGAAATTTCTAAAAGGTTCGATTCAGTTTTGAACAGAAAATGTTGACCGCTCTATGTGAGTCCAAAGCAACAGTTCAAAACTTCAATTTCGATTCAATTTGATAAGTTGTCGATTTTTTTGGTTCATCCCTGCAAAAGACTTGGCACCCTTATCACAATGAAATAGGCGAATTGAACTTCTGAATGCAAATCAAACTTTCAAGCAGGAAAATACTAAGACAAAATTTTGGCAATTTTAGAAAATTGGATTATTAAAATGACAGACTTGAGGTCTCTCCCTACATATCTTAGAATGTGGTCCCTGAAACGGCACAATGTTTGAAAATTTTATTAATTTTTATGTTCAACGTACCAAATATTCCACTAGTAATAACAATAAGAGTTTTGTACAGCGTACACTCTAAAGTTTAGGTTTGGAAAATCTAGTCGAAAGCAGTAGGGCAAAGGTAACAGAGTGTGTAATGTAGTCAGTACTAAATCAAGGATACATGTGATATCAGTGCAAAAACTGGGTGTTTTATGTTACAAAGACTAAAAAAAACAGAAAAAAGAATTTTAATTCTGCTAACTGAAGATGCACACAGAGTTTCCTCGTAAACACAGTGAACACATCAAAAGCTTAGATGACATCGAGTAAATTTCACATCATAATCAATGCAGAGCACCCAGCGATGAAGCTCCTCTGCAAATGCAATCCAGAAACAGATGGATATGGATAAAATAACTCCCAGGCATTTTATAAAATCCCCAAAAATAAAGCATAAGTTGGATAGGCAATTCAAAGTATAGTGTACAACAGATTTACATAATTATACACAGGTGAAACATTTTCCAACCTAACCAATGCACTGAATAGTGCAAATAGCACTTTCACTTTCAAAAAAATTCTAATCATTATGCAAAAAGAAAAAAATAAATAAAAAAAGAAAGCGAAGAAATCATACTCCGTTAGTCGTCTGATGGCTTTCATCTAGCATTGTGAGCCTTCGCTTGGCAACCTTGGACCTGTAACACCAAACCTCAAATGCCTCCGTCAGGTCTGGATAACGAATGTGCTTATTGTCTAACCATTCGGTTAAAATTTCTGCCTGGTTCCCTGACGGCAATGTGAGAATTATTGAAACAAATGCCGACTCCAATGATTGCCAGAGCTCACCATCAATTTTTAACAGCAGATTCTTGTCATCGTCGGAGGTGACAGAATCAATTGAAAACTTCATGACCCTTATGAATGGAAGCCAGATTTTAATCATGTTTAGGCGTTTTTTTGTTGGCAAAATAACAGTCCCATATCCTATTGCTTCCAAGACTTTAACTGTCACTTCAAGAACTTTTAACTTTGCTTCAGTCAATTCACCTGCTGGGCATGTGTGCTCTACAACTTTAACTATATTTTCCGAAGTCTCCACCCAGCTGTAAACAAAATCTCTCAAGGATTCCAACTTTGCTAATATTTGAGAAGCCCATAACAGATCACTTAAGTTGGACTGAAATAATTCCATTTTTTCTGACTCGGCAACTGATTCTTGGAGATCACCAACCAAAGAATGCACAAGATTTACAAATCTGCTTGATAGTCTGTTGACACATTGTCTCACCTCTAATTTGATCTCATCATCCGCGGTTAACAATGGAGCATCATCGTCTTCAGTGAGCATGTATTCAAGCTGCTCCTGAGCCGAGGTTTTAAGATCATTCAATGAAGATGAGGGTGATGATGTTGCAAAACGAATAGCTGACAGAAAAATCTTAACTATAGCCAGAGGATTGACTGGCCGGAGCCGAGCAAGTACTGGCTCTGCTTGTGCTCCCATGCCTGGTATAATTTTTAAAATTTCTTCTTCCTCGGCTTCTTCCCAGGGGACTGCTTCCAAATAGTCCACACAATGAGCAACAATTTGCGGGCATTCAAGCACAACAGCTACTCTCAGTATCCCAAGAGCATTTTTGACACCATGCCATAAGTCAGTTATGGAAACATCTGAGGTCATATAAAAGAGTCGAAGGACAGTAATGTGATAGTCAAAGTCAGACTCTTGGCAATAAACCTCAACACAGTTGCGCGAGTCAAGAATTTGGCACGTTGGCCAGTTATCAGATAGCCTGTCAGCAAAATACTTGCTCTTGCCCATAAGAATATGTGAATGACAGTAAATCCGATCATCACGGCCATCATGTGTTCTAATCCTTACAATGACATCACTAGTAGTTCTGTCACCTATCCTGCTTGGCGTCCTTGATTCACTGTGCTGAAATTGTAGAGAGAACCAAGAAAAGTAATGTTGAAGAAAATTTCCAGCAAAATCCAGTGAAGCTAAAAGAAAGAGATGAAGATGAGACACTTTAGCATTCTCTAAACAATAAGTAGAAGTCCACGAGCATTCATTTACTTTGCCTATCAATGTTACCATGGAAGCAATATTTATAAATGTCCGAGTAAGAAAACTCACAGATAATTCCATCAACCACTTGTACACAGCTAATTAGTATGGTTATTATGCGCTCTAGCACCTGTAAGTATACAGGACAAGAAACACAAAACGAATATGATAAGCAATTAAAAGATTTCACAATCAAATTATCTAGAAAGGCAGGTTATTCGCATTATATCCATAGGGATTCAGATTGAACTTGTACATGTTATGAAAAATGCAGTCTGCCTTCAACTTTTTAAAGCTTTTAGTACAGCGTCCTCTCCTGTAAGATAACAAGACTCGACCCGACCTCCAATTGTAAAAATCATTCCCCCATCCCCCCCCCCACACACACACACACATATATGCCGAAGTAGAAAGAATAGCCTGCAGCATTCACCAAGAGTAAATCCGTTTCACACCTTTTCCACTCATCAAACACCCCAGACGTGGTGCTTACACTCTCATCAATTAAACCTTAGGGAGAAAATGGCACTAACCCAATTTTTCATTGCAGCGGGGCAAAGAATTTGAAGGGGCTTCTGTTTAAAATGAATGGCACTGAATATTTCTTTCCAAATAATTAAATGGAATTGACTCCAGCAGACAATGTTGCAGCAATATGGCTAACCAGTGATTACTAGTGATTCTGGTTTCATGCAAGTAAGTTGAAGCTCGCAATCTCAACTAAGGACGGGTTTTTAGGGTTAGCTCACCCTTGCGGGATTGCAACTTTTGTCCTGGCCATTGTTAAAATTAGGAGACAGTGCAGTTACATTTAAGAAATTATACTCATTTATGGGTTGAGAAAGACAATAAAAGACTAAGTTACTGCAAATAAAATGAGAGATACAAATTAACAGAGCAATCTTTTGTTTACCATTTCAAAGACGAAAAATGTTCCATAAGGTACAAACAACAGTGTAGCTTGTGTACGGAAAAAAAATTGAATGTTGTCAAAAACTGTTATAGACATCAGTGTTTGATCAATGGTCAGTATGAGAGAAGTACTTAATGTCCTAAGGAGTATAGGCACCCCTTATTACATACTAAGGTGTGAAACTTCTTCTATTCCATAAGCAAGCCAATACTCACCCATTAAGTAAAGGAAAACCTTACACTAAAAAGTCAGCCAACAATGACACAAGGAAACACAGGGAAGCAACAAACTATAAAATTCTTCCAGATTGATTAGCCAAGCAAGCATTTATACTATTACAAATATGGCTAAGGCTAAGAAAATGAAAGGACAACATGACAACTTAGATTCAGTTATAGCTTTAGTCATTACAGGGATAAGCCTCACGTTCCAATGTTCACTTGTCTATAACCACATGCTAAATATTACATATGAAATTGCACCAAAAAGTAAATGCAACACAGAGACATGGTAAGACAAATGATATTTGAGGTGACTAAATCTTGGGAACATTCTAGATTAATGAGGAACTAGAAATATGACTGAGTATATTAACCAAGAAAAACTGAACAATTCAAGAATGAGAACTCAGAAATTCAATGGTGACATACAGATGCCAACTATTATTTTAAAAAAACATTACACTAATCAAACAGAATCTACTGTTGATCCAATGCACTTGTTCTAAGATGCATGTATATAAATATTGGGTGTAAGAAAAGTAGGGTCGGTAAAACCACATATATACTGCATTGAAAGGTAAACATGATCAAAACAAACCAAGTTAGGCCAACCACGATTCAAAGTAACGAAGGACTTGCAAATATATATATGACAGCAGGTCAACAATTGTACAGAACTAGAAAAATGAAATAAAAACTTTGGAGTAGCCATTTGACCAATACACAATTACTCAAAAGAAAAACTCCCGAGCAGCAAAGAATTCATCTAGGTTTTGATAGTGAAGAATGAGTCTTCCAAATAACAATAAATAAACATCTTTCTCTAGCTAGTACAAGAAGTCCTTAGAAGTAAAATTGATTGTGCTAGGTAAGGGAGCTGAAGCAGAAGTTAAAACCAGGGGCAAACATTAAAACCCTTATTTTGAAATACACATAACCTCCATTTTGAATCTCATTCCTCAATGTGCACATTTACATGATGAGTATAAAGCACAATTAATTATAATAGAATGGAGTAATGTGGAATGAAGAATTTAATAAGAACAAACTGAACAACTAAACCATCACAAAGAATAAGAAATTTTAGCAGAATTTCTAAACGAAATAGTTCATATCTTGACAGAAGAATCCAAATTACAGTGCTTTTCTGATATATATGGAGTATAAAAAACTAAACCCATAAAGGAATTTGCATTATATAATTATGCAAGATTCAAAAATCAAACCCTAACTGGAAATTCGGAGGACTGTCAAAACATACCTTCTCTTCTCATCTCTGATCTCGAAAAGTTCGGATTAATTTCTGTGCGCTACATTTCATGGTGAGGTCACAGAGAGATTCGGTCGTTTGGGCCTATCCAAAAAGATTGTACTCCATATTTCCTAACTACATAAAAGAGTAGGTTTTCTTTTGCCACGCGTCAAGTTCTCGTATCGTCCACAACACGACAAAAAAGCACTGTCGATTGATGAAGATATTTCCTCTCTCTCTCTCTCTATTTCCTTTCCTTTCACGCAACCACCACCGCCTCTACCTCTCCCTCATTTCTTCTCATTTCCTCTGATTTCCTTTCCACACTCTCTGTTTCCCTCTCCCTCTGTAGAAGAAAACCGTAGCAATCTGGTTGCCATACTTCCAGAACGGATATAAATAATAAACTACAGAATTCGGTTCCATGGAGTTGAGCCATTCCAAGCAACGCGCGGGAACTGGTCTCTGCGCATTGCGCACAGATTCGTTTTTTTTTTTTCCATTTCTCAGGTGCTTTCAAGGATTATATTGATACTCTTTCCCCAAATTTTTTTTTATTTATGATTCTATTAAGCAGTTTGCTGTTAATTACTGTTAAGATTTATTTTTGACAACTTTAACAATGAAATTGTGGAATTTTTGCACATTTCCCCAATTTTAGTTATTTTTATGTTGAATTTTTTAGAGTGAACATGATTATATTTTGCTGTTAAATAGTGTAAAGATTGATTTTTGTGAACCTTAATGAAATTGTGGAATTGTTTTGCACAAGGTGTGGCGTTTATTTTACCCGACACTTGCAAAATTGTTTACTTTAATGTTGCCAAATCTTTATATTAGTGCTGCCTTTTAAATAGTTTTTTGTTTAATGTTTTAGTGTAATGTTGGAACTTTGAAATTCAATTAGAAATTTTAGATCCGTTTGTGCTTCTTGTTTTTAATGGGTAGTAAAAGTATAGGGTTCTACTTCTCGATCTTTTGTGGAGCTATCCTGACTTCAAATGAGGATGATTAGATGAGAAATGATTGATTTTTCTGATATTATGGAATTTACATAGTGCATGGCATTTGTAAAAGCATTTTTAGAAATAACGATAATGCATTTATGCCGTACTTGAAAAACTATCTTGATGAATGATATCCAAGTCTAACTGGATGCTTCATGTCAAAGCCATGTAATGCATTGGGGTGGTTAAAAATGAGAACTTCAAAGAGGATACCAAGCAGGTAAATAACAAAAAACTTAGTATTGACTGTGTTTCTTATTGAATTTATTACTTGATAATCAATTTGTGACTTGGTCAATTTATAACTTTTATTTGTTGTCTGACCAGAGATGTTGACTTTGAAATTATAGTAGTGGATGATCTAAATATGACAAAACTAAAATTCTCAAATGATTCGTACTTATGGATATCCTATAATCATTGTTTTAAAGGTTGTATGAAGCTACACGCTTACACCTAAGTCCCACATCATTTGTAAGTGCTTTGTCACCATTTATTGACTTCTTCCTCGGGGGTCTCACTTCTTCTGTCGACTCGTGAGGTCTTGCATCATTCTTTTATATGCAATCGAGCTCGTGTGTGTTTATATACAAAGCCTACATAGAAAAGGAGGATAGCAAGAATCGAAACAAAAGCAACGTGAAAAGATGCGACCAAAAATGGGAAAAAATGGATATTGACTATCGGGTTTTATATGTTCTTAATCTCAAAACTATATGGGCCCCACAATCTCTCTCAATATTGTATTTGTTTAAGCGGTGGCGTGTATTTGTTCTCATGTGCAAAAGTACTCAATATCACTTGTGTTTTGGGAAGTTTATTTCCCGGCCACATCGAGTTGGATTGTTAATAGATCGCAACTTGTAGATGAGTTCTTACCTTTTGAGATCCTTTTACGTAAACTTTTTACGATTGGAAATAGAATGAAGGCTTAATATCTGCATTTTATGGCAAAATGTCATGTATGTGAATAATTTTCACTAAGATTATACAAACCACCGTTTGGTAAATAGAATTGTAAAAGCTAGATTGTTGAGTGCTTGAACATTTCTCTTACGATTTTTGTTGTGATTTTCGTAGCTAAAGGATTTTGCTGTCTAATTACCATTGGTGAATATTACATTTATTACCTATTGATGGGTTCCAATAACATGCTAGAGTATTTGGAAGCTCAAAGCTTGAAGGGTCAGAAATTGTAGAATATTTGAAGGGACTTATTTCGTTCACTTTGTTCTTAAGCATAGATGTAAATAAAGGAGAAGAGGGCCACGAAAAGGGAAAAAGGTACGCGGATTGTTCAGTTTCTTTTTGTTCCCTTATTAAATGCCTCATTGAAGAGCCTTTTTCTTCTTTTTTTATGTATATGATGAGGTTATGCATTTTTCTTTGTTCGGAATATGGGCTTTGATCTGATTACTTTTTGATGAATTTTATGCCTTTTAATTGATTGTACCGTACTTTTCTTAAGCTTATTTTGGTGGGTTTTCTTGTTTGATTTTCTCTCGTGAATTTTATTCTTTCCCGATTTGCATTTGGATGATTATTAGGAAGATTATCTCTTTGCGTACCGGTGATTGGGAATATGGGAAAAATAAGAAGAGCTTAAAATGTATGATTTCATTGTGATTTTTGTTTGATGTTGCTATTTTTCTGTTGTTGATTGCATTTTTTAGACATATTTACTTGTACTTGATGGATTGAAGAGAGTGAAATGTTGGAAAGGTAGATTGTTCAATGCTTATTATTTAGTGAATTCAGATTCTTGTTCCGAAAAATTCACAAAGAAACATTCAAGAAAGTGGTTAAGAGTTTTTGGTTGAATTTCATTTAATGTGGAGCTTGTTTGAAGAAACTATTTAGCCTCACCGAGGAAGTTATTATAGATTCTAGCAAAGTGATTTCTTGGTTTTTCGTGACATTGACAACATTCTTTTGAAAACATATTTGGTTATATGTTAGTAATTTTGTTGTTCTTGTCTGTTTAAATTGTACATGTGTTCTTCATCGTAGCATATGACGGAAGAAGAAACCGAAGAAAGCACACACTTTTATGAATTGATCAGAGATGAAATTTATGATTTCCAGCTGCTTTTGCAACCATTTGAATTTTACAGGTCTTTAAATGTTTCAAATTGTTGAGTTAGCTGCATTTGTCTAGATTCTATTCGTATTTTCAAAATGTATCCTATCAAAAAAAATTAATTATGAATATTTTAATCCTTCTCTCTGGTACTGCAATTTATCAAACTAAATATTTTAAATGTAGGTTTTCATTCTCCTCAATTTGTTGATTTCTATTACTCTCTGTCCTAACAAAATAAAAAGTTGCAGTTTTTTCATACATGTGTCGCAACCTCCCATCGTCAACCATAACGACGCCGTCGTAGAGGATTTCCCCAATTCTTTTGATTCAGCCCCTCATCCCTGGTTTCTACTAGCCTCCATTCTCAATGGTAAAGTAAGCTCCATTCCTGGTTTCTACTTTATATTGCAGAATTCTGTTGGAATATTTAGCCGCAAAATTATTATATAACATAGGAATCTTCTTCATGTTTATAGCTTTAATTGATGTTTTTTTTTTTTTCCTTTCGTCAACATTTTAGATTGATTCAACATTCAGAATTTTATGTACATAACATGTATGTTAGCTATAATCCATCTTTATTTAACAATTACCACTTCTCATTACAACATTAAGCATTCAACTTCCTAAATTATATTTTACTTTTTGCTCTCTGTAAATTTTTTTACCAATAGCTTCTTCTACATGTTTCATCTCGTCACACTAGCAATAATCAAATTATAACAATTCTACTATATTTAATCATGTATATCCACACTATTAAATACATAATGAAAATACAGCACGTGCATTGCACGTGCCTAAACTAGTATTGAGAAAAGTATGGACTACCTCATTAAAAATGGGCTAGTAATAAAATATAGTAAGGGAAAATTTCATATTAATTATAGGGGTACTTACAAAAATACCCTTAAAATTAAGGGTGTTTTGAAAAATCATATGAGAGGTTTTTAGGAAGTAAAAAATACTGTGTAAAATAAAAAAGTGACACAATGTCACTTTTTTTTAATAAAAATTGTCACTTTTTTTAAAAAAGGTGACACAATTCAAAAAAAGTGATACGCACTAAAAAAGTGATACAAACTCAAAAAAGTGACAAATACTTAAAAAGTGACAAAACATCAATCAAAACCTATGTTTATTATTCAAAAAAGTGGTAACAAACCATTATTAAATTTCAGTGACCGTTTTTGTAAATTTTAAATTTTAGTGATCGTTTTGTGCTTTTCAGATAATTTCAGTGACCGTTTGTGAAATTAACCCTAAAAAATACTGTATAATATTAAAAAAGTAGCAAAATGTCACTTTTTTATATATAAAAAAAAGTTACATAATGCCACTTTTAAAAGTTAAGTGTCACTTTTTTTTATTAAAAAATGACATACATTGTCACTTTTATTAAAAATTGATATTTGTCAATAAAAAAAGTGATAGACATCAAGAAGGTGACTAAAAAAAGTGACAATACTAAAAAAAAGTGACAAAAATTCAAAAATATAACAAATTCAAAAAAGTGACATAAATTAAAAGAAATTACACAAATTAAAAAAAGTGACAGACAATTAAAAAAAAGTGACAAACTCAAAACAAGATCAGCTGGGAACTTAGACCAGTATGCAAAATCCTTTTTACTTGATTTCCCAAATCTAGTAGACGAATTTGTCGGGAAAAACTTCATTCTCATTCATCATCTTCTTATAACTACTTCTTGATTGTTGGTACTATATGTGTTTGGCCTGCAAAAATTGCTTGAAAGTATAATATGGTGAATGTTTTATTCTAGATTGAACCAGCACTTGCATTTTCCTTCCATTATCATTTAGATCTTCTGATGAAAAATGGCCATGTCCCAGCTAATGGTTTACAGAAAAACATAAATTATATACTTGAAATTCACTCCATTAATACAAAAGATTTTGTCTGATCTTCAGGAGTCCGACTGTCCGACTCAACCCGTACATTTAAATGAGAAAATATCCATCTCTTACACTACTATTTGAAATTATTGTGGCTGGATTATAGTCATGGACAAATCATTCTTGATCCCCAAATGAGACACAGAATCCACAAATATTTTATACTATTGTGGAGTCCAACACAAGCCGTGGCCACTTCAACATCCGATCCGGCTCGTCCATCAACATATTCTACGGTATCATCGGTGGTGGCGCCGCAACGATCACCGTACTTCTCCTATTAGAAGCCAGCGACGAACGTGACTGGATTTCATAGTCATTTTCCATAGATCAAGGCCAATGTGTATTATTCTGGAGGAAGAGGAGAGATGAATGCAGAAAAGAGGGGAAAATGGATAATCTAGGGTTTATTTTGTTGACGGGCTAAAATTAATGTAAAATTAGAGTATTTTATACTTTCTAATTATTTTTCGCCTGATTTTTCAAATATGTTTTATATTTAGAGTACATAGTCTAATTTCCTCTTAATTGTAACCCATTTCAAATGAACTTGATTTACCTAAAATATTCTTTTTAAGATATTCTATAATTAGTTGGAAAATTACCTAAAACCAGAATTTTTAAGATCTAATTTAAAAAATTAGACATAAAATTTATTTATACAAAAATCACATATTAATTCAAATATTTAATATTATTAATAATACCAAAATTCATCACAATCCATAATTAATTTCCCCTCTCATCTCTCTCTCTCTACATCTCTATACCCATTTCTCTTTCTTTATCGCGGCAGCCGTCATCCATCTCTTTCTACCGTTCGGCAAAGCTCTCTCTCTCTCTCTCTCTCTCTCTCTCTCTCTCTCTCTCTCTCTCTCTCTCCCCCCCTCATTTTTCACGGCAGTTGGCATCCCTCTCTTTACCCATCGCAGCGCAGCAGAATCACCTCACCGATCCGTTTCGCTACGCCGATCTACTCCTCTTTCAGCAGTACTATGCGACGTCGAGATCGGTCATGAAGTCCCAGTAGTTGATGGTTTCAAAGGAGTGGGACTTGAGAGAATGGGGTTTGGAGAGTGGACTGGGGAAGAGAGAACCAAGGGTAAAGCGAGGCAGATGCGGTGGTGGGGTTGGTGTAGGAGGAATAGTGGTAGTGGGAGGATGGTGATCAGACGATGACGGGTCGAGTGTGAGGAATCCGTAGGTAGTGGATGTGAGAGAGAGAATGTGGGGTGATACGATGTGGTAGGTGAGGGAGTATAAATAATTGAGGTATATTATATTATATTTTAATATTTAATAAATTTATTTACCACCTGATTTTTGAAATATTTTAATGAGTTTGTTATTTATGAAATGTGATCTTTAAAACTATGAGTTATGTATTGGTCACTTGAGAAAAGTATGGACTACCTCATTCAAAATGGGCTAGTAGAAAAATATAATAAGGGAAAATTTCATATTAATTATAACCCATTTCTAATGAACTTGATTTACCTAAAATATTCTTTTTAAGATATTCTATAATTAGCTGCAATTTATTTTTTCCTTGATAATTAGTTAATGTTAATCATATATTTTACATATATATTGACCTCAAAATCTGAATTATCCTCTTGTTGACAGATCTTCTGCCACCCAATGTCAGTTCAGATGCTATCTACACACTCGAAAAACTATTAGTGAGCAAAGATCACCGTCTAAGAGGGGATTTCGCAACCATCTATATTCCGACAACCAAGTAAGTTGTAGAAAAATATTAGAGAAAAAAAATTTGGGCTTGGAAGAGATAAATAAATAGAGCTTTGGCTAGAGTTCAATGTTGCATTCCTTTTCTTTGAACCAAGTGAGTGTATTCTATGTGAATTTAGGTTAAATTAGGTCAAATATGGTACTGGCCTAATTGAGCCCATGTTTGACACCAATTCTCTTTAATTTTTTTTTCTTTCTTTATTTCAACCACACATTCTTCAAATAAAATAATATTACACACAAATCTAAAATTTTTCATCACTTTTCTACCACACATTCTCCCATCAATCACTATTTCAACTTAAAATGGGTGCCAAACACTCACTTAATATGTGTTGAACATTAATTTGTCGAGCAGTTATTATAATTGTGATATTGTTTCCGTAAAAACAGAATTTCGTTATTGACGGTTATTCTTTCGAATCTTCTTTTGATCATGTAGGATTTTATATGGATATGTAGAGATGGATATGATTGTTTCCTTGTTAAATAAATTTGTGGACACTTTCGTTGCTAAAGCAAGCTGCCATAACACATAAACTATGAGCTCAAGTCATAGGACTTCTCTATTGGCCTCGCGTGCTGAACCTATGGGGCGGGGCAAGGCTCGGCCAAAGACTCATTTCCATGCTAACTCTGTGAGCTATAAAGAGAGATTGTAATAAATATGAAGTTGATGAATTATACTGTCACACAACGACTAGGTGAAATGCATGGGAATCAAACAAGGTCTCCACACTAGAGCTGTCAATGGATTAGATTTTGATCCGAATCTAATCCGAATCCGACAAAATTAATGGGAGATGGATTTAGGATCTCAGTCCGATAATCCTATCAAAATTCGAATCCGATAATCCGTTAACTAAATGGATCAAATATGGATATAGGTCAATCCGATCCGATTTGTTATAAATAATTGAGTCGGTAAAATATTTTTATAGCATATTATTTGTCACTAAAATAAATAAATTTAGAATAAAAAAGTAATCAAATTCAAAACATAAAAAAGTTGAAAAATGTATAATTATTAAACCTGTTTAAGAATTGGAAAATTTGAAAAAAAAAAATTGATTTCAACCAATGTTTTAAAAATCGACCCGGGCATCGACCAAGAAAAAGAGGAAGGTCAAGGGTAAAAAAGTTGAATTGGGGTTGAATCGGTATCGAACCGATTGTTAAATTGAATAAATAACTATACACATAAATGTAAAATATTATAAAAACAATAGATTTTTTTTTTAATTTTAGTTTACTAATTTAAAGTAAATAAATATCTATATTTTTCTTAATTAAATTTATTATTGTAATTTATTTTACAATTTCAAAAACTAATAATTAATATGTAACAAATAATTTGATTTATTAATGGAAATAATGAAATAAAATATTTATATTTAGAATTGAAATTCAATTTTACCTCATCCCACATCGAATGTCAATAGAAAACTAGAAGATGATCTCTTCTTTAAAAATGAACATTATGATGGTAGAAGTCACTATTGGACTTGCTAGTAAAAACAAGTGGGACTCAAGTTAATTCAAAATTTTTTAAAGAACATTACTTTTTTCCTAATTTTTATTAATTTCGAATCGGATATTCGACAATATAGCAAATCGGATATGGATTTAACCGTCAAATATCCGTTGGATTATCGGATCGGATTGGATAATTTTCTTATCAGATCGGATCGAATATAGGCAGATTCGATCCATCTATAGCCCTACTCCATACGACAGGATGCAATATTAAGAATTAGACAATAGTTATGTCGTGTCTTGTACACCTATGACGTGTTTAATAACATTAATTAGACAATACTCGAAAGTATAAAAAAGTTAAAATCGTGCTCGTTCTGCAATTCAAAATTATTCAATATTAAGAGTTATTTGTACATATCGGAACAAGGATTTGTTATTCATGACTCTCTACCTATAAATTGACCAATTGCATATCAATTTTGTAGGCACCTGAGGTGTTACAACAAAAGAGCTTACCCAGTACAGCATTAATCAAAAGCCTTTGAATTGGAACTATTCAGATGGCAGAATTAGTACTCCAAAGTAGGGATGGCAACGGGGCGGGTTCGGGGCGGGGCACCCCCGTCCCGCCCCGCCCCGCCACGCCATCACCCCACCCCGCCCCGTGCCCCGCCCCGCCTTAAACGGGGCGGGGCGGGGCAGGGCGGGGCGGGGCGCGGGGCGCGGGGCGGGGCGGGGGCTTGCCCCGTTAAACCGCCCCGTTTAAATTTTTTTTCCTTAAAAAATCCACCTATATATTTATTTTTTTTTTTTTAAATCTTTCACGGGCCGGGTTCGGGACGGGGCATCCCCACCCCGCCCCGTGCCCCGCCCCGCGACGGGGCACCCCATATCGCCCCGCCCCGCCAACCCCGTCGGGGCGGTTTTTTTCTCCCCATTCGGGGCGGGGCACCGTCGGGGCGGGGCGGGGCGGGGCGGTTTTTTTTGCCATCCCTACTCCAAAGGTCACATAAAAGCAATAAAAGTTAATAGCCGAAGGTTGATTTGGCATATGAGGGGGTTGACATTTTTTAGTTAAAAATTAAGTTCATGTTTGTCTCTTATTCTTTCAAATTTTTTTTTTACGTACTTATTTTCAACCACATTCACACAATAAAATATTCTACACGTAAATCCAAAACTTTTCTCGACTTTTTAACTACACATTTATCAAAAATTCACTGTTCAAAACAATATTTCCGACCAAACATGTGCTAAACTTGGTCAACCTCCATATTGCTTTAAAGCTCAACTTTTTATTTTCAAAATTTTTTAATTACTTATTTGCAAAGTATTTAATTATTAATTAGTTTTACAAAACAATATATTCATTCTGGTAATAATCTTTTTGTCATCATATAATATTTGTGAATATAAATAATTTAATAAAATGAAAATCCAATAAAATTTGACTTTTTTTGGGTTGACTTAAACGAAGAGAAAAAGAAGAAGAAATAATCAAGCCAGGGGTCACAAAACAAGATTAATAAAAATTCCGTGTAGTACGAGCCGGTGCCAATCTGGTTTGGTCAATATGGGCAGCCAACTGTGGATTAATTCACATACGTGTGTTGTAAACCTATTTGTAGTTCCCTCCTGCATTTATCTGTTCTTGTCGGTGATGAAATGCTATATTGAATTATTTTAGTCAATTTTTTCTTTTGGGTTTCGTTGAAGAATTTTTCGATAAAATTATCTTAATTATTATTTGAAAAATAATTTCTAATTTTTTTTCCTAAAGATTTTTTTTTAAGTCGCATTGACTCAGCTTTCTCTATAAGTCTTTCTAATTAAAAGAAGCATTTTTAAAAATTAATCTAACGAGTTCAAAAATAATTTTTGGTTCTCAAAAACTCATTTTGGCATTTCAAAAGTTGTACAATGAATTTGTACGACTAGTTTTTATATTGAATTCTTAAATGAAATTATTTTTTATATTTAACTATTTTATCTTGAAACTTTTACGAATTAAGCTAGTTGTACAGTGAATTTGTACAACTACTTTGATGATGTGTGAGGTGCCAGGATTATCGCCAACTCATATGTGAAGAAAAATAGTACAACCTTCAATGATCGAACCAACACAAAGTAAGTTCCAAATCAAGTAATAACAATGAAATCAAACTGTGAAAAATAAAATAAACACTTCCCTTTCGATTTCACGAAAATTGGCACCCAAAAGTAGATTAGACAGAGCTCACATCAATGACCCAAAACCACACAAAGCAGCTCTACTAGAGACAAACCAAAAATCACACTCAAAATCAAGAAGAGAACCGGAGAACCGTCCAAGGAATCACGTAAAGAGTGCGCACACGAAGGCATTGAAACAAGGGAAAACCCGAAGCAACAGGAAATCGAACTAGGTAGCCAAGTCACCGAGCAAGATGCTCGCAAGGTGAGGCAGAGAAGGTCTCACAAAAGGGACCGCACGAATGATGTAGCAAAATCACAGAGAGGAAGCAGCCGAAGAGTCTCACCAAGAAGAGGCTAAGTTACAAATATATATACAATACACTTTAGGTCAAGTATATGGGAAAGCAACTCTCGGTCCAGCTTCATTTCGTGGGTTACCAGTTGTGTGTTTTGAGTCGACTATTCAAAAGTCTAAACAATAGGTTCCAAACGAACTATATGATTTTAATTCAATCCAACAAATTCATCATAGCCCAGATTTATTTGATATCAAAATACCTAACATTATACATTATCAAACTAGTTGTACAAGTAGCATGATTGAACTTTTAGAGAGGAAATAAATTTGTTTCTTTATATTTTATTTTCGGCAATTTAACTCATAGATTAGTAATTTGTCTTTCAATTAAAATAAAACTACGATGATCAATTCATTTCAAAAAAAATCTATTTTAATTCAACTGAATCAAATGAAATTTTATAATAACAACTACAACAACAACAACGGGTTGGGGTTACTTTCATGCCTCATGGCACTTACTAAACCAAAATTGAAATTTTCCAAACTGTAATTTAACACGACTTAATCATATGTTCTAAGTTTGAACGAGAAAATTATTTGCCCACAAGCATACACTTAAAGACTGGGTAAAGTTGTCATTTGCAAATTGCATGTTACAAAAGTCTAATTTCTTGTAATAAAAAACAAATAATAACACTCTCACCTTCACACAAACTACACACACAATTTTCCGTCTTTTGACTTTCTTATTTTGAATCTTTCTCATAGACACATATAAAACCCAATCCTCTAAACTCATAAATCTTCAAACCAATCCACACAACTCCTCAACAGCTTCGCTTTCTTCGATTTACGTAAAGCTCACAAAGCTTTTCTACTTCTCTTCAGCTTAATTTTCTTGCTCAAAATTGTTTAATCACTTTTATTTATTTTTGGTCAGATCTTAGGTTTACCTAATCTTGATCTTTGTAACTACTTCTGCTATGGAGGAAATTGAAATTCCATCCTACTTTGTCTGCCCCATCAGTCTGGAGATTATGAAGGATCCTGTTGCGATCTCTACTGGGATAACATATGATCGGGAGAGTATAGAAAAATGGCTGTTTTCTCAGAATAATAATACTTGCCCGATAACAAAGCAAGTTGTTATGGATTCAGAATTGACCCCAAACATCACTCTCCGGCGGTTTATCCAATCGTGGTGCACCCTCCATGCTTCAGAAGGCGTCGAGAGGCCCCCGACCCCTAAAACTCCAATCAGTAAATCCCAACTTTTGAAGCTTTTCAATGATGCCAACTCTCCAACCAAGCAAATGAAGTGCTTACAAAGACTTAAATCCATTGTTTCTCACAACGAAACGAATCAAAGATGCATGGAAACTGCAGGCACTGCTGAGTTCTTAGCTTCGTTAATCGTGAAGAAAACCGTAGAGGCATCTTTAGCAGAAGTATCAGAAGATGTGATTGAGTTGAGAAGAGCAAGTGATGAAGCCTTAAGCATTCTTTATCATCTCCAGCTATCGGGATCTCGCTTAAAATCCCTATTGCAGAATAATATCGAATTAATCGATTCCTTAACGAGCGTCATGCAATCCGGGAGCTATGATTCTCGAGTCTATGCTGTCATGCTTCTGACATCCATGTTCGAATTAGCTGATCCAAATCAACCGATCAGTCTGAGACTGGAATTCTTCCTCGAATTAGCAGATATCTTGAATGATCAAATCTCTCAGAAGGCCTCAAAAGCCACACTGAAAGTTCTTATCAGTGTATGTCCATGGGGAAGAAACAGAATCAAAGCAGTGGAAGCTGGAGCAGTGCCTTTGTTGATTGACCTTTTACTCGATTCTACGGACAAAGGGGCTTCCGAATTGATACTTACGGTGTTGGATTTGCTATGCCAATGCGCTGAGGGAAGAGCTGAATTGTTGAATCACAGTGCTGGTTTAGCCATTGTTTCAAAGAAGATTCTTAGGGTTTCATCTACAGCAAGTAAGAGCGGTATAAGAATTCTACATTCGATATCGAAGTTCTCCGCAACTCCTCGAGTTTTACAAGAAATGTTGCAGATTGGCGCAGTGGCAAAATTGTGCCTGGTACTTCAAGTCTTTGATCGAGGATCAAAGACAAAGGAGAAAGCCAGAGAAATTCTTAAATTGCATGCAAGAGCATGGAGGAATTCATCATGCATTCCAACGCAATTGTTAGCTTAATATCCATCTTGAGGTGGAATTATTATTAGGACATGAAAATAATTAATTTAGTTGCATACATTTATGGTCGTACAATTTTGAATTTTGATAATTCATGTATGGGCCAAAAAGCTGTCTAGCAATATAGAAATCTCAATTTTATAAAAAAGTTCTTATATCAATTTTGAACTCTTTGGGTTGAATTTTTAGATGGAAAGGTTCAGCTTCTTGTTCTTTTCTTCCCTGCATCAATTTTCCTTTATCATTTAAAGATTGATTTGGATTTCAGTTCCCACTGCTAAGGTATAGAATCTCACATCGCATAGAGATGTAAACACAAACTAATTTAGAAAGAATTGAGTTACTCCTCTTAATAAAATTAACCTTTTAAGATGGAACTCCAATTCTTAATATGGTATTAGAGCTCATTAAACTCGAACGAGCAAGTCGATCTGGTTAAGAATTCAAAAGTGAGTATACGAATTTCAAGATTGATCTGTTCAAACGAGCTACCATTTTGCGACGACATGTTAAGGGATAGAATCTCACATCGAATAGAGATTTAAACATAAACCAACTTATAAAAGATTTGATTACTCCTCTTAATGAGGTTGACCTTTTAAGATAGAACCTCAATTCTGAACATCCACTGTATATTTCACTTGTTCGATAAATTAAACATTGAATATAATTTCGATTTAATTTGGTTATATGTTGATGACATTATTGAATGAGTTTGAATTGAACAAGTTGAAGGCAAACTTAGAAGAAGTCGAGGTCGAATAACTTTGTATTTTTGCATTGTAAATTTATAATTAATTATGTACTTAAAAAGAAAAATTTCCATATCAATTGACTAGTAGTAAAATAAATTAAGTTTGACCAAGTTTTAGCCAGCCAATCTGTAGATTTCTAATGAAATTTAATTTTTTGCTTTGGAGTTGAATTTCCAATATTTTAGATTATTTTTTGGGTCCTAGAAATGAACAAACAAAATATTTAACAATAAAATAGAGTGAGAGAGAAAGAAAATGTAATATTTTAAAAACAGAAACATAATTAGGTAAACTGTGAACGAATATGACTCACATAGCCTCTATATCTAGAGTCTGTTTGGTATGGATTTTGATTTTCTATAGTAAATCAATTCTCATTTTCAATCACACATTTTTCAATAAAATAATATTTTCCATCACATCAATAATTTTTTCTTCTTTTTCAACCACACATTTTCCATCATATCACTATTAAAAAATCAATTTTTCCCCAAAAAATCCCTACCAAACAGGCTCCTAAACTTCCGTCCAGATATTATCCATTTTTTTGTCTTCCACTTCAGAATACAACGGAGATTTTTTAAAAAATCGTCCACTATTTTTTTTAAAGTAATCCATTTGCACATCATAATCATATAATTAATTCTATAAATCTACTGTGGGTAAGCGAATAAAACGAAAGGAAAAAAATTCAGTTACATGAGATTCAGAGACTGTATGACAATCTAGAAGGAGTTTTGTAGAGGATTTGGCTTATCTGGTTGTTTATGTTTAAATCGAAGGAAAACATACAACTTAAGAATACAATGGTACAACTTAAGATTTTAATTAAGAATACAAACATACAACTTAAGAATACAATGGACAAACATCACTATCGGGTGTTTTCTTCTGGATCATCAGTTTGACATTTCCAAATGTAGACAACTCTGTAGCCTTTGGAGTTTGGAGAAGTAGATTAAGTCAAGTCATGCCTGCCTATTTGAATTCATATACCGTTGCATTAAATTTGGATGATTCTACAAATTTTTATTAATATATACTCTTTGATTTTCTCAAATAATCATACGTGAGGTACTTAGGATTCAAATAATTAATTGATTGAAACTGTTTTTTTTTTTTTTTTGGGAGCAAGAATTGAGCTATACATTAGGTGGGAGGAGAAATGGTCAAAACCAGATTAATTTGGCAAACTCTTATATATAAAGAGTACAACAAAAACCTCGATAAACTATAATTAATACATGGTGGTCAAAACCACCTATAATAGTAAAATAAAATCTAATCTACAACAAGATATGCTAAAGTTGTTAAAATTTTCGATACAAGATCCATTAGAGTTGTACATTGTGTAGCTTTTTTATTGTTATCAAAACCTTGGACCAAAGTAGGAGAAATCGAGACATGCTTAAGGGTTTTGTGAGGGTGAAAATAGGATTAGAACAAAAATGAGTCGTGATGATATTGTCACAATTGATAACTAGCGTAAAAGTTATGGGTTCACTGAGATCCACTACAAATGATTTAATTCATGGAACATAACATCATGTAGTAGAGACTGAGACTTTTTATTATTGGAAAGTAATGGTAGAAAGTGGTATTTTATTCATTGTTGGTCCCAGAGTTCACAAAGAACACAATTTAAACAAGTAAACCATGAAAAATAAAGAACAACACAAATGATTTTTCACCCAAAGGGTCCGGATGTTCAGCTTTCGGCCTACTCATCCGTTGAGTATCCACACAAAGGGATTACACTCCAGTTCACTAAAAATCAACAAGAATCTGATTACAGTATATGAAGAAAGATTTCTTCAATTTGTTCTAGCCTCAAATTACTTAGAATATACACAATCTCACAGAGCATAGATTATGTGCCCTCACTGCCTTATCACTAAGAATTATACAGAAATCACTCAGATTTACAAAACAGCAGAAAGGAAGAGATGAACCCTAATCACACATAGAGAGCCCTCTACAAAGATACTGAATAGTTACAACAAAATGAAGCTTAAAAAATCACTATAAGGCAGGAAGTCCATGTGTCCCCATCAACGGTGGAGATCTGGCCAAATGTAGGGCTAGATCACAAAGCCAAAGGAAATAACACGACAAGAAACTGCGACTTCAGTGATGGATTTTTCCGTCGCTGAAGCCCCGAATTCCGTTGGTGATAACTTTCAAAAACGGAACGTTCCCGTCGGTAAAAACCGTCGGCAATACCCTCGATGCTAACTTCAGCGACAGATTTGTATACGTCGTCGCTGATAGCGACGGAAGGGCGCGTCGCTATTAGCGACAAGAAACGGTGTCGCTAACTAGCGATGGAAAAGTTGTTGCTAATTTGCAACGATATTAGCAACAACTTTTTCGTCGCAAATTACCTACGGATTTAGGCGTGTCGGAAATTAGCTACGGATTTTCCGTCGCTATTTCCGTCTCAAATTTGAAAAAAAAATTAAAAAAAAAATTGAAAAACTATTTAAATTAACTGCTACTGCCTTCAGCTACCTATTGATACTATAAAGCCATTACAAGTACTAAATGTAAAATGATTCTGAAGAAAAGGAAAAGAAGCAAGATCCTGAGTGAGAATACTGAATGCTAGTAAATGGTTAAAGGCAAGCAAAGTCAGTGGAGAGTTTGAACATAGTGGATATGTCCATTGTCTTGTCAAATACTTCCAGGATGATACCGAAGATATACAATCAATTAAAAACTTAACAAAAATAACTAGCATTAACCTTATCAATTTATATTTCAAGACATTCACAATCTCTATCAATGTCAAATCTTAAAAATTTAAAAATCAAAGAGCATCGTAATCCAGAAGTCCTAAATGGCTAAGAAAGAAAAGGGACTATGGAAACTGCGATTCTAACCAAGAATTTGATTATATGTGGAGCTTATTATTTGAAATCATTAGCTTCAGGTTTTAAATATAAAACCAAAATAATATGCACAAGACAAGAAGGATTTTAGCAGCAGAGGAAACCTGCAGAAAACTGTTCTACACAATTCATTATAATTGTCCAATGAAAAAGAAGCTTAATTCTTGAGATTGGGTTTGACTCTCCAAATTTGAAGAGTCAAACTCACTATCTTTTCTTTCTTTATTATAATTATATTTAATAAGTAACAGATTTCAATAACTCTACTTCTCAAATTATTCAAACCATTTGAATTGATTGGCCAATGACATCTAAAAAAATATATGTAAAAATACAAAAGGATGAAGGGAAAACAATAAATGATTATTAGAAAAGCAAAATAAAGAGTCAAAATAGAGAGCATTGTTGGATTGCTTTCTATTATATATAACATGCTTTTTATACATAGAATTTCTTAAAGATGCCCTTATGCACAATTATGACGAGGCAAAATCCAATAATGGTTTAGAAGTTCTTGCATATTTTACTCATGCTCAAATGCACCATAAAATTGGCAGAGTAACCAGAGACCTGGAACGATGTTTGTGAATGAGTAACTCCGTATTGATGTTGTTAAAACTGAAGACACAACATCTCCACTTGGAGATAATAGCTCAACATTTACATGAGATGGACCTCCATTTTTATGAGAACAGCTATCTCCACCAACTGCTCCCACAACTCTTCCAGATATGGTGAACCTGCAAGTAGTCACTCAATGAAGCTACAGTTCTATACTAGATGAAGAGAACCCACGAGTCCATGGTTTAGAAATGCATATGCTAGAATGGCAATAATTATAATGCAGGTAGTGCCAACGGTGCCAACAGAAAAACCGTACAAATGATACGATGCAGCTGTAAAAAGAAATTAATAATTTACAAACATTTGTTACATACCCAGTAAACCGAAAAATTTATATCTTCGTTTGCATTGCAACCAGTGTGATCAACAACAATAGGGACCTAAAGAAAGAAATTTCTAATGTCAGAATATGTACAGATACACCAAACGACCAACAAATACAAAACTAACTTGCTTATTAAAAACATAAACAGAGTTATCCTTCAAAAGAAATACATTACAAACTAATTATCAAGATACTCAACTTGTTCTAGGTCCCATGACCATCCCTCAGGTCCCTTGATCTTAATCACAAAAGAACTCTGCACCCAAGAATGAAATCATATGCTAAAACAGGGAAAAAAATATAATTGTTATTACAGAAAGGGAAATGAGCCACTGAAAAGCAATTTCATCAAAGTACAGCTGGTATATGTTTCCTTTAGTCGAGTCCCAACACACACAGGAAGTAATTAACTCCTTGAACTTAAAAACTTGCAAATGTATCCAAAAGAAACTGAGTTGATGGTTCCAAATCAGTTATTTCTGCTTGGTTTTCAACCACTCTTTCACTTCGACAAAGTTATTCGAATACTCTATCAACACATAGAATTATGTTATTCCACATTTAATGATAAACATTTAATGATAATTAAAGCTTTCAAACATAGTTTCTCTGCTAGAATGATTGGCATTACAACAAGGACCCTCCTACTTTTGATGCCAAGGAGATGTTTTCCAAATCCAGAAGTAGCTTGTACCTGAATAAAGACACCTGAACAAGGTTTTGGGGCCACCACATAGCAGCGGGCTCGACCAAGTACCTTCAAAAAAGATCGGCCCATCCAAATCCCAAAACCTGAGTCGTCGAACCACCGCCTGCGCCACCTAGAAGCTCAACCTCTGTTCCTCCTCCGGCGAGGCATGCGATTCCGGCTTCTGAACTGAACATTTTCACTTCAGATTCAAATCGAATTTTAAAAACAAGAATTAATGTAACAAAAGAATGCTTACTTACTAAGAGGGGATGAGATTTCTTGAATTCCAGACATTTTCCTTTGGCAGATTCACCGAGTAGATCGAAATTTGAAACCCTACCTTTTGGGGTTTCTTGCGGGTTTCTCCAGAGATGGGTCGATTTGGCGTGAGCAATGGGAATCAGAGAGTGGTTTGAGAGTTGGGTTCAAACAGAGGGAAATACAAAAAATTTAGTGGAAAGTGAGGGAAACAGAAAAATATTTGAGTGGGAAGTGAAAATTTAAGTAGGGAAATTGTTTATCAACGGACTTTTTACGTTGGAAATTATTTTATTCTTTTTTTACCCTTTCCAACGGAAATATCCGTTGGGGTTGTCATTGATAAATTATTTAATTTATCATTTAATTATTTTTTATTTTTTACCGACGGATTAGCAACAGAATTATACCAACGGAAGACTTTCGTTGGTAATTCCGTCGGTAATTTAATATATAATTTTTAAGAATAATAAAATAATAATCCGTTGGTAATCCGTTGGTAATTGCAACGGAAAATGTCCGTTGCTAAAATTCCGTTTCTGTTGCCTACTTTTCTAGTAGTGTAAGTTTTGGGCCAAAGAGAACGGTATAGCACTGGCCCAATACAATCAACTGGGCCAAAGAATTATAAGACATCCCAAAAACATAACAATCTCCATCTTGCTGAATAATTCTTGGTGACTTAGTGAACTAGAGAGCCACATGTTTCATTTGCTCTTATTTAACCTGTAAAAATAAAAAAACAGAAAAATTAGAATTCATTCTCACACAGTTCTACTTGATTATTCCAAAGATTACTGTAGATCAGTAATGTTTAGAGTATTCAAGCAGTTCCTAAATTTATTTAAAGGTAAAACTTTGGTTTCTACATCAGAGGGGTTAAACTCAGTTGAAATTTTCTCTAGGCTAATCAAACTTTTTTCAGCTATGTTTCTTACAAAGTGTAACTTAATATCAACATGTTTAGTTCGGTGATGATACGTGAGATTTTTGCTCAGATGGATAGCACTTTGATTTTCAGTGTAAATTTTGACAGAATCATTTACAAAACTAATTTCATTGAGTAACTCTCTTAACCAAAGACTTTCCTTAACTGCATCACAGACAGCTATGTATTCTACCTCTATAGAAGACAAAGCAACAAATTTTTGCAATTGAGATTTCCAGCTTATGCAACCATCACACAAAATGAAAACATAAGAAGATGTAGATCTTCTCTTAACTAAATCCCCAGCAAAATCAGAATCAATATAGCCTTTCAAAACAATGCCTTCATCACATTTTTCAAACAATAGACCTAAGCCAGTTGAACCTTTCAAGTATTTTAACATCCATTTCATAGCAGTCCAATGTGTTTCACTAGGATTAGCCATAAATCTACTTAAATGCTTATACCATTAGGCAAATCAAGTCTAGTGCAGACCATAAGATACATTATGGATCCAACAGTGTTAGCATAGGGAATATTTTCCATTCTTCTAAACTTTTCATCAGTTTAGCTGATTGTTCACTAGATAGTTTAAAATGATTGGCAATAGGCAAAGATGCAGGTTTACAATCAATCATAGAAATTTTTTCAAGTATTTTCTTAATGTAAATACTATGTCTAAGCCATAACATGCAGTCAGTTATGTTCCTTTCTATTTCCATGCCTAGTATCTTTTTAGCTTGCCCTAAATCTTTCATTTCAAACTCATATTTTAACTTTGATTTAATAAAGTCTATTTCAGATCTGGTTTGACAAGCAAGTAACATATCATCAACATATAAAAGTATGTAAATAGATTTAGGTCCTCCTAACCCTTTGAAGAAAAGACAAGAGTCATAATTGCTCTTAACAAAACCCAAAGTCTCAATGTAGGAATTGAACTTTTTATACCACTGTCTGGGAGCTTACTTTAATCCATAAAGAGATTTTTTCAACAGGCAGACCTTGTAAACTTTAGATTTGACTTCATGACCAACATGTTGTCTCATAAAAATGGTTTCTTTAATATCCTCATTCGGAAATGTAGTTTTCACATCAAGTTGATCGAGTTCCCAGTTAAAATGAGCAATCAAAGCAAGCAGAATTCTAATGGAGGTGTATTTTGCAACATGAGAAAATATCTCATTATAATCCACTCCTTCCTTTTGAGTAAAACATTTAGCAAAAAGTCTAGCTTTATATCTTTTACCTCCTACATTATAATCCCCTTCTTTAATTTTAAAAATTCATTTACAGTCAACTACTTTCTGATTCTCAAGTTTATTAACCAAAATCCAAGTTCTGTTTTTAACCAGAGATTCCATTTCTTCATTCATAACTTCTTTCCACAACTTATACTCAGAACAGTTGACAACTTCTTCAAAGGTGGAAGGTTTAGCATTCAAAGATTCAAGAGCAGTGAACGGAGTAATGAAATCATCATTGTTAAACCTAGTGGAAGGAATTCTGTTCCTTCTATCTCTGTCTCTAGTCAGTTGGTAATCAGCCAAGAGATGATTAATAAATTCAGCTTCATTATCAAATTCACTCAGATCCTGATTAGCTTCAGATTGAGTAGACTCCACCTCAATCAAATCATTGTTATCATTTGTTTTATTTTCAAGAATGGTCTCAATGGTAAGAGCTGTATTATCAGACACTGTTTCAAATTTGATCTTACAAAGAAAGTCATTTTCATTAAAGATAACATTTCTGCTGATAATAATTTGAAAACCATTTTTACATTTAACCCAAAGTCTGTACCATTTGGTCTTTTCCCCATATCCCAAGAAGACACACTTAAAAGACCTTAGTTCAAGTTTTCCTTCATTTTGATGAGAATAGGCAGCACATCCAAAAACCTTAAGTCTAGTGTAATCAGGCACATTTTTGGACCACAGTTTCTCAGGAATTTGAAAATCAATAGCACTTGAAGGACTTCTATTAATGATATATGTGGCAGTTTTTAAAGTTTCTCCCCAAAAGAATTTTGGAAGACCAGAACTCTGAATCATACACCTGACCTTCTCTAATAAGGTCATGTTCATCCTCTTAGCAATACCATTTTGTTGATGAGTGTATGTCATAGTCCTATACCTTAGAATTTCATTTTCCTTACAAAAAGAGTCAAATTCTAGATTGCAGAATTCAAGGCCATTGTCAGTCCTAAGTACTTTGAGTTTCTTATTGGTTTGATTTTCAATCATCAATTTCCATTACTTAAAATTTTGAAAAGTGTCAGACTTATGTTTCCAAAGAAAAGTCCATATTTTTCTTGAAAAATCATCTACTATAAGCAAATAGAATCTATAACCACTCAAGGTATTCACAGATGCTGGACCCCACAGGCCAGCATGTAAATAGTCCAAAATTGAGGTGGATTTATGGACTCCAATTTTAAAGGAAGCTTATTTTGTTTTCCTGAAACACGGTCTTCACAGAAACTTAGTTTTTCAAAATTTTCTTTTCCAAAGTAGCCAAGCTTATTTAAAATAGTTAATCCCTTTTCAGACATGTGGTCAAGCCTTTTGTGCCAGATTAAGGACTTGTCAGGTTTTATACTTACAGCAGCAGAATTGTAACCTACTAAAAGTTCATCATGCATAGTGTAGATTTCATTAATTTTGGGCAAAGAAATGATATCCTTATTGTCCAGATGAAGCTTGATAAAGCTTTTGTGGATTCTTATATCATAGTCATCATCCAACTCCCCTAAGGAAATCAAATTTCTCTTTAATTCAAGGACAAATCTGACCAGATCAAGTTTGAGGATATTGTTGTCATCAATTTGGAGATTCACCTTTCCTATCCCCTTTATTTGACAACTCATGTCATTTTCCATCTGAACTTGCCCCCCATTCTGATCAACAAGTTCAGTAAACCAATCCTTTATTGGGCACATAAGAAAAGTACAGTCAGAATCAAGAACCAATTCTTTTGGGTTCCTATTGTGGTATTAACAAGGACAACCCCCTGAATATCATACTCATTGTTACAGGCAACAACAGTAGACCTATCAGAATTTGTTTATCTTTCAAATCAGAGATCTTTTTGAAGAAGTCTTCGATAAGATATCTTGTTTTCCACAGTAGTAAATTCAGGTGGCCAAGTCCCATCTAAAGCAGTAGCACACCTCTGTTGCAAACCATGTTCTAAAAGGTGCGAAAATGCGTTGCCTAGGAGCGACGCAGATCGAAAATGCGTTGAATTCGAGAAATGCGTGAAAAATGAGTTTTCCATCTAAAAGGCGTGCTTAAGACGCGCATTATCCCGCCTAATCCCTTTTTTTTTAATCCCTTTTTTTATGATATATTAAAAAATATATTTTTTTTATATAAAAATATATTTAATGTCTTAAAAATACGAAACACATTATGGCGTTTATTCTTCGCATTGACACGTCTAACCTTGTGATTTTTGATTCTCGATCTCGACGCATCGCAACGCATTACGCATTTTAGAACACTGATTGCAACAACAGAGCACTCATTTTCTATCTCCATAAACTAAAGTCCCCAGTCCCCCTCCAAACTACTATTTCAAACTTATATGCAGTAGACATTATTAAAAAAAAAGACAAGAGTCAAATAATATGCCACATAGTAACTAACAGGTATTTGCATTATGAGAAAAGAGTTCAAGAAATCACAGAATATGAAAAGTGCTAACAATTGATCAAACAGTAACAATAATATCATGCAGGAAATGTCAATTCTTGAAAATGTTTAAGGTGTAGTAACCCTTTTATCCCATACTCCCTTAGATTCTCAGATCCTCAATGAGATCTTAGACAAAGGAAAGTAGGAGAGGATCACTTACTTTAATAACAAGTTCCAAGAGGTGACACATGATTCTGAAATAAAAGGGGGTCTCAAAGAATACCAAAAGCAGATGGGAAGAAGCCTCAAAACAGGTGCAGGAAGCAATGAGTCACACAGACTCGGTGGAATTGAACGAGCCAACTCAACTTACCACGACTCAGTGTGAGTCAAACGAGTCACCACGACTCAGTGCTGAGTTGGATCAAGAATACCACAAACTCAGTAGGAACACTAGATCAAAGGAGATGTCCCACAGGATAAACGATTTTCCAAAAAAAGATTAAACAAACCAATTTACAAAAAAAAAAAAACCTTAGAATTTTTAGAGAAACTTATTTTAAAAATGAATCAGAAAACCCAAACCCAATGATATTATTTTTCACAAAGATCGTTTCAAAAACCGTAAGATCTACACAATTAAATAAATTTGAAAAATTGAGATTTCTGAAAAGTAGAATGCTAACATAGATCTACAACTAATCGTGGCTCTGATACGACTTGTCGGTCTCAGAATTCACAAAGAACACAATTTAAACAAGTAAATCACAAAAAAATTAAAGAACAACACAAAGGATTTTTCACCCAAAGGGTCTGGATGTTCAACATTCGGCCTACTCACCCGTTGAATATCCACACAAAGGTATTACACTCTAGTTCACTAAAAATACCAAGAATTTGATTACAATGTATGAAGAAATTAAAGATTTCTTCAATTTGTTCTAATCTCAAATCACTTAGAATATACACAATCTCACAGAGCATAGATCAAGTGCCCTCACTGCCTTATCACTAAGAATTATACAGAAATCACTCAGATTTACAAAACAACAGAAAGGAAGAGATGAACCATAATCACACAGAGATAACCCTCTTCAAAGATACTGAATAGTTACAACAAAATGAAGCTTCGAGAATCACTATAAGGTAGGAAGTCCATGCGTCCTCATCAACAGTGGAGATCTGGCCAAGTGTATGGCCAGATCACAATGCCAAAGGAAATAAGTTCTGGGCTAAAAAGAACGGTACACCATTGGCCCAACACAATCTACTGGGCCAAAGAACTATGAGGCAGCCCAAAAACATAACATTCATCGAACAATCATACATATTGTGGCGATATTATCTCATAAGTGGAACGATTATGTTGATGCATCGTTCTATGAGGATTGATTATGATGTCACCTTAATTAAGCCCTTGTTTGGGCCATCTTTTTTTCGGTTGAAGTAGAGAAATTTTGAACGTTACCTTCAATCCGTCCAATCATGAACAGTTTGCAACCTGTAAATTGCCTACCACTTTAAATCTTACACCCACTTTCCATTTCTGCCCTTTATAACAAAAAAAAAAAAAAAATACTTTTATTCCCATTTCCACTACTTTTTTCTCAATTGTAATTATTAGTTACGAGATGCATAGTTGTGGTTGGAAAATTAATCCATTCAGGTTGACGACACGAGACGTAATGAAAATAAAATTTGTTTTTCGTTAATTTAACAACCTATGCCAACAAATCCCATATTTGATGACTACGTTCGTAATGAATTGATACTGCACAGGGGCTATTAAAATTTATCGACTTTCATTGCTGACAGCAAACATAGTGCAAACTCAAATTAAAAAAAAAAACATTTTTACGGTTGTTGTGCCATATAATCAATCGCGAAATATGTCCCAATCACTTCGCTACATTTCGGGAGCGTTCATTTCGGCATGCATTTCATCCTAGCGGTTGGTAGCTCTACCTCGAAAGCATCCTCATCAGTTTTTGCTGTACGAAACGCCGTGTCCACCACTCCAGAACGCCGTAAAAAATTATGAACACCCATCGTCGCTATGACAACCGTTGATTGAGTGCTAAACGAATAGCTAGGCATACGATCGAGGATTTGCCATCTTTCCTTCCACACACCAAATGTACGTTCAATTACGTTCCTACAGGACGAGTGTTTGCAGTTAAACTCTCACGAGCATTGCAAAACCGACGACGGCGACCTGTCCCATCGTCACGAAACTGTTGGAAATGGTACAATATATCAGGCCCTTTGTAAGGGGCCATATACCCCGGTCGATGTGCAAATCCAGAGTCAACCAAATAATATTTTCCCGGTGCTGGTAATGGGAAATGAATTTCTGGACTATGTATAGCTCGAGCTAGTATACGAGCGTCGTGCGTATTCCCGGTTGTCCCGGCAAGTACAAAGGTGAAGTACATATTAAAATCACAAGCCGCCAAAACATTTTGCGTTGGCATTCCTTTCCATCCAATGAAGTTCACCCGCTCGTAACGCGGAAGCACTGCTTTTACATGCGTTCCATCAATTGCCCCGACTCAATCTGCAAACAAGGGATGCTTATTCGCATCCAGCCTGTGGGGCTCTTTGCCCTCGTTGTAGTTTGGACCTAGCTGTATTAGCCGAGTGCATAACGCAACAACGGCACGAAGGACCTCCTTGAAGTAATAACATACTGTCTCTAATGAATGGTTGAAAATCGTTGTCACTTGCTAGTATCCCTTTCCATGCACTAATATGTTCAAGAACATACCAACTTGCTCATAGATATCGACCTGCTGGCTATTGCGTAAGCCGTACTCGTCCCTTAGGATATGTGTGAAGTTACGCAGTTGTTGTGGGTACATCCGGAATTCTTGGTAGCACATTTGTCCGTTTTCTTCCATTGTTTCCTTCATAAACATATGGTTGTTTCTTGTGAAAGGAAATCTTTGGATGCGATATTGTTGCTTGCGATAGTATTTTCTCGCGTCGTGTGATGCAATTCGACAATAGGTTACCCATTTCATGACATCAACGACTAGTTGCCTAACGAAGTCTTCTTCATTTGCAGAAACCGATAGAAGCGTACATTGGAAGTCAAACTCATCCATTGCGTAATAGTAAATTTGAAATGAATTTTTTAGTTGTCTCGGGTAAGAAGAGAAGGGGGAAAAGCAATTCCGAAATGTTGAGTCATGTGTTACTTTTGATAGCATCCTAATGGGAATGTAACATGTTTATATACACAAGTGAATATGGTCTTGGCACGTTTAAGACAAGTACAAACCCATTATACTATACTGCATGTGAAATTTGAGTGACCATTCCACTATACTACATGTGAGTAATTTTCATTGTTTTGTGGTGTGGGTCCCAACACATATAAAGTATGGACAGAACATAATCCACTCCGTGCAATATTCAAACATGTTACAGTACATATCACAAAATTTTTCAAAGTTGAACAGCACATGTAAATCACATAATATATAGTAGAACAACAAATAAAATAACTAAAGTCTATAAGAACGACAATAAAAAAAAAAAGGATAGTCTGAAAGAACGACGATGCATATATTACTATGTGGGCTTGTTATGCTGATTGTACTGCCACTCAATCCACTCAAATTTTTTATCCGCATCTTGAAATCCGGCGAACATGTCTCGATAACGCTTATGGGCAAAAAACGTACAAGCGAAGAAGTGCAAAGGCGTCCATCGTTTGAGACGTCCTGCCTCAAGCAACTCATCCACGTAGGCTACTCCAGCGTTCTTTTTCGGGTACAACATCTTGTTTATCTTGGCCGCCACTTCCTCGGCGGCACTGTTCGCTCGATCAACGGAGTAGGATAAGTCATTTACTGAAACTTTCTTCTTCCTACCCGAACGAGTGCATGTCCCCGACTTCCTCTTCTCGCCACTGCGTGGTCCAGAAGTTTTGGTGCATCTTGGCCACCACTTCCTCGTGGCCCTCTTCACTCGAACCAATGCTCTCCACATCAATAGGGATTGCATCACTGTGGTCTTCGGCTGCACTATCCTCGAACAATCTGAATCCCGTACGACATAACTTCATGGGAGTCACTGCATACTTATCCCCGTCATAGCCATCCCCCAAAAATTGATGATATCAGGTGTATATCTCACTGATGTCTTTGTCCTTGAAGTCCTTATATTCCTTGTTTTGCTGCAATACCAATACACACGGTGTAAGATAATTCCAAATGAGGTACAGGACAAGGAAAACATGCTACACATGAGAAATAGTATACTAATTTGGGGAACTGGCAAGTACATCAAAAAAATCCATTCTCTGTATTCCCATTTCCACATAGCACAACAAGTTAACGAAATTACCTTGATTTTTCTATTTCACAATTCCTCTGATGCTATAATCGGCCATCCGATGGGTTGTACTCGACCCCTGTACATGAGAGTAGTTCGGTGAGCCATTTGTGCTCCCGACGCATTGAGTCCCAATGGTTGCGAAGTTGAATTTTGCTCCAATTGTGGCCGGATATGGAGTTGAATAATGGGACGACATGATCCCAGCCAAATTTCGTGAAACACTTGCCATGACGGTGGCCTTCGGCAATTGCGATTTCACAGGCTGCAATGAAGGTTTGTCTCTCTACTGCTCTCCATCTAGCATGTTTTCTGGAGGATTTTGCCATGGACAGATTATCAACAGCTCCAAAGGAACTAGCCTAGTGAACGCTTCCAAGATACAAGATAATCACAATGGTTGTTGTTAGCTGCTGAATCAGGAGAAGCACAAAAAAAAAAAAAAAAAACCACGAACGAAAAAAAAACAACGGAAAGAAAGTGACAGAAAAGAAATGACATATTTTGTATTCCACTCAGCTTGGAGAATGTTCTTATTACAGAATTCAGCCCGATAAAATTCGCATCAACATGGTTCCATTTATTGTATCAACATGTTTGCATTTTATGAACTGCATTTGTTAACACACTAAGGCGTAAGGTCTGATTCTTGTGCACAAGGTTCATTGTTTGAATTCAATTTTTAACAAACATGAAAAAAAAAACCCACTTGCAGCAACATACTGTTTCAATCTAACCCGTAATCTAAAAAACTTCAGAAACCACAAACAGACACCAAAATTTGCCATCTCAAACTCGCAGAGGTAAAGTGAAGGTGGAGAATATGGTTGTAGGAGAAGAACCAGTGGAAATCGACGTATCATTGCACCAGAAAAGGAAATCAAAGCTACCAAAAGAGGAAAAAAATGAGCCCAATCAATGTTTCTTCCCGACCCAACGAATCGCTTCTTGTACTACTGAAAAATTGAATCAGCACTTCAGTTTTTTTTACTCATATATGGAAAACACTTCATCGTCGATCCCAGAAGTCTTGCAGCTCTGAGAGAGAGAGAGAGAGAGAGAGAGAGAGATTGGATTGTGGTGAAAGATGTTTGTGGTGATAATTGGGGGTAAGGGTATAATTGGTATACAATTGTGGACCACGTACCTATAAGAAGGAAAATTGCCTGCATTTTTCAGCCTTTGACTATCGTTGGCAAGAGTTACTGTATAACGAACCATTTTTATCTAAAAGAAATAGAAAAAGATGGCCCAAACGGGAGCTAAAACTAACCCTTAACCCAAAGTTTAATTTGATTTTGAAGTTGACTTTTCCTTAACTAAAAAAAATAAACAAATTAATAAAGATGGAGAAAGCAAGTATCGAGGCAGAAATCAATTAAGGAAATAGTTAGGGGTCCTAGTTTCAATAATTAGCCGTACTCGTGTTTAATTCATATTTTGGTTCAATTTTGTATTGTCGGTCAATAAATCCAAGATAAAATATTAATGTTCATTTTCGAGTACTAATTAGCATATTCTTAAATATCAAACATTTCTCTCCCTATTAATAGTTATGGTAAGGCCAACCTCATGAATAAGTATAAGTCTCTCAATTTAATTAAAAAAATAATGAAAAGCAAGATTGTGAGTTCGAGCATGAAATCTCTTTATTTAACATGGAACGAATATCGTATAATTTAACACTCGTTAAAAAATATGAAAGTAAATCAATCATGTCAATTCGACACAATTTAATAAAAAATCTAAAATAATAAATTAAAACGTGAATAGAAGTTAATTAACTACATCATTCGTACCCACAAATAATTTAGCCAAGAAACATAAAAACGAAACTAAAAGAAGTTGAGATATATCACCCGTTTATTTTAGAAACCAAAAGATGGAATGATTCTCTTTAATATCTATCTCGAATCTCCAAAAACTCGAAAATCTTTAAATTTGGATATTCAATAATTCCTATGACCGTATCTCCTCACCAATACGATAAATTATGCTGTTCTTGATGAGAATTTCGTGTATAATAATATGGATTGGATGATATGAGAATTTTTGGAATTTTTTTATTTTTCTTTTTCACCTTTTCCTTGTTTGCACGAGGTTTTTCTTCAAAATATCGGCTTCCAACTTTTCTCAAGCATGAAATCCCATTCTTTCCTTCAAGACCTAGATATATCATTTTTATTTTTATCAATATTATTTAGCTATATGCTTGGATTCGTGCATTATTGATCATTTTTTGGGACTTATCACTACTCCTATAAAAGAGCGGAACTGCTTTTCACTATTCATATCGTGCCCTCGGTTTCACACTTGGAACTGGTTTACTTTGCTTTTCTCTCCTATAAAAGCACATTCCCCCTCTTCACTCCATTTCACACGCAACAACTATGTCGGTTTACTCTGCTTTTCCCACACAACCCTAGACTTCTTCTTTCTCTTCTCTCTTTTCTATTTTTTTCTCTCACAATTCTCTGGTTTTTTGCAATCAATCCTGGGTAGAGTGGTACTTGGTTTATTATTATTTGGTCATTTTTCTTCATTACTATTGACGTCTTGGCCAGTGCCTGGGCACTAGAATTTGTCCCTGTGCGTTGCCATTTTCCGCTGCTCGCTGTCTTCTTTGTGCAATCTGTTCGTTGCAGTTTCTTTGTGATTCTTGGATGTTTCTTTCATGGTTTTGAAGTGGGATTCTTGGTCCAATTTGTGTGGAGTTGCTTCATGATTTCGAGGTTTTTTTTATCTGAGCCCTACTACATCTACTATTGGTGCCAATTGTTTTAAATCGAGAGGGAAGTATCAATTTACATTTACAGTACTTTGAATTCCATTAATCAATTGTTTATACCTAATTTGTTGTGGTGTAATTTACTTGAAGGTGCTGATTTTATGTATAGGTTTCTCCCACTGCAATTTCTGGGTATTCACTCTTTTTTGGATCAATTTTCTCGTGCAAAGGTGAGCCTACCGTTGAAATTGAAGATCCAGAGCCTCAACGTGAAGAAGTCTTTGTAGTTGTCATGGTGAGTAGTGAGTAGTTTTATCAACATATGTATATGTATGCTACATTTGGAAATTTGAATATTCAGGGATAAATTTTCGTGTATGTGATATTGGCTTTTCTGTTGTTCATGTATATTTGGAGACCGCCATCATTGAGATAAAATAAAGTCTCTTTTAGGAGACTGAATGAGTAAATAATAATTAGCTAACAATTCAAAGAAAATAACATCATTCTGGAGAAACAATCTGCATAATTGGTTGTATTGGTATTAGTATTCCATGGCTTTATTTTATGATTTATGAATGATATTCTCTTCTTTGTTGATGTGTAGTACTACTTCAAATGAGGAACTGATGTTCAAAGATTAATGTTACTAAGCATCTGTACAACATCTGGAATACATGCTTACGTTCTGCGCATGAATATACATAGATGACACAGTACGTACTTCTCTTGTGCTTATAGCTCAGTTGATGTTTTTCTAAAGAGGAATGTTACAGTTATACATTATTTTCATTATTTGTCAATATCTCATCTTGGAGTATAATAATGTTTCTTTGAATGGCAAGAAGACACCAGGAAAAAATTGGCTTCTTCTGATAATAAAGTTCGCCAACTGGAGGATCAAATTCGCGAGGAGCAGCGTGCTTTTGCCAGCAATAGAAAAGTATACTTGCTTCCTGTTGCCTGCTTTGATAATCTACTATCTAAATAGTCTATTCATTCTCCTTGTGCCTGATGATATCACTTTACTACAGAAGGTGGAAGAACTTGAGTATGAAAGGAAAAAGCTGAGGAAAGAACTTGAGCACGAGAAGGTAGGATTTGCGGTTTTATAAGTGAATCTCTACCAAAACCACAACTCTTACAACCATTGATCTACTTTCCAATGAAATGAAAATGCATATAAAATGCTACTTGTGAAATAAAGTAAATGAAAAAAATAATGTATACCTACATAACAAAGAGGGAAGAGCATGGGGGGCTGAGTATGGGAGAGGAAGTCGCCTTTGCATCAATCCTTTGTCAAAACAGTGCACAGGAGTGTGGGTCATTAAAATTTTTTGTATTGATTGTCACTTGATATATGAATATGCATAATCTTTCGATTTTCTTCTGTTCTTTGAACACGCTTTGATACCTTTCACTTTGTCCCAATGCTTGGTAAATCTTGATCATCAGTCTAATTTTTGTGAACCCAAGTTTATTTTTATTCCTATTTTTAATTGAAAATTTAATCTCAAATCAGCTAAACATTGGATTTTATGTCTATTTGCATTTGATGTGATTATAAATAAATTGAGTTGGGCTATCGGGGGCTCCACAAGAGTAACATAATTTAGTAAGTTAGCTTTATTGTGCCCGCATTATTATTATTATTATTATTATTAAAATAAAAAATAAATGTAGATACAAAATATTGAAGGTATATTTTTGGTGGCAGCACCTTTGAGGTTGAATTGGCGGATGTTATTCCGGTTGTCAATGATTTTAACATAGTTCATGATTTTTGCTATTCCAATATTTATTTATATTTGTCAACCTAATAAGACGTGTGTTTTTTTTATTAATGTTGATGCATTTTATATGTCCAATAATCTTATCTGCACAATTTATTTTCTGGTCTATTTATTGGTTTAGAAAACTGGTGCTTGTGTCATTTATCTTGGAGCTCCTTCATGCACAATTGTTTCTCATGTATCTAATCTTGTTGGACCTCTAAGTAATTTTCCTTGTGGGAGCTATATCATTTCTCCATGTATTTCATGGAGTGTTGCTTATGAAATCTTGTTTGTAATTACGTTATTGGCTGACTGGAGTGGTGTATGTAGTGTAGTTTTCTCAGAAAAGTGGTAGGGACTTGCTCAACATGGAGAAGAAGAGGGCGGGTGTTATTGATTCTGCATATAGCTTTTATAATGACCATCTTCTCTCACTGGTGTTTAGGAATTTTTTCTACCATTAAAATAGTGAAATAATAATTAAGAAAAGTTAGAAAGAATGCAGAGTGAGATGGGCTCCTTTGCTACTAGAATGCTTATGCATTTTCAATTTCATGTAAACCAATTGTTAGTATTTATTCTATTGGTTGTGTTGTGATCCAATAGCAACTGCTCCCTTGAATATTTCCATTCTAAAATTATGTTTAGGTGGGCTATTTACATCAAAGAAATTTAAGTTTAGGCTTGTGAAATAAAGGCATAATTCTCTAATATGATTTTCCTCACTAGCATGCTATGGAGAAAGCAATAAAAAATAAAGTTGCGAAGGCAGTTGTTCCTTCAATAGATGTCATGTTTCAGGCTTATGGTTCGTAACTAATTGCTATTACTCTTTATGATTTATTGTTACTTTGTTATCCTGCATAATAATGAGTATGGGTGAACAATAATGATTCAGTGAATTTGGGTCAAAGATAGTCCCACCAAAAAGAATATTGAAGATGCTTCCTGAACTTTTTGATCATCAAGATCAGAATGTTCGTGCTTCTTCCAAAAGACTAACACTAGAACTTTTTTTGGTTTAGATATTTGAAAATTTCTTTATTTTCCATAACATACTTATTTTGTGTTTGTGATCTATGGGAATAGTCTCTTAACATTTTCTCATGTTTATTAAATGGATGCTTGATTTATTGCAGCTGCAGTGTGATCGAGGAGATTGTTATTTAAATATAAGGGACTTAAACTTTGACGTTCTTTGTTTTTCTTAACTTTACCCCCTCTGATATTTCCATATTTGGCTTGACTTTGCTAAGCTAAACTTTCAAATTCTCACCCCAAACAAGTTTCATTGCTTTCAATAATATTTTTTTTTTCCTGGATGGTTGGTTTGAAGTTGAATTGGAGTATCAAATGATTAGACTTTTCACTTGTAAATGGGGGCCTTCACATCATTTTTGAAATCCAAAGTTGAAAGAAACTTGCGACTAATTTTTATTCAGTTGAGGGAGTGGAAACTAAAACCTTTAATATCTATCATATTCTTCTGTAGAGGGAAAAGATTGATGTTTATGAAACCCATCTTACTTAGAATCACAACAGATGTTTATGAAGCCCATCTTACTTACAATCACAACATTCATATTTACATACATATACTTTTTGATGAAACAATTTAGCTCTGAAGATTAACTTTTCAACTTCCAGATAGATCAGATCGTGGCTATGGAGAACCATGTGTTCTCTTTGTCCTTGAAACCTTTACATCAGTGATGATGCACTAGAGTTGTGATCATCCACAACAAACATAATATGGCAACTGAATCTTTTAATCAATTGGCATCGTCGATCTATAGATGCATTTTACTTATAGAAAATGTGTATTTATTATTTTGATTTTATCCTACGTATATAATTCTTGAGTTTAGTCAAATGGAAACGGGAAATGGAACACGACTAAGAAACGTAAATTCATGTTGGTCATTAAATACTATTATCTTCTGATGCTTGCAGGTTTTTGAAAGCAAGGAATTTTCATATAAAAAAAAAAAAACGGATATGGGCTGATATGATCTAATGGAGGAAAGATTTTGGTACTGTCAAAATTGTAGAGGTAAAACCTAAAAATTTTCCCATGTGTAGCTTGGGCAAAATCACCTTATTATCTTCTACTTGTATTCTTCTCACAGAGACGGAGGTAGGGGGCGGGGAGGGGAGGGGCGGGGCGACAACCCCCCAACATTGTCCGTCGGTCCACTATTCCTAATGAATTTTTAATGTATTTTTCAGTTTCACCCCTCTAAGAATTTTGACTCGCCCCCACAAAATTTTGAATTTTTTTTCATTAATAAATATTGACCAAATAACTTACACATTAAAATTCAATAATACAAAAATCTTAAATTTAAACAAAAGATTCAATATTTACTTAAATAAATAAAGAGTCCAAATCCAAAACAAAAGCAAATGACCCGGTCCAAACAATTTCAAGCACTAAAACGGCTTCCAAGGGCTCAACCAGAGACTCCCAGTCCCAGTCCAGTCTTCACTTTCCCACCGGCAGCCGCTGCGCCTGAGTTTCCTCCACGCTGCTTCGCCTGGACCGCTTCCACTCCTCCACCTTCAGTTCAGCCCTTCCATGCGACTGCGAGGCTGCGCCTGCCGCCTGAGTTTCCTCCCTACCTGGTGCGCCTGTCCGACCGTCATGAGGTAAGGAATAATCAATTTTCTAAACCTTTACTAATTACTCCAATCTCTGATTTACTGGTGAATGGTTATAGGCATAAAATATTTGTTATTTTCTAGTATAGAGCAGGTCGTGTTTACTGCTTGCCTTTTTGAATTTTTTCGGTTTAACGAATATGAAGGATACCTAATTAATCAAGATTACCTGTAGGCTATAGGCTGTAGTTTTGTGTAGTGCTAATATGAAGCTGATTCTTAATATTGTCAAAATTTTAAGGGCCCATTCCTACCTGTAGTTTCGTGTAGTGCTAACTAATCAAGATTACCGTCCTGAATCTTTATCAATTTTGTCAATAACTTCATTCTTAATATTTACAGCATGAAGAAAATTGATTCATATTTCAAGAAAGGAACTTTTGAAGAAGTTTCTACTTCTAATCTTGAATCTCTTATTCCGGAAGATAACATTGGTCAAGAACCATATGTTGTTGATTCTTCTCCTCAGAATGAGGAATTCGATTCATCTTCATTGGAACGTGATCCTGGACTACACAAATCAATGTTTGATTTTTCGGTAGAGCAAAGGGATGCAATCAGATGAGCTTATATTAAGTTGGGGCCATATCAACCAATTCCTCCTAGAACGTCTATTTGGATAAGAATGGTAGACGTTTTCTTCCTTGTTGGTACAAACTCTTTCCAGATTGGCTAGAGTTTTCGCCAACAAAAAATGGGGTATATTGTCTTCCTTGCTATCTTTTTAATCCACCATGTGCTCGAACGGGTCAAAATGCATTTACAGTTGAGGGTTTCAGGAATTGGAAGAAAGTTAATGATGGAAAGAATTGTGCTTTTCTAAATCATGTGGGAAATTACCCAAATACATTGCACAAAAGGGCTATCAATTGTTGTCGTGACTTGATGAATTCATTGCAACACGTGGATAAAGTTATTGAGAAGCAAAGCTTCGAAAAAGTTGTAAGTAATCGATTGAAAGTTCAAGTATCCATTGATGCAATAAAATGGTGTGCGCTTCAAGGGATAGCATTCAAAGGTCGTGATGAAAGACCTGAATCCATTAACAGAGGGAACTTTATCCAATTGATTAAACACACGGCACGTTACAATGAGACTGTGGATGCAGTTGTGTTGAAGAATGCTCCAAGAAATGCAAATACTTCTCCTGAGATTCAAAAGCAGATATTATCTCTTCTAGCATCCAAGGTACAACATTTTATTGTAAATGAAATTGGTAATGCCAAATTTTGCATATTAGTGGATGAATCTCAAGATTCATCAAAAAGAGAGCAGATGGCTATTGTTCTTAGATTTGTTGACAAAGAAGGTTACATACGAGAGAGATTTTTTGATTTGGTTCATGTTGAAGATACAAAATCGTCAACTTTAAAAAAGGAGATACATAGAGTTCTCTCTCAACATAACCTTAGCATACAAAATATCAATGGTCAAGGATATGATGGAGCTAGTAATATGCGAGGAGAGTGGAATGGATTGCAAGCTTTATTCATTGAGGAATGTCCATATGCATATTATGTTCATTGTTTTGCTCATCGACTCCAATTGGCTCTTGTGGCAACAGCTAGGCAAGTAATTCCAGTATCTCAATTTTTTGATTACTTAACTCTTATTGTGAACTTGGTTACCTCTTCTAGTAAACGAAGTGACAAACTTCGAAGCTCTCAAGCAGCTAGAATTGCAGAATTGATTACCAATGATGAGAATGATGAGTTTGAAACTGGAAGAGAAACTCTAAAACGTACTGGAAGTACAAGATGGAGCTCACACTTTGGTTCCATTTGTAGTTTGCTTGTTTTGTTTGATGACACTTGTTCTATTTTAGTTGATATCATCAATGATGGAAGTACTTTAGCTAACAGGAGTGAAGCTGATGGTGTTTATGATGTCATGACATCTTTTGAGTTCGTGTTTATTCTACATTTAATGAGAGATATCTTGGGATTTGCAGATGTTCTTTGTCAAGCATTACAATTGAAGTCTCAGGATATATTGAATGCAATGGAATTGGTGTCAGTGACGAAAACCCGACTTCAAATCTATAGAGAAGATGGATGGGATGGATTGTTGAACAATGTGAAGGCATTTTGTACTTCAAGAAACATAGACATTCCTGATATGGCTTCTTTATATAGAGCAGGTCGAGGGAGGACTTCTAAGCAAAAAGATCCTATCACTTTGCAACATCATTACAAAATTGACTTGTTTCTTGCAATAGTTGATTTTCAAGTTCAGGAGTTAAGAAATAGATTTAATGAAGATGTGGTGGAATTGCTTATTCTTAGCTCGTCATTAGATCTTAGAGACGGCTACAAGGCTTTTGATGTTCAGAATATTTGTAAGCTTGCAGATAAATTTTATACCGCTGACTTTACAGATCAAGAGAAGTTGCATTTGAAAGATCAATTGGAGTTATATCAAATTGAAGTTCACGTAACTCTCGATTAAAAAATTTGACAACACTGCCCGACGTGTGCCAACTGTTAACATCGACAAGAAAATCAATTAGTTATAATCTTGTTGATAGATTGATTTATCTTGTCGACTTTTCCAGTTTCAACAGCAACTACAGCACGTGTATTTTCAGCTATGAGTATCATTAAGACAATGTTGCGTAATAGAATGGAAGATGATTTTTTGTCCAGTACCATGCTTGTGTATATAGAGAAGGAGATTATTGATACTTTTCCATTAGATTATCTTACTGACGAGTTTGAAGTGATGAGAATAAGGAGAGACCAATTTCAGATATCCAAGCCATCTCTACTTTCTATTATATAGATGTGCAGTTTACTTTTTGTCTTTTTGATGTCCATCTAACGTTCATAATTTAAATTTGTATAGTATTAGACACATAGATGGACATATTGTTTTTGTATCGACAAACTGATTATCTTTTTGGTCAGTCCATCTAACTTGTCTATTTTGGTACTCAAAATCGTCTTTTTCAATCTTCTTAGTTAAAAAAAAAATGGGGCCTCCACCCCCCGTATTTTCGCCCCCAAGATTGAAATTCTGGCTACATCCCTGTTCTCTATTCCAGTTCTAGCTTTAGTGATGTTTCCTTTATAAATTCCTCCCTTCCACCAGGATTTTGAATTCCAAGAGATGAGTGAAGTTTCGAAGTATTACCCCCTGGTTATCATGGAGTCGATCGAGACGGAAGGCCTGTGTACATTGAAAGACTAGGGAAAGTTAACCCCAACAAATTTATGCAAGTTACCACCATTGACCATTATATTAAATACCAGGTGAAAGAGTTTGAGAGAAGTTTTGTTCTTAAGTTCCCAGCTTGTACCATTGCTACCAAAAAGCACATTGATTCGAACACAACAATTTTAGATGTTAATAGTGTGGTATGCTATATCCTGCTCGACTTTCATTTATTTAATTTTCTCACTTGTGCCGAATACATCTTTTATCAATTAGAGTTTGGGTTTACAATTTTATTCAGATGGAGAATTACTTGACAGTCATCTTACTATGCATTCTTTTTGTTGTCATGGGATTTTGAGCCTCCTCAAATCCTACCTCATTCCCTCGGCTTCATCTGCAGAGTCCAAAGTGTTTTACTCGAAGATGAAAGGTGATTACCACGGGTATTTGTCCAAGTTCAAGACAGGCTAAGAGGAAGGAAGCCACTGAGTCTACTTTGGTAGCATACAAGTCTGCTCATATGATTTATTTGTGTTAAGATGATGTGTTTTCTGCTCACGGATTCATTTATTATGAACCTTTTCTCACCTGTGTCAATGTTTCGAAATATTAATCCAATTACGCTAACATAAAACACTAATATCGCCTTCAAAATAACACAACCCGTGCATTGCTCATTGAGCAGGCTGTATCAAAATCACTTAAATCGTGAAAATGCTAAAGAAAAATGAAAACGGAAAATATATTTTCTCGGAACTTTGACAAGATAATCATACACTTATAATTTGACATGAAAGCATGTCTTATAAAATGTGAAATACACAAAGTTGTGCATAAATGGGTGTATATTTGTTAAGGGGCTGTCTGGTGCAGATGTTGAAAATGAGAAATTGATTTTTTGTCCGTTATCTTCTGACACACGTGACACAGATTCTGCAGCTTGCTTTCAAATTGTTACCATTGGACCACGTAACGGTAAAAAAATGACTTGTAATCCAATTTTTAAGCTTTTCCAGACAAGCCTTAAGTGTTTTTTATTAGAAATTAATGAAAAATTATTTTCAAATTTGTATCAACATGGTTAAAGGTGTAGGGTAGACTTGAAATCTGAATTTTGTTGATCAGCTGACAAACAGAACTACAATGTTTCTTATCTCTGTGTCAATCTTTTGAACATGAAGCTTTCGTTGAAGGGCCTCTGATTCTGGAGTTGTTGGCTCGAAGGTACTCTCAATAGTTTTGGTAAGTAAATTGTGTACTTGCGCTGAATGTTTTAATATGTTCACTATCTGTGTATAGTATGTTTTATTTATTAGGTTATTAATTTTATTTCTGTATTTGAATTGCGTGGTTGTGTGCAATAAAACTCATATGGATTGCTCTTGAGTCTTGTGAAACCACGGAGATCTCTCCGTGGTGCACTCTCCGTGCACCTCCCTAAATCAGATCTTTCCACGCCCATTTTCCATTTCCCTCGTAAAATTCATCTTCCTTCCCCAATTTTACTTCCCCTTTTCCTTACCCCAAACCTTTCAACAAAACTCCCAATGATTCTTGAATATCCAAATAACAAAAAATTCTGTATTTGTTACACCCTTCGAGCTTCAAGAAAAGATTTATGAGTCATGCAACACCACAACTCACAGAAGCAGAATTTGAAGAGACCACTATCATTCACTTCCCCAAAGTCGCCATTTGGAGGTGATTACCGCCGTTTCGATGCTGATTCTGATCAAGGAAAACCTAATCAAGGTGATGATCAAGTTGTTGTTGTGAAGAATCCTTCTGTAAGTTTTCATTTTCTGATCTTCGTTATGCTGATTTATCTATTTACTTATTTTCTTTTTTAGTTATGGAGCTGTAATTGAATTATAATTAAGAAACTTCAGCTTGTGTGGGATTATGATTTATACGGCATGTTAAGATCTGTTCTTTTCCTGAATATTGGAAACAATTTATTAGTTCAAATTTATGGTAATCATATAGGGGTTTCCAATATATGAAGAATCAAGTATTGTTATATAAAAACCTTGAATGAGTTGGAATTGAATTAGCAATTTTGTATGGATTGTAAGGGTTTTGACCTGTTTCATTTAGCTTCTTGTATTCATTAATCTTCCATTTTTTCTGTTGTATTTGAAGTGGGTTTGATTTCAATTCTTCTGGAGATGAGGGTGAGCCTAATTCTAGCATCTGGGCATGTCTTTTTGTGCAATAGAAATAATTGGTTTTCTTCACTTTTGCTTAAGAATTTGAATATCCCATGTGTGCCTGTTTCTGCGTGTTTATTGAGTTCGCAGGCTGCAGTTGAGAAATCCACTTCTGATGGGCTCACGGTTGAGGGTATAATTGTTAATATTTGGAGCATATATGATGAGAATGAGAGAGATTGGAAAAGCCATGCATCTGCCATTGCTCGCTCAATTCATCTTATCAAGACACGCCTGAGGTGCAACACATCCACAAAATGTTTCCATATGTTATTTGGTTTGTCATTTTCTCTTAATCTGAATAAGACTAGGTTCATTGACACACTGATGATTTGGACTCAATCTTACTAATGTTCTGTGTTTAAATTATTTGTCCAATTGTCTGGATGTTTCAAATGCAACAATTTGTTTTTGGTTATTGGCACATTAGATGTTTCAAACGCAATAATTGCAAAGAATCAAGCAAAACTTCTAAAAAAGAAAAAAATTCATTCAATTATGATCTCTGCATCATCAAAAATGCTCCTTAATAAATTCATGTATGCAATTTTTTTTTTTTTTTTTGCAGGGGCACAAAAGGGGACACCAACAATTCTTCTTGAATTTTTTATTACAGTGTTCTAGAGCAATATCTTGGATTTCGAATTGCGGATGCTACTAATGTCAGTCGAAGTATGTTCCGCAAATCTTAATCTTATATGACGAATAGACTAATAATTTTGTCATTTGTGTACTCTATTTAGGGGTGTCCTCAACTAAGATTTTGGTGGATTTTAAAAGATTATAAATCCTAATGAATTTCATAGATTTGAATTAGATTTTCACAAATTTAATAAGAAGTTCATTAAATATGGTGAGATTTCAAAAGATTTGGTTATATGTATTTTTAAGTTTGAAATTCATCAAAATCTTTTAAAATCCATCAATTAATAAAATCTTTATAAATCTACCAGTTATCGAGGATACCTAAATTTTGAAGGATTTCATTAAAATTTCAATTGGGGACACATAAATTTTAATGAATTTCATTAAAATCCAATCTCTTCATTGCAATTTTAATTGAGGACACCCTCTAAGTATTTTGCAAATGAAACGAAATTTAAAATATGTAGCCACTAGCCAGTACGTTATCTTCTCCAATTACCAAAATTTTCAAACCATAAAATATTACGGTTGATTTCACATCATAGGTTGTAGTATTGCAATCACACATGCTTGAAGAGATATCATGATGCCTAAAACTAGAATGTCTAAAGTGAACAAATGTTGGAGGAGACTTTGAGAAGAGATATGCCTACAAATTTAAACAAATTCGCTAGGTAAGAGATATCAGGTGACATATATAACTATGGGTACATGACTCAACCCATTTGGAACGCTAACGATACTAGCAATATAACCAAATCCGTACATCGTACGGCCAAAAACTAGTTTCTTAAAAAAATGGGTTCTTGCTCACATTTGTGCCAATTTCTAGTCTTGACTTCAATCTCACTTCTAAGATAAGCAATAACTTACCCTAATTTGATGGTTTTAAATTTTATTAGAACATTTGAATTTATTGGTGGTGCAACGCTCCAAAATTTCACAAACACTGGAATGTTACCAAAATTTCAATTTCTTTGCGAAACGACAAAATAATGTTTTTTATTAGATAAAAATAACTGGAATATCCATAATTTCAAACATGAAAATATAACTACAAATTAAATAACTATTTTTGAACAAATAAAACTGACTAAAAATTTAAAAGTAAAAAAAAAAAAAATAAACTTAATATTTTATCTCTTCGATTCCTCGTGCCGTCACATCACCATCCCGCCATTGTTCCAATCGCCCGAACTAACATGTAAAATTTTGTAAGAGTGAGTATTTAAAAATACACAGTAAGATACGTGCAATTTTTATACACAATTATATCACAATAAAATAAACACTTCATACCACTCTTCTCTTATGGAGTATATCGGTGACTAAGGGACACACACATTTTAGGTCATCTTAAATTCCCGTATGATCCCATATCTCTTAAAGAATCCTAAGGTCTACTGACAATTCATGTATGAATTACAAAATATAAAAATGTAAGGAAACAAACTATTTGCACAAAAGTATCTTACCTTAATTCATCAAACGAGCTTTTGAAAAAAATACACTAGAAATTTACAACTGCTTTATATGAAAGTTGCCGTGTAAAATTATTTAGTGGTGAATTGTGGGACAATTGCACATTATTTATAGTAAAAAAAATATAGTGGTTGAGTTTTGAAACAATTGGGATTGAGAAGTCGTATTTATAAAATTGGATAAGAATAAAATTATTAGTAAACAAATCATAATATGACACGTGTTCAAAAAACCTATCACGATAAAAATGTGATTCTAATCCTAACATGTGATAGCGATGGCAACTTTTGACTTCAAATAGAATTCTAATAAATAAAAAATTCTCCTATATTCATTCTTTAGATACAGGTGGCTATCCTTATCCAAATTCAATTTGGTTTAAAAAAAAAAAGAATTACAATTTCTTTGAACTTCAGTATTTTGAGACTAACTTATCCGAATTAATTTTTTCTTGAACCTAATTTACATGATTAATTACGAGCTATCCAACTAGTACAATATTGATATATTAATAATCACTCTATCAAAATTCAAATATTTGACCCAAAACATAAGAATTTAAAACATACTTCATTTTAGTCCTCAAACTTTCAAAATAATAAAATATAATATATAGAACAAATAAATTTTTTATTCTAAGATTTTCGGCGTTACAGTTGAATTTTTATTTTTATGGAACTTCTTGTTTTCAACTTGTCTCCAAAATGGAATATTAGACTTTGACATTTGCTTATTGAAACTGATTGTTCTTTTATGGTTGAAATTGTTATTGGAAATATATTAGCATTCATTTATTGTTTGAATTTCATGCGAGGCAATCACTAAAAATAATTTAAGCTGATAATCTTAAATATCGAATGAAGAGCAAAATATTGATGAAACGAGAGCACGAGAGAAAAATGATATTCAAAAAAAAAATTTAAAACTTAATTGTTGACCCTTGCAGTGTACAGAGAGATATTTGGAAACCCTATCTCATACCTAACTTGGAGCCTAAGCGTCAAAAACTACATTTCCTTCTTAAGGGCTTGTTTGAGAATGATTTTAATTCAATTAAAATTGAAAATATAGTCGTGATTGAGTCCCACCCGTCTACTAAAAGTCAACAATAACGACTAATTTTTCAATTTTAATATGATTTTAATCATTTCCAAACAAGCTCTAAAACAAGACCGTTGAAATCGCACATTTCGAGGCTTTGAATCATTAGTTGCAACTTCAGTGAAATTTGGTCCAAATTTTGCAAGCTTCGCGGCCACGAAGCTTAAGTCATGGCCTCGAAGCTTGGTTCTTCATTTTATTGCACAGTCAATCCCCAACTTTCTACATCTTTAGTTTCAGCCTTTGAATTAGTCACCAAACTTTTCCTAGCATTCATTTTAGTCCTCAAAATTTGTTAAGCATCTAATTAATATTTTAATTCTTCCAATCAAGTCCCAATAGTTTTCATCTTTCATCCAACATTTATCTTTTTGTCCAATTAATGCTCCAAATCATTTCCTTTTATTTTGCTCATCTTAAAATTGGAAATTTAACCTACAAAAGCATAATGCAATATAACGTGGGTAGAAGTTGCTAAATTAATCAAATTTTAATCTGATTTAAGAATTTAAATAAACGTGTAAAATACATTTATTAAACACTTCAAACTTAAATTTTTCTAGTCATGAATAAAACCATTTACTTACCGAGTCTAACATATGTAAAAATAAATAAAAGACACTTAATTAGAAAGTTTGCCACCAATACTTCACATGAGCAATTTACTAAGAAGTAAAACGTTAACACTAACTTGTAATTAAAATATATATTTTTAATTAAATGTCACTTATAAGTAAAAAATAATATATATGTAGAAATTTTACTTAAGTAAAAAATTAATTAGCAAGTAAAAATTAACGTATAAATAATTATAAGTAAAAAAATCTACTTATTATGTAAAAAATCATATACAAGTAAACAATCAATTACAGATGAAAGAGTAAGGCCATGTTTGATACAAAGCATTTTCCATTTCCACCATTTTGTCATGTTTGATAGTTTTTTTTTCTAGGGAAATTGTTTTACCTCCCACCCTCACACATGCACACTTTCTTCGGTCTTGTGGAAATGATTTTCTGAAGTTCCATCTTTTTTTTTTTTTTTTGGCAATTGAAACAAATTTTATAACAAATTGTAAAAAAAATTTCACTTTAATGGACAATTTTCATGTAAAATAAAATCAAACGAACACTAAATTTTGATGAAAATAATGATTTTCTAGGGATTTTTTTTTTTTTTTTTTTTTTTTTTGCTTTTTGGCAATGGAAAAAACTTTTATAACTAATTGCGGATAAAAATATCATTTTAATGAACAATTTTCATATAAAACATAACCAAACGGATACAAAAAGATTCAAAATTTTAAAATTTTCCAAGTGGAAAATTTTATCAATCAAACACATTTAATTAATAATTATCTAAAAAATAATTTATAGACAATTACTTTCCCTGAAATTCATTTTATTTCCACCCTTCTAATCAAACGGACCCTAATATTATTTAAAAAAAATTGCAGCCATAGTACCAAACCATCGATTTTTATATAGACTTGACCCAAATTTTTAAGAGAAGTGCTAGAAGTACATTGGAGTTCACATAAGGGTTGACATAATACTCGCATGGGGTGGGACCTATGTTGTGGGACCTGCAAAAGTGGGACCCACCCATGTGATTATTATGTCAACCCTTATGAATAAAAATAATGTACAAGTAGAATTTTTGAATTTTTAATTTGTTGCACTTACTGTACCAAATCTTTCAAAAACTCGCATTTGAAGTCCAAATTAACTAAAACGTTAGTTTCTCTGTTGATGACCAAAAATCAAAGACGTGACCGAATATTGATTAATTTTTAAAAGACAAAAAGTAACTTTACATTTTTCATATAAAAAAAATTAAAACGAAATAATTAAATTAAATTTAAAAAAACACTATTCATCCTCTCTACTCATCCCCATCCACCCCAAAACCAAAAATCACCAAAACCCCCTACTCCCCGAGCATCACCATCACCATCACCAAAATCGTTGACACCACCGCAAAACCACCGACCCAACCGACGTGAGCAATCCTCTCCACAATTTTCAATCCCGCCCTTCAATCGATTCAAGTGATTGCAAATCAAGTTTCAGAGGATTTTGAATGGCTTTTTGACAAGGAAAAACCTTATATGCTAATACACTGTGTAGGAGCAAGTGGTGGCAATGGATTTCCGACCCACTATATTGTTGGGAATTTACTTAAACATGTACAGCGGAAATAAAACAATTTTCAATTCCCAAACGAGGATCTGCAATGTATTTAGATAGAAACTGTGATGAGAATGATACCTTTGATGAATTCCACAAACTCTTTTGCTTTTTCTTGAACTCCAATGATCACGATCTGCAATCCAAGCTGTCCAATTGTCCAGCCTCCAATGGTGATCCACACAGAGAACAAGAATGACGGCTAGGGTTTCTTTTCTTGTGCTAGCAAGAATAATAAAAATTCTCTACAGTTTTCAAACCCTAGCAGTCTATTAATATAAGTCCAGATGGGCTCGGCCCATCTATTAAACTTAACCCGGTCCAAGATTTAATTAAATCTAGTCCATGAATTAATTAATCCAATTAATTAATTCAAGCCTATTAATAAACAACCCAATTAATTAATTAATTATCCAACACTTGTCAATTAATTAATTGGTAAATCTCATTCTTCTGATTCTCTTTTGTGTGTGACCCATTAGGTTCCCGATCACGATGCCGAACGACGTGAATTATTATTTTGATCTAATCAAAATCGATATATTAAATCGCCCCTTTTAATTTATCACTAATTCATTTTCGTTGTCCCAGATTGACATCTAGCAATGTATCAGGGCAATACATGTGACGGGAAATATCACGTAGCATGACAAAACCAAACTTGTTCGTTTACCGTGAAACTATAATTCTTTCGTCAATATGATCCGATCAATTATGAGATATGGATATGTGTCAATCTCAATTATCGATCATATCTTTTATCTCACTGTTAAGTCAATGTACGTCGAAAACTCTTCCGACTTATGAGTTCACCTTGGCCAAGGATTTCATTATTAACTTAACTGGATAAAATGTAGATCATAATCTCTTACTATCTAAGAGTGACGAATCCTTTATTGATCATTCACAACCTTCATATGATTCTTGACATACCCGAACAATGCTGTATTAGCGACCCTTGACAGAGCAACATCCAACACCACCAAAGTATGTCTGCCTTCATATAAGGTACTATGATGACCTCAAGTCAAAGGACCAATTCCACTACTGAACGTTAGAGATTAACCACTAACAGTTAGATAGTTATCCATGTGGAATCTCTCAGCGGGTCTCCAATGTTTTGTTTTATAACAAAACATCCACGTGTTCATTCAAGTGTCACCACACTTTAGCTTGTGAGATCAGCTACTTACTTCACAAGTAAGAATGCCACACGCGATAGTCTATCCGTAATAACGATATCCGTATCTCGTTATTACCTCGACCACGGACGATTTAAGATTCAGTCATATGTAATTTGTATCTCACAATCACAACTCCTTGTGATTAACAAATCACCAAGACTTGAATCTACGGATTCTATTATTTAATTTATTAGAATATTAATTCAATTAAATAATAGATATTGCCATACATATGCATTGATTATATATATTCAAAGTGTTTATGTCCAAAGTTGATTGGACCTAGGGCATAACACTTACAAACTCCCACTTGCACTAGACCCAATCACTTATGTATCTTATACCATAAGAGTCTACATGACGATCATATTTATGCTGCGACAACTCTTTGTCAGTGGATCTGCAATTTAACAACTTGTGGGAATTAGATCGTTATTTACGTCATTTCATTGTATTATCTTTCCAATAAGATAATACTGTCTTAACATATGTTTGGATCATTGATGAGACCTTAGTTCCTTCGCTTGCACGATGGCTCTATTGTTATTACAATGCATAAGCGTGTGATCAACAATGTTAGGAACTACTCTAAGTTCAGTAATGAACTTCTTGATCCAGACCACAACTTTTGTTGCTTTGTAAAGTAATGATGTATAAGGCTTCCATTATTGAATCAACGGTTATTTGGAATATTTCCAACACGCCGCTTAAGAGTAAACCAATATCCTATTTGAGATGTTTTATTATTCCAGTCTGACTAGAAGGTAGCATCATTCTATCCATGAACTCTCAGTTCATTTTCTCCATATAAAATCTTCTCGAGATTTTATCTGTATGGATTAGGATGAGTTAAGCAATCTTCTAGATCTATCTCTATAGATCAACTTGTTTCTCCCACATCCATCACGGAGAAATTATTTGACAACCATAATTTCAACAATTGAAATATAGAGACGCCGTTTCCTATAATATGTCTCATACATATAATATCAGGAATGCGACAATACTCCCACTATCTTCTTGTAAACGCACATTTCGTCTTCATTTTTGATAAAATCAAACATTTTGACTTTTTGTATCAAATCGAAGATTCCAGCTCCAAGAGGCTTGTTTCAATCCATATTGACATTTTCTTGTAAACTCATTTACAACCTATGGGTTCTAATCCATTAGGCAAGTCGACCAAGGTCAAACCTCGGTTACATACAACAAGTCCATCTCTTTAAGTCAACACTTGACTTTATTTCTATGTAATTAGTAGGTTCATTATCCTTGATTAGTAATCATGGATTCGTACCTTCTAGGAGGTCAAATGATCCTACAAGATTTACACTGAGCTAACGTGTCCTCAGAAGTCTCCACTTCCTGATCAAGAGTATGTCCCTCAGCTGGTGTGGGATAAGACTCAGGTTTATCTATTCGGTTAATTATACCCGTGGACTCTTGAACTCTTTCAAGATTTATTCTACTCCCACTGTCTCTCTTAGAGTAAACACTTTCTCTAAGAGTATGGCATGTCTTGATATGAACATCTTCTTCTCAACGAGATTATAGAATTGATATCCAACTATCTCTTGGATATCCACAAATATATAATTATCGGATTTAGTCTCAAACTTATCCGATTCAGTGCACTTCATATAAGCGTCACAGCCTAAACGTTCATATGAGATATGTTGGGCCATTCCATAACTCGTATGGAGTTTTTGTCAACCGATTTAGATGGGACACGATTTAGTGTGCAGCACGTGGCAATCAGTGCATGATCTCAAAACGATTTTTTTTTTTGAATGCTTGCATGGCTGTTCTTTGTTGCACTATATCTAATAGTGTACGATTCCTCATTTCAGATGCACCATTATGTTGCAATGTATGTGGAGGAATCCACTGCGTGAGAATCTCATTCTCTTTTAGATAATTTAAAATTCTTCTTTTTAGATATTCTCCAGATCGATCAAATCTTAGTGTAAGAATATATTTACCTATTTGTTTCTCTATTTCTAGCTTGAATCCCCTGAACATTTCAAGAGTTTCATGCTTGAATTCCATCAAATATACATGATCATTTCTGAAATGGTCATTTGTAAATGTGATGAGATAAGATAAACTTCATCTGACATAAACTGATATGGGTCTACATACATCACTACGTATTAGACTTAATAATTGTGCATATCATTTTCCTTTTCAATTAAAAGGAGATTTGGTCTCTGTGTCTTACAGACATGATTCGCATTTGTCAAATGATTCAAAATCATTTAACCCAAATATACATCTCCATGTAAGTTTGGAATTGCATTCTTATTAATGTGACCAAATCCACAATGTCAGATATAGGTGTTCTTTAGATTATCATTTCTATGCTCATTATAAAATACTTAATGTTTAGAATATAAATGTCATTTTGTAATTTACCATAACCATTAAGATCTTATCAAGATAAAAAGGAACAACAATTGTCCTTAACATTAAAATAATTCATGTCAAAACATGAAATTTATTTAATGCTCTTGGTAATGGTGAGAACAAAATTAACATTTCTCTAATTCTAATATCGAGCCTAGAGGCAATGGCAAGAAATATGCTTCTACAGGCAATGCAGCAACTTTTGCTCATTTTCAACGTGTAGGTCAACTTCTCCCTTCTGCAGCGATCTACTTTTATTTAGTTTCTGCATATTTATACAAATATGAGATCTATATCTAGTATCTAATACCCATGAAACTAATGAAGTAAATTTAAGCCTTGCAATTTCATTTCTAATGACCCACCATTCCAAAATGATAATAAAGATCATCAGATTTGGTATTGTACTTATTCGCTTTAACCGTCTTAGTCATCTTGGTTGCTTTCCTAAAGCATCCTTTAGACTTCCATATAGGAATTTATGACTAAAATTTGTCCACTACAAACACAGATGTTGGACTTAACAGTTTTAAGCATGTTCAGCATCTCAATGAGCGTGCTTCGAGTTTATTCATGTTAAATTCATAATTAGTTATGAATAACTCTCTGACAGAGATTGCAGAACCAAGTCTATACTTAGTTCATTGTTCATGATTGAACGCAATCGAGACAGCTTCTCAAAGTAGTCTGCATCTTCAGTACACAAACACCGACTGAAGATTCTTCTGCCATTATGCACTGATATAGTTGCTGGGAAATATCATATATTTCCTCGTATGATTGTTCATCATTCAACATTTTGAGATGAAAAATCATGTGTTAGCATCTATATTCTTATGTTGCTTTGTAACTCAGGTGACATAGTCACAAACATCACATATGTTGTAGTACTATCGTCATTACTGTGTTTATTATAGCAGCCACCTCTTCTTTTATCGAGTCATCAACAGATGTTTCTAGAAAGGACTACTCAAGGACACAACCAGTTTTTCATGCCTGAGAACAATTCTCAGATTGCGGCGTCAATCAAGAAAATTTGCTTTGGTTGTTGGCATACAATATGCCTCTCAAATTTATGTGGTTACTCATAATTCAATAAATGTAAACGACGAAAAGTAAAGAAATAATATATATAATGTATGAATTAATTTAACATGGCCTTTTATTAAATTAATTTCGCTCCCACTGTTTAACTCAAATTTATGACTCTCTCACATAAATTTATGGAATCCATACTTGATTCTCAGTAGGCTGGAATCCCATTTGTTATATTAAAACCTTGAGTGTACTCAACAAGCCCTAATAAAACATTTGGGTAGATACTATTATCAATTGTATCTCCATACAACTCCCAGATCATTAAGCTGACAACTCTTTGTCTTTACACATCTTATGTGTTAACTTAACATGCCTCTAAAATTCATCTCCTTGAGTGTACTCATCAAGAGATAAATATTAGTTAAGTCAAACCCATCATTCAGAAATATCTAATATTTCATAGTATCAAACATATCCCTAATAGACCAGCCTTGAGTGTACTCAACAAGCTAAGATCGATTTAGGACTCTCGTTTTTCACTATAATGGTGGAAGGCGAATATAAATATGACTTAATATTTTAACATGCCTCTAAAATTTATCTTCTTGAGTGTACTCAACAAAAGATAAATATTAGTTAAATCAAACCCATCATTCAGAAATATCTAATATTTCATAGTGTCAAACATATCCCTAATGGACCAGTCTTGAGTGTACTCAACAAGCTAAGATCGATTTAGAACTCTCGTTTTTCACTGTAATGATGGAAGACAAATAACAAATTGACTTAATATTTTAACGAGGGATTTTTCATGCAAAAAGTCTCATCGTAATAATTATATATATTTTATTATACATCTAACATGCAAATAAACATACATATAATAGTGTGGACGATTATGAACTTATACTATATAGTCTTCCCGAGCCATAAGGAAGACTAGTCGGTCAGTTCCTAGGGGGTATAGCATTGATTCATACAATGCTCCATCTCTATGGTCTCCTCCTCTTCTTGTATCTCCAATTAGTCCAGCTGCAACTTGTATCCTATACTATTTGGCACGCAGGCCTAAATAATATTGGACACGCAGGCCCATAATAATAACAACGGACTCACAGGTCCAAAATAAATAAGAGCTCGCAGGCCCATAAAACAACAAGAATAAAACTAACCATTCAACACATCCATATGGTCGAGTCCATAATCATCCACTAATAAAACATTCATCATATAAATGCATTCCTATATAATATCTAATATTATATGCATACATGTTTCAAGTTTCTAGCAATTAAAGTCGTCTAAACTAATTTAGACAAATAGATCGGAACAATTAAATAATTAATTAATCAAATTAATTAATTAATTTAATTAGCGGACTTATTTAATTAAAATCAAATTTCAATTAAATATCAAATTAGAGTCCAACTCTAATTCTACAATTATAGGGCGGGACTATTTAATTAAAATCAAATTTTAATTAAATACCAAATTAGAGTCCAACTCTAATTCCAACAAAATTTTAGGGCAAGACAATTTAATTAAAATCAAATTTTAACTAAATGTCAAATTAAAATCCAACTCTAATTATAATCAAATTAATAAAGTTGAATTTAATTAAAATCAAATTTTAATTAAATACAAAATAAGAGTCAAACTCTAATTCCAAAATATTAGGCCGAATATATTTAATTAAAATCAAATCTTAATTAAATACTAAATTAGAGTCTAACTCTAATTTTAAGAAGCATTTAGGGTGAGACAATTTAATTAAAATCAAATTTCAATTAAATGTCAAATTAGAGTCTAACTTTAATTTCAACAACATACTAGGGTGGATAATTTAATTAAAATCAAATTTTAATTAAATATTAAATTAAAGTCTAACTCTAATTTAAAATGAATTAACATTTTAATTTAGGATAAAACTCCTAAATAAAATAAAATTCAATTTAGGGTCAAAGTTTAATATTTAAATTAAAATCCAATTTTAACGAAAATATAAAAACTCGTCAATTTTTAAATAAAATTTTAAGCGGGTCAAAATTGAATTTTAAGGTCAAACTATTTGAAAATTAAATTCAAAACCATTTTAATATTTAAAATCAAAACCATTTTCAAAATTGCAATTTGACCCTCGGTTTAAAATTAAAACGGAGCCCCCCAATTTCATAAATAGCGGAACAGGCCCTCCAATATCAAATTGCAAACTGACCCAGCAATCTTAATTGCATGCGGGGGCCTGCAATTTCAGAAATTGCACAAGAGGCCCCCGCCTCCACCCTTCTCACCGTCTGAAAACCTGAAAACCTTGGCCCAAAAATCGCCCCCCTCCCCAAACTACCGCCGGCGCCGAATGAGGCGGTCACTGCCGCTTGAAGCGGCAGAACTCAGCCGACAGAGCTCAACGAGCTGGGCCGCAAATTGTAGCGACGACTTGTTGCCGCTGCGATTTCAACGACGGCGCGCCGTCGCAAATTACGACGGCGAGCGCTGCAGTTAGCCGATCGCCGCCGTCGCCTCTCCTCAGGCGGCGCGCCTGCTGCCGTGTGTGGCAGCAGGCTCTGCCGCCATGCCCGGCGGCGACGGCGGCCCTTTTTTCCAGATCCAAAATTAATTTTTTTTTTTTTACGAAAAATTTATTTTCATTTTCAAAACAGATTTTTGAAGATGAAAAATAATTTTCTAAATTAGTAGATTCAAGAAACAAAATAAACAATTAACTTTTAATTGTTCAATCATGCAAAACAATTTCTAACAAACACAAAGTAGGCTCTGATACCACTGTTGGGAATTTACTTAATCATGTACAGCGGAAATAAAACAATTTTCAATTCCCAAACGAGGATCTGCAATGTATTTAGATAGAAACTGTGATGAGAATGATACCTTTGATGAATTCCACAAACTCTTTTGCTTTTTCTTGAACTCCAATGATCACGATCTGCAATCCAAGCTGTCCAATTGTCCAGCCTCCAATGGTGATCCACACAGAGAACAAGAATGACGGCTAGGGTTTCTTTTCTTGTGCTAGCAAGAATAATAAAAATTCTCTACAGTTTTCAAACCCTAGCAGTCTATTAATATAAGTCCAGATGGGCTCGGCCCATCTATTAAACTTAACCCGGTCCAAGATTTAATTAAATCTGGTCCATGAATTAATTAATCCAATTAATTAATTCGAGCCTATTAATAAACAACCCAATTAATTAATTATCCAACACTTGTCAATTAATTAATTGGTAAATCTCATTCTTCTGATTCTCTTTTGTGTGTGACCCATTAGGTTCCCGATCACGATGCCGAACGACGTGAATTATTATTTTGATCTAATCAAAATCGATAAATTAAATCGCCCCTTTTGATCACTAATTCATTTTCGTTGTCCCAGATTGACATCTAGCAATGTATCAGGGCAATACATGTGACGGGAAATATCACGTAGCATGACAAAACCAAACTTGTTCGTTTACCGTGAAACTATAATTCTTTCGTCAATATGATCCGATCAGTTATGAGATATGGATATGTGTCAATCTCAATTATCGATCATATCTTTTATCTCACTGTTAAGTCAATGTACGTCGAAAACTCTTCCGACTTATGAGTTCACCTTGTCCAAGGATTTCATTATTAACTTAACTGGATAAAATGTAGATCATAATCTCTTACTATCTAAGAGTGACGAATCCTTTATTGATCATTCACAACCTTCATATGATTCTTGACATACCCGAACAATGCTGTATTAGCGACCCTTGACAGAGCAACATCCAACACCACCAAAGTATGTCTGCCTTCATATAAGGTACTATGATGACCTCAAGTCAAAGGACCAATTCCACTACCGAACGTTAGAGATTAACCACTAACAGTTAGATAGTTATCCATGTGGAATCTCTCAACGGGTCTCCAATGTTTTGTTTTATAACAAAACATCCACGTGTTCATTCAAGTGTCACCACACTTTAACTTGTGAGATCAGCTACTTACTTTACAAGTAAGAATACCACACGCGATAGTCTATCCGTAATAACGATATCCGTATCTCGTTATTACCTCGACCACGGACGATTTAAGATTCAGTCATATGTAATTTGTATCTCACAATCGCAACTCCTTGTGATTAACAAATCACCAAAACTTGAATCTACGGATTCTATTATTTAATTTATTGGAATATTAATTCAATTAAATAATAGATATTGCCATACATATGCATTGATTATATATATTCAAAGTGTTTATGTACAAAGTTGATTGGACCTAGGGTATAACACTTACATATATGAATCGTAGAATTCGACTTGGGTTTACCAGAATTCATTGTTGAGGTGCCATGGATAACATCGGGATTTCCGCTTCTCGGTAGTACACTGTGCTTCAACGTTTGTACATCCAGTTCACCAGTGTTGTTCAGATTGAAGTTAATTTGATACATTTTTGCTGCCGATTCAAGAATTTTATCAAAATCATCTATAAAATTCGCATATGAAGAAGAACTAATATACCCAAATCGTTGAAAGCAGTTCTTGAGTTTTGCTAATCCTTTTACTTTTTGACTAATGTGGGATCCCAAAAACTAGTTAAAACCGTCCCATCGTGTTGTATTTGGGATCAAAGAAATTGGAATTGAAGTAATGTTGGGGGAAGAAATGGGCTGAAATTGGAGTAACTGTGAAGAACAATACAAAAATAAAGAGAGAAAGTTTCATCTTGTTTTAGATAGAGATAAAGATTTGAATAGATCTCGATTGCCGACGATTTTGGTTGTGGTGATGCTTGGTTGGTGCCGACGGTTTTGGTGGTTTTTGGTTGTGGGTAGGGGTGTCCAAAAGTCCCGAACCGAACCGGACCGAACCGAACCCGAACCGAACCGAACCGAGCGGTTCTTCATAAATTAAATACCCGAACGGGTACCCGAATCGAGAACCGATGGGTTTGGGTCGGGTCTCGGGTCTAGACCAAGAACCGAAGAACCGAACAAGAACCGAAACTAAATAATTTTTTTATTTTTTATATTGAATTAATTAAATTATTTTATTTTTTTCCTATACAAATTAGCAAATTAATTGAATAAATTAGATTATTTCATAATTTTAATTTTTAAGCCCAAATCATTTTAAAATCCATTAGCCCATTTTAATTTGAAGCAAATGAATATACTTTATGTAGTTTTGCTGTAATATTAATATCTACTTTTTGGTATTTGTATGCATTAAATTAATCTTATTGGACGGCTAGTTTTGTATATTTTTTTGAATTGAGCTACGTTAATTTGTAAAAGTTACGAATGAAATGTTATTAATTGTATTTATGTAGTGTTGCTGAAAATATTAAAAAATTTAATTATGGTACGGAACCGAACGGAACCGAACCCGAACGGTTCCATAATTATATTTGGACCCGACGGGTCCATTTATTAAATACCCGAAAGTTTTGGGTCGGTTCGGGTATCTTCAGAACCGAACCGAACCGACCCATGGACAGCCCTAGTTGTGGGGTGGGGTGGGGTGGGGGTGAAGATGAATAGTTTATTATTATTATTATTATTATTATTATTATTATTATTATTATTATTATTATTATTGATTTAATTCTTTCATTTTAATTTTTTTAATTGAAAAAAATATAACGCTTTTATCCTTTAAAAGGTAGTCAATATTTGGTGAGGTCTTTAATTTTTTGTCAACTAATAGAGAAATCAATGATTTCAGTTAGCCCCTGTTTGATCCACATTATTTTTTTCATTTTCATTTTTCTACTCATTTTCAACCACACATCTTTCAATAAAATAATATTTTCTATTATATCAATAACTTTTCCTTCTTTTTCAACCACATATTCACCTTCACATCACTTCAAAAAAATGCATTCTCTCATTTTAATGTGCATCAAACGGGCAATTCAGATACGAGTTTTTGAAAGATTTGGTACAGTGAATGTCACAAATAAAATGTTTGGGCCAAATTTGTGTAAGAGTGAAAGGTTAGATACCGTAGTTGCAATTTTCCCTATTATTTATTTTCATTAAAGATGATCAACATGTGATGTAGAATTAAATAATAGGACTAATAAATTGTGTCTCATATTCATATATTTAATTGACTTTTAACATTTTATAGTACATAACATGTCATATAGACTTGTGAGATATAACATTATTCAAATAAAAAACTTATATTTACTTATGGATAATAAATCATTAATAAGTAAAAAATCTTACTTAGAGCATGTTTGGGAGTGATTAAAATCCAAATAAAATTGAAAATATAATCGTTATTGGGTCTCACTCGTCTAATCAAAGTCAATAATAACGGCTAATTTTTCAATTTTAATCCGATTTTAATCTCTACCGAACACGCCCTTATTAGGTAAAAATAACATATAAGTAAACAATCGCTTATAAATAAAAATTTACATATCAAAAGTATTTACTTATGAGTAAAAAATCACTCATAAGTTTGTAAGTCAAGAATTTACTTATAAATCACTTATGAGTAAATGTATGTGAAGGAAAACAACCTATACATTATGCTAGTACAATGTAGCATTAAACACCGTATTACATTACAGGAATCCATCATAATCTACCTCAATCCTATTCTCTCTAATCCTATCTCTCCTAATTTATACGGTGTACCAAACATACAAACTGAATCTTCTAGTAGAAAAACCTTCATTCAAATAAAGATTCCTGATGCACAGCGAGCCAACAAGATGGTTCCTTGCATTACAAATTTACAATCCATGACCATTTCTAAGTGAATGTCAGTAGAAGGTATATTGTTTAAATTCAAAGTGCAAGCAGTCAACCGATTGTTCTTTTTTTTCATTTTTTTTTCCCCTAAATTACAACTAAGGCTAACAACTAAATAACGGGTCTGGCTAAAAGAGGCCCACATTAAATAAGGGATTGGCCTCGAAAGCATAGAAATCAACACAAAATAGAGGAAATAGAAGTAAATAACATTTTCATTCTTGTCCAATTCCACGATAACCTTTGACTAAGAAATAAAATTAAAAAAAAATTAGAAATAGGGAAAATATAACTTTAGTTGGAAAAAGTCCAAAATACCCTAACTTTATCAAGGATCTCACTCAAGGATCTGGGCTGGCTGTCACTTGGGCCACAGCCGGCCCAGATCACTAAATTGCTGGCCCGGCTTAACAGCTGGCCCATATATATATTTTTATTTTTTAATAATTTAATATAATAAATGGTATAATAAATTAATATTTATATAATTAAGTATTTTACTTAATTTAATAAAAGTAATATAATTAAATATTTTACCCATTTCATTAAAATTAATATAATTACATAAATGATTTACGTAATTCAATAATTAAATATTTTACTTAATTTAAGAAATCGAATATGAAATAAATATTTATAGAATCAAATATTTGACGTAATCGAAAAAAATTATATAATTAAATAATTAATTTTAATTTGATAACTACTAATATCATTAAATAAATCATTTTAATTATTTAATATTATATTTTAACATATTAGCAACTTCTTCTTTTTTTTCCTTTAAATTTTATTAATAATTGAATAAATCGAATATGAAATAAATATTCATAAAATTTAATATTTTACGTAATCGAAATTTTTTTATATAATCCAATAATTAATTTTAATTTGATAATTACTAATATCATTAAATAAATCATTTTAATTATTAATTATTATCTTTTAACGTATTAGCAACTTCTATTTTTTTTGCTTTAAAATTTATTAATAATTGAATAAATCAAATATGAAATAAATATTTATAGAATTAAATGTTTGATGCAATCTAAAAAAATTTATATAATTAAATAATTAATTTTAATTTGATAATTACTAATATTATTAAATAAATCATTTTAATTATTAAATATTATATGTTAACATTTTAGCAACTTTTTTTTTCCTTTAAATTTTATTAACAAATGAATAAATCGAATGTGAAATAAATATTTATAGACTTAAATATTTTACGTAATTGAAAAACAATTATATAATTAAATAATTAATTTTAATTTGATAATTACTAATATCATTAAATAAATCATTTTAATTATTAAACATTATCTTTTAACATATTAGAAACTTCTATTTTTTTCCTTTAAAATTTATTAATAATTGAATAAATCGAATATGAAATAAATATTTATAAAATTAAATATTTGACATAATCGAAAAAAATTTATATAATTAAATAACTAATTTTAATTTGATAATTACTAATATCATTAAATCAATCATTTTAATTATTAAATATTGTATGTTAACATTTTAGCAACTTCTTTTTTTCCCTTTAAATATTATTAATAATTGAATAAATCGACTATGAAATAAATATTTATAGAATTAAATATTTTACGTAATCAGAAAAATTTATATAATTAAATAATTAATTTTAATAATTCAATATTATCATTTAACATATTAGCAACTTCTTATTTTTTCTTTAAATGTTATTAATAATTGAATAAATCGAATATGAAATAAATATTTATACAATTAAATATTTTACGTAATCGAATCTAATCTTTCATTTTTCAAATGTAAACTAATCTTTTATTTTTCAAAATGTAATTGTTTACTCAATTTAAAAAATTCTGTTTGTTCTAATTTTGATATAAAAAATGAAAGATTAGTTTACAAATTATATTTAATTAAAGAATTTTAAATTAATTAAAATATTAAAGGGAAAAAATAAGAATTTGTTAACACATTAAAAAATAATTTTTCATTTTCGTAATTATCAATTTAAAATTATTTATTTCACTTTTTATATCAAAATTGAAACAAAAGGATTTTTTTTTAAAATTACGTATACAATCTATATTTATTTAATTACATTTGAAAAATAAAAGATTAGTTTACAAATTATATTTAATTAAAGAATTTTAAATTAATTAAAATATTGAAAGGGAAAAAAAATTGCTAACACGTTAAAAAATAATATTTCATTTTCGTAATTATCAATTTAAAATTATTTATTTCATTTTTTATACAAAAATTAAAACAAAAGGAAAATTTTAAATTAAGTAAACGATATATATATATATATATATATATATATATATATATATATATATATATATATATATATATATATATATTTGAAAAATGAAAGATTAGTTTACAAATTATATTTAATTAAAGAATTTTATATTAATGAAAATATTAAAAGGAAAAAGAAGAAGAATTTGTTAACACATTAAAAAATAATATTTCATTTTCATGATTATCAATTTAAAATTATTTATTTCATTTTTTATACAAAAATTAAAACGAAATGAAAATTTTAAATTAACTAAACAATATATATTAATTTTTAACATGTTAACAAATTCTTTTTTTTTTCTTTTTTATATTTTTATTAGCAAATTTCTATCTTACGCGTTGTCCGTCCTCACTAAAGTGACACAAATCAGTGTCATTTACGTTTTCTTCAACTTAAACAAATAATTCACTTTAATATCAGACGTAACGTTCATATGTTGAATTGGAAATGGCAAATGATCTTTGAATTGAATTCTTAGTACCATATCTTTTGGAGATGAATCAACGTTTAGCTTATTCTATATATCAAGGTACTCAAAAGTTCTGTCGAAACTCACAATGAAGATTCGAGCATGTTAAGGGTCAAATGGATATAACTAAAGATCAAAAGGAGTGAAAACAAATCAATTTTCCACCGTAAAAGGATGTCCAAATTTTTAGTTGGAGATTGAAATCCATTTTTTGCCTAGTAAACGTTCGAATTGAAAAAGAGCTATTTCTAACAAAGTTGTAGCCCTTTGAATTATCTTTCCAACGCATTTTAAATCGGCTTAATCGGATATCGGAAACAAAAGTTATGATAAAAATACTCAAGCAACCTCAACTTAACAGCCGAGATTTCGGCTGTTAACAGCCAAAAACAGCCGATTTTTCGGCTGTTAACAGCAGAAAAAGTCGGCTGTTAACAGTCGAAATTTCGACTGTTAACAGCTGATTTTTTCGGCCATTAACATCCGAATTTTCAGCTTTTTGTGTTGATTATTTTTTTCGTAACAGTAGTTTTATTTGTTAACTAAAAGGGTAGTATTGTTTTTTTAACACAAACCTGTTTTGTAATTGTTTTAGTCACTTAAGAGTGTTTTTATCTTTTTACAGCAAATGGGTCATTTTGGGATTATTGTCAATTGTAAAAGTCAAAGTGGAATTATGGGGTTTTGACTGGATCATTTTTACAAGAACCGCCACAAAATAACGGCCAATTAAATGTGTGGTTGTCGGAGGAGGTGGTTGGGACCGGACAAAGCATTTGTCAAAACCAAACATAAATCTCCAATATAACATACTCCAAGGGTTGCGATCTTCCAAACTGTACCTGTAGCATCATCTGTCATTGACTTTCTCCATGCGTAAGGATAATTCTTTACCTGTATAGGGATGACAAAAAAATCCATTTAACCCAATATTCGTGTGGTCCCACCTCAAATAGGCCGGAGATTACCCGCCTAAGTGGGTAAACGGGGCAGGGACGGGACGAGATTCATTGCCCCGAAGTAGGTATGAGACGGATAAGAAAACATAATCCCCGTCTCGCTACGCACCCTGTTTAAAGTTAATTTCAAATTTAATTTTTTTATCAAACAAAAATAATAGATTTATCATCATTTTTTAAGAGAACACAAGTTGTTTTTAATAAATTGGTAAAAAAAAAAATAATATTTACTAACTAAATATATAAAAAAGTTAAAAATAAAAAATAAAATAAATAAAAAATAAATGGGATGATAAATGGGGCATAAAACTTGCCTTGCCCGGATCCGATCCAGCCCCGAACCTGCCTCATCCCGCTTTAAGAGGGTATGGGAAAGGGGTAAGGTCATAAAAAAACCCGACGGGATAGGGATGGGAATGACCAACCCGTCCCAAACCCGACCCGTTGCCATCCCCATACCTGTAGTTAATTTCAAATTTAAATTTTTTATCAAACAAAAATAATAGATTTATCATCATTTTTTAAGAGAACATAAGTTATTTTTAATAAATTGGTAAAAAAAAAAAAATATTTACCAACTAAATATATAAAAAAGTTAAAAATAAAAAATAAAATAAATAAAAAATAAATGGGATGATAAATGGAGCATAAAACTTGCCTTGCCCGGATCCGATCCCGCCCCAAACCCATGGGGATGGGGTAAGGTCGTAAAAAAACCCGACGGGACAGGGATGGGAATGACCAACCCGTCCCAAACCCGCCCCGTTGCCATCCCCATACCTGTAGCAGCCTCTGTCATTGACTTTCTCCATGAAGTATCTTCATTAGAATCAGCCCATCATTGCCTTAGATTTGGACTCGATTTGGCATCACAGTCCAATAGTTCTCCACCTTTATGCCAGTGATTATACATGTAGCTTACCACTCAACACAATTAACGAACTAGTCAACAAAAACTTCCATGAATCATCTGATTGCACCCAAGTATTTGCACTTGTTTAAATTAACCAGTATCAATGTTCAGCATTTGTATATCGGGGATTAATTTAGAAAACTAGTAGGGATATGCAAGATCAAACCATTTTTATTGGAAACATTCCTTTAATGAATTCCCTGGGAACTTCTATAGTAAATGGAATATATAGAATTGTGATCAATCAATTATTGCAAAGCCCCGGTATTTATTACTGATCAGAATTGGACCATAACGAAATTTCGGTCTATACCGGAATCATAATATCAGATTTTGATGAATCATTTTTTCGGACAAAAGAAGATTATGTAAATACTTACTCGAAATCTCACTTATCAGATTCCATTGTGGAAGATACAATTTTTTCTGAAGAATTCGTCATGATATACCTGATCCATGCATAATATCATGAAAAATGGATACAATTTTTTGACTACTACTTAGTATCGACAATAGGTCTGAAAAAATATCTAAAAATATCAAATTGAGATATTTGTACCATGTTGAATTAAGAAACCATGATATATATGTTTGGAATAGATTCCATTTTGAGAGAGTTGAAAAATCACTATCTCTTCTATAGATCTGCCTTTTTTCAATGCATTTCTTTAGACAAAGACTTCGTTTTTTCCTATTTTCGGATGGTAAAAATTTCTCAGAACATGGAGTGTGAATCAAACCCATAGTGACTCATTCGGGAATTAAATCAAATAAGCCCTTTTAACTCAGTGGTAGAGTAACGCCATGGTAATGCATAAGTCATTTGTTCAAATCCGATAAGGGGCTTTGGTTTTTTAATAAAAGTGTAGTCGTAGTATTCAGTAAATAGAGATATATATATATTTTTTCATTTGGAATAAAAAAGTAACTAACTGCATAATACGTTATCATTATACTGAGTTATAGTCTATAGTTAGAAAGTTGAACATTTTTTCAATCAATTCTCATTATTATGAATAATGATTAGCCGCCTCTTGAATCACCAAAGATCCCTATTTTACATTATACTAATCAAATCCATTGGAAAGATTTGAAATCAACAAAAGAAAAAGTAAGAAGACTTGACCCATTGATTTATGACTATATCTGCTACTTTGATATTAAAATTCGAAGAATGGAAAAGATTCCTTAAATGTTTCAGGTCCCAGAAGTGCATGATAAATACAGGCAAAACACAATACTGCAGATGAAATTAAATGAAATGTTGGATAAAATAACAGTAAAGTGCAGAAAAACTTATCAATAGATCGAGTCTCATGACAGCACGATGTCCTAAAGCGAAATTGCCCGTCGATAACTGCTGCGACCTCTGTGGACAATCACCTCCAGGATATAACGATCAAATAAATGAATTGTGCAGCAATCATAAAAGGTTTTTCAGAACTCTCAAGTGTACTCCATAAATATGTAAAACTAAGAACAATATTTTTTTTGTATAGAAATATATATAATATCGTTTTTCTTGTTATTTTCTAATACCCAAAAGTGTGTTTATATAGGCAGAAAGGGATGTAACTTCTTCCACCATGATCTAGTATTAAGTTGCAGATGTAATGGCCAATGGTAATGGGTATTAATATTGGGCAGTTAAAACTGCCATATTCTACTGGCTAGTTGACCCAATAAATAATTCCGAAAATAATTAAAAAAATAATAATTATTTTATTAGAATCAATAAAGCCCAAGAGCCCAAGGCCCTAAGGTCCAATCAAAGACTTTTTAATATAGTGCGTGAGGTGTGGCTCGAACACCTGACCTCCCACACAAATTCCACATTTTTCACAAGTTGTGCACTTCATCTTAATGAATTATTTTTTTCACATACTATATTTATTGTATAAATATATAACATGAAATACTCCAGACACAAAGTATGGAAATGTGTCTATAACCCCCCCACCCCCGAGACCTACCCCCAACCTAGAGTAGCTAGATGGGGAAGTAAAATTAAGCTTTGTTCATACATAGGCTTCTCTGGTACAAAATAAGCCACTTCAAATAGGTTCATTGATCCGGCCCAGAATACGATTAATCCGACATATGCTGCATGACCTCCTAGCAGTTTACCGGATAAATTAATAAGACGACCATTCTCGTCCCACCAAGCAAAATTGGTGGTTTCTTGGTCACGACCAGTTATAGCTAAAGTTCCATTAAAGAGCATTTCTACGTGGTAGAACCTGCTCATGGAATATAAGGTTTTCATTATTCTGATCTTGGGCTGCCATCCAAGCACGAATACTTTCGTTTAAAATGAAAAAAAAAAGTCTTGAATTTAAAAAAAAATACAATTTTAATTAATTATTTAATAATATTAATTGCCACGAAGAGAGTCTCTGGCCCGACACTGCCCAAATACGATCCAGGTATAAATTATCATATATGTGTGGATATATTGTGTATTAGAACAAAAATTGTGCATATGGTCGAATGATAAAGTTTCTCTTTGCCAAGGAGAAGCTGCGGATTAGATACCCGCTATCTGTCGAAGATCAAGGTAAAGTCATTTTTCTTTTAATATGATAACATGAAAAAAAAAAGAAAAAAAGAAAAAAAAGAAGGGATTTCTTTCTTCTTTTATGTGATCTATTTATCTATTTGAAATCGTGATGGGTCAATAAAAAAAAAGAGTTATCTTTCAATGATGTCTAAATAGGAACCTTTTTCCATTCGAAATGGTTTTAATAAATATTTTTAATGATTCCTTGTAAGTTGAATATTTGGTACTCAAAAAGTAGGAAATATGTCAATCTATCCTATCGAGTCACTTGAAGTGGCATACTAAAAAAAATTAAGTCATTCGTTTATCTATTTCTTTATATATATATATATATATCATATATAGAAGAATCTTTACACATATCATATATAGAAGAAAAAGTATAGATTACGCGATGTCTATGTACAACCGAACCAATGACTTAGACTCAAGTCCTCTTTCTTTGTTTCTATTCTTTTTTCATAACAGATTTTTTCTTGCTTCTAATGAAAATGACTTTTTCTCCGATTTTTCAACAAAGACGAATTTGAACTTTTTTCTTCATTATAATAGAAAAAAAGTCACTAAATTTATCGAATTAACTTCTCATTGATGAGAGAAACCACAAATCAGAATAGAAGAGCTTACCCCACCCATGAGTAAATATTTCAAGGAAAATGATATCATCGTACATCATAACTATTATCATTGAATTCCACGAACGCTATTAGGAATGAACTTTGCTGTGATATAACTGATGCAGTGGGAAAGTGATAAATACGTTGATTCACAAGGAATATCGTAAAATATTCGTTGATTTTTTGCATGAATACTGAATATTTTGATGAACAAATTATTGATTCATGCCCGAATACTATTTTGGATTAAATATTGGATAAAATTTCAACAATTAATATTTCAATTAAAAAATCAATTAACTGCCATTAGGACTTTTAATTTTTGTTATTATCTAGATATTAGTTTTTAATTAGGATAAATAATTAATTAGAGTTAATCATTTGTTAGGATTAGTCGTTAATTATATTTTCTAGTTGTTATAAATATGGGTTGTACCCTAATGAAAATGACTTTTTTTTTTGTTTTCACAAATTTTTGATTTTTGATATTTAAAATCAACGAGTTTAAATTTCTTGTATTCGTGTGAAACAAAGAGTTTTGATACCTAAAATTCTGATATTCTTAAGAATCATCAGAAACTAGGAGGCGATCGTGTTTGCGGTATTTCTTTGAAATTAGCAAAACTTCGATAACATGATTCTTCATTAATTTATCATTTTCTCAAGCGAGAGTACTAACTAAAAAAAATAAAAACTCAATTTTCATCAAAAACTAAGAAAAGGTTGTAAAAGACATTATTAAATCAGTTTTGTTTAGTGTACATCAAGTTTAACATCGTGTAAGTTGATAACTTTTTATATACATTAATTTTAAAAACATTCTTTCCAATCAATAGTCGAATATCCTACATATGGGAGAATTTCATTCAAGATGGCAATCATGAATGTATAAATAGTTTAATTGTTGTTAAATAAGGTAACTAATGTTGTCACAAGATTCTCTTCATTAGTTAAATTTAATTTTGTACATTGAAGCACTAAATAAACATGTTAGATATAAAATATACTATCCAAATTAAATAACTGCAGAAGATGCGGTACACCTCATTTTCTTCTTAAATCCATAGTCTTTTTTGTACTAAGAAGTATAGGCCCCACCATCCAGTCATTCGGGCAATTCAAATTCAAATACTTTTTGTTTTGAATAGTCCACTTTCAAATTAGAGAGTCGGATAGTCAAATTCATTCTCTATAATTAAATACATTCAAGTATTGGACAATGTTACTAGTATATAATCATTTATATAATACATTACATAATTGACATGTGGAGCAGCGCATTCATCGGTAGTCTACAATTTTTGACTTTTCCGCACTTCACATCCAAGATCGGATTTCTTCCACATGGACCTATGTAATCCATTATGTACAATAATTATGTATATGTAGATTTATCCCAAAACATTTCAATTTTTAATGTTCCATATATTAACCCAATTAAATAGTGTACATCAAGTTTGACATTGTATAAGTTGAAAACTTTTTAATTTTAAAAACATGCTTTTCAATCAATGGTCAAACTTTTTACACATGGGAAATGTCATGCAAGATGTCAATCATGAATCTACATTCATGCATTAAATAAACATGTTAGATATAAAATATACTATTCAAATTAAATAACAGCAGAAAACAAGATGTGGTAAACCTCATTTTCTTCTTAAATCCGTAGTTTTCTTTTCTTGTGCTAAGTAGTATAGGCCCCACCATCTAGTCTTTCAGGCAATTCACATACTTTATGCTTTTAAAAAGTCAAAATTTAAATTATGATTCAAGAGAATTTTCAAATTAACGTATTCAAATGAATAATGTTATTCATTCTCACAGGGATTGAATCCCAATTTATGTGAATATAATACGGTATTAAATGATAGACTCAATTAAATGAGTTACGTGACTTTGCATTTAAATGAATATATCATTTAATGTCATGTAATTGCCATATAGATTGAGACTCAATCCTGAATAGCATTACTCTATTAAAATAGAGAGTTGGAGAGTCACATTCATTGTTTATAATTAAATGTATTAAAAATATTTCAATTTTCAATATTCCATATATTAATCCAATAAATAGTGTACATAAATAAAATGAAGGGAAATAATATAATAATCTAGGATGCTACACGTATAGGGAAGCGTTATAGATACAAAGATTGTTGAAGTATTTAGAAATTTGTCACTCTGGATATGTAGATACTCTTCAAATTGCAAAATGTATATTTTAAAAATAGAGAGTCTTAAAGATGGTCTAAGAATTTGATTTCTCTTTGTTTGTAGAAATTAATATATCTTAACAGCTGTAACCTAATACCAATTTTTTTTTATAGAAAAAGTCAGAGTTCAACAAGCTTAAGAATACATAAACTAGGAAAAGTCAGATATCCATATCTTTAAGAACCGCAGTCTAGGGATAGATAAACTTACGGGCAGTTCTTGCGTGCGGTTTTCATCCTCTTTCGTTTGAATATTCCAAGTACCAGTCACATCTTGATCTTCAAGACTATTCTTCTAAAATAGTAGTATATATAATCTACGCTATCCTACATTTGTAGGTAAATTTCTCTCTTTGACTCTGTCCTTAATTAATATTCATTTTTAGCTAGCAATGGAGAGCCAAAGCAGCCAAAGCAACGTCGATCCTCTGCATAATCATGAAATCCATATCGCAACCCCTCGAGGCCCAACTCCAACGAGGATCCATCGCTCTGATTTTCCCAAAAACTTTATCTTTGGTGCTGGAACATCGGCTTATCAGGTGTGTGTACTTAATGCGTAATCTTTGGTATGATTTTAGGTTCTTTTTTCTTCGTTAATATTCTCAACGTGCAAATGTACTATTCGCCCTATTAAAGATACTATTAATATTGATTTGAAGATAATAAGAATTGCTAAAACAATCTTGAGAATGCATGTATATGTGAGAAAGCTCATGCACATGTAATTTAAATTGCATGAAATCTTAAGAATGAATGCTCAACGCACATGCATGCATCACTTTCTCTGCAGTCTACGGTTTATCTATCGGACATAAATTTAGCAGCCGTAGTTTCACACACTACATCATATTATTCAATGCAGCAGATCACCTACTATATTTTTTCCTTACCAAGACCAGAGAAAAAATAACTTAATTTGAGTCAACTCTAACGTATAATTCCTTTTTTTGTGGGCCATACGTATAATATGTACAGATCGAAGGTGCCTGGAATGAAGATGGTAAAGGCGAGAGTATTTGGGACCGTTTCACAGCAGATAATCCCGGTCTCTCTCTCTCTCTCTCTCTCTCTCTCTCTCTCTCTCTATATATATATATATATATATTTATATATATGTATATATGTATGTATGTGTCCATTTCTGAGGGATTGTGTTGGGGTGGCAGATAAAATTCAAGATAAAGGCAATGGGCGTTTGGCTATTGATCACTACCATCAGTGGAAGGTATGTTTATTCCAACTTGAACGTTTGATGGGCCCTTTTTTGTAAATTCTAAAATATACGTAAATTAAAAATGGGTTTTAATTGTATTTTTGAAACACCGGACACCATATAGTTAGAACTGTCATATACTTAGTTTCCAACTATTGTAACTGTAATGTGCAGATTGATACTGTATTCTAACAATATTAGGCCCTGTTTGGTAGGGATTAAATTTTTCTACAGTAAATCAATTCTCATTTTCAACCACACATTTTTCAATAAAATAATATTTTCTATCACATCAATAATTTTTTCTTCTTTTTCAACAACACATTTCCCATCATATCACTATTCAAAATCAATTCTTCCCCCAAAAATCTCTCCCAAACAAGTTCTCAATTAAGTGCAACATTAAAATAACAAATTAAAATTTGAAGACCAGGTAAACGTTGTAAATCCCGAACAAAAACATTCCACATCCCCATGCCATGGGTCAAACAATCTATTAATTATTTGAAAAAAAATATAATAGTATCAATTTTATAATATTGCAAAATTAACAATAAACAATCAAAACAAACTAAGAATAACTTCAATTATATATTCTTTTTTTGACTTGTTGTTGAAGTCAAATCAAATATATCGATCCTGATTTTATCACCATTTCCCTATTGTAATCGGCAGCCACCACCACTTGAATTAAAAATCAACATTCTTAATTGAGGCCTAGTGGTTTGTTCAATGAATGTGATCAAACATTCAACACATGTTGTTTTGTATTTTCCAAACACTTGATGAAGACGTTTGACTTTGAAAATAAATAATGAACCATGAAATCATATGAACTCTTTCAAAATAAGATTTTCAAAACTTCATTTTATTCTAATTTGATTACTTTACTTGTATGTAAAACAATTATCAAAGATGTGAATTAATTCTTACCTAAAACAGTAGTCAATAAACACGGTAAGAAGATTGGTATATCAAATAATATACTTATAGAATTTGTTGACTTAGAGGGGGGTCAAAACCCTGTTCCTCAAGAGTTGTTGTAGTAGAAGCGGCAAGTACCTCTGGTGCAGGAATAGTACTGGAAGCTTCATCTAGTTGACATTTAGGAAAGGATTAATTTAAATATACACAATCCATTACATAATAGATTACATCTCCCTCACATGGAGGGGACCCACACACAATAAAATATTCGTGGGCCCCCCTTCATGTGAGGGGTGTAATCCATTAGGTAATGAATTGAGTGTACATCTAGCACAGCCTTTTAGGAAATTTAGGGGTGCCACCTTCCACGCCTCCTTTATGCGCCTCTCGGCTCTCTCTTAATAACTAAGGGTGCGTTTGATTGCAATGGTGGAAAATGGGTGGAAAGAAAATGTTTTACAGGGAAAAGATTTGCCTAAAAAATGTTTTGCAGGGAAAATGATTTCAAGTGTGTTTGATTGGTATAATTTTCCACCTAGAAAATTTTTAAATTTTCTATTCGTTTGACTTTGTTTTATATGGAAATTGTCCATTAAAGTGATATTTTTTTCCACAATTAGTTATAAAATTTGTTTCTATTGCGAAAAAGTTTAAAAAAAATGAAAAAAAAAAATTATTTCCTAAAAAATCATTTTTTTATTAAAATTTAGTGTTCGTTTGGCCTTCGTTTGCATCAAAATTGTCCATGAAAGTGAAAATTTTTTTTACACTTGATTATCAAATTTGTTTCCATTGCTAAAAAAAAAAAAAAAAAAGACAGCAGACCAGAAAAAACTATTCCCACCTAAAACTTGAAAAAACATTTTCCTTCCACGCCTAGAAAGAGGCGCGTCTGTGGAAAATCAAAGGCACAATTTCCATGGAAAAAGTTGGCCATCAAACAACACAATTTCAAGAAAAATGGAACTTCTTTTCATTTTCCATGGCAAATGGGTGTTATCAAATACACCCTAAATCTTCTCCAACACTGCGAATAAACATAAAATCATTAGCAAATTTTTGAATACGAAGGAAGATTTGTGCTCCCTGATTTTTAAAAACTTTGAGTTGTCTCTCAATATCATCTAGATGTCTGATTGATCAGTAAGCAACACGTGGCGCGGAACATGGAGATTTAGGCAAATTTAGTAATGCCCATGGTTGGCATATAAGTGAAAAATATATCTGCTTCCATTGAAGATACTCCAAGATAAGCCAATAAGTGGTGTATAAGACTTAAGTGGTGGATAAGACTGGGATTGGGTAGATTTTACTGCTTGGCCTTCCTTGGCCCTTCATATACGATTCTGTCAAAAATCATTTTCACCAAGTCTAGAGCAATTTTGAACCCAGTTTGTACAGAACAACAACTCGTTCATGAGATAGGTCAGATCTGTGTGTCAAAGGGTCAATATTGTGGATCAAAATCTTGTGAAAGAACTTGTATTTTGGTACCAATTTAGAGGCTGGCCGGTTTGTCAACTCTGAGGCCAATTCATGCCCGTCATCTCTTTGGCTACCTCATCATTTGTCAACCTCTCATCAGTAGACTCCATCACTTCCCCCGTTCATAGACAGTCTCTCAACATTGAAGGACCCATTCATAGACAGTCTCTCAACATTGAAGGACTAAAGGTAACTAGTTTGCCCCTGATGTAGGTCTGCCACCTAAATGGATTTCCAACCTTTCCCAACCTTTTGCTTTCTTTTCTCCTCCCTAGTGGCTCTTCTCCTAGGTGGAGGGATGGACTTAGATGCGTCATCAGTATTTTTTCTGAAAGGTTGAAATTGAGAACTTGATTTTTTGGGCCTCTGGTTTTGCAGTAGCTTGCACTTCCTCAACAGGAGGTCCGTCTGTGGCATGAACTCCCTCTACTGAGTCAGGACTGACCCTCCATTCTTCAGTTGTTCAATTTGTTCTTCATTATCACCAGTCCCATGATACTGGCCTATTCCTTCCTTAGTGTCATCACTCTTAGACATATTTTCCCTCAGTCTCATCACTCTTGTTATCACCAACAGTTACCTTATGGCATGGGCAGTTGATTGGGTCGTTTGGCTATGTGAGTAGACGAGCTACATTAAGATGACTGTTCTCCTCTGAGGACACATGCTCTGGAGTTTCTGCAGGGGTCCACGGAACATCATTGCCCTTAACATGTATATCCTAGATTGAATGACCTCAAATATTGGTTGGGCAGCAGCAATGTTGGGCTGATTGCCCACCGTGCCTCTGCCGGTAGTGGTGCTTTCAGAGGTTTCGCCTTTACCTTTCCTTTCCTTGTTCATCCTAGTTTTCACCACGTTTTCTGTAGAAAATAGATTGAAATGGATAGTAAATAGATCAAATGCAGAGATAACTTTTGAGAGAAATCAGTAGAAGATGAAGACTGTATTTGCCCCAACAGCGTGATTCAAAAATGGAAAAATCCTTCAAATTTTAAAAAATGCACACAGGTAGTTACTGCAATTAAGAAACATGCACGAGTAGCTCTTTAATAACTGCCCCACTATCTTTAAAGTTTCCTTTTCGCCTCCTCCATATTAAATTCAATCACGTGCAAAATAACTCCAATTAAGGCAAAGTAGTTCTTTCAAATTTGGTCCAGATTTTATTTCGAATGCTATTCACCTCCACTCGGATTACAAATACAGTTTAGGTGGCTCTAAATGATAGATTAAATGAAAGGTGATGCATTACTCTTTTATTTCTAATGTTTGAAAATCAATCTCTCTCTATTTCATGCCAGTGAGATATTACTGACCTATTTAAATTGTTGATATGAAGTTTTGCAAAAATGCCCACACGAGTTAATCACACAAAAATAGTGAAATTAACACAATCTTTATATTTTTGGGCAAATAGTTCAAAATTATTAAGATATGTCTGCACATTTAAATTCAATTAATTTCTCATATTAGAGTACGAGTGTATGATTGATCCATCAAGAACATGTATATAATATTTTTTTCGGTATTACCTTGAATGCTTACTGTGTTGACTTTATTATTATTATTATTTTTTAAAAGCACATTCTTTTGAATTCATGTAGTTGACTTTCATATCGCCATCAATGTCGCTATTTTCTCAAGATTTATGTTCATTATTAATGACGACTTCACATACTTATGGTGATAGCCCTCTCATTCAATGAACTTGCCTGATAACATAACATCATATTGTAGTATAAAGAGACAGATACTAATCATGTGTCCACATCTAAGTATTTGTCATCTTAAATATGACAACGTAGTCAGTAGATGAGCATAATTAGACTAGTCACGTATCCTAAAGGTGCATTTGTTTGATTACAATTTACCATAAGATATACTGAGCACACCAAACTAATTGGATAATTCAATTTCACCCCAATAATTATAAGCTAATCAGAAATTCACATCACGTTACATTTGCAAGAAAAATCTCATTACACACACACATGGCAAAATATGCATGCACACAAGATGAGTAGGCACGTGGGCCACGACATAGATTGTGTTAGCAACGATGATTTCACTTGCCATTTTTTTAGAGAGAAATTTAGAGACGAGATTTCTCACAATTTTGATGTGTAACCAACTATTCAATACGAATTAAGTAGAAAATCGAAACCAAAAGTTTGTTGTTATAATTCTCATCCACATTTTATTTTCATTTTTATTTCTTTTCCAACAAAAATAGTCACTTACTTTGAAAAGTATGCCCTTGTTTCACCCTCATTAAAATTAAAATTTATTTTTCTCACTCTTCTTATCAACCACACATTCTCTAATAAAATAGTATTACGTGTAAACCAAAATTTTTTTCTTCTTTTTTAACAATAAATTCTTCAAAAAAATATTATTTCAAAAATTGTTATCAAAATAACTCTTCAAAGCATGTAACTTATTTTTAATTTTAAGCTAGAAGGAAAAGATATACCATAAATTAATTTCGAATATTCCAGTTTTAGTTGTTGTTTACCACAATAACAAGAAAACTTCAGGAGAAATTCTTTGTACTCATTTTCAATAATGTTGTAGGAAGATGTGGCTTTGATAAAGAAAGTGGGTTTGGATTCTTATCGATTTTCAATTGCATGGACGAGAATATTGCCAGGTATGTTTGTCCGTGTATATAGATATCGTACATCATTTTATGTCAAAAATAATTATCAATTTACTATTTGTGATTTAAATTGATATTTTAGGGGGACGATTAAGTGCTGGAGTAAACAGAGAAGGAATTAACTACTATAATAATCTCATAAACTTACTCCTGGCTGAAGGTGTGTTTATCTATAACAATTGCTGTTTTGTTTCTGTTTGTTTCACAAGTCAAACATTAAAATTAATATGATTTTATTTGGAACCAGAATTAAAACGATAAAAACTATTTACCTTGTATTCTTGTAAACTTTGTATGCAGACATTACACCTTGTGCAACTATTTTCCATTGGGATGTTCCCCAATGTTTGGAAGACGAGTATGGTGGCTTCTTAAGCCCTCAAATTGTGTAAGTAATTCACTGCTGCGTAACTAGGCACATTTATTTGGGAGTTTTCAATAAAAGAAAGCAAATTCAAAAATAAGGACATTTATTCAGAAAGAATATTGAGGACACCCCTTTTGAGAAATTGGATTTCTATATTATCAAGTTCAGGCCTTGTACGAAAATTGAGCCCATGTTTGGTGCTCATATTGGATTTCTATATTATCAACTTTGATCCTTTTTCAATTCATTTTTCAACCAAAACACGATCCAACATCAGAATTTGGGTTATATGAATGTGTGGTTGAAAATGATCTCGTAACAAACAAAGGTTTAAAACAATGGGCACCAAACAGGATCTCAGTAAACTAATGTTGCAATTAAAAGGTATTTACAATGTGAACCATATTTTGATGCTTCTTTGTATATTATAGGGAAGATTTTTCTGATTTTGCTGAGGTTTGCTTCTGGGAATTCGGTGATCGTGTTAAACTTTGGATCACATTGAATGAGCCATGGAGCTTTTCTGTATCCGGATATGCGTTAGGTATTTTTGCACCTGGCCGAGGTCCAACACAAGATGACCCTGTAACAAATGTTGTCCGTCATAGATGCAACATTCAGAATCCAGTTATTTGCAGCGAAGGAAATCCAGGCACAGAACCGTATATTGTTGGACATCATTTGCTCCTTTCTCATGCAGCAGCAGTTGATATATACAGGAAAAACTTTCAGGTTGTCATTTTTAACATTATGCAATAAATTCTTTTCATTTTTGAGATTTCGTAATAGTTTATGCAAATACATTTGTACAGAAACTTCAAGGAGGCAAGATCGGAATCACAAATGTCACAGAATGGTATGAGCCACTCAATAACACAACAGCTGATAAAGAGGCTGCTTCAAGGGCAGTTGATTTTGCGTTGGGATGGTAAGTCGATCACCCAGTTTCCCTATAATGATTGATCATTCTTATTCACGAGAAGACAGAAAATATAAGTAGCAATAACATGTTGTCGAGCAGCCAAAGTGCATAATTACCTCCCTGATTGAGCAATATTCACAATAAGGGGCTGGCTTTTGCTGCTTATTATTTTAGAACTCTTTTAATTAGATCTTTTAGTTAGGATTCTTTCATCATTTAGACATTAGAGTTACTTCATAAGATTTGCTATTTATGTACAGTTAGAACTTTGTTATTTCTTGGTTGTTTTATGTATAAAAAATTGTGATTTACTTAATTGCTTCAAATTATTCAGTATTCATAGATTCTCAACGAATACTTGATGTCCAAATCCTCGATATTCTAGTGAATCAACTAGTTTATTGAGTGTCAATCATATTCCATATTTGCATTCACTTAGTTATACTCAGTTTGGGGGTTACATAAGTTATCAAACTAATGGAGACCCAGTTCATCAACCTAATCTAGAGATGGAACGTAAAGCAGCCCAATTAAAGATAGCCAGTGAGACCTACTCCTACTCAGAGCATTAGTACCATTCACAAGAGTCGACGAAAGAGGCTAATTGCGGTACCATGGACCTGGGAGCAGACTAGACTAGATAGGATACTTCATATGAAGCGGATTCCCCGGTGTCTGTGTATGCATCTTCGGATTCGGCACCTATTAGTTACACACCTCCGTCCAAAAGCCATCTCTAAGGGCAAAGCGCTTTTTTCTATTCGCCAACGAGTTTATCATGAAGCCTAAGTACTTAATTAGTTTGGGGGTGGGGAGAAAACTTGAATTCGATTAAAAACTCTATTTAGTTGGTTAGTCTTTTGTGCTTGATTTTTTGAAAGTTTAGTAATCAATTATGCAGAATCAAGTTTAGTAATCAATTCTGTAAAACGGCTCCTAATTTAGAATTTTTCTTCCTGGTCACAAGTCTCATCACGTTTCTGTGCTTTTTCAGGTTTGTAGCGCCCGTGGTTACTGGCGATTACCCACCAGTTATGAGACAATCAGTAGGAGATCGCCTTCCCAAATTTACACCAGAACAGGTTACTCTGGTGAAGGGATCCTATGACTTTTTAGGAATAAACTATTACACTACTCATTATGCAACCAATGCACCCAAGACACCTGGTGCAAAACCAAGTTACCTTACCGATCAGGAAGCTCAAACAACAAGTAAGTATAAGATCTTTTTCATGTAAATGATAACATCATAGACTTTATATGTCATTACACTCTTGTAATATGGTTCTCACTCTCTCAATACTTTGCAGCTGAACGTAATGGGACGCCAATTGGTGAAAAAGTACGTTTTCCACTTTTCCCTTGCCTCAGAAATAAACAAAAAATAGATGAGATAATTCCAACAGTTTATGCTTCAACATTTTCATACGTAGGAGAGATTTCAATGATTTGTTCGAGTGCATCATCGTGTAAAAATAGGATTCTCGATGAATTATATTACTAACTAAGCCATAACATAATAATGCTTGTAAACATGTTTCTAATATAATTTTAATGTTCTTGATTTTGTCAGGCTGGTTCGAGTTGGTTGTACATTTATCCAGAAGGAATTTACAAGCTCTTGGTTCATTTGAAAGAAAGATACAATAATCCCATCATTTACATCACCGAGAATGGTAAATTCATGGCTTATTGTTAAGACTTTTTCTACAGCTAAACAATTTTTCCTCTTTATCAATACTAATTAATGGATGATTTTTGTGCAGGAGTGAACGAATTGAACGATAAACCAACAGTTTCAGAAGCTCGATTTGATGATTTGAGGGTTAAAACTCACCATGACCACCTAGTCCAAATTAAAAGAGCGTTGGAGTAAGTCATCATTCTATAACTATCGAATCAACCCAAATAGTAAGTTGTGAAATTAATCGACTATTCTCATAACAAAATGAATGCTCACAATTTCACTTTCATCATCAGCTATGGTGTTCGTGTGAAGGCTTATTATTTATGGTCAATGTTCGACAATTTTGAATGGGCTGATGGGTACACTGTTAGATTTGGCATTATGCATGTAGATTTTGAGAATAATCAACTGAAAAGGTTCCCGAAAAGCTCTGCTGTATGGTGGACAAATTTCTTGAACGTGAAGAAGGTCAAGAAGCAGGTCAAGAACAAGAACAAGAAACGCTTCCTTTTGTTCTAAAATGTTATGTTGAATAATGCATATATTGATACATTCTTACAAATAAGATTGATTCGTCGTCATTGCTAGGATTGTTATATAAAAATTTATTGGTAAATGAAAATATTGAACAACATTTATGTTTACAGAAGTGTAAGAACATTTCCAAAAGATTCTTTAAATACAATATACCAGTGTTCTAAAATGCGTAATGCGTTGCGATGCGTCGAGGTCGAGAATCAAGAATCACAAGTTTAGGCGTGTCAATGCGAAGAATAAGCGTCATAATGCGTTTCGTATTTTTAATATTATTTTAATTATTTTTAAGACATTAAATAAATTTTTATATAAAAAAATAGATTTTTTACTATATCATAAAAAAATAGATTTTTTAACTTGAAAAATAAAAGATAATTAAAAAATGATAAATTTTTACATTTAGGCCCATGACCAATTTAGCCATCCAAATGGGCGGGTTCATTAGTAAATGGGCCTCTCCAATGTCTTTAGCAAAATGGGCCTTGTTGAATACAAAATCAAAATTGCAATTACTCCACAAAATGGCAATCCCGCAGCCCCTGCTTCTGAGCTTCTCCAACTTGGGCGATTTGGGTTTCCATTCATCTCCAAATTAGGTGGCGATTTAGCAGGAGCACAAAGAAATCAAGTAAGGTGGTGATTTGGGTTCGTTGATACAAAAGCAGGCGCCTCAAGAATCAAGATTGCAACCAGATTTTCGCCCGATTTTTTGTTCTGCCCCAGATTCAATTTGATTCCTTGGATTTGAATGGCTGCAGGAGAGAAATCGAATCCAGTCCCGGTGGGTGCTCCAACCGATACCACCCCTGTCCAACTCATTGTGAAGGTCGAGGATCGCCTCAGCAGCGGCGATCTTGGGAAGTTCGATGGTCGATGATCAGGAAGGTCCACAGCTTGTAGACAGTGGGGATTCCTATTTTCCGAACAATTATTGCATGGGTTGTGTGGCCACAGGGGTGGAGGGTATTCAATTTGAGGAGGAGGATGGCAGTGACGATGGTGGCTGCTATTGGTGCCTGGTATATTTGCCTCAGATCAAAACCAGCCAAACATCCCATCATCTGCTTCACTTGCTCTTGCACAGCAGCAGCCTCCTCTTATTGATTCTCTGGTAAGGGTTGTGTAGCCACAGGGGTGGAGGGTATTCAATCTGAGGAGGAGGATGGCAGTGACGATGGTGGCTGCTATTTCTCGAATTTGTTAGGGGCGGTCGAAGGGCAGCAGCAGGAGGAGGAGGTTGAGCAATTGGGCTGGTGCCTGGTATATTAATTTGCAGCAGCAGTGAGGAGGAGGAGGAAGCACTGTGAAGAACAACTCAAACATTGATATCAATTGGAATCCCACATCGGAATCCCACAGAGGAAGCACCAGAAATGATGTCTATAAATAAATGGGCCAACAATGGCTAAGTATGCTTCCTGGGCCTGCCTTTTAGTGGGTTGGAAGTTGGTATATTTAATTAAAAGTAAATTTTTAAAAATATATAATTAAATAAAAAAATGAAAAATGCGTGCATTATTGAGTGTAGGCGTGAGTTTCAGTGGTCAATGTGGGTGTTGACCGCATTTGTTCACGCATAGTGCCAATGCGAGGCGTTGAGGCCACGCTTCGCGCTTAGGCGCGCCTACGCGGCGCCTTTTCCCGCGTTTTAGAACACTGCAATATACTCTTGTTGCAAATTATTGGGCTGTTGACTGCTATTTTCATTTTTCGTGTGTATATGTGGTCTTAAATTATATACCATAATGTTCACAACTGTACGTTGACACATATATACACCAGCCATCTTTGCTGTTTCACGGGTACTAATGTATATGTTGTCATCAATTGTAAAACCATAGGTTGTGGTGTATATATTTGATAATGGTACTTAATCTATGCTCAACACCGACACATCGATTAATTAATAAATAAATTTATATATATCCAAAAAATTAAATTATTTATCAAATAATTGATTTGACATATCATTGGTGCTTTATATAAGTTAAGCACTTGTCTTCAGTATATATAAATTCAATAGTAGACAAATTTATGGTGAGCCTCAACATTTGAATAAATTTAAAATTTACAAATTGATTTATATTACAAGTCATCGATACTTAATATAAAATGAGCATCCACTACAACAAATTTAGTTTTTATGTCGTGCATTGTATCGTAAAAAGTTATTTACGACGTACGACTGGATGCTATATAAAGCAATGCTGTAAAAAGTAACACCTTATGGCATGCAAATGAACACCATAAACAGGGGCAGAGCCACGAAAGTAAGTTAGCATGGCACAATTTATCGATGTTGAAAGTCGAATTTTTGGCTATGGATTTAATGATGACAAAAATATAAAACAATATTACGACAATACTAATAATGACATATTTTATAAATTACACTTGTTCCTTTCGAGTTTTCATACTTTGATATCGTTGTACAATAACTTTATTATTGAGCTTCAAAAATATATTTTTCTCTACACAAACAATTGTGCTATCATTCATCCACTAATCACCAATCCGATTATGCAATCTATCCTTTACGATGCTCGTTGCAGAAAAGACACTCTCCACAGTAGTGGTATCAACCGGTAGAATCAATGCTAAAGTCAAAAGCTTGTAAACCAATGGATATACCATATTTTTCTTTGTCAGAACTAACTTTTCTGTAAGATGATCAAGGTCATTCAACCTTTCAAACTCTTTGTTAGAGTGCATGTCAAAAATATAAGTCTCAAGTTGATCATGAAGTACAACTATATCTAATACAGAGAAATCTAATGGATAAAGCTCAGCAAGTCGAACCAATTTTTTCTTGTCAAAAAAAGAAAATGAATCTTGTGAACATAAACAAGCTACACAAATGAGTAACTCTGTATTTACCTCCGAGAAAAGATAATTCAATTCTTGAAGTTGTAGATCAATGACATAGTAAAACAAATCTACCCGATAATGATGTAAATTTGTAATTTCTAGAGGATTATGTTGTGGCCTTGAAGTGCACAACGTACAAACATATCATCCATGCCGGGTACATCAATATAATGCTGTTGACAGAAAGAACACACTTCTTCCAAAAAGGAATTCCACCCTTTATCTCTCATTATTTGGAGTCGTCTTTTGCATAACTTTATCAATTGCATTGCATTCACAATATCTTGATCTTTTCGTTGCAATGCTTTTAACAATTCATTTGAAATCCCCAAGACACTTCTCATCAACTGTAAATTAAATGCAAAATCAAACGTCTGTATCGACTCCAATAAATTCGTCGCATTAGATCTTTGATCACAAGAACAAGAGCCATCTTTAACAATTATTGCAAGTTCATCAATAACAGAAAAGTACATGGCAATTAAACTGACCAAAGAATTATAATGTGAACCCCATCGTGTATCACCAGAACATTGAAGGGTTGTTTCTTGATTAAGTCCCCGTCCACTTAAAATCTCATATTTCTCCAATGCCTCAACAATAAAGTCTGAATGTTTCTCTCGAAGAAGATCACAACGTTTAGAAGATACTCTAACAGTATTTACCACATCACCAACTATACGAAAGAAGTTAGTATTGTGAATATTTTTCGCAACAGCTACAAGAGCTAGTTGGAGTTGATGAGCAAAACAGTAAATATAAAAGGCACATGGATTCTCCTTTAAAATGAGTGCTTTCAGACCATTAAATTTACCTTGTATATTACTTGCCCCATCATAACCTTGTCCTCTCAATCTAGACATGCTCAAGTTATATCTAGAAAATACCTTATCAATTGCAGCCTTCAATGATAGAGCCGTGGTACTTGTAACATGTTCAATCCCTATGAAGCGTTCATTCACATGTCCACTGTTATCTAAATAACGTAATACAATTGACATTTGCTCCTTCATTGACACATCACGAGATTCATCAATTAGAATAGAAAATAATGAATAACCAATATCTTTGATAATAACATTGATCGTCTCAACGGCACAAGCATTTATTTATATCCTTTTGAATATCAGGTGATGTCAATTTGCAATTTTGAAGAGCATTTTCCAAAGTCACGACATTAATATTTTCGTTATGAGCAGCCAAAAATTCTAATAAGACTAAGAAATTGTCTGGATTGAGAGAATTGTTAGATTCATCATGACCCCGAAATGAGTGCCCTTGTCGTAATAGAAGTCGAACACAATCAATAGATGCATTAAGGCGGGTAACATATGCATTTCTTATTTGTTCTGATTTTTTCAATGTGTTGGTCTTGATTCATCAAAACTTCGTACTTAATGCGAGTTTGATTATGTGCACTATCATGTTCTCCAACATGAATATAGAGCTTTTTTTTCTCTTTCCAATAAGTAAAACCTTTACCAACAAAAGACTCACATCCAGCTTGCTTTCCAAAACTAGATTTGAAAAAATAACAATACAAACAATAAGCAGCATCTTTTTCTACACTATACTCCAACCAAGAACCGAACTCTTTAAACCAAGATGGATTGAATCGTCTAACTTTTACTCCAAATTGTCATTTTGGAAAGTCAAGATCTTGGGGCTGACAAGGACCTTTTAACATATATGCTCTTCGAACTTGATCTCAGATGTTAGCATTGTAATCCAAAATGGGTATTCTTAGATCAGGATCAGTTGGAAGTTTAGTGACATAAAATTCCACATTATTCGATATCCCCCCATCAACATTTACGTTGTCTAAGTCAGTTTTCCTTTGAAAGAATATCTTCATTTCATATCTGAATACAAACATTAGATATCCAATTACGATTTTATCTGAAAAGCTATGTATGATTTTATCTACAATGTAGCACTATTATCACGTTGGGATAAATTACATAACGAAATCTTACGTAAAGCATTATACTCTAAAACTCTTCTAAGCCAAGCATATGTTATTCCTTCTCACGTTTGTTTTGTGCGTATTTCTCATGTACAAGCAAATTTATGAGTTGACCCACTGTTTGTTATTTTGCACAAACATCCACCTGATTCACTATATCTTCTAACTAAAGTTTACCTTGGCTTCGGCTGTATTACATTGCTCTTTGTAGATCCTACAGATATTGCCTTTGATGGGATGATCTCCTAATCCTGATCTTATAGAATTGACTATCAAATTATTTCAAACCTCTAGAATGGCTAAAATATAACTCCACCCTTACTACAGCTTATTTGTTACGTGTTGGAGATATTCTGCACATGAAAACATACCTACTAATTACTATAGTTACAGCAGAGATATTATCAATAAGTAGAAATTGATGATAAAACTAACAAAAACCCCATCTTCTCTCTCTCAACCTATTAAATGCTCTACCACACAAAACCCCCCCATGTTTTCTATATTTTCGAGACTCGGATAGAGGGCAGCAGTGCAACACAAAGCCTTATTTTGAGCCCAGATATCAGATTCATCAGCTCACCGCTAGGGATTGTGAATCCGAGAAGAGCACACCTCTCTCTCTTCTCTCCCTATTCTTAAATCTCAAGAGTCAAGACCATTACCTTATTTACCAACAATCGTTTTCTTCATACACAAAATATACATCAAAGAGAAAGAAAAAAGATACAGACTTACAGTAGGTGCTGGCGTGATGCGGTGCTGACTACTGAAGCTTGGAGCCTGGAGAAGACGCTGGACACAGAGGGCCAGAGGCGTTGAGGCGGTGTGGAGCACTAGAGACATAGACGCAGTCACGCTCACGCAGAGGCTAATGTTTTAAATATTTTTTGGATTAGACTTCACTCCTTTTGGCCTGAAAGTTAGCCCATTACTTTAAAAAAAAATAAAATATATTGGCATGAGATTCAGCCCAGAAGTTCAGGGTTGGCCTGTGCCCATCCTGGTCCTCATTGGGCTCCACCCCTGGCCATAGATAGTATATCACTTTTTACGGCATGCATTAAGGAATGCCGTAAATGTCAATTTAATTTTTTTAAAAATTGTTTATTTATTTTATTACTTGTAAACCTATAATAATTACAAATCAAAATTATACACAAAATCCATATATAATAAGGTTTTCCTTAGTTTCGATAAATGAAAACATTGAGTATGGTTCAATAAAATCTGTCAAAATGTAGAATCCATTTAAATAATTCTAAGAACATCATTAGCTTACTCAAAAAGTTGCCATAGAGTATAAGGATACGGCATGCCATAGAGTATAAGGATACAACAACATTTTTTGAATGTTGCTAATACTTTTTTGCAACGTTTTTTGAATATTGCTAATAACCTTTTTGCAACGTTTTTCAAATGTTGCCAAAACCTTTTTGCAATGTTTTTTGAATGTTTTCTATACTTATATTCTTATTTTTTGCAACATTTATTGAAAGTTGCCGTTTCCTTCATTTAAAAAAAATTACTACATAAATTGTTATATTTACATATATTATTTTACATATATCAAACTCATTTCATAATAATCTTTAAATTTATTTATATAATAACAATTAATAATAAATCCATCATCACAAATAATAAATAACACATGCTTATTGTAAGAGAAAAAGAAAAACCTTAAAATTATAGTACTTTTCAATTGTCCAACTAACAAAAAGGAGCAGAAGGATGCCTTGTTTCTTTTAACAGCAATATCATTTGTTACGGGCCTGTGTCAGACCCGCCACCTCACCCCGCCACGTGTCCACGCGCGTGGCCCGAGCCACGTTCCGGACGAGGTGATTTAACCAAAAAATCGGACCGAATATACATGCCGAGGTGATTGCACTAAGGACGAACTGAAAACGCGTCAGCTAACGAACCGGACTCATCCACGAGTACGCAGTGGATGCAAAGGCCCGCACTCCGCTTCTACAACGCTGCAACGCTTCACCTGCCACACCTCGCCTCTGCGAAGATCTTTTGTGGCGTATCTTCCCAAAGTCAAATCTCTCGACCGACGGACGTGCGGCAGTTCTCAAACGGTCAAATCAGCAGCCTCATGGTCGAAACATTCAATACCGCCGACTCCATGGAGGGACAAAGAGCGACACCTAGATGGGACAAGCCTTGAGGATCCGACAACACGTGTCCTCTCATCCAACGGCCCTCCTCCCTCCATCCTTAGTATAAATATCCCCTCATTGTGCCCAGGAAGGGGGATGGAAAAATCTCATTTTGCTCTCCTATATATCGCATAAAACCAAGTATCATCCTTTCCTTTTTTTTTGTCAAACTTTATCGACCACCTCCCGGCGAGTGCTCTACCGCCGCGAACCCCTTATTGGTCGAATATAAAACCGACTTGACCGCCGAGTGCTTGCGGCCGCTCCTACCCCATCGTGGAGAGGCCACGAGTGACCGACGGCGTGCTACGTGTGCGTGAGGATTTAACTTGAAGACATATCCCGTTGGCCACGTGTCCGAGCCATTTTTCGAGGTCAACAGATTGGCGCCGTCTGTGGGAAAATACTTAACCACGAGTTCTCCCACGAAAAAAAAAAAACGCCCGGTTGGCATTTCCCCCCTTGAAAAAAAAGGGGTCGATTCTTGAAAAAGTCTTTCGCATCTGCCTCGGACCATGAGTTCCAAAGAAGGTGATAATGCGAGGGCAAGGGATGTCTCTCGAAGAAGAGATCATCCGAGCCAACGTTACGCAAATGGCCCCATCATCGCTACCGTAGAAATAGAACGCAGCCGCGCTTAAGGGCCGGCCGAAGTGGCTCGATGGCCACTAACATGAGGACCATCACGGCTCAGAATGCAGCCATGCAAGAACTACTCATGCAAGTGCAAAACCAAGGCGGTTTTCAAGCCCCGCATTACCCGCAGCACGGGACGTAGACAAGCCGAGGCGGAATCCAAAGAGAGAACCCATGTGAGCCCCCAGGGAGAGGCTCCCGTGGAAAGGGATGTGGGGATGGACACTTCAAATTACACCGCCGCTCCGGGCCGGTGGACCCCCGGCAGGGATAGTTTCCCCCCAATATGAGCGCCTCGTAGGTCTCGTTAGTGTTTCGATCGGATCGACGGCACCTAGAAATAGGAACCAACCCCGCCGCAAACAACTCGCCGCCGGGACACGAACAAAGCCAAGAAGTCCAGCCCCTCCGCCTAGAAATAGGCGGAGAGGCGAAGCCAAATGGATTGGGGTAACAGTGGCCGAAACGGCTCAGGCTCCACCACTACAAAGAAAGCGGATGGCAACGACTCCGACGGACCCCGTAGGTCGATGAGCTCGATGATGATGATGACACCGTCTCTTCTCCAGGGAGAGCTTCGCACATTTCCGATGCCCCACAACTTTGTTCCTCCTAAGATCCCAAAGTACGAAGGGAAGGGCGACCCGAAAAGCATCTCAACAAATACAAAACACAGATGAGCCTCGTGAGCCTCGCCACCAAATGCGTAGCCTTCCACTTGACTCTTGGCGGTTCCGCCGAGGTATGGTATAGTAGGTTGGCGCCACTCAAGATACGAAGTTGGCCTGATCTCGAAAAAGGCATTCTTGAACCAAGCACTCTCTCTAGAAAAGAGGGAGAGGCTCCTATCCAACGTTTGCAAGATATGAGGCAAGCAAGCAGGGAAACCCTAAAAACTACCTTGCTCGCTTTTATCGACGCAGATAACCCATCGCGAGCAAAGTCACAGACAAGGAGGCCCTTTCTGGCTCGGGAAAGGAGGACCGAACATGAACACACTGCTGGAGGGATGTCCGAAGCAAGAACCCTTCGACATATGACGAGCCGGGTGGAAATGATGAAAGTAGAAATCGTTAACGAAGAGATGATCGATCACAGAACAGGGTCGCCCAAGGCCTTCCACCACCCTGCAGAGGCGTATAGGCCGGGGCCCACATCCCAAATAGTGAGCCAACAATGGACTCAAGCCGGGCACACGGTGGCCCCCACCTCGGGACAAGCATTAGCCATCGCTTACACTCAACGCGGTCCCCACCTTGGCTTACGAAAATGTCGGGCCAGCAAGCAACCCCGCCAGAATACGGGACGACCCTCCACCTCTAGAAATAGGGGAAGAGGAGGAAGGCCTCAGAGATAGGCCCCCGTAAACGCGCCTTATTGCACCATTCATCGCCATTATGGTCATGACACCAGTGGATTGTGCAGCCTAGGAAGACCCGCAAGCAACCCTCGTAACAACAGGGAAACGCAACTATGGAGGCAATAGTCCAAGGCGCGTCTCCCAAGGAGGGGCGAGACGAGGCGGCACTCCCCGAGTCACGTAAACGTATGACAGTGGAAAGGCTCCGGAGCGGCAACGCCCAGGAGAGATTCGGCCCCCTCAAACGAGCAACAACCAATCCGCGAGATAGACACCATTATTGGGAGGACCTCACGTAGGAGGTGAATCAAAAACGCTCGTAGAAACTATACCAGGGAGGCGAAACCCCACCTATGGTCAAGCATTTGGTGAACCAATCGCGAGGTGGAAGCGGTTGCGTAACCCATAACCTTCACTCACGAAGATGCCGCAGGGCGCATTTCCGCACCGCGATGCCCGGTAGTCGAGCCGTGGTGGCTCGCAACGGGTCGAAACGCATGCCGGTAGATAATGGCGCTCGCCTCAACATCCCGTTTGGCACTACTTTTGATAAAATGGCAAAGTGATCACGAGCTAACACCTATGAGCTCGCTCTCTACGGATTCACCGGGGACAAGATTACTCCCGTAGGTAAAATCACCCTTTGCCGTCGAAATGGGAACCTCACCCCTGTAGCGCATCACTTCATGGAATTCTTAGTGGTTGACCGCCGATCCGCCTACCATGGCGTCCCCGGGGAGGCCTCGCCTCTAAAGGAACTATGGGCGCCCACATCCATCCATCACCTCTCGCATGAAGTTCCCAACCGAACGAGGGATCGCAACCGTTCGAGGCGACTCGCATAGGATCCAGGGAGTGCTATCTTAACTCCCTGTAGGAAGGCAAGAGCTCGAGTCAACATGGTGCCGGATATCGAAATGGCGGAGGCCCCCGAAGAACTCTCCGACCCAAGATATAATCATGGCGTAGGCCGTATCCGAAATTTCCTGAGGAGCCGGACCCTAGGACTCGGTTGAGTCGAATCACAAGTCGCCCAATGGAGGAACTAGAAACGTTCCCAAGAGATCCCCAAGACACTTCCAAGGTCCCGCAGGTCGGAAAGGAATTAAGGCGAGGAAATAAAGGAGGAGCCGAAAGCTTCCTTCGACGAAATTCGATGTTTTCGCATGGAAGCATGAGGACATGATTGGTATAGATCCCAAGGTTAGCCGCCATCGCTGCGGGTCGATCCGAGCCGTCCTCCGCATAGACAAAAGAGGAGGGCGTTGGAACGCCGAAAGGTATGAGGCCCCGAAAGAGGAGGTGGAGAGACTCATCAATAACGGTTTCGTTCGTGAAGCCAACTATCCGAAGGGATTTTGAACCCCGTGCTTGTGAAGAAGCACAACGGTAAATGGAGGGTATGCATTGACTTCTCAAACCTCAATCAGCCCTCGCCAAAGGATGCCTTTCCCACTCCCACGGATCGACCAATTTGTAGACTCAACTCGCCGCTGGCATGAATTGTTGAGCTTATGGACGCCTATTCGGTTACAATCGATACCGATGTTCCCAAAGCGACGAAGAAAAACACCTCCTTCATCACCGACAGGGGCTTTACCGTTACAAGGTGATGCCCTTTGGCCCGAAGAACGCCGGGGCAACCTACCGTAGGTTAGTCAACAAAATGTTCGCCGCATTTCGCAAAACAATGGAGGTCTACGTTGATGACATGCTTGTGAAAAAGCCTCGTGGCTCAAGGAGCATATCGAACACCCGCCGAAGCCTTCGTAACCCTAAGGAGGTATCACATGAGGCCGAACCCGTTAAAACAGCCTTCGGCGTGGCTTTCCGGAAAATTCTTAAAGTTACATCGTGAATCAACGGGGAATAGAAGCCAACCCGTAAAAAGATTAAAGCTTTAGTCGAGATGAGGTCGCCTCGTAAAACCCAAGGAAGTGCAATGCTCATCGCGTACTAGCCGCACTCAATCGCTTCATCTCGAGGGCCACCGAAAAGTGCCTCGCTCTTTTCAAAACCCTCAAAGGAGGCGGGAAGTTCCAATGGACTCCCGGAGTGCGAGGTAGCGTTCCAAGAGTTGAAAACTACTTGGGGCGAGCACCCCTCCTCAAGAAGCCAAGGGAAGGGGAACCCTTATTGCTATACTTAGCCGTACGAAAGCTCAATCGCCCGCTCTTGTACGGGGAAGAAGCGGCTCACCAATTGCTGCATACTATGTAAGCAAAGCCTTGCTCCCCGCCGAGCGAGATACCCGTATATGGAGAAATTGGCTCTTTCATTGGTCGTCGCCTCTCGAAAATTGAGGCCGTATTTCCAAGCCCACAGCCGTTCATGTTTTGACAAATTTCCCACTAAGGCAGTGCCCTGCGTGTCGCCGACGCCTCGGAAGATTACCGAAGTGGGCGTAGAGCCTGAGTTCGACATAATTTACGCGCCCGAACAGCCCATCAAGGGTCGTCTCGCCGATTTTGTCGCGAGTTCACCAAGACCCCCGAGATCGAGGTGGATATGGAACCAACAGAGCCTCCCACTTGGAGTCTCTTCATCGACGGTTCCTCCGAGAAACAGCCCGGGCCGGTATAGTGTTGAAAGTCCGGGAGAGGCACAGCTTAATCGCGCAAAGAAGGTTCGGGTTTAAGGCCTCCAACAACATGGCCGAATACGAGGCTCTCCCCGGCCGACTCCGCCGCCAAGGAACCGGCAAGTAAAAAGATTGGTTATAAACAAACTGATTCGCAGCTAGTGGTGAATCGTGTCAATGGCAACTTTGTGGCCAGTGGACAAACATATGGCGGCCTACCCGAAATCCGGTCATGAATTCCCCGCCCGACTTCGAAAAGTTTGAGCCGATCCAAGTGCCCCGGCAAGAGAATGGCCACGCCGATGCCCTATCAAAGCCGGCGCAGCACAGGGATTCGGAGCTTCTAAAGGCGATCCCCATTGAACACCTCGGCCGAACCTCTATTAAGGAGGGCGAGAAACTAATGTGGATTGAAAGCACCCCACCATGGATGCTACCCATACCGGCCTACCCGAAAGAACAAAGCTTGCCGTAAGACGAAATCGAGGCTCGGAAAGCTCCGAAGAAGGGCCGCGCACTTCATCCTACAGACGATATCCTCGTTCAAGCGTGGTTTTTCCTCCCCTTCTCGTATGTACAGGAGGGGAAGAAGCAAACTACATCCTCAGGGAGGTACATGAAGGTGTTTGTGGAAATCACTCCGGCGGGATAGCTTTGACCCACAAAATACTCAGCAGTGGATATTACCGGCCAACCCCGAAAAGGACGCCACCGACTCCGTGCGCAAATGCGACAAGTGCCGCCGCTTCTCCAATGTGCGTAGGCAGCCATCTCAAGGACTCACGTGGTGTCAAGCCCCCGGCCTTTCGCCAAATGGGGAGTGGATTTTATTGGCCCCTTGCCGAAAGGAAGAGCGAATGCTCGCTTCGCCATAGTCGCCATTGATTATTTCACCAACGGGGTGGAAGCAGAGCCTCTAGCCAAGATCATCGAGGCCAACACCACGAAGTTCCTTTGGAAAAACATCATTTCCTGGTTCGCATACCTCACTCCCTAGTGTCCGACAACAAGAAGCAATTTGATAACAAGAAAGTCCGGATCTATGTGATGAGCTTAGAATCGAAAAGCATTTTTCCACGCCCATCATCCCCAAGCAAATGGGCTGTCGAGGCAACCAACAAAACCATCAAGCTCGCCCGAAAGGAAGCCGGACGCCTCCAAAGGCGCTGGGTCGACGAGCTTCCACAGTTTTATGGCGGGCCATCAGACCACTTGCAAAACCGCTTACCGGGGAGACTCCATTTTCTATGGCCTACGGAGCCGAGGCTATGAGCCCCGTGGAGGTTGGCGTCCCATCTCCCCGCCGCCTCCACTTCGATGAGGTGATGAATGACGAGTCAAGGAGGCTTCGAGCTAGACTTTCTCGAAGAAAAGAGGGACGAGTCCCAAGTTAAGCTCGCCTCCTACCAACGAAAAATGATGCGCTATTATAACGCCAAGGTGAAGAAGAGGACATTCCGCATTGGGGACTTGGTGCTTCGCAAAGTCTTCCCTTCGACAAGAGATCCTGGCACAGGGACTTTGGGGCCAAACTGGGAAGGACCCTATCGCGTGGTTGCCGAAATCGCCTGGGAACTTATAAAATCGAAGACCCGAATGGGAGAATGACGCTCACCCCCGGAATATTGAGCACTTAAGGAAATATTATCGTAGGGACGCAGACCGTTGTAAATATTGCAATCAAATAAACGGATGTTATGTTCACTTAGTTCTCACATGGGCACATCAAACAAACTTGGCAAGGTGCAAGCCCATTCAAAGGGTACACCCCCAAGATATTCTGCCTAAGCCAGAGATGGTGCGGGTGCCATCCTGGACGAGGCGGAGTGCACAAATCAAACAAACTTGGCAAGGTGCAAGCCCATTCAAAGGGTACACCCCCAAGATATTCTGCCTATGCTAGAGATGGTGCGGGTGCCATCCTGGACGAGGCGGAGTGCACAAATCAAACAAACTTGGCAAGGTGCAAGCCCATTCAAAGGGTACACCCCCAAGATATTCTCGCCTCATGCGTAGATGGTGCGGGTGCCATCCTCGGACGAGGCGGAGTGCACAAATCAAACGAACTTGGCAAGGTGCAAGCCCATTCAAAGAGTACACCCCCAAGATATTCTCGCTTGCCGTGAGGTAGTGTGGGAGCCATCCTGGACGAAGCAACCTTCGCGCGTGGAGTAAGTCCGATGCGTTATTACTTGTTCATTGGCATCTTCCATTCCATTAAGTGGTTGAGTAAGTCCGATGCGTTATTACTTGGTTCATTGGCATCTTCCATTTCATCAAATGGTTGAGTAAGTCCGATGCGTTATTACTTGGTTCATTGGCATCTTCCATTTCATCAAGTGGTTGAGTAAGTCCGATGCGTTATTACTTGGTTCATTGGCATCTTCCATTTCATTAAGTGGTTGAGTAAGTCCGATGCGTTATTACTTGTTCATTAGCTTCTCCCATTTTATTAAGTGGTTGAGGAAGTCCGATGTGTTATCTTATTCATTGGCTTCTTCCATGTTATTAAGTGATTATGTCTGATGTGATATTTGTTCGAAGCTGTTCTACGAAACAATGAAACAAACAAGAAGAAAAGAAACGACAACACTTGGAAAAATTTGTTCATTCATAACCAAGGGAGAGGCCGAAGCCATTACATGGGGGATACAAATTACAAATTAGTCTATATTAATCGCCGCCCCAGGTCCTCCGCCTTCGGCCCTCTCGAAGGGCCCTCCTCATCCTCGGCGGGCCCTCGCCCCCTGGGGCCCCGAACTCTTCGTCCAAAAAGTTAATATCCAGTCTGGGGTGCCTCTCACGGAGGCGGGACATCATCTCCTTCGCCGCCCAGAGGCCCAATAGTTGGCGAAGTCGTCATACTCGGCGTATTTTCGGTTGTCCTTGTAACCCCGGACCGCCACTTCGCCAACGTTCTTCGCCTCTCGCCTTCGCAGCTATCTCCTCGCCTCCGGGCTTCGATGAGTCTCTTCTCGTCGCCCTCTCCTTATCGCCTCCTCCAAGGCTTCGATGTTAGCCTTTGGTGTTCATCGTCCGGTCCACCCTTCTTCGTCGGGTCGCCACCGGGAACTGACTCATGCATTACTCATTCTTCACTGATTAACGTGCATCTCAGCCCGAGTCCAACTTCGAGGCAAAGCAGCTATCCACTTCTCCTCCACCTCCTCCACCTCCTTCTTGGCCTTCTCCACTTCGGCCTCCTGGCTTTGAAGAGGCTTCGACCCTCTTCTCCGCATCCTCGTTCTTTTTCGGGCCCCTCACCAAGTCCCGCCGCGGCGCCCATACTTAGAGAGCCCTCGCCACGCAGCATTGTTCGCCGCCAAGAAGTCCTCGATCTCGCACGAGGCGGCGTGGTTGGCCCGGGGCCCCGGTCCAATACTTGCCGTGGACTCTTGCAAGCAGGCGGTCTCGTGAGGAAGCATCTCAAAGCACGGCCCTGGGAGATCGTCGTTCTTCGCTTCCCCAAGAAATCGCCGACCTTTTTTCGTCGGGCAGCCGCAAGTGTGCCTCTTCAACCTCTTCTTGGGCGCCCTGCGAAGCAAGCAGCGATTGGCACAATGGCCCGGAAGGGAGGTGGAGCCGCCACGGCGACACCCGCCTCGGCACGGGGAAGGAGAAGCCACGGCAGGGCAAAGGCAGGTCCCGCCGGACCGGCCCGTCTTTTCTTGGGGGCGAGAGAGGGCCCTTCCTCCTCACACTCCTCGCCAGGCCGCCGAGCAGCCTTGCTCGTAGCCTCGCAAGCGCTCCGACCGTTTGTACCGAGCCGGGTCTTCAAGCATTTTGGCCTCCGCCACGCTCCGGCGGATTGCGGGCCAAGTCGGGCCTAGGGGGCCTCTTATTTTCAAAATCTCCCGCAAGAAAGAAAATTTCTAAGTACCCGTATAAGAGTATGGGGGCAGAACCGAAACGAAATGCACTCACCTCTGTTTGTCATCAGCCCGTGCAGAGTGAAATGGTGGTTCTGATCAATCAACTCCTTGAAGCTCCTCTCCGACAGAGGCGTCTGATACAGTCGGGCAATGATGTCCCCAGCCCCTCCTCTCGCGATTTCACACCTCGGGAGGGAGCCCGGCAGAATGTAAATATTAAAATCATAAGCAAAGTTAGCCAAGTAAATTCAACGGAAAGTTGCTTACCGCAAATGGAATAGATGGTGGGGACAATGAGGCGCCTATCGGGTCATTCTCCACCGTATCCCACCGTCCCGACGCCGTAACCACGAACTCCTCCACCTTTTATCGAGGAGGGCGTTCTCAACCACGAACGGCGAATGTGGACCCCAGGGAGCCAGGTAGTACTAGCCCTTTGCTCGCCCCCGCCCGCGGCTTTTTGGGAAGAATAGGGAGTGGAATACACTAAACGGCATGTCCGTTCCGATGCCGGCCCTCCGCCACAAAGATCCACGTCCCAACCATTTGGGATCACGCGTTGGGGTTGAACCGGGTGGGGGCCAACCCGAACGACCTAAGGACTAGACGAAAAGGGGTGGAATGGAAGCCTCAACCCACCCTCGGAAAAGATGGTCACTCACCCTTACACACCCCGCCTAGGGTAGCAGGTGCCTCTCATGCGGCTCTGTGATAAGCTTAATATTGTGAGGGATCCTAAACACCTCCCCGCACCTTTTTATCTCGCTCCGAGGTGATTTTAGACGGGTACTTAGAGGCCCCCATGTACCGTATGTGTCTACGGGGGAATCCGGGCGCTTCCGCATGTTCTCCCCACCCTAATGGCTCTACTCACGCCGTCGGACGAGATTAATAAAGGTTCCCTCATGGATGAGCTCTCTTCGCCTCGCCTCCCCCACTACCCCCTCAACAACTTGCTCGCTCGACATCACTAGACAGACAAAAAGAACAGAGAAGATGGGAGAGCCGAACTGAACGTTACCTAAAACCGTTGGAAAGAACTTGCCCACCGGGAGTTCACAAGAGGGTCGCCGAATCCTTAACGTTCACGGGAGGATGGAAACCGTCGCTGATTGTGGGGAGTTTGAGAGAGCTTTGAGAGATTTTCGCGAAATGAAGGTTTTAAAATGAGAGAGATGGGCCTTTATAGACACTCCAAACTCACCCCAACCGTTCGATCAACCTAAGCACAACTGGACCATCCAAATACGCTTCAAATGCAAGGATCTCCGTCCAAATTAATGGTCATTTGAATCAACGGCCCTGATGAGGCAGTGGGCCACACGCTTGGTGAGAAGATGTCGCCTTGAGTAAAGGGAGCCGTCGTCATTATTATCATTTATGTCAAGGGAGGCGTGCCTTGAAAGCAAGCGAACGCCTCCCCATGATTGCCTTGGGAAAGTACGAAGGTTTCCAAATCATTAGCACAAAGTTCAAGGTCAACCCATCTCGCCTCGGCCAGGGAATGTAGTGTTGCAACAGCTCCCCCAAGAGCTGCCAACCCATCTCGCCTCGGCCACATCAGAATGTAGTGTTGCAACAGCTCCCCCAAGGGCTGCCAACCCCTTTCACCTCGGCCACAGCGGGATCCTGTGTTACGACTACTCCCACCTCCGACGACTCACCCCCTGCCTTCCAGCTCGGAATTGAAAATCCTTGTATTATATAAATATTCATACACGGACTTGCGGGACTATTGTTACGGGCATGTGTCAGACCCGCCACCTCACCTCGCCACGTGTCCACGCGCGTGGCCCGAGCCACGTTCCGGACGAGGTGATTTAACCAAAAAACCGGACCGAATATACATGCCGAGGTGATTGCACTAAGGACGAACTGAAAACGCGCGCGCCTAACGAACCGGACTCATCCACGAGTACGCAAGCGGATGCAAAGGCCCGCACTCCGCTTCTACAATGCCGCAACGCTTCACTCGCCACACCTCGCCTCCCGCGAAGATCTTTTGTACGTATCTTCCCAAAGTCAAATCTCCGATCGACGGACGTGCGGCAGTTCTCAAACGACAAATCACAGCCTCATGGCCGAAACATTCAATGCCGCCGACCTATGGAGGGACAGAGTGACACCTAGGATGGGACAAGCCTTGAGGATCTGACAACACGTGTCCTCTCATCCAACGGCCCTCCTCCCTCCATCCTTAGTATAAATATCCCCTCATTGTGCCCAGGAAGGGGATGGAAAAAATCTCATTTTGCTCTCCTATATATCGCATAAAACCAAGTATCATCCTTTCCCTTTTTTTTTTTCAAACATTAACGACCACCTCCCTGCGTAGTGCTCTACCGCCGGCGAACCCCTTTATTGGTCGAATAAAACTGACTTGACCGTCGGAGTGCTTGCGGCCGCTCCTACCCCATCAGGGAGAGGCCACGAGTGACTGACGGCGTGCTACGTGTGCAGGAGGATTTAACTTGAAGACATATCCTGTTGGCCACGTGTTCGAGCCATTTTTCGAGGTCAACATCATTAAATAAAATCTGTAAAAAGAAAATGAGCTAAAAGCCTCGTTTGGTGGGATGAAGTAATTGGACATCTCTTCAAAAGACATTGCTGGTAATGTTTGCCTTCATAATTCAAGCACTGCACCTCAAAATAACGTTACAAATTGAAGCTCTATTGTTTGTGGAAACAAAATCCCTATTAAGAATGTCGATTCCAAAATTTGTGAGGAGGATATGAAGATTGCTTCAGTTCAAATGGCTGAATCAAAGGAAGAACTAATTGGAGTCATAACTGATCCTCAGAAAAGGAGCAATTCAAGAACCGGCCTCAACTACTCTTTCGGACAAATTGGATCAGATGTGAGATACGAACCTAAGATCCTAAGCTTGAAAAAGGTGGAGAAAAATATTAATGGGAAGAAAAAAGTATGAAAATGAGAAAATTGAAATGTTACAAGAACAAAGTAGACAAGAGTTCTAGAACTGTCACTTGATCATCGAGCTTGTCTTCATTCTAAAGCTTAACCATCTCCCTGAGTCTGGCTAGAAAGGAACCAAGGGTAGGAATATCATCATCTCCATAGAAGTTGTCCTCGGCTTTTACTTCATCGGGAAAACTGCTACCATGGGAAGACTGTAAATCATATTTGGTGTTCTTATCGGTCTACCCTTGTGCAGTAGAGCAATTAGAGTTCCAAACAGGGGTTTGCATGTTGTAGGAATCTAAATACTCAGAAGCAATTCAAAGGCAGTGAAATTTCTCATCAGAATCTTAGAATCCTAACTTACAATGAGTCAAATAGAAATTTATACTCAAGAACACCAAATATGCTGCAATAATTCTACTTCCAGGCAACCTAATTGAAAAAAGAAAATAACCAAAGAAGAGTTCAGAAAAAAATCAACAGATTGGAACACATTAATCTCAGAAACTGAACTTTTGAAATTTCATAACACTAACCACATAATTCTTTACATTCAAGAGTGTTAGAATCATTGTCTATTCAAATTTTCATCAAACTACAAAAGGGTAATTAGCACATAACGTCATCACCTTTCATTGTTATTGTGCAAAACGTCTCTATCTTTCATTTTTTGGCATTTTCATCATTATTTCCACTTTTCATTTCGCAAAAGGTCATTTTCATCCAATTTCTCAATTAAAAATTATGAAATAACGAATATATCATTCTCTTTAAATAAAACAAAAGGAAAAAGAAAAAAACCAATTACAACCATAGTCCCAATTTTTTTTAAAAAGCGCAAACGAGTCCTAAATAAATTATTAAAAGGGTAATTAGCACATAATGTCCCTATCTTTCACCGTTATTATGAAAAACGTCAATACCTTTTATTTTATTTTTTTGTATTTTCACCCTTAATTACACATTTGATTGCGTAAACCATCATTTTCATCCAATTTCTCAATAAAAAACTGTGAAATAATGAATATACCCTCTTATTTAAATAATTTTTTAAATTTCTAATTCTTTAGTAATTTATTTGAGATTCGTTTGCACTTTTTCTTAATTTTTAAATAAATTTAATTGGGACTCGTTAGCACTTTTTTAAAAAAATGAGATTATGGTTGCAATTAATTTTTTAGCTTTTTTATTTAAATAGGAGGGTATATTCGTCATTTCACAGTTTTTTATTGACAAATTGGATGAAATTTGATAAAAAGAATGATTTGCGTAATCAAATGTATAATTGAGAGTGAAAATGCAAAAAAAAAAAAAAAAAAAGATAGGGAAGTTTTTTGTAATAATAGAGAAATGTAGGGACATTATGTGCTAATTACCCTTTTAATAATTTATTTGGGACTCATTTGTGTTTTTTACAAAAGTTGGAACTATGATTGCATTAGTTTTTTACTTTTTTTACTTTTGTTTTATTTAAATAGAAGGGTATATTTATCATTTCACAATTTTTATTTGAGAAAATGGATGAAAAGGTTATTTTGTGCAATGAAAGATGGAAATAAGGGTGAAAATGCCAAAAAATAAAAGGTAAGCATGTTTTCCATGAAAGGTGATGATGTTATGTGCTAATTACCCAACTACAAAATTGAGAACAAGCACATCACCTCCTCCTAAAACTTGATTTCTTGAAACCCCCTCTCTTGAATCGATTTTCATCAGCAGTAGGTTTGGACCGGGAAATATCCTTAAAATCCTGAATTTGTACCTTTTTTCTCACCTTCTTGATATCAAGACTCATCTCCTCGAACTTCCTCTTTGTGGCCTCGAACTTTACTTCCAAACTCAAACTCCTTTTGCCTATGTTCTTGTTTTCTCCACCAAAAGCCACCGGCTGAATAATCCCACAACCATTTTCCTTGGTGCCAAGATTTATGGGTTTCGAAGGTGCGACATAACTCCATCAAATTGATCATCAACTGAAGGAGGCATGAAGTGATAGCCTAAGAATAACTAAACAAGTGGGGGTAAATTGGTTTTTAAAACTTTTCGAAGATTTAATCTAAATTCAAGTGAGTAAAGACTAAATAGATTAATTCAAATAATAAACACAAATATAAAAGTAATAAGTAAAAAAAAGAGATGATACAAACGATATAATTGTGGAGGTACGATCCAAAGCAATGATCTACGTCCTCTGTTACCAAACTCTTCGGCACGAGCAAGACCTTTTCACTATGTTGATTGACTTATAGTGTTATCCAACCCTTTACAATGCTTTCGATGACTTACAAATAAGGATCACTGATCTTTATACAATGTTGAGCTTTACAGGACCTCAACACAACACATTATTGAGATTTCACAGGACCTTAATATGACCTACACAGTGACTTATAAGGAGCATTGATCCTTATACAATGTTGATCTTTAAGTGACTTCAACAAGACTCACACTTTATCAAAGTAATTTTACAATGGAATACATCTCTTGATAAAAAATACAAACAAGTTAAGTACAAAGAGATGCTAACACTTCAATGAATAATAATAAATGATAACTCAAGTGTTAGATGAAAAACTTTGATGAATATGATAGTCAAAAATTAGATTCAATCAATCAAAGTGTTTCAATGAGAAGATGAAAGAAAAAAAATACAATATAGATTCAAAAATCTTCTCAAGAAATATCCATTTTTTAATTGATGATTGTAATAAATTAAGTATTAAGAGAAAAATAAGAAACTTTGATAAATATGATGATTTTACAAGTTTAGTTCGATCAATCAAACTTTCAATATGAAAAAGAAGAAATGTTTATGCAATGTTAGTGCAAAAATCTTTTTAAAAAATATATTTCTCTTTCAATGAATAATTTGTGATAAATTAAGTAATAAAAGAGAAATTAAACATTTCGATGAATATGATGATTTTTCAAATTTGATTAAATCAATCAAAATTTTAAATATGAAAAAGTAGAAATGTTTATGCAAACTAAATGTAAAGATCTTATTCAAAAATATATCTTTCTTTTAAAATTGATAAAAGTAAATTAAGCACAAAAGAGAGATGAAAAATTTTGATAAGAGAAATAATTCAAGAAATTTGATTCAACAATTAATATTTTTGTTATGAAAAAGTAAATGAAATAAATGTAAAAATGTAAGCTCAAAGAGGATTTTTCAAATATATTTTTCAAGAAAACATTCTTCTAATTGTTTATGAATGCATAGTAAAGTTGTATTTATAACAGTCAAAACTTCCAAAGTTTTTGTCCAACCGGACATCTGCCACTGAACTGGACGACTAAACTAGCCGTTATGCATCAGAAATCAGAACGATAAAAAAAAATGACCGTTGACGAACCAGACGTCCGGTTGACTTTGACTTTTTTTTTTTTTAGGTTTTTGAAGGAGTAAGTAACACGGTAAAAAAAGTTCAAAATATTAAGTTGAAAACCTTTGAAAAATAATTTTTTATGCAAGTGTTTTTGTAAAATAATCTTTTCGTGCGTAAAACGATTTTTTAACTTTTATCATTTATTACTAAATATCAAAGTATTAATACCTTTATATTTGAATTAAGAAGTCTAGTTTTTGATCTTGCTTCGAAGTTTGCCTCTTAGACTTATCGTCTTGATCTTTCTTCGATGTTGTTTCTCATGCTCTTGATCTTGCTTGTTCTTGACGTTTGTCTTTTAAGTTCTCGTCTCGAATGATTTGACTTGAATGCTTAACTTCCACTTGGATATTCATTTCGAGTCTGATTTATAGGTTGATTTTGGCAATGCGTGATTGATTTTAATATTGAACTATCATTACTCAAATTCAATTGCTAGAAACAATATTAATTTTGTTTGCTATGATCAAAACATTAAGAATGAAATCAACTATAGGTCAACATGAAGGAGGGGTGAATTAGTCTAGGGTTTGGGTTATTTTTGGTTTTTATCATTTGAGCCCATATATAATTTAATTTGGAAAAAAAATACAAAACTTTTCGTAATGTTTAGAAAATGTTGCCAAAAGTGAACGTTTCGCAACGTTCAAAAAAGTTGCAAAAAGTGAACTTTTCGTAACGGTAACTAAAAGTTGCTATAGAACCAGATTTCAACAATATTCAAAAAATATTGTAAAAAGTAAAAACTTAAACTTTTCGCTGCATTTATACAACGTTGCAAAATGAGGCATTAGAAACATTTATTTAAAAAAAGTTGTGAAAGCTCAATTATGTTAGCCAATAGCAACATTCACTTGCTAAAATGTTGCGATAGACCTCTTTAACAACATTTAATCAATGAATGTTGCCTTCTGCGTGTTGTAAAAGGCTAGTTTTGGTGTAGTGGCAGGTTCACAATTCGTTAACAAGTATTAAAATTGATTTTGAGTTCAAGTATCGTTTTCACAGATATTGTACCATTCATATTCGAATTACTTTAGCCTTAATCGAAACAATTTAAATTTGTGATTTTTTTAAAAATTAAATTGTGATCTAATACTCTACTTATGAATGCATGACCTAACTTAACTGAAATAAATACAAGATTTTAAATATATTCAAGTTTTATAAAAATATAATAATGAAAAGTATAGTAGGATCCCGAATCCCCTTATATCAATTCCTTTTAATACCCAAACCTTATAATTTGAAAACACGATTCAATTATAAAGATCAATATTCCTAAATTGTTTGTAGAATTAAACATATCCTTATATATGCCCCGACTATATTTCTGTGACGGACATGAACATATAAAAATGTATTAAGCATTTATGAATGTTTAAAGATCGTGTAAAATATAGTTGTATATTTCTATCCCCCATCGAAATCTACGACAGTTGATACTGTGTCTTAATTATTTTCAATCTTTCAAAGGTAAAACAAGCCACAATGTTCATATAATTATTGCACATATAATTGTAGAGAAAATTAAATCCCTGTCAATCATTCAAAAATTTAAAACGTGATTTCAATGTCAAAAATAAATAAAATTCAAATATTCAAAGTTCATGATATAAATTTTATTGTAATTATAGCGCTAAAATTATTTAGCTACTCATAATATTGAAATTAAACAAATAACACTGAAAAGACATTACCAGTGAATGACGAAATGTGATTAATTTCCTAATTTTCGTTCAACGATTGGTGAATTAATGCACCACAAATCTGGAATATGCCATCCTCTGTAAGGAATGAAGTCCCTATACATGTAAATGCATTTTAAATAATGTATTTTGGAATCCTTTTCTCCACCTTTCCCAATAAAAAATCTGAACTCCACATTTTTACTTTCTCCTTCAATTTATTCGTCAAATAAGAAAAAAAAAGGAATAAAAGCTACGGTCCAAATCCGATTAATTGAATGCATTTACCTAAATAAATGCATGCAAGCACAAATTATATAACCAAAGTCACATACACACCATTTGGTACAGAAATTATTCTATTTCTACGTACATTCATTGCTTCAAATTAATCAAATTTCATGTTCATGAATTTATTTGATTGTTCTTATGAGTTGTAGATTTAAAATGAATTCGCCTCTCAACTATTTAAATTGTTTTCACAAATTGGTTTTTGTTACATTTCAAGCATCAACTATTTAGCTCTCGCACATCATGGAATCAAAAGCTATAAGAGATTAACGGCGTATGAAAATGAATAGTCCATTGAAGTGACTGTTGTTCGAAAAGGTTTGGTCGAATCTTATTCCAACAGCAATGGAAAATTTGATCTTTTGAAACTCATCCTAATTGACAAGGAGGTAATATATCTACCACGATAACCCTTATATTTAATATTTCTGAATTCATCTTCGAGGTCCAAATTCTTTATGGCATAAATATTCACCATCCTACAGCAGTTTGAAGTAAAGTACATGAACAAAAAAATTGCAGAAACAGGAGCAAGCTGAACAAAATGAAGCATAAAAGGAAGGAACAAAATTTGAGATATATATAATCTAACTTTGCATAAAAAGATTTTCAATTATCATTTTACCTATCTTTTGCTCGAGATCCTGCTTGTCCTTATCTTTCTTCCTTTGAATTTCATTTGTGATATGATCAGTCTCTGCCTACAACAAGCCGTGGACATATCATTAGACAAAGACACACCATGGATATAGAAGACCCAAAAACTTATGGAAGCATGAGTAGACCTTCTTTTTCTTAGTTTCCTCCTCTTTAGCATCCAAAAACTACTGTGGAACACCACTCACATTTTTCTGTGCACTCAGAAGTAGCGACCAAAGCTCTTTCATAAACTTCCTAGTATTTCTTTCCATTAAAACGGTAAGTTGAATTTGAACCTCATTCCCATTAACTTCTTGCACCCAATCGTATTCACGACAACTGTTAGGAAAGATCTTTTATCCTACTAATCTTATAACTTAGGTTATGGTGAATGAATATTTGCTCTTGATATGGTCCAAATATTTATTATACAATGGATTTTTTTAATTTAGTTTTTATGGTAATGGAGTGATGATTATGTGGTATATTCATGTTCGAGTTTATTCAATTTTGTATATTAGAAGTAACATAGTATTTTATTTCTCTACAAGGATATAAAATTCAAGCCATGCTATTCAATGATGCAATTCAAAAATTTAATGCTGTAATTGAAAAGGGAAAATCTTACATTATACGAAATGGAAACGTAAGACCTGTCAACGGGAAGTATCGAAATGTGAACGTTGAAATCGAATTGTCTTTCACAATTACAACGGAGGTAGAAGAGATTAAAGAACGTATATGCTATAAGATGTCAAAATCTTTTATCCAATTCAATGACGTACAAAATTTTGCTAGCGGAGATATCAAGATTGGTAATTATACTTTTTAGTCAATTGCATTATTTACAATCATGTTCGGAGAGTTTTACTAAGTATTAGTTCAAAAATTCAAAAAAATCTTCCCACATTTTATAATGAATTCATTTTTTTAATGATAGCTATTTTATGAAATGAAAAAAAAAAAAAAAAAAAACTCCACATGAGATTAGTAAAAGTATTGGTGTAGAAAATACTGATGCATACGGTTGTTCACTGGCTAATGAATTATTTTTTGTTCAATTTTTTGTCTTTGTTTTCAGATATTATAGGATTGGTATTCAAAGTAAAACCTGCATTCGTCATCAACATTAAGAGGCCAATTGAAAGAACAACGAAGTAACAGGAAGTGATTCTCCTAGATAATGGGTAAACATCATCCATAAAATCAAACAAATTTTGTTAATGAAATAGAAAGAAGATAAACTTTATAATATTATTTGCTCAACAATTTTACTCTCAGTATAGGTGTAATATAATGAAATTATATTTGTGGGGAGATTTGGCTGACAATGAGGGAAAGTTTATAGAAGACAATGTTCATGGTCATACTTTGTAATTACTTTATTATCATTTTAAAACGAACTCTATGCTAAAATCATTAATCTATGCCATGTTCTTACCATTGTCTATTGGACAGGTGAACTAAACATCTCAACTTCAAATGTTAGTGTCATTGAGATCAATCCACAACTTGAAGAAACTATTGCTATTAAAAATAGGTGAGCATGATTTCTTCATTCGTCATGATTATATTTACATTTCTACTATCTCCAGATAGATTTTCTGATAGCTGAATTTCTTTTTACTGCACTAAAAAATTGCTATGTGGTGGAGGACTGTACAAGCTGTTGGGGCACACAAAGAGGATGATGGATGTTGTTATCGTAAAATTAGATGACATTGTTACAAATAGTGTGACTAAATTGTATTGTACTTTTATAGGCAAGATTATAAAGGTTTAAAACAAGAACAATCCATGGTATGAAATATGTAATGGGTGCGGTGCAAGAGTTTACCCAAAGGCGGATATATTTGCTTAGGTTAATAGTTTCAGATGGTAATCAAGAAGTGTATGTCACAATCATTGATGCTGCCGAGTCTTTCATAGGATGTACTGTGATCGAATATGCTGAGGCTCTTTTCAAGGTAAAAGTATAGTTTACATTTTGTGTTTTCAACGTATCATATCACTTCTAACTAAAATTAGGCCACTATCTCATCTTTCTAAAATATATCTTCGTTTATTATCCTCATACTAACAAAAAGGAACTGTGTGAATATTGCAAGAAGCTCATGTTGTCGGAAGATAAAGAGTTCAAATTCTTGGCGAAGATGGATGTGAAGAAAAGAGACGAAAGTGCACGGAAGAAATTGATTGTCGAAGAAGTTCACAAGGTGGATACAAATGAGATAAATGCATGAAGCCATCCAAGCAAGAAACTAAAAATAGAAGATTGAATATTAATTTAGATTAGAGAGACACATAGTATTATTTTTGTTTAAGACAAAACACCTGTTATTTTATCGTTTGTTCCTTAATGAAATTATAATTTAATATGAGAAAGTTTATGTTATATTTAAAATAAATTTGCCGCATCATTAAAAAACAAAACACAACAAAATAAATGAACAAAACATCGGAGATTTATTTTAAACTCATATGAATGAATAATCTCGAAACTAAATAGGTGTTTTGATTAATATTCAACTTCGCAATTATTATTGCAAAAGAAACTGGACACACATGCTATATGTACACGTGGTCTTATGGAATTAATTTAGACAAAATGATGTATACATCAACTTGATGAATGAATTTATACCGTAGATTAATACAATAATTCTTGAAAACAAAATAAAATAAATGCACAATAGTTTGGAGAATTTATTTAGACATCACATAATGATAATCTCATGTTATTTTACTAGAGGATCTTCATTGTTTGGTTCTTTAGGTAAAGAGCAATTTAGATAGAGTATGCACTTCATTATATATGTGATGAATACATTGTAACAAGTGCAAATGACACCGCCTTCTTGCAATCCAATATATGTTTGCATTTTGACCATGTAGTCAGTACAAGGAACAACTCAATTTTTTTATATTTCATTTCCATGCTTGATGAATGTGTTAGGTGATTCTTATTTATTGAACTCGATAAATTTTACATGACCTTATGTTCATGGAATTTTATTCTCAGTTTGTCAGTATAAAAGAATCATTGTAAATGTAATGACAAGTACATACAACATGTGTATGTTCTTTACGCTAACAAGGCACTTGTAAAATGTGTAGTTTACTATTTCCTTAATAGAATTTTTATCGAGGCATTGATTTTGTGGTACCTTGACTTAACTGGCACTTTAAATGTCTGAAGTTGCTTTCTGTCATGTATAATAGGTTGCACTTCTTGCTGCAGTGTAAGAAGGGGTTTGAAAGTTTTATCTGCAACAGGAGCTGGGGCAATAGCTGATCCAACAAGAATACATGTTTCCGACTTGAGAGAGTCAACCAATGATCCATTATCTTGAGCAGTAATGATTTTAACTTGTGCTTTTATGTTCATGTTCGAGATACATTACCATTCATCTTCATGTTCAATTTAATCAACACTGTTTTCTCAAAACTAGCAAACAATGCAAAATCATTAGAAAATATAATACAAAGAGCAATTCTTTCCACTACAAATGAAAACGTTGATCTAATAAATGAAAGTATGATGGATCTTTTCCCAGGTGAATCTAAAAAGTTTCTCAGTTATGATGTAGCAGTAGATGACACAAATAATTACTATCAACCAGAGTTTCTCAACACATTACTTCCAAATGAAGCCACCTCATCGATTACCGTTGAAAATAAATTGTCCCATAATGCTCTTGAGGAATCTAGATCCTTCAAATGGTCTCTGCAATGTGAGTAGAATGGTTTGTCGTCAATTCAGTATACTCCATGCTGAACTAACTACTGGACAACACACTGGCAAACATGTATTCATTCCGCGTATACCGTTGAGTCCTACAAATGATGAAGGATATCCGTTCAAATTCATACGGAAACATTTTCCTGTTCGTCTCTATTTTGCAATGACAATTAACAAGGCCTAAGGACAAACAATACCTCATGTCGGAATATATCTTCTACAACATGTATTTTTGCATGGACAGTTATACGTTGCACTTTCAAGGGGAATTTCTATGGCAACTACAAAGGTTCTAGTTAAGTCAAATACTCCTAATCATACAAAAAATATAGTGGATAAAGACATTCTCATTAATTAAAATGTTCATTTCACACAATTTTTTTAAACTGTTTTTTAAGTACATGCATCTTCATATATTACTTTTACAATACTTATAAACATCAACGGGTTTAGGATCGTACTACAAGTATGTATATATATATATATATATATATATATATATATATATATATATATATATAACACATGAATTTTTTTTAACAAAATTCTTATCTTACAACAAAAAAATAAAGTAGGCTGAGGACCTGATTTGCCAATAGTGTGCCACACTCTCCCACGACATCCGTCCTTGCTTATAATGCATTTCAGAATAACGTGCAACGCACGTTAACCTTTGACTAGTATATATGAAATATGAGTTTAGTTTTTGTGGAAACAATACTTTTTAACCTTTTTTATCAAATAATTACTACTAAATTTAAGTAAAAATGAAATGTAAAAACAACCTAACTTCTAAAAGTATTAAATATGGTAATTTAATTTCCTCCACCAAACACACCCTTCCTATACGTTCGACAATCTTCAAAATTACCAATTGTTGTCCTTTCATGTTCTGGAAATATTGATTCACACATGAATTTCCCCACCAAAAAAAAATCTCGAAGATTAACAAAAAGCAATATTGTAACCTATTGTTTTATTCAATATATTGATTTCAAGATCGTCGTTTTGCCGTGATTATGACTCCGTATTCTACATAAAAACCTTAACCATAGATGACTACAACAAACCACAATGAAAATTGTAAACCACTGTTGTTGTTGAAGTTGCAGTTCTAGATTCAGACCGACAATGGTATCACCAACTCGCAAATCAAATTTGTTTTCGAACAAGAATAAGCAAAAAATTGAAAACACACTCCTTTCCACATATTCAGATCTTCATTTATCTATGGGGTTAGTATGGTTGCAGCAAAAGATTGATATTAAGCCTATTGTGACTGCCCCAAAACGCTAATGGGGTACTTTTAGTAATAATTGGTCAAACAACCACTTCCACACCAGCCAAAAATATTTGCCATTCATCACAATGACCTTTTGTTGATTAAAAGACAAGAATACCCTTTAAGTTACAAAGTAATAATCAAACACTTCTCACTTAAAATTTCAAAATTAAGCCACTTTCTTTATGTGTTTACTCCAACATAGTTAAAAACTCTTTCATTTTTCACCTGTTTCAACCTTAAAATCTCATAAATTTATCAAACGCTAACAAAAATATTTCGTTTATATCCAACACTTCGAACCGTTAAGTATATTTACATACATTTAATTTCGTTTTCGTTAAATTAATATATTTTTTAAATCGTTAAATTTTATTTCGACAAATGTTATAGCATACGTAAATAATTTTATAAAAAAATGGGGAATAATATTAGGGCTAACGACCCTTCCATCCCTTGACAGACGGTCTGATCGCTCTCTCTCTCTCTCTCTCTCTCTCTCTCTCTCTCTCTCTCTCTCTCTCTCTCTCTCTGATTAATTCCTTATATTTAATCTAAATTTTTTTCTAATATTTTGATTCATAGTGCAAATATGGCATTAGCATGTCTCCCGATTTGTTACTTTAGTGAATTTCAAAGGAATGAAAATGGTCAATGAGAATGGAAATGGAAGAGTAAAGAAGATGGGGTTACTGGAATTTTGATTATCTTCGAGAACATCGTTTTACGAAAATGTACCATGATATACAAAACCTGCTCAACATCGATCCCTCTCAATACGATATCGAATTGAGATTTTTATTTCACAAGTATTCAACCATTTCGATTCCACCTGTGAAAATTACTTCTAAAGTGCAAATGAAGCTGCTAATTAAATTGAACCAAGACAGTAAGTCGACTCTTGTTTGCATAATTTTATTGAGGAAGAATGTCCCCGTGAGTGAACACGAAGATTCTGATGGAGAGGATCATAATGTAAATGATTTTTGGGATATAGTGAAGATAACTCGTTAGGATAATGTAGTTATTCTCGAGACATTGCTACTCACCATGATCTCACTATTACAATCAGAATTCATGAGGTAGTTCAAGAAAATGAAGATGAAATGCGATTTGCAAATCAGGATTTGATTGCTTTATCTAGTTAGAGACATAAGTGAGGTAGGTTCATAGGTTGGGTCGAGTATACAGTCTTCTAATTGTGATCATATGGTTTTCAATGATGAAGATTTGCATTTCGATCGACCGCTTGACACGAAAAGAGATTTGTAGAAAGTTGTGTACCAGATTGCAATGAAACATAACTTTGAGTTTAAAGTAAAGAAATCAAGCAAGTCTACATACACAATTATTTGTATGGACAACAATTGCGGTTGGCGTTTGAAAGCGACGAAGATGAACACAAAATGAATTCTTTATAGTTATATTGTTCAATGATATACAAATCAACTAATCACATATGCATGGATTAATAGAAGGGCAACAAATCTTCAGGTGACATACGAAATAAATCTGTAACACGTATATAATTTACACAGTGAAGATCATGTTGGAAAATTAGAAATTGGTTGTGACCAATTTAAGTGATTGTTTAAGTGGAATTTTTTGTTTGGTGAATGAGAAATTAAGCCAAACTTAAAATGTTTGAAATTGTTGGAAATTGTATAGAATATTGTAGAATATTCTAGAGAATGAGTAGATGAAAATATGAGTCTTTTCATATGGATCATGACTCTTGGTATTATTTTTCAATAATGGTCTCTTTATGTAGAGATGTAATTGTGTCTCTTTATGGAGAGATTTAAATTCCAAGAGATGTGTCTCTGGGTATGGATGTTCCAATTACTATATATATAGATTCTCATGTGTTTGGATTAACAACAAGAAAGAGGAACAATTCATTTGATAATTCCATATCATTCCATTCCTTATTTTACTTTAGTTTTACATAAACCACTTTATAGAAGTGATTATTTATTGTATCAAAAATCATGGTTATGGTAGAGAGGGAACTCCGTTCGAGTTCGTTGGTTTAAGTCATTTGGAGTGCTCCTATGGATAGACGTGGTTGTTGTATCTTGGGAGATGATTGTCGAGAAACCGTTAGCACCGATGCGGGGCAAATTCATTTTAAGGACAAAATGTCAAACACTTGCCTCGACCGATCGCATCACTTACATCTCATCTTTCTTCTTTCTGATTTCATTCTAATTTAATATTCAGATTTCGGAAAGTAACTAATATTCTTTTGATTTCATGCAATGTTTGAATTAAAGAATGACACGCGTTCAAGATTGGAAAGTAATGAATCCATATTCATATATTGGAAGTCGGTAATCACTATTTTATCTTCTCAAATCAGATTTCGGTAAATCGAATGATATTTCGATTTCACGGTATGTTCTTGATTAATATAATATGCACATTATCGGTGTAATATCTCTAACAATCTTAAGACGAATTTTTGAGGTGTGTGTTATAAGTGAAATTAATCAGAGGTTTTGGTTGCTTTATGCAAGTATATAATTATATGCATAAAAAGCTATGTGGTTGGCAATGTAAAATGACAGAACATGGCCTTTTAAATTTGTTTCAATTCCATGTTTCCATAACATAAAATAATTGTGCATTAAGGTAGTTAATTTCACGTCTATTCAGCAATTGAAATGAAGAATTTGTAATGGCAAATAGTGGTTGCTGGTGAAATATAATTAAATGCATATATTGATGTAATCGTTATGTCATTTTCAATGGAATAATGAAAGATAAGAAAATGTCAATTGCCTGAGATTTTTCTGTCCATTATATACATGAAGGGGTTCTTCCTTTATTACCCTAACCATCAAGTCTATTTATATAAAGATGGAAATACAATGACCCTGTTATTATAATGATTTTATGAATGGTTATAGGACAAGTTTCCTTGTCGGTTCATTTGAATAAAATATGTGCATGTCTTTTGAGAAGTTCATAATTAATGGTTCTATGGTTGAGTAGTCATATATGTATGGCTACAAGTACATGTAGTTGCTTGGTGTGCAATCAAATTTTGTGCAGTAAAATTCTTGCAAGAATTTCTGATTGAATTATCATGATGGAAAGATACTAGTGACCAATTTCTAGTGTGAAAAATTGTGTTTATTCAGGTTATTCTCTATAACATGAATTGCTAAGTATATAGGTATGTGATAAATCTAAAGTGTTAGATTTATGTGAAGAAAGTATATGAACTTTCATAACTATTCTTTTGATCGGAATATGGTAAAATTAGTTGGTTGAAATTTCATATCTTATTGAAATTATGCTAAATTTTTAATGATAATAGCCTCAATTAAATCTATGAAATTAAATGAGGTGATTTACGCAAAACTATATGTGCATGAGAATATGACAAAATGCGATTCGTTGTAATTGTATTAAGTGGAAATTTTGATAATGAGATTTAAGCCACTTAATTACTTGGAATTGGTAGAATATTATGAAATATTCTAAAATCGATTTAGATGGAAAGATATGTCTTTTCATATGAAAAATCATGATCTTAGTATGATTAATTTTCAATTGGTGTATCTTTTCATAGCGATTTATTCAAATAGGCGTGTCCTCTCGTTGGGTTGTGTCTTTTGAAAACACAAATATGAACCGATGGATGATTCGTTCATTAAATTTGAACATGGTAAATAAGTATTATTTAACATGAAATAATACTATCTTGTGAAATGTCACAAATGTGACATGTTGCATATGTTGGGAGAAGTTGCAATCCTTGTGAATCAAGATGTTTAGTCTTCTTCATTGTTGAATTCGATTTCAATCGTGGAACCAATTAAATTGGTATATGTTTGAGAGCATTGTTGGTCTATGCGATGACCTTAATTAAATTTGGATGATCAAATTAAAAGAAAGTTGGATTGAAGTATAATTTATAAATTGTGGGTTGACGACCACTATTTTGAAAGTATTTAAACTTTCACGAAGCATTCGATATGGACATTATCTATTCGATAAATGAGTTGAACTACGAAAGAGTTGATGAACTCTAAGTTCAAATGAACCCAAAAATGTGGGGGTTAATATCAATCCTTGCGAACTTATATGAAAAGTTCAAAATTTGTGGATGCAACATTATTAGTTGCACATGCATTCTTAATTGAAGAATTGTGAGAGTAACTTATGTTTAAAAGTTACAATTTTCTATACCTTATAATCATAGAAATATATATATGAAGGTGAAAAGGTAGAAAATCCTTATATTAATTATAAGAATGATATAGACTAAGTTGAAAGTGGATGAAATGGGATAAAAGACGATTACGTCGTTTGTTTGGATACGCAAGATCAATTAGAATATTTGAAAAATATTCAAAAAAGTTGAAATGAATTGTAGTACTTCAATAATGGTATTGAACACCCATGTTTCTGAAATCCACTAGTGAAAAGTAATTGACTAGTGTAGTGCGTGATAGAAATCCTCTAACATTGTTATTTGGAATTTATAAAGTTTTAGATAAAGCTAGTTAGAAGCATGTAGTTTCATGAGAGGATTTCTTAGTGGTGACATGTTGTATCTATTAAATCAATTGATCGTTGGCTAGTTATATTTGATGACATACTAAGTCACATGTAATGGTAAGTCTAGACGTAGACATAATACCTGTTAAGCAGTCGATCTCAATGGTGTAAATTCGTGGTACCTTTAAGAGATTTACCGAGAGATCAAGAATATTGCATATCAAGAGGAATGAGATTAAAGCCTACTAAGTAAGAGCCTTTGTAATGGTAACCCTACCTTATTGACTAGAGATCCCAAGATCTTGGTTCAAAGGAACAACTAAATTATGAAGATTCCATGAAGCACTTAGGAAATTATTCCTACTCATTCCTATGATAATTACAGTGCTTTATGCAAAGTGTGAGGTTAAGCTATGCTTTTAATGATTCCTATATATCTTGATTAAGTCAAGTAGAGTAAGATAAGATACTCTTAATAGGAGGTCACCTATGTAAGTGTGAAGTAGGGTCACTTCAATGAGAATTGTTTGAGGCTAAAATTCTCTAAACACTTATGAAACCAAGAGTGATCTGGGCTAAAATGGACACAATCATGAGAACCATGAACGGTTTAGGAAAGATATTGTGTGAGTACTGTTGTCTTGACTTACACCAACGGTTGAATGGTTCAAGATATCACGTTCACCAATTAGCCAGTAAGTCCGATAGTATTTTACTAAGGGATGTTCAAAGCCAAAAGCTACCTTCTCTGATGCAGTGTTTTCTGCCCTCTCTCTACTAGTGTTTGTATAGTCATTTGCATTAATTTTCATTCATGTGGGGGATTGTTGAAAAATTCGAAATTGGTTGTGACCAATTTAAGTGATTGTTTAAGTGGAATTTTTTGTTTGGTGAATGAGAAATTAAGCCAAACTTAAAATGCCTGAAATTGTTGAAAATTGTATAGAATATTGTAGAATATTCTATAGAATGAGTGGGTGAAAGATGAGTCTTTTCATATGGATCATGACTCTTGGCATTATTAAGTGGTAATTACATGTAACCCTACTTTTCAAGATTCAAATTCATAAATCAGATTTCAAGTTTTAATTTTCAAAAATCAGATATTTTATATATAGATACAGATTTTTTATATTTAATTAAATATTAATAATAATATTATAAAAATTAATATATACATACACCCCACCCCATCCCTAAATTAATTTCAAACCCTAAATTCACACAGTCTCTCACTCCTCTCTCGCTCTCTCCGTCTCTCCCTCACCGCTACCACTGCGCCGCCACCATGCCCACCGAAAACCGTCTCTTCTCCTTCACTCTCCCCTCAGCCTGAGGTGAAACAATCACCGCCAGATGGTGATGCACTTATATTTGTCTTCCGATGAGATCTGCAGAACATGATCGAGGAATATTATGGAATTTTCAGGCGAGATGATGCGGCTTTTTGCTACTATTGTGTTGCCCGAGAAGAGGAAGAGTATGTTGAACCATGTGTGGCAGGTGGGCCCCTCTTTGACGGCGGGAATGCCTTACAAGCATGAATTTCAGCCGGCGAATTTGAACCAAGAAAATGCAAATTTCTACTGTATTTTTTTACTTATACCAGTTCATTCTTGCTTTAGATTTTGAGTTTGGTTGAAAGAATTGAAGAAAATTCAAATTCTGGGCAATTTTACAATTGATCTAATTTTGCCATGGATCACAATTTCATTCCTGTTTTCATTTTTGTCCAGTACACTGAATTTCAGAGCATTTAAAACTTCTTGTCGAGAGAAATCTTTGTTTTGCGGTGGTTATTCAATGATTTTGTTGGCGGTGGTTGTGTTTGCGGGGGTGGCGTTTTTGTGGATCTAATAATTTGCTGTGGTGGTGGTGCCGGCGTTGAGGTGATGTTTTTTATTTTTATTTTTATGGTGGTGATGCGATGCAGGCAATGGTCTGGTGGTGTGGTGTGGTGAGGTGCGGGCACCAATTGTTTGAATTTGTGTTGTGTTTCGTGACCAACTGGGACCGCATAATGGACTAATTGTGACAGCATAATGAATTAACTGTGACTTTAAAATTCGACAATTTGTGACTAAATATTAATCTAAGTCATGTGCAAATTTTTTTTGTAATCTGTGCTGTGATCATTTGAAAATAACCCGTGACTATGAACAAAATTCTGAGTTGTGACTTGAGCTGTGACTTGTGACTTGAGTTGTGACCTGGACTGTGACTTGTGACCTGAGTTGTGACCTGGGCTGTGACTTGTGAATTGGACTGTGACCTGAGTTGTGACCTGGACTGTGACTTGTGACCTGAGTCGTCGGAATCGGAGCAGTCGTCGAAACGGTCACGGGAATCGGAACAGTCGCGGGAAAGGTGGCCGAGCAGTCGCCGGTATCGGAACGGTCGCCGGAGAGGTCGCCGGAATAGTCACCGAAGCGGTGGGGGTGGTGGGGGTGGGGGTGGGTTATATATATATATATATATATATATATATATATATATATATATATATATATATATTTATTTATTTATTTATTTATTTATTTATTTTTATCTATATATTTATATATATAAATAAATATTTATATATTTGTGTATGTATAGGTCAAAATTTCTGATTTTTGAAATGTGAAAATTGTTTTGTTATTTTTGAAATAGGGTAAAGTTAAAGTAGGAAAACTGAATTTTCCCCCATTATTTTTCAATAATAGTCTCTTTATGTAGAGATGTAATTGTACCTCTTTATGGAGAGATTTAAATTTCAAGAGATGAGTCTCTTGGTATGGATGTTCCAACTACTATATATATATATAGATCTCCATGTGTTTGGATTAACAACAAGAAAGAGGAACAATTCAATTGATAATTTCATATCATTCCATTCCATGTTTTACTTTAGTTTTGTATAAACCACTTTGTAGAAGTGATTATTTTTTGCATAAAAAATCATGGTTATGGTAGAGAGGGAACTCCGTTCGAATTCGTTGGTCTAAGTCATTTGGAGTGCTCCTATGGCTAGACGTGGTCATTGTATCTTGGGAGATGATCGTCGAGAAATCATTAGCACCGATGCGGGGCAAATTCATCTTAAGGACAAAGTGTCAAACACTTGCCTCGATCGATCGCATCACTTACATCTCATCTTTCTTCTTTCTGATTTCATTCTAATTTAATATTCAGATTTCGGAAAGTAACTGATATTCTTTTGATTTCATACAAGGTTTGAATTAACGAATGACGAGCGTTTAAGATTGGAAAGTGATGAATCCATATTCATATATTGGAAGTCTGTAATCACTATGTTGTCTTCTCAAATCGGATTTCGGTAAATCGAATGATATTTCGATTTCACGGTATGTTCTTGATTAATATAATATGCACATTATCGGTGTAATATCTCCAACAGATCATATAGCCGCATAACGACATTACAATAACGTAATATTCCAACACTATTATACAGAAGACAGAACGTTACATTATACAAATGAATGGGATTTTTTTTTTTGCAAGAAGACAGAAAATCAACAACATGTTCCAGCTTGCTACTGTAAAATTAAGCAACGGGATAAATTCTACACATGAAGTAATATCATAATTTTCAATTGAAAACATGTATGTAATATTTCAGTATGTAAGGCGAATTCTAATAGACAAGAAAACCCATAGAGTATGGAAATTGATTCATAAATGTACTCACCAACAATCAAAAGATGTCGACAGTTGTAGGGAATGAGAAATTCATGAATCAGCCTGGACTCGGGTAAGCTTATGTATGATACACATCTTAAATTTGAAATTCCTATGATTTGGAAAGAGACATTAAATGCAAATGTGACGTATGCTTATTTTTTAAAAAATTAGTTACAAGAAGTGGATTGGAGTCAAATTTTAGAAGGTAGTATATATAAAGGGTGATGCTACATGTACCCACAAACTTTCACACAATCTTTTACACCCCCCTCACATGGAGGGTGGCCCACGATTATTTTATTATGTGTGGACCCCCCTCCATGTGAGGGAGGTGTAAAAAATTGTGTGAAAATTTGTGTACACATAGCATTATTCATATATAAATCAGTGTTCTAAAAAGTGTAAAGCGTGGCTATGTGTGAAGACGAAACTTCAAGTTTTACGAGTTTAAACGAGTCTAAGCGACGTCTAGATGTAAAAAAACTTTTTCTTATTTTTAATTTTTAATCATTTAATAATCATTTAATAATTAAAACAATATATATAAAACATCTAAAATTATAAAATACTATATTTACTTTATAATTCATATTATTAGTCAATTATATAATTTTTAAAATTTCGAAATGCAAAAACTAAATTATTTTTTGTAATTTTAATTTTCAACTAGACAAGTCCTATTTAATAGATTTATAGAAACTTCATATATACTTTCGAAATTTTAAACAAAATAGTGAGTTTCAAGATTGTCATTACAAATGTAGATAGCATCGTAGCTTAATTTGATTTAATTATTTATCGAATAAAGTAGTTTTTAATTTTTGCACCGATAAAATCTTTTAAAAACTTGAAAGTAAAATCAAATGAAAAGTTTTCTAAAAAATGAAATAAAATAAAATCAAATCAAATAAAAGACTTTCGAAAAAATAAAAAATTGAATAAAGCGCGTGGAAGATGAAAGAGAGGAGGAAAAAATTTCAGAGTTTTAGGAATTGAAAAAAAAAATATCAATTTGCGAAATCGAGACGTTTTGCCCAAGTTTCAAGCTTAGGTGATGCCTAAGCACCGTCTAGGCGAATTTTTTAGAACACTGATATAAATATAATTTACATAAAATATAGTAAATTCAATATATATTTCATACATTAGTATTTCGTGAGATATTTTATTATAAGAAGGCAAATACGATTTTTCCGTTAATTCTCTTTCAATTTTGATTAACATCCAACCCCATCCAATTTCCAGGTCCAATTAGAATTTCAATGACATCCCAATTTCAAGGCCCAATTAAAGTAATATTTGTCACCAATGCCTCACTTTTTCCAAATGATACAATTTAGTCCTTTAGCCCATTCAATTGTACAACCCATGTTTTCTTCAATTCAATTTAAGCCCTTCAATTTTCAAAGTGTGGAATTTGATCCCCAAATTTTCCATCCAATGGCCAATTGATCATTCTTTCTTTTCCAATTACTTATAAACGAGTCAAACACTGAAACAAACAAAAGTTATTCCAAGTTAAGTAGAAATCAACACTTTGACTACATAAAAGCTTGATAATATGGCACAGATAAGTGCACAAAACGCACTTATCAAACATTCTCAAACTAAAACCTTTATTTGTTCTCTAATAAAACAAAACAAAACAAAACATAGGCCAAAACCATATTACTAACCGAAGCAAATCACAAATAACAGATTAAATGAACTTTCTCGTTGCTAGGCATTGATTTTCTGTTTCAAGAGTTCAAAATAAATATTAGTGATATCATATAAAATTTAAATATTTGCAAAGAACTCACATCAAGAAGAATTCTAATTTCCTAACTTTTAGAAAAACTATCTAATAGAGCATGCATCATTGTAAAAATCATGTAGTTAGAAAAAGATAAGTCTTTCAAATTGGCTTGGAGATTGAAATCTAGGTGTAACCTTAAGAATGCATATCACATCAATGTAAACTCAATATAATGCTAGGATGTTGACGATGATCTCAAGTAATTGAACTGAATAACTAAACATGCCTTACTTAATGATGTGAGTCTTAAAATACTATCTGAAATGTATTAAAAACTATTGAAATGCACGATTTCCTAAATATGGCCCTAAAATACTAATCTAATCCTTAAAAATACGTGTAATGCAATAATTAATCAAAATAAGTGAAAATTGATAGAAAAATGGGTTGACTTCCATTATGTTCTTGGTTTATAATCCTAGGTTCGACTTTTGCACAAGTGTTTCATGGAACTTTGAATATGGCTTGGAGGTCTTGCTTAGTTTGCTCAATTTGACTTTGTTCTATATTGTAATTTTCCTCCAAATTTTAATATTGCCCTTCTCCATGTAGTATGGCTTTTCCACATCACATGTTTCGAACTCAACAATGTACATTTCAATTTCCTCATAAGGTTTAATTACAAACTCAAATTTTGAACGAACGATAAAGTCGAGAGATTGCATGCTAATTTCCTCTTCTTTGAATTGTACTAATTCTTTTTGACTCCTTATGATTAACTTCTCAATCTTTTCATGCTCATCTTCTTTAATTAAAACTTTCTTGGGTTCAACGTCCGTATCCAAAACTTTTGGAAAATAAATAATGACATGTTCATGGAAAGTCTTCTACTCTTAATGTATTTGTTGGAAGTCCGGTGGACGTGTTTCCCTTAATTGGTGCCCATTCACATTCTACTTTTATATCTGGTAGTCTCTATCCTATAATGAAATCTCCCACAAGTATATCCCCTTCATCAATTTTTTTAGCTGTCATTGTTGTTGCTTTATGATGAAGTCACATACGAGTTTTTTTTTTTTTTAAATCAACCACAGTCATTTCTTGTCCTAAAATGAGAGAAAAACAAAAACAAACTAAAATGAAAAAATAAATAAAAATAAAAACACAAAAATAAAAGTAGAAATTCGAATTAGTGCTAAAATAATTTGAACCCAAACTAAAGTAACAATCTCCGACAACGAAACCAAAAAACTTTTCATGAGAATATTTGTTTAGTTTGAAATACTGCAAGTGCACAATTCGTTAACAAATAGTAAAATAGATTTTGAGTCCAAGTATCGTTCCAATAAAGATGATTTTAATTCAAATTTAAACTAATTTAGCCTTAACCGAAACAATAGAAATTTGTAATTTTTTTTATAACTAAATTGATACTCTACTTATTAATACAAGACCCAACTTAACTAAAACAAATGTAAGATTTTAAATAAATACAAGTTTTATAAAAATATGATTATGAAAAGCTTACTAGAATCCCAAATCCCCTTGTATCAATCCTCTTTAATACCTAAACCTTATAATTTGACAATAAGATTCAATTATAAATATCAATATTTCTAAATTGTTTAACAATCTCTCTCAAGTAGAATAAGACATATTCTTATATGTGATACGACTATATTTCTATGACGAATGTGAATATATAAAAATTCATTAAGAATTTATGAATATTTAAAGATAACGTAAAACATGATGATATATTTCTATCCCCCATCGAATTCTACGACAATAGACATTATGTTTAACTTATTTTTAATCTTTGGAAGGTAAAATAAACCACAATATTCATACTACTACTGCGTATATATTTGTAGAGAAAATTATATCCATGTCAAACCTGCTTTGAATGTAAAAAATAAATAAAATTCAAAAATCAAAGGTTCACGATGTAAGTTTCTTTGTAATCCTAGCACTGAAATTATTTAGCTACTCATAATATTTAGAATAAACAAAAAAAACTGAAAAGATATCACTGATGAATGACGAAACGTTGTTAATTTCCCAATTTTCATTCAAATATTGGTGAATTAATGCACCACAAATCTAGAATGTGCCGTCCTATGTAATTCGTGTCGTCTATGCGTAAGTATTTTAGTTTGAGTAATGCTATTAATCTCCAATGGGGTTATAAAGTGTTAATGTGACATTAAATGATATGTGAAATTAAATAAGTCATTTAATTTCACATTTCATTTAATCTATCATTTGAGCCACCTAGACTGTGTTTGTAATCCCAATGGGGATGAATAACATTACTCTTTTAGTTTACCTGAGCCGTCCCCTCATCTCCCATTCTGTCTCTGTATGTGCGTATATATATATCAACGTTGCAGATCCGTCGAATTAGTTTCTATTTCCCATAGGAATTCCATTTTCTTTCTTTTTTTTTTTGGGAAATTTCAAATCTACGAGATTAAATTAGACTCATTTCAAAATTAAGAAATAAATTTTATTATTTCAAAAATCAAATATTAATTAAATTTTATTTATGAAACATTTAATTAAAAATATATTTAATTAATTAAATATATTAAGATCACAATTCTATATCATTGTTCATAGATTATCGAATTAATTGGTCACAAATTATTTTTCGATCACAAATTAGAAATTTTATGTCCCAAATTATTTCATGGCCACAAATAAAAATTTTTATAGGTCACATTTATTCATCAATCACACATCAAAAAATTATAAAGCACAATTAAATATATTATATACAATTTTGTCACAAATTCTCAAATTAATTGACACAAATTATTTTTCGATCACAAATCAAAAATTTTACAAATCACAATTTATTTATCGATCACATATTATCAATTTTGTAAGTCACAACTCAAATTTTTAGGTCACATATTACTTATTTGATCACAAATTATCTAATTAATTTATGACGAATTATTTCTCAGTAGTCACGAATCAAAAATTTTGTAGGGCAAAAATTATTTCACGGTCACTAATCAAAAACTTTATAGGTTGCAATTTATTTATTGGTCACAAATTTTAAAAAAATATAGGTCAAAATTTATTTATTTGTCATAAATAACAAATTTTATAAGTCACGATTCAAAATTTTAAGTCACATATTATTTATTGGTCACATTGGTTACAAAATACCAAATTCAATGGTTACATCATTTATTGCTCACAATGAACAAAATAATTGGTCACCCACCCCACACCGTCCTGCCCATAATCGCCGCCCCACCGCCACGACCACCACCATCATAACCAACACCACTTTATCGCCGCCATTTCCACCGCCGCCTAAGAACCTAAGAAGCCGACCTCGCCACACTGCAACCACCACTTCACAATCTGAAATTCACAAACAGAAATAGAAACCAAAAATTTGGCATTACCACCACACACATCGTTGTTGATCCCATTCCACAATTACCAGCTCCAACCACCACCATCACCACCTCTACTTACAACTCCAACCAACCACAACTGCACCACCACTGCCTATACCAGTAACCACCACCAACGCTTGCTCAATTCACCATCTCTTCCACCTCTACCACACCACACCACACCAACAAAATCCCCAAACCCGCTACCGCCATCTGCACTTTCAATATACTACAAATCAATCTCCAACTCTGGCCACCACAAAATTAGAAAAAGAAAGAGAAACGAGAAACCTAATTTTTGCAACAGTTACGATGATCGGGCCCATTGTTTGGAAAAATTGATCACCATCACTTCGCAGTGACGATGCTATCACCTGTCCCCAAACTCGCCATCCCCATCGCCGTTCCTTTTTTTCACAGCACCGATCTCTTGCAGCGACGTGGCTCCTCTTTCAACGGCACGACAGAGATCGTAGTCGGCAGCAACGTCCTCTCCCTACATTGTCGATGTTGGTCTCTTGTAGCTGCGCTGATCTCGCAGTTAGCGTTACTCTCTTGCACGGTGCCGATCCTCTCCCCGCAGCGTCCAACATCTCTAGTGGAGGTATAGAGAGAAGAAGGAATAGGTGGAGAGAGGACGCCGGTTGCCATGTGAGAGAGAAAGACATGGATATTGAGAGATGTAGAGAGAGAAATGAGAGTAATTAGGGTTTGTGATGAATTTTGGTTGTATTAATTATATTAACTATTTGAATTAAAAACTAAAATCTGATTTTTGTATAAACAATATTTGATTTTTGAAATTGTTAAAAACTCTGGTTTGATGTAAATACCACTTTTTTTTTTCATTAGTTTGAGGCCTGTTGTAATGTAAATATGAGTTTAATTCTCTTCCAATTTTGATTAACATCCAACTCCATCCAATTTACATGTCCAATTAGAATTTCATTAACATCCCAATTTCAACGCCCAATTAAAATAATATTTCTCACCAATGCCTCACTTTTTCCAAATGATACAATTTAGTCCTTTAGCCCATGCAATTGTACAACCCATGTCTTCTTCAATTCAATTTAAGCCCTTCAATTGTCAAAATAAACGTGGTATAGTTCGCTGCGAGTTCTCGAACCGATACAAAGAACCTACCTTGAAAATTGAGAAATATAGCTTGAAAAATAAGACAAAGACGATCACGAATTAGCTAGATTTATTAAATTGTGCAACAATTTTTAACTTATTATTGCATCATTATCGTTTAACAGCTTGCAAATCAAAAGGTGCATTACAATTTCTCCGCAAGTATTTTTAAACAATATTGAAAATCTTTTCTAACATTCGAGAATTGTAATTCGAAATTAACCCGCAAATCGGGTCAATGAAATGGGGAAACTTTAAAATTTTCCCTATATTTTTGGGAAGGAGAGGGAGGGGGCGCCCCTAGATCCACCCCTGCTACTACTCTTCTTCCTTTCGCGTGTCAAAAAAATAATAATAATAAAATAAAATTAGAGAGAGAGAGAGAGAGAGAGAGAGAGAGAGAGAGAGAGAGAGAGAGAGAGAGAGAGAGAGAGAGAGAGAGAGAGATATGAAGCTTTTTTTTTTTAATTATGAAAATGAATTTTGAATTCAATATTTACCACTTGCACTTATTTCGTTAACACTAACTTATAGTAGGTTAACAACTACTAATATTAATGATGGACAATGCTAGGGGTACATAAGGATCTACATAAGGGTCTACATAATACATATGTGGCATGTGATCCCACCTTTAATTCAAATATGACACTTACACATCAACCACCGAATGATTGCCACATCTGCATTATGTAGACCCTTATGTAGATCATTATGTACCTTTAGCATTATCCATTAATGATCGTGGTCGCCACTTTATATATTCATCAGTGTTTCTAAAAGTGTATAGCATGAAAAGACATTGAGGCCAGGTATCGGGTCAGGTGTAAAAAAATATTTTCTTATTTTAATTTTAAAATTTTAAATCAATCTAAAAATTATTTAATAATTAATTAAAAAAAGTGTAAAAGTCAGATACATATAGGGGTGGAGTCATGAATTTAATTTACTGAGGGAAAAATTTATTTGAACACGAAAATTTTAAATCAATGTAATAACACAAGATTTAGAAAATGATATAATACACAATAAATATTGTTTGAAATGAATTTGATGTTCGCGACATGAATTTTTTTTACCACTACCTTCGGGGTTTCTTACTCGATTTAGTTTTTTATTAAATTTTGTTAATTGATGCGTAGATTAAAAAAAAATCTTGCTACAGTGACATGCTCAACAACGGAGTCAAATGACATATGGGATACGTGTCAATGAATGATTGAACATTTAAAAAAAAAAAATCCAATCCCGCCCTGTCAACTTCCCTGTCATTTGCCCTATTCGAGGAACATTATTGTAGATTACATGTGTTAATATTAAAAAAATATTATCCAAAATAATATATAACTGCAGAAAACAAGTGCTGTACACCTCATTTTCTTCTTTCTTAAATCCATAGTTTTCTTGCACTAAGAAGTCACTATGGGCCCCACCATCTAGTCTTTCAGGTAATTCAATATTTTCATTTAATTAATGTCTAATATTAATACATTATTAATTTTTAGGTTAAAAAATATAAATGGAAATGAAACAACATGAAAGCATGGAATTGTCCTAACCGGACTAACGGTGGATCCACCCCTGCATATATGTTTATACTTATCTATATATTGTTATTATTAACTTACAGTACAATAATTTGTACGCTTGTATGCTCTCTATCTCTATTTCTATCTCTATCTCTCGTTACAAATTATTGAGTAGTTGCTTGTCATTTTCATGTTTCACGTATGTATTTCTATATGTAAATGGCAGTGAACAACTCAACAATTTGTGTGTAAGAATAAAAGGGCTAAAGTATTGTTTGTTTGTTGAGAAATAATCAATTTTGAAATTTAAATTTCACCACTTGCACTTATTTTGTTGTCATTAACTTATTGTAGATCATCAACTACTACTGTTTTTGCAAGTAATTGAGATGTTGACTGCCATATTCACATTTCATGTGTGCATTTCTATACATGTTGTCTTCAGTTATAAGCCATCATGGTCACAACTCTACGTTGAATTTTTTAGTATGCATGTTGCCATCAACTATAAAACTATGGGTTGGTGGGGTGTGTGTGTCTTGATGTCTGGCTATCTTTTATCTTTTTTTTCCTTTCTTTTTTTAACATCAATTTCATTCATTCAAGTCACCACAAACAAGATTCTAGATGAAAACAGACAAATATTCATGCCAAAGATCTATTGCCACAAAATTAGAAAATATAAAGAAGTTAAAAAATGAGTTACTTCATTCCCTTCTCAGGAGATAAAGCAACATTCCGACTGGGCTCCTACCTCCTGGTTCGACTTCTTCCACTTTAACTTGAATCAAATGCACTAAAGTTGGTCATTCTTCTTTTAAGCTCATCTTGAAACTTGGTGTTTTGCTCGATGCACTTAAACTCTTGACCCACGTAGTTTGAATAAGTCGTTGCATGACTTCCTTGACTTAGTTATCGATCTATTTGAAAGATGTAAAGGATCTTTATAACTTGCCCTCCATGATCCTCATCAACAAGAGCCACCATTAACTTCACCACCAATATGATAAATAATTTAAAATTACATATTTATTTATTGAACACTTTTTATATTTCAAATTATATAATACAATATAATTAATTGAATATATATATATATATATATATATATATATATATATATATATATATATATATATAAATATATATATATATATATATATATATATATAAACCCCAACACTAATATTTTTTTAATAAAATCATCTAACACTGTAATAGTGCCAAACCATATTGGATAATTTTTTTTTTTTCTCATTTTAGTGGTATAAACTTTTATATTGATCTATTGAAAATAAAAATACTTACTAGTATATGAGAATTTGAAGTACTCATCTCACAAGTGAAGCCAAGAATTTTCTATTGGGGGCTTGGTTTGTCACAACATATGAAAAACGATTAAACGGCTAGTTCAAAATAACAAGTCAAAAAATGAATTTACTAATTCTATTTTTTTTCTTTTAATTCTCACATTAATGTCATAATTATCTGCTTATTTTTGAGACATGTTTTTTATTCATCACGATAAGTTCTCCGTAGCGTGTCGAAGTATTCATGGTAACCTTTGCAACGCATCTTTTTATTAAAAAAGTTAAACAGAGAATTTAAAATAATGAGCCAAAGATTACTTCCGACTCTTATTATTTGGTTTCTATTTCAGAATCACCATTTCAGATTATATTCAGGCTATTGTCTTCACTTGTCAGGGTAGTTTCTTAATATCATTATTCAAAGCAAATTTGCAATGCAGCTTTTATATTGAAAAACTCTTAAACTGCAAGTTAAAAAATAATAAGTTAAATAAGACAGTTAAAAATAAATTTAATAGGGATGACAATGGATGGGTATGGGATGAATCGGCCATTTCTACCCACGTTCCGTTGAGCATTTTTGTTATTTTGTTCCACTCTCATACCCGGTTAAAGAGGGACGGGACGGGGTAGGTTTGGGGTGGGGTGCGTCCCCTGCCCCATTTATCGCTCCATTTATTATATTTATCGCTTTTATTTTTTATATCTTTAATTAGTAAATAATATTTTTTTTTCAATTTGTTAAAAACAACTTATGTTAAAAATGATGATAAATCTATTATTTTTATTTGATAAAAAACTTAAATTTGAAATTAACTTTAAATAGGGCGACGACTATGTTTCCCGTACCCGATTCGGGACAATGACCCTGCTCCGTTTACCTTGTTAGGCGGGTCCCTTTACTAGTTTTTCCTCTTTTAACAAGATTAACCTTTCAAGTTAAAATTATCTTAATATTTTGAAGTTTTCTATAAAAAATTAATATATCTAAAAGCTTACCTAACATATCCAAATTTTAGTGCAAGAGTTGAATTTCTCTTTGTTTAAGGAAAAAATAATGTATAGAATAGCTAAAACCTAATACAACACTTTTTTTGTTTTTTGAGCAAGAGTCTGATTTCTCATGGTATGTAAGATTTAATATATCTAATAGCTCTAACCTAATAAAAAAATTTATGTTTAAGAATTCATAAACTAAGGATAGATAATCTTATGGGCAGTTCTAGCGTGAGGTTTTCATCTTCTTTCCTTGGATGTTCCAACTACCAATTATATCTTAACCCTCCTCTCTTACAAAATAGTAGTATATAATCAATGAAATACCTACATTTGGACGTACATTTCTCTTTCTTCGACTCTGTCCTTGATTAATTTTCATTTGTAGCTAGCAATGGAGAGCGAAAGCAGCCAAAGCAACGTCGATCCTTTGCATAATCATGACATCCGTATCACAACCCCTCAAGGCCCAACTCCACCTAGGGTCCGTCGCTCTGATTTCCCCAAAGATTTTATATTTGGTTCTGCAACATCGGCTTATCAGGTGTGTGTACTTAATGCGTAGTATTTTGTATGTGACGATGATTTTAGTTTTTCTTGGTTAATATTCTCTACAGACATATTCACCTTATTAAACATACTATTAATAAATAGATTTGAAGATAATAAGAATTGCTAAAACAATCTCGAGAAAGCATGTGTATGGGAGAAGGCTCATGCAAATGTAATTTAAATTGCATGTGTTCTTCCTAATAATTTAGGGGGAAAATGTGCAACAAACACTTGATTTCGAAAATATTATTCAATGAAAACGAAAAAAGAGAGAAACGTAAAAGAATTTAGTTGGACTCCCACTTAGCTCTCTCTCCACAAAGTTAGAATTCTCAACGCACATGCATGCACCAATTTTTCTCTTTTTTTCTGCTTTTCTCTCTGCAGTCTACAGTTTATCTATCGGACATAAATTTAGCAGCTGGTTTTCACCCACTACACAATATTATTCAATGCAGCCGACCACCTACTATATTTTTCCCTTCACGAAGACCAATTAAAAATAACTTAATTTGAGTCAACTCTAACAAATAATTCGTTTTTTGGGCCATATGTATAATGTGTGCAGGTCGAAGGTGCCTGGAATGAAGATGGTAAAGGCGAGAGTAATTGGGATCGTTTCACAGCGGATAATCCTGGTCCCTCTCTCTCTCTCTCTCTCTCTCTACACAGACACGTACTTGCATCACACAAACACTTATATGTATGCATTCATTTCTGAGGAGTTTGTTGGGGTGGCAGATAAAATTACAGATAAAGGCAACGGGCGTTTGGCTATTAATCACTACCATCAGTGGAAGGTACCTCACTTATGCATGTTTATTCCAACTTTAACGTTTGATGGGCCCTATTTAATTGGAGTAGTGCTATTTAGCCACAATGGAGTTACAATCCCAGTTTAGGTGGCATTAATGTAGCATTAAATGATATGTGAAATTAAATAAGTCATTTAATTTCACATTTCACTTAGTTTATCATTTAAAGCCACATAGATTGGGGTTATAACTCCACTGGAGATGAATAGCATTATTCATTTAATTATATAGGAATTGATTTAAACTTCTGCCATGCTGGTGTAAATGACACTTGACTTAAACTAATTCCAGAGCCTGACGCTTAATAATATAGATTTAGATCGAAGTATTTATTGAAGGATAATGAGAAAAACATTACATGATTTGAAATATGTAAATTTATATATAAACAAAGATTAATGCTGTGAGTACACGGGGAAAAAAACAGAATTGATACAAAATTTTGAATTTCACTCACATGGGGGTGGGGTTTTTTGCCAATATTTTAATTATAATATCCTAGGCACTTGAATTAGAGAAGTCTCCATTATCATTTGGCTTCCATATGATTTCCTTTTTTTTTTTTTTTGCCGCAATGGTTTGTGCTATTTCTAATGCCTTCACCTCTCCCCACTAACTCTGTACGATAAATGAAATCCCAGCCATCTTCAATCCAACAATCTCTACCTTATAGTATTGGATTAGTTACCTCCAAAACATGTTCACTCAAAGGGTCATTCGCTAACTCACAGTTGTGAAGTAAATCCCAGCACTTATCTCCTTGAATCCGGGCTCAGCCTCCAAACCGACACCACAAAGAGTGAAGAAACAAAACCCACTAAGTGACCACAATCCCAAATGGTTGCTCCAACCAATAGATAAACCCACAAAAGGCTAGAGGATGAGAAGAATGCAGCCAAGGAAATTAGACCACTAAGACTAACTGAATTCTCACAACGCAAGACACAAAACCAAGCTCTGTCACAAAGCAGGAAGAATTCCTTTTTCTAAATCTAGAAAAAAACGGCTATAGATTCTCATACCTAGAATAGAAATGGATGGTAGTATATAATAGGAATAAGTGGGCTTTAGGTTAGGGGGCCCAATGAGAGGATAAGTAGTGGGCTAGCATATTGTAGGAGCCATCCAAATTTAGGTTGGGCCATGAGCAACCCTAATTCAATTAGGATGCTTCAAATGGCCCAAGTCGGTCAAGTTGAAATTCAACTAGTTGTGGTGTCGATCATGCATTCAGTCAATTGGTTAAAGCCGACTGAAAAAGAGTAAGGCTTTCATCATTGCCCGGGAAGGTCGTTTGACAACACTTTGCCTAACAAACCTCCACCTTGGTGTCAAACGATCTGCAAAGAAAACTTATTACGCGTTAGTAATAATCTAGAAAGGTAAAACCAATAAAATTGGAAATCATTTACCTTCACCAATGTTTAGAAGCTCTTTACAACTTCTAAACTTTATCAACTATAGCACCTTAGTACCCATGTCTGAGGGATTATATTGTGTGTGTATTTTCTCAAGTCTTACAACTTCTTGAGACACAATATCTCTAATGAAATGTAGTGTAACATCATTGTGTTTGGTGCGATCGTGAAAAATAGGATTCTTACATAAATGTATAGAAGACTGACTATCTGAATATACTGCCACATAATCATTTAGAACACACAGTTCATGTAATAGGCTTTTAAGCCATAAAGATTCTTTAATAGCTTCAGTAGTAGCAATGTATTCAGATTCTGTCGTGGATAGTGCAACTATGTGTTGTAACTGTGATTTCCAACTAACACAAAAATTATATAAGGTAAACACATAAGCAGAAGTGGATTTTCTATTATCCCTATTCCCAGCATAGTCAGCATCAACGTATCCCTTTAGTTTAACACCATCGTTATTAACACCAAACTTTAGACCTACATTACATGTACCCTTTAAATACCTTAACATCCATTTTAAGGCTTTCCAGTGCTTAGGACCAGGATTAGACATATATCTACTAAGGGTGCTCACAGCGAAAGCTAAATCAGGTCTAGTGCAAACCATCAAGTACATAACAGAACCAATCACATTTAAATAAGGAATTCTACTCATGTATTCTACTTCCTTTTCATTGCATGGAGCTTGATCTTTAGATAATACAAAGTGACTAGCTAAAGGTAATGTAACGGATTTGCAATCATGCATGCCAAATTTCTTCAATACTTTTGAAACATATGAGGATTGATGTAAAAACAAAATAGAATTTGACCTATCTCTTTCAATTTCCATACCTAAGATCCTTTTAGCTTTTTCTAGATCTTTCATTTCAAATTCACCATCCAAACTTGTTTTTATATCACTTATCCATTTAGATGATGAACTAACTAAGAGCATATCATCCACATAAAGTAATAAGAACAAATAATCATTACTAGCATCATTATGCCCCTGTTTGGCCCCCATTATATTACATTCCATTACATTATTTTTTTCTCTCTCTTCATCTCAACCATACATTCATCAAATAAAATAATAATACACACAAATCAAAAACTTTTCAACCACACATCTCCCATCAATCACTATTCTAAAAATTATTTACCCCCCAAAAATTTAATTTAATGGGGGGCAAACAGGGGCTATGTTGGAAGTAAAGGCAATGATTAAACTTGCTACAATGAAACCCTATAAATAGCACAAAAGAATCAAATCTTTTATACCACTGTCTAGGTGATTGTTTTAGGCCATATAACGATCTTTTCAAGAAATACACATAATCAGGTTTTAATTTATCTTCAAAACCTCTTGGTTGATTCATAAAGATTTGCTCATCAAGTTCACCATGTAAAAAAGTAGTTTTTACATCAAGTTGTTCAAGTTCCCAGTCAAAATGTGCAACTAATGCAAGTATGACCCTAATAGTAGTGTACTTAACAACAAGTGAAAAAATCTCGTTGTAATCAACCCCCTCCTTTTGAGTGTATCCTTTGTCCACTAACCTAATCTTAAACCTTAAGGGTTCAGTAGCACTAGTACCCTCCTTAACCTTAAATACCCACTTACAGTCAACAGTAGATTTATCTTTAGGTTTAAGTACTAATTCCCAAGTTTGATTCTTCTCTAAAGAACTCATCTCATCTTCCATTGCCTTAAACCACTCTTCGGATTGTTCACTCTTCATTGCCTCTTCAAAGGTCTTTGGTTCCCTATCAGCTAACTCCTCATAACTCGCATGAGCAAAAGCTAACTCGTATTCATAACCAAATCTCACCGGTGTTCTAGTCTGTCTCCTCTCTCTATCCCTAGCTAAGTTATAGTCTGTTAGAGGATTCTCTTCTTCAGGGTATTCTTCTACTACTAATTCATCTCCATTCTCGATATCAGGTTGTTGTTCCTAAGTCTCCACCTCACTCTGTGTAACAGGGATGAGTGTGCTAGTTTTCCCTAACTCTACCTTAGCTGACTACTCTCTTCACCTTGTATTTCCTCACACACAGGTTCAGATTCAGCTTTCAAAGATGGCATTTCCCTCTCATTGAATGTAACATCTCTACTCACAATGATTTTAACTCCTTTCTGGCTCCTATCCCACAACCTATGCCCATTGACACCTTCGGGATAACCTAGAAAAACACATTTTCTGGCTCTAGGTTCAAGCTTTCCCTCACTTTGATGAGAAAAAGCAGTGTAGCCAAAAGTTCTAAGCATGGAGTAATCACTTAGTTTATCAAACCATTTTTCATGCGGAGTATCACCATTCAATGCAGCAGATGAAGTCAAAAATAACAAGTAGTCACAACAGCTTCGCCCCCAAAAAGACTTCGGGACTCCAGAACTTAACATCATGCAACGTACTTTATCAAGTATGGTTCTATTCATCCTTTCTGCTACCCCATTTTGTTGGGGGAGTGTAAGGAACCGTTTTATGTCTTGTTATTCCATTTTCCTTACACATATTATCAAATTTAGTGTTGCAAAACTCTAGGCCGTTATGTTCTCAAAAACTTGAGTTTCTTACCAATTTGGTTTTCAACTTGTCTTTTCCAATTATCAAAGTTATGAAAAGTGTCGGACTTATCCTTTAAGAGATAAACCCACACTTTCCTAGTGTAGTCATCAATAATAGACAAGAAATACCTATTCCCACCTGAGGTGGGAGTGCTAGATGGACCCCACAGGTCCGAATGCACATATTCAAGCATGCCTTTAGTTTTATGAACACTCGTGGAGAAAGTAATTTTATAATGTTTACCAAGCACACAATGGTCACAGAAAGACAAATCAAACACACAGTTATTTCCAAAAGCACCTTTTTCATTAAGAAGCTTAATCCCTTCAATACCCACATGTGCAGTTCTATTATGCCATTTGTGTGTGTGATCAGACTTGGCGGAAGAGATAGAGGAGTTTAAGCCTCTTATCACTTCCCCAGTGGTTATGTAAATATCATTTTTTCTAATATCCTTAATAGAGACAAGTGCACTTTTAATCAATTTCAAAGTCCCATTTCCAATTTTACCAGTGAAATCAGATTTCTCAAGTCTTCCTACTGAAATTAAGTTCTTAGACAATTTAGGGATATATCTAACGTCTTTTAAAGTATGCACAAAACCAGCATCAAATTTCAAAGTAATATCACCCATGCCAACAACATTGTAAGCAGAATTGTCACACAATACAACATGCCCATAATTTGATTCATACAAATTTTCAAACCAATCTTTATGTGATGTTACATGAAAAGATGCATAAAAATAAAGAATCCACTCATGGAAACGAGGATTTGCAGTTAAGTTCAATTCTGCTGAAGAAACAACAGGATTTGTAATCATATAGACTTCACCATCACAATTACCAGAAATAGAAGACAACACATTCACCTCGTCTCTATCTCTACACTTTTGCTTATTTTTCTCTTTATAACAATCTTTTATAAAATGCCCCGTGTTCCCACAGCCATAGCATTTCATTTCCTTAATCCTAGATTTAGATCTAGACTTACCCTTGCTTTTCCTTCTATGTCCATTACTACTAGACTCGCCATTGCTTTGGTGACCATTATGACTATTTTGCAGTTCTACCCTTCATCATGTGAATCTCACCGCTCTTCCTATCATGTTTTTCAGCCCTCATCTCCATCTCTTTACTTCTAAGAGAGTCAATGACAATTTCAGGTTTCAAGGTGTCCCTACCATACTTAATAGCATTTTTTACTTCACGATAAATATCGGGTATAACATTCAGCAAGATAATAGCTTTGTAGGTTTCAGGCACCGACTCTCCACAGTTAATAATATCTTGAACAAGTTTGTTAAATACATCAAAATTGTCATCAAGTTCTTTTGAAGAATCCATTTTGAATCTAAAAAAACTCTCGAGTAAGTAGAGCTTGTTGGGAGTAGATTTAAGCAAATACAGATCTTCTAATTTTTGCCAAAGTTCTTTAGTGGTTTTCAATTTTCCCACTTTTCTCAAAACTGCGTCAGACAAGTGTAAAATAATAGAGGTGTAAGCAAGCTCATCAGCTTCTTCTTTTTGTTCTTTTGAAAAATCAGCGGGAAAATTGCCATCAATGGCTTTTGAAACTTTTTGTTGAACCAAAATACCTCGCATTTTCTGTTGCCAAATAGAAAAATCACATTTTCCAGTAAAAGTTCCCAAATCAAAATTGTGCGTTGTCATTTTCAAACAAGAAACACAAAGTCACAATTAAGCCACACAAAGTAGACCTAGGTTCGCAAATATACACCGTTTTAAAATTTCCAGGGTTTCGTAAGATTCACGATCTTAGATCAAGGAAATTTTCAAACGGGTAAGGTCTAGGTATTCTAGGGACTTATCAATGCAACGGGAGGATAATCAACAAAACAGTTTCACTCACAATATATCACAAACGATAATATGCTGTAATTGATCAAAAGAGCAAATGTCAAACACGTAGCAAACAAAAACAGTTAATTCCTAATTTCTAGCACAAACAATGGTTACCCCACACGGTAACCCCAATCCTATTGTCACCCCACACGATGACGCGCTAGTGCTGAAATTAAAAGAGGATCAGCCAATTTACCAGAGCGGACTTGTCTGAGTCCGTAATTTTCGAGAGTTGCGAATTTACTGCTTTAGGCCGCAATTTATGGCCTAAAGTAATTCAGTAAATATTTTTTCAGTCGCTGCCTCGAATCTGTCTTAATCACCAAAGGGCAAAATCGCCCAATATTTTATGCAAAACCTGAAACACTAAAATAAATATATCAGTATGTTCAAGAAATCAAATATAACAAACTGCCTGAAGAAAGTTGGCCGAAATAGCCTCCACGCGCCACCCGCCTGAAGCCCACGCGCCGCCGCCAGAGTACACCCGCACCACCAGCAGGTGCGCCTCTGTCTACTGAGAGTGGGTATGGTCTCAGATTTTTCGGCAAGTCAATGGTTTGGTCGAAATCGAGAGAAACAGGTTCGGTCTTCAAGTGAAAACTCGCGTCTGCGCGATGACTGGTTGTCCGACTTCCTCGTCGTCGATTTTAGCCGAATTTTCGCACCACCCAGCAGCTCCTCAGTCTTCAGAGCTCGTATATGGGCTTAATTTCTCCGAGTAGTGAACGGGTTGGCTGGAATTGAAGCAAATGGGTTCGGTTTTTAGGGAAGAAATCTGGACAGATTTTCTAGTAGCCTTCTTCGCTGGTTTTTGGAGCTTTCTTCGTCGGAAAAACACGCCACCAAGGCTCTAATACCAAATGTGAAGTAAATCCCAGCACTTATCTCCTTGAATCCAGGCTTAGCCTCCAAATTGACACCACAAAGAGTAAAGAAACAAAACCCACTAAGTGACCACAATCCCAAATGGTTGCTCCAACCAATAGATAAACCCACAAAAGGCTAGAGGATGAGAAGAATGCAACCAAGGAAATTAGACCACTAAGGCTAACTGAATTCTCACATGGCAAGGCACAAAACCAAGCTCTGTCACAAAGTAGGAAGAATTCCTTTTTCTAAATCTAGAAAAACGGCTATAGATTCTCATACCTAGAATAGAAATGGATGGTAGTATATAATAGGAATAAGTGGGCTTTAGGTTAGGGGGCCCAATGAGAGGATAAGAAGTGGGCTAGCATATTGTAGGAGCCATCCAGATTTGGGTTGGGCCATGAGCAACTTTAATTCAATTAGAATGCTTCAAATGGCCCAAGTGGGTTAAGTTGAAATTTCACCAAGTTGTGGTGTCGATTATGCATTCAGTTAATTGGTTAAAGCCGACTGAAAAAAGAGTGAGGCTTTCATCATTGCTCAGGGAGATCGTTTGACAACACTTTGTCTAACAACGGTCATATGAAAAAGATGCCTACCCTTCTTTAATCCTCTATTTTGAATTTTCATATACCTCAGGTAGTACCCTTATGATTGATTTAGGCAAGCTGGATCCCCTGTCATTAGAATTCAGCAAAAGATGTCCACTCTTTTCGTATTTGGCACGAACAAAACTGGACCACAAATTGTTAGTAGTCATAAGACGCCATGCAAGTTTCATATGGAAAGATCACTGAACTGCAGCAAAATCACGTATCCCAAGTCCAACCTTTGTAATTGGCAGACGTACTTTAGACCAAGCATGACATTTCTTTTTCTATTTTGCATTACTCTCACCCCAAAAGGATGTGGATAGTAAAGAGATCAAGTTATTTAGTACTGTCTTTAGAAAATTAACCACAACCAACAAATGTGTTGCCATACAAGACAAAACGTGACAGATTAAAATAAGACGACCCCCTTGAGAAAGTAACCTCATTTTCAACCTGTTTTCTTGGTGCGAATTTTGGCTATCAAAGTCTCCAAATGTCTAGCCATCAGACGACCAAAGATAATAAGCACTCCTAAATAAACTATTGGAAAATGCCTCTCAGTAAAACCAGTTAATCGAATCAAATCCCTGTTCCTTATATGTAATTGACATACATATATAAGTGTTACAAATTTTTTTATTTCAATTCTTAAATGTTCTTTTGATAAGGTGTAGCATCAAATGTTTAACACTACACCATAATCTACCTTAGTACAATCATTCTAATCCAATCCTCACCAATCATAATCCTCGTAAATCTATCCCCTTAATAACAAATGCAACCATAAATTTAATAATGTTTTATAAACATATGTTTAATAAATTGTCATTTTGACACTTATAATTAAAAAATTTAGTTACTTTATGATTGAAAAAAAAAAAAAAAAAAAACCAGAAATTTAGCCTAAGTTTGAAGTTTAGCAAAACGTACACAAAGTTGTGGCAACATATTGAGAGAGTGACTATTATTTTTAAACAAATTAAGCATGTTATTGTTTTTATATTAACTTTAAAATAAAATAGTAACTTACTTTGAAAAGAAAGTATTGACTTACTATCAAAATTGTTGAAGCAAAGGAGAAGAAGAAACTAGGAGGAACCGTCAATTTTTATTTAGCAAATTGAGGGTAATGATATAGGTTACAAACCATACCTCTTGCATAGTGTTCTATCCAATCAACTAGTACAAGGATAAATTATAAACTAATGCAACTTGACTTAAAATGAAATGATAAACTACCAACTACCACTTGAAGGAATGATGGTCAAAATGAGATTAAGAAACTATAAAAAGCTTCATTATCCTTCAATCTCCTCTTTGAAGCTTTTATCTTGGAATCCAATTTGATGAGTTGGCTCCACAAAACGATTCTTGGCAAGTGGCTTATTGAAAAAATCTGCTAGCTGATCCTGTGAAGAACAATATTGCAAGTGAACATTTCCTTCTTTCTCAGCCTGTCTGATTGCATGGAACTTGACCTTGATATGCTTTGTTCTTCCATGGTTAACTGAATTCTTGGCTAAAACAATAGTTGATTGATTGTCCACTAGAATTGAAGTAGAATTTGATTGAAATTGATGCAAATCATTTAGAATTTTCCTCAACTAAATCGCCTGATTTGTTGCTAATGCTATTGGTACATACTCTGACTTTGCTGTAGATTGGGCCACAATATATTGTTTCTTTGAGTTCCAGCTGAATGCACCAGATCCTAGAGTAAACAGATAACAAAAAGTTCATTTCATGTCATCAATTGAACCGGCCCAATCACTGTCTGAATATCCTATCAAATCTGAATCAACTTCTTCTTCAAAATAAATTCCATACTTCAGTTTTCTTCTGATGTATCTGAGGACTCTTTTGGCAAGTTGATAAATGAGCTTGTGATGGATTTGTCATGAATCTGGATAGCAGACTTGCAGTATACATGAGACCAGGTCTTGTTGATGTTAAGTACAACAAGCTTCCCACCAGACTTCTATAGTTCTTTTCATTTGCTGGCTGATTACCATCCCCATTTGATAACTTAGTATTCACTGCTATAGGTGTGTCAACCCGCTTGTAATCCATCATTTTAAACCTCTTCAATATATCAGTTGCATTCTTGTTTTGTGAGACAAAGATTCCATCAGATCTCTGATCAATTTCAATTCCTAGCAAATACTTTATTTCACCCAAGTTTGTCATCTCAAACTCCTTCTTAAGTTCAGTTGTGAATGAATGAATTAGCTCTATATTGTTTCCAGTAATCAATAAATCATCCATATATAAAGAGATGATCAACACATTTAAATGAGGATCTGATTTCACATAAAGTGTATGCTCACTTTCACTTCTTTGCAATCCATTTTCAGACAAGCGCTATCAATTCTGCTGCACCAAGTTCTTGGGGTCTTGTTTCAATCCATACAAAGCCTTTCTTAACTTGCATACATGATCAGGAACTGCACTTGAAATGAAGTCATCTAGTTGTTCCACAAAGACATCTTCTTCCAGTTCACCATTGAGGAATGCTGATTTGATATCTAGCTGATGTATTTTTCAATTATTCTATGCTGCCAATGCAATCAGCAACCTGATCGTGTCATGTCTTGCAACTGGAGCAAAGGTTTCGAAGTAGTCTACTCCACAATCTTGAGCAAAACCTTTGGCTACCAGCCTAGCCTTGTATTTGCAGATAGAGCCATCATGATTCACTTTGGCTTTGTAAATCTACTTTACTCCAATTACCTTATTGTCAGTTGGTCTTGGCATCAGCATCCACATCTCATTTTTCTGAATCATTCTCATCTCTTCTTCCATGGCCTTAATCCATTCATAATGCTTAGTAGTCTCTTCATAGTTGTTTGGCTCAACAATAGCCATATTGCATCTTCATACACTTCATTCAGTGGTCTAGTTCCTCTAGGAGGTAGACCAGAACTAGTTGTCGATTCAATTGGACCATCATTTGAAGCACCAGACTCTGTTGGTTGTGGCTGAACCTCTAGTTGAATCACAGGAACATTCTGCTGCTCCACAGGTGGAAAAATTGATGGTTGATGTGGTTGTGATTCAGTTTCATCCCAATTCCACTTGGCATTTTCATCAACTTTAATATCTCTTGACACTATAATCTTTTTAGTTTCCAGATTATATATTTTATAACCTTTTGCCTGAGAGCTATAGCCTAGGAAAATCCCTTTCACAGCCTTGTTATCCAGTTAGCTCCTTATTTGTTTTGGAACATGAATGTAGCGTGAAGATCTAAACACCTTGAGATGTTTTGCTGTTGGTTTCACACCATTCCAGGCCTCAACTGAAGTCTTGCCTTTTACAGCTTTAGTTGATAATCTATTCTATAAATACACTAATGTATACACAGCTTCAGCCCAGAACTTCTTTGGCAAATCCTTCTCAGCCATCATGCTTCTTCTCATTTCCATCATTGATCTATTTTTATCATTTTCTTCACAAAACTCATCAAACATTTTTAAAGTATATTCCTTGCCATTATCAGATCTTAAGACCAGAATCTTACAGCCTGATTGACTCTCAACAAATGCCTTGAATTTTCTAAAGATGTGGAACACATCATACTTGTTTTTCATGAAGTATACCCAGTACATTCTTGTACAAGCATAAATAAAGAGTGCAAAATATCGATTTTCACTCAATGATGATGTTCTCATAGGGCCACAGATATCAGTGTGTACCAGCTGCAATTTCTGAGCTGCTCTCCAAACTTCATCAGTTAGAGATGCTTCCTCGTGTAACTTTCCATAACCGCAGGCTTCACAAACTCCTTTTGGCTCTTGAATTGTAGGAAGGTCTCTTATCAAGCCTTGAGTATGAAGATTGGCTAAGGACTTAAAGTTATGATGACCATATCTTTTATGCCATAAATTTGATTCATCAAGTTTAACTTCAGCAACATTTCCAATCACATTTTGCCAATAGATACTGAAACTCTTATTCCTCATTGGCACACAAGCAATTTCAGTATTATTTGAATCTTTATCATGCATAAATGGTCTTTAAAAATTAATGAATATCCATTTTGAACCATTTGTCCAACACTTAGCAAATTGGAACTTAAACTAGGTACAACTAAAATATTGTCAATGTACCTCATTCCCTTCTTTATTTGAACTGCAATGGTTCCAATTCGTTTGGCAAACACTACTTCACCATTTCCCATCTTAATTGATGCTTGGCAATCTGAATTCAGGCTCCAGAAAATCTCCTCTTTGCTGGTCATATAGTTGGTGCAGGCACTGTCAATAAACCAAGAGTCTTCCTCTTTCTCATTTGTCATATGAAACGCCAAGAAAAAATGATCTTCAGCCTTCTTCTCAGAAGCCAAGGTAGCTTGCTGATTCTGGTGTCTATGCTGATGATGAGTTGGATTGTTATTTTGGCGATTATCATAACTGTACTTTTCAGGATGTCCAACCTTATTGCACACTTTGCACTTATATGCTTTCCAACAATGCTTTTCCAGGTGATTTGTTTTGCCACAAACACCACATTGATGATGTGAATCTTGATATTTACTCATCCTCTGTTTGATGCTATTTCCTTCTCTCCTTTTACTTGAATCAAACTGCCTCCTATTAACATTTCTCCTGAGATATTGCTGTCTGTGCTTGGCTGCAAATGCTCCTTCCACTGACTTTTCATTCATTGATGCGAGCCTTTGTTCAAATGCTAATAAAGCACCTGTAAGCTCAGTCAAGGTGAGGCTTGACATGTCTTTAGTATGTTCAATGGTTGTAGTGAAAACATCATATTTTTCAAGCAAAGTAATCAGAACTTTCTGAACTACTCTCTTATCTGTAATCTTATCACCATTTAGCTTCATTTGATTCACAATATCAACCACTCTTGAGATGTAATCCTTGCCTTTCTCTGTTTCTTTCATCTTCAGGTTTTCGAACTCTCTAACCAAGGATTGAAGTCTCACAGCCCTGATTTTTTCTGAGCCTTTAAACTCTTCCTCAAGCTTCTCCCAAGCTTCTTTGGCTGTTGTTGCAACTACTATTCTGGGAAATATCTCATCTGAGACGGCTGAAAATAGGAAAGACAAAGCTTTTATATTCTTCATGGACTGATCCTTCTGCTGTTTCAGTTGGGCAGCTGTGTAGTTTACATCTTCCTCTGGTTTGTCATAGCCTTGCTCAATCCCTTCTCATAAGTCATGAGCCATCAAGAAAGCTTCATTTTAACTGACCAGAAATCATAGTTCTCGCCATTGAAAGTAGCAGGTAGAGGCAAAGATGAAGAGCTTGAACCAAATATTTTGTTTACCAGTTCTTGCTTCTTCTTTCTCCCTTTATTTATTTATTTATTTGAATGGATCTTGATTTTTTTTCTATAGCTCTGATACCATTTGTTGGAGCAAAGAAGAACAAGAAATTAGGAGGAACCATATATTTTTATTTAGCAAAGTGAAGGTAATTATATAGGTTACAAACCATACCTCTTGCATAGTGTTCTATTCAATTGACTAGTACAATGATAAATTATAAATTAATGCAACTTGACTTGAAATGAAATGATAAACTACCAACTACCACCCATCCTATTGTTGAAGGAATGATGGTCAAAATGAGATTAAGAAACTATAAAAAGCTTCATTATCCTTCAAAAATAATACCTCTCAAACAAGTAACTTATTTTTAATTTTAACTCAGAAGAGAACAAAAATCAACTTATAACTAGGGACAGAAGGTAATCACTCATCCACATTTTAAAGTTTTTCAAGATTCATATAAGAACTTTTTAATATATACATAAACACATATTTTACTTCCTTGATATGTGTTCGACCCTTACGATGAAGGTAATAACTCCACTAACCCTTGCTATGAAAATTATAGCTCCACTACTTCTTATAAGTTAACATGTTAAGCTTAGCCAAACATGATAAAAGGATAACACAAATATAAATTTTTTCATTTTAATTTCATTGGATTTCAATGATGAGTCTGTCCTTTAATAATTTCCAATATTCCATTTTCAAATTATTTGTTGTGTTCCACAATAACAAGAAAAATAAAGGAGAAATTCTTTGTACTCATTTTCAATAATGTTGCAGGAAGATGTGACTTTGATAAAGAAAGTGGGTTTAAATTCTTATAGATTTTCAATTGCTTGGACGAGAGTATTACCAGGTATGTATGTGTATGTACATACAGTGCATCATACTTTATAAAAAATAATAATCAATCTATTAGTTGTACTTTAAATTGATATTTCAGGAGGAAGATTAAGTGCTGGGGTAAATAGAGAAGGAATTAAGTACTATAATGCTCTCATAAACTTGCTCCTAGCCGAAGGTGGTGTTATTTATCTTTAACAATTGGTGTTTGTTTCTGTTTACTTCACGAGTTAAATGTTAAAACTAATATGGTTTTATTATGAAGCAGAATTAAAACGATAAAAAATCTTACCTTGGATTCGTGTAAACTATTTTACAGGCATTACACCTTGCGCAACTATCTTTCATTGGGATGTTCCCCAATGTTTGGAAGACGAGTATGGTGGCTTTTTAAGCCCTCGAATTGTGTAAGTAATTCAAAATTGCGTAACTAGGCACAAAATACTTGGGAGTTTCCAGGAAAAGAAAGCAAATTAAAGGGAAACAAAGACATTTTTTCAGAAACAATATTAAGGAAAACCCCTTTTGAGAAATTGGATTTATGTATTATTAAGTTCAGCTCTCGTAGGAAAATTTAGTAAGCTAATGTTGCAGAAAGGTATTACACGGTGAAACTTATTTTGATACATTCCTGTATTATAGGGAAGATTTTTCTGATTTTGCTGAGATTTGCTTCTGGGAATTCGGTGATCGTGTGAAACTTTGGGTCACATTGAATGAGCCATGGAGCTTTTCTGTTTCCGGATATGTGTTTGGTACTTTTGCACCGGGCCGGGGTCCAACACAAGATGACCATGTAACAAAAGCTGTCCATCGTCATAGATGCAATGTTCAAGATCCAATTATTTGCAGCGATGGAAATCCTGGCACGGAACCGTATATTGTTGCACATCATTTGATCCTTGCTCATGCAGTGGCAGTTGATATATACAAGAAGAACTTTCAGGTGGTTGTTATTATCTTATGCAAGTAATTCTTTTCACTTTTGAGATTTTGTAATAGTTCATGCAAATACATTTATATAGAATCTTCAAGGAGGCAAGATAGGAGTCACAAATGTTACACAATGGTATGAGCCACTCAATGACACAGCAGCTGATAAAGAGGCTGCTTCAAGGGCAGTTGATTTTGCGTTGGGTTGGTAAGTGGCTCTGCCCAGCTTCATTCTTATTTAGGACGAGGCTTGGTGTACCGGTCAGGGGTGACAAACACCCTGACCGGCCTCTGACATCGGGTGGGGGCCTCCACATTTTTTGTCCAATTTTTTATTCATGTGGGGTCGGCTCATGTGAGAGTGTGTCAAGTTTTTTGTCAAATTTTTTTTGTACAAGTAGCTTAATTCTCTTATTTATGAGAAGATATAGAAATTACAAGTGGCAATTACATCTTCGAGAGGCCAAAGCACTTTGTTAAGTTTCTGATTAAGCCATATCACAATAAGAGCTGGCTTTTACTTCTTAAATGTTATTTTAAACATCTTTTAATAAGAATTCCTTTAGTCGGTTCGAAACTTTTAGTAATCAATTCTGTAGAATTTATGTGAGACATAAAATGACTCCTAATTCAGAATTTCTCTTCCTGGTCCAAATCTCAATCCTGGTTTTGTGCATTCTCAGGTTTGTAGCACCCGTGGTTACTGGCGATTATCCACCAGTTATGAGACAATTAGTAGGAGAACGCCTTCCTAAATTTACACCAGAACAGGTTACTCTCGTGAAGGGATCCTATGACTTTTTAGGAATAAACTATTACACTACGAATTATGCAACAAATTCACCTAAGACACCTGGAGCAAACCCAAGTTACAATACCGATCAGGAGGTTCAAACATCAAGTAAGTATGAGATCTTTTTTATGTACATGATAACATCATAAACATTATGTCATTACACTCTTGTGATGTGGTTCTCACTCTCTCAATACACTGTAGCTGAACGTAATGGGACGCCCATAGGTGAACAGGTATGTTTTTCGATATTCCCTTTGCTCAGAAATAAAATTAGAAATAGACCAGATAATCCAACAGTTCATGCTTCAGCATTTCTATATGCAGAAGAGATTTCAATGATTTATTCTATTGCATTGTCACGTAAAAATAGGCTGCTCAATGATATTACTTACTATACCATTACTTTCTAATGTTTATACACATGTTTTTAATAATTATAATGTCCTTGATTTTGTCAGGCTGGTTCGAGTTGGTTGTACATCGTTCCAGAAGGGCTATACAAGCTCTTGGTTCATTTGAAAGAACGATACAATAATCCCTACATTTACATCACAGAGAATGGTAAATTCACATCATCTTGTTAAGACTTTTTTCTACAGCAAAATAATTTTTACTCTTTATCAATACTAATGTGATTTCATGGATGATTTTGTGCAGGGGTGGATGAATTGAACACTAAAGCAACAGTTGCACAAGCTCGGTTTGATGATATGAGGGTTAGATCTCACCACGACCACCTTTTCCAACTTAAAAAAGCATTGGAGTAAGTTATCATTCATATAATCATTGAATCAGCCATTACGAAATTAATTGACTATTCTCGTAACAAGATGAATGTTCATAATTTCTCTTGCGGCTGAAATTCTCGTAACAAGATGAATGTTCATAATTTCTCTTTCATCTTCAGCCGCGGTGTTCGTGTGAAGGGTTATTACATATGGTCAATGTTCGACAATTTTGAATGGGCCGATGGTTATACCGTTAGGTTTGGTATTGTTCATGTAGATTTTGAGAATAATCAGTTGAAAAGGTTCCCGAAAAGCTCTGCTATATGGTGGACGAATTTCTTGAATATGAAGAAGGTCAAGAAACAGGTCAAGAGCAAGAAGCGGGACAAGAAGCTCTTCCTTTTGTTCTGAAATGTTATGTTGAATAATGGACGTGTGCAGCAGTTCCTTTTGTTCGCTTATAGTTTGCTGTGGGGATCGAAAGCTCGGTTTCTGCAAATGCAAGATTTCGAGTGTGTTCCATTTCTCTTTAGTTTGTCGAATAATGCATGTTTCGATGCATGTGTATTTGTATATTGTGTGCGCGCGAACTCGCGCTCTTCATTCTAAGAACATTATTTTCTTTCACTTATTGTATTTGATGTAATGAGTTTAGGTCGTGAAATCGTGTCTTTTTCTTTAGAAATTCTGTCACTTCAGTCTTCAAACAAAAACACAATGTGTTGGTAACTTCACTTAATTGGTACTAAACTGTTTTCAGTGCCATTTCATGAGAAATAAAGAATATTGATTCGTGGACATTGCTAATTTATAAGCACTATTCGAGCCCCAATTGTTTCAGAACTTATTTTTTAAAAAAAGAACTTATTTTCAACAACATGTTTTTTGTGAGGTTAATCATGTAGTTCTTTGTCATTAATTTATGGTAGATATTCATACAAAACTTGCAAGTATAACGGATCGTTGACAAGTAATAGTATGATAAGAAGAATATTGTCTCACAAGAAATAAAATTTAAAGTAAATTTCATTAATTTGTAATCAAGTTCGAATATATTAACAAAAGAGATAATTTTATCTAATTTTGAATTATTCTACGATTTGTTTAAAGATTGTTTTCATGAATTGGGATGAATGAATTGGACTTATGAATTCAACTATTGTAATTTTATTTTCAATTCTAGACGTACGTGATCTAGTGTAAATTATATGTTCTTAACAATCAATAATTCAATTATCACTACACCAAAAAAGAGCTTCTACTGCGGTCAAAAAACGCTGTAAAAGACTTTTTGCAACGGGTCGGTGTTGCCGTTGAGGGAAGACTTTTTGCAGCGTTTATTCATCGTTGCGAAAAAGTCTTTTGCGGTGTTTTTTAAACGTTGCGGTAGGCCCTTTTCTAGTATTTTTCCAACGTTACCGTAGACTTTTTTTTTTTTTTTTTTTAACAATTTTATATGGTAATTGACCCACAAACTTGAAAATGACATTTTGTGAACATATTTTGGAATTGCATAAAAATTGATAATTTCATTACAAATTTTTGAATCAACAAAATATAAGAATGTGATACAACACAACCTATCTAAAAAGGAGTAAGGATTAAAGAATTCATGTTGCATCCTCTATAAAGCTCGAAACTACAATGAACTATCCAAACTACAAATTGCACAAAAACAATGACACAAAATGGACCAATAGACGGTAACACGGAATAGAATGAAGAGCGCAAGGCAAAGCTGGATGCTTATTGTCGATGTCTAATGGAACCAGTCCATGTTTGAATTGAACAGCAAAAAACCCAAAATGTGTTTGAGTACAAGAAATCTTGATATTCAATTACAAGTTTTAATTTTTCAAGTTGTTGATGTAATTTTCTTTCAATTCTTCGCTAGGATTGATCTTCTCTCCAAAATATGGTGACTTGGCCCCTCTTAATTGATTTTGTGATATGAATTGATTTGAGAGGCTAGAGAGAGGTCCCCTAATGTTTACCCGTATTTTGTATTTATATTGGCCAAAAATTAGGTCAAAATTGCATCCAAATTGGTTTGCAAAAGAGCTTCAGTCGAGTATGAAAAATTATCCGTGTTAGTATGAAGAGATCCATGTTATTGCATGGACATCACTCTAGCGACCACATGTGCCCGATGAGTTGGCCTCGGTTTTTCAAGAAACGTGGGTTGCAAACGCAACTCTTCGGACCCTTATGATCTTCTAGGGTTTGTGTTTTGATCCTCAAATTTTGTCTTGAGCAATTCTCATATTTTACCTTCTAATTCCATCCAATTGATTCTTTGCATTCTTAATTTATCATTTATAGGTCTGAATTAACTCAAAAAAATATTTATAATTTAGTCTTTGAACTTTGGAAATCTTTCTTTTTCGTAGATTTTTGTTCATTTCTTTCAATTTCACTCTTACTTTTAAACATCAAGTTTGTAATAACCAAGTTAAGCCCCTTTTTGGTCTGAATTAAAATCTGATTTTAATCAAAATCAAACAATTAGTATTAACATCTTTCATGGGGTCTCACAACTTTTCAACCACACATTTCAAAAACTTCTATTACAATTTACTAAAAATTTAATTTAATTTCCACCAAACACCCTCTAAATAATAGTCAAACCTAAAATTTGGGTCAAGAATGTCATGCTAAGAAGGGAGGGAGAGAGAGAGCAAAATTAAAGAAGTGAGACGGTGGAGTTGGACCTTCTAAACAATTAATATACAACAAAAAAACATATCCAAATCCAACTATTTGCACCCTTATCATCTTTCTTTCCTTGGATGTTCATATCTTTAAATTATGGGTCAACGTGGCTTGTTTTTGACGGTTTGAGACAAAATTTCAAATCAAATCATTTAAAAGCGATTTGAAATATTTTCAAATCAAACCAAATCACTTCTATTTCTAAATCAAATCAATTTAAACCATTTTTTTTTCGGTTTGGTTCGATTCAAAATCACGGTTTAACAAAGAAAAAAATAAATAAATAAATATATATATATACACACACAATAAGATGACAGAAATATTTTATACTTTAAGTCAATACTAATTGGCGTGCATATGCAATTGTAATGCACGATTCATTCTCCCCATAAAAATAAGAATACAGTATATGACTTTATCGATTATAGTTAAATGACGTAAAATAACTAATAAAAGAAAATGAATAAAAAGATCAAATACGATAACACCTAGTTACTGTAACTTTTTGTGAATAATCCAATACTTCTAGTTAATCCAAATATTGACGAATTATTATTGGTTTCTTATTATGCAACCAATTTTTAGAGCAAATCACCACTTCAACCTTATTTGCAATCAACAAACTCCTAAAGAAATCAAGAATTCGACCACTAATAAAGAATGTAGACTCAGAAATAATTGTGGATATTTGAATAGTTAATACATTTTTAACAATTTGAAGAACAATTTTGTATTTATTTGCATTCAATTTCCACTAAATAATATGTCGAAACGTTCATTGGTCAAATTTTCACTATCATTGAAGTAATCCATCAAATCATTCTAGCAGTTAACAGTAAAATTTAGATACTAAGTTAAAATATAAATAATTAATTGAGTGACTTGACTATGAAATTGAGACGCAAATAAATAAAAGACCCTGTCACCTAAAAATTTAAGGGAGCCCGACAATAATTAGAACAAAATAGCATAACTACCAATAAAAACATAGCAAACAATTACCCAAAATAATAATTGATAAACCGAATGAAAATTTAGGCAAAATTCAAGAAAATTATTAGTAGAAGGTAACAAAATGTGAAGTGTGAATTAAAATCTAGACTTAATAATTTACTTAATTTTCATAAAGGGTCGATGAATATGGTTGGCAGTTCAACACTTTACTCAATTTGAGGGTTTTACGAAAACAGTTGTGATGATGGATGTATATTTGGATATGATTTAATTCATTAATTGAGATGTATAATTGTCTATTTAGGCATTGAGTTTCATTGAATTAAATCAAATATGGGGGTATCTTTTTAATTGGTTGTTTAGTTTTAATTGGGTTGGATAAAATTTGGACTAATTTATTTTCAATTTTTATTTATTTTGTGTAAACGATTTGACGGTTTACAAATATCGAAACCTAAAGCAAACTATTTCGAAGCAGTTTGGTTCGATTCTAAACAAAAAATGCCGACGAATCCACGTGGAGCCAAACCAACTCTTCAAAAACAAAAAAAAAACAAAAAATGATTTTGGATTGTTCAGCCCTTCTTTAAACTTGATCTCTTCCAAAATAGTAGTATGTAATCAATGATATACCTAAGTTAGGAAGAAAACAAAATTTAAGAAGTCAGGCGGTGGAGTTGGACCTTCTAAACAATTGATATACATAAAAAAACATATCTAAATCCAACCCTTCGCACCCTTATCATCTTCTTTCCTGGGATGTTCATATCTTTAAACCCGACCTCTTCCAAAATAGTAGTATATAATCAATGATATACCTACATTTGTAGGTACATTTCTCTTCATTTGACTTTGTCCTTGATTAATTTTCATTTGTAGCTAGCAATGGAGAACCAAAGCAACGTTGATCCTCTGCATAATCATGACATCCGTATCGCTGCCCCCCAAGGCCCAACTACACCCAAAGTTCGTCGCTCTGATTTTCCAAAAGATTTTATCTTTGGTGCTGCAACATCAGCTTATCAGGTGTGTGTACTTAATGCGTTATCTATCACACGTGATGATAATTTTAGTTTGTTTTTTCTTTCTTAATACTCTACGGACATTAGGGGTGGCAACTAAGCTGAGCGGCTCATCGGCTCAGCCGCTAGGCTAGTAAAAAATGAGCCGCTCGGGCTCGTCATTTTGACGAGCCCGAGCACGAGCCGAGCAGGCCAGCTTGCTAGGCGAGCTGCGTTATATAGACGAGCTGCTCGACAAGCTAGGCTCGTGGGCTCATGTAATATGAGTGCCACGAGTTGGCTCGGCTCGTGGCTCACAAAAAAAAAATAATAATAAAATAAAAAGTAAAAAAAAAAGTGACCAAACGGTCAATGACTTTATTAATTTTTTTTTTTTCAGTTTCATTTTCTATAAATACCCATCTATTCATCCATTTTTTTTCCACCAAACTTACTATCAATCTCTAATTCTCTACTCTACTCTACTCTACTCTCTACATTTTAATATCATTCTATACTCTTATACATTTTACTTTTAATAGATTTCTACACTACTACATAATCTACAGTCACTTCTCATTTCTACTTCAACATTCAATTTCAATTATTCAATATCAATTATCCCAGTACAAATTTTCAATCACAAATGGATTCATGCTCATTTGTTAAAAACTTATTCGGTGTTGGAGGCGAATCACCTGTCACTTTTAGAAAATGACCGAATGTGTATATATATTTTTTAGGTTTAGAAAAGGTGTAGTTGCCACCCCTAAAGGACATATTCACCTTATTAAACAAACTATTAATAGTGATTTGAAGATAACAAGAGTTGCTAAGACAATCTTGAGAATGCAAGTATATGTGAGAAGGCTCATGCACATGTAATTTAAATTGCATGTGCTCTTCCTAATAATTATGGGGAAAAACGTGCAAACAAACACTCGATTTAGTTGGACGAAGTCGGAAATCGAAAATATTATTCAATGATAATGAAAATGAAAAACGAGAAAGAAACTTAAATTAATTTAGTTGGCCACTTAGCCTCTCTACCCAAGGTTAGAATGCTCAACGCACATGCATGCACCACTTTCTCTTTTTCTGCTTTTCTCTCTGCAGTCTACACCATCGAACATAAATTTAGCAGAGGTTTTTTCACCCACTACATAATATTATTCAAAGCAGCTGACCAATTAAAAATAACTTTAATTGAGTCGATTCTAACATGTAATTCGTTTTCTGGGCCATATGTATAATATTTCCAGGTCGAAGGTGCCTGGAATGAAGATGGTAAAGGCGAGAGTAATTGGGATCGTTTCACAGCGGATAATCCTGGTCTCTCTCTCTCTCTCCCTACAAACACACACACACACACACACACACACACACTCACACGTACGTGCATCACACAAACACGTGTATGTATGTATCCATTTCTGAGGATTTTTTGGGGTGGCAGATAAAATTCAAGATAGAAGCCATGGGCGTTTGGCTATTAATCACTACCATCAGTGGAAGGTACTTTATTATTGCATGTTTATTCCAACTTTAACGTTTGACGGGCCTTATTTAGGACCGTTTGTTTCCCATTATTTTAATAGAATAATGTATTTTTAGACCCTTTTTTTTCAAACAAATGGGTCTCACTGGTCAACAAAAGCGATTACGGTATAATCAAACAAGGGCTTAATTTAAACTTGTATCGTTCTATTGTAAATAACATTTGACTCAAATTAATTCGGAGCTCATCTTTCTCACTTGAAATAAAATAAAACGCTTAATAAGATAGATTCAGACTAAATTATTTATTGAATAATAATGAGAAAATTATACATAAACAAATAAGTTCACTTATAGGTAAAAAATTGTTTATATGTAAGTTTTTAAATTTGGAAAATCTTTTATATAATCAAGGTTAGTGCTTGTTTGAGCCCCATTTTTCAGAAAGTATGCATTTAGAAATAGTATTTTGATGAATAATGTGTTGTTAGAAAATAAGAAAAAAATTTAGATTTACGTGTAATATTATTTTATTGAAAATAAGAGAGAAAAATATATTTTGAAAATAATGGGGACCAAATAAGGGTTTAATGTTAAATTTATTTATTTATCTTGTGACAATACCATAAGAGTACTTTTAAGAGTGTAAATTTTTCATTTAAAGGTAATGAAAAGTTATTAAAAAGAAGCTTGCTTATACATATATAAGTAAATTCATTTAAATATAAATAAGTATTTTCAAGTAATTAGAGCATTTACTTATAAGTAAACATGCAAGTTTAAAATAAAATAACATTTTTTGTTGATCTGAGTTAAAAATAGGAAATTTTTTTTTTTATTTTGACACAAAGTAAATGTTAAATTTTGGAAAAACTAATTTTTTTTTTTAAAAAAAAAAAAAGAAGAGAAAAGTATCTCATCAAACATATTTAGAGACAAAAATTGTTTAAAAGTAACTTTATTTTAGTTTTTAAGTTAAATAAATAATACTGTTATAATTTTTTGTATTTCAACACTTAAATGTTCTTTTGATAATGTGTAGCATCAAATGTTCTATTATAACACTAAACCATAATCTACTGTAGTAAAATCTTTCTAATCCTATCCTCAACAAATCATAATCATCCTAAATCTATCACCTTAACACTAAATTAATGCAACCAAAGTAATTTAAATTTAATTGTTCTTTGTACTCATTTTCAATAATGCTGCAGGAAGATGTTGCTTTGATAAAGAAAGTGGGTTTCAATTCTTATAGATTTTCAATTGCTTGGACGAGAATATTACCAGGTATGTATGTATGTATGTATGTATGTATGTGTACATATAGTGCATCATTTTTTTTTATCAAAAATAATAATCAATCTTTTAGTGGTATTTTAAACTGGTATTTCAGGTGGACGATTAAGCGCTGGCGTAAACAGAGAAGGAATTAATTACTATAATAATCTCATAAACTTGCTCCTAGCTCAAGGTGTTGTTATATATCTTTAAAAATTGGTGTTTGTTTCTATTTACTTCACGAGTTAAATGTTAAAATTAATGTGTTTTATTAGAAAACAGAATTAAAACAATAAAATATCTTACCTCGAATTCTTGTAAACTATTTTACAGGAATTACACCTTGTGCAACTCTTTTTCACTGGGATGTTCCCCAATGTTTGGAAGACGAGTATGGTGGCTTTTTAAGCCCTCGAATTGTGTAAGTAATTCAAAATTGCGTAGCTAGGCACAAATTACTTGGGAGTTTTCAGGAAATGAAAGCAAATTCAAGGAAAACAAGGATATTTTTTTTAGAAACAGGATTTATGTATTATCAAGTTCAGCTCTTGTAAGCAAATTGAGTAAGCTAATGTTGCAGTTAAAAGGTATTACACCATGAAATTTATTTCGATACATTATTGCATTATAGGAAAGATTTTTCTGATTTTGCTGAGGTTTGCTTCTGGGAATTCGGTGATCGTGTGAAACATTGGATCACGTTGAATGAGCCATGGAGCTTTTCTGTTTCCGGATATGTGTCAGGTACTTTTGCACCTGGCAGGGGCCCAACCCAAGATGACCAAGTAACAAAAGCTGTCCATCTTCATAGATGCAATGTTCAGCATACAACCGTTTGCGGCGAAGGAAATCCAGGCACGGAACCGTATATTGTTGCACATAATTTGATCCTTGCTCATGCAGTAGCAGTTGATATATACAAGAAGGACTTTCAGGTGGTTGTTATTATCTTATGCAAGTAATTCTTTTCACTTTTGAGGTTTTGTAATAGTTCATGCAAATACATTTATATAGAAACTTCAAGGAGGCAAGATAGGAGTCACAAATGTTACAGCATGGTATGAGCCACTCAATAACACAACAGCTGATAAAGAGGCTGCTTCAAGGGCAGTTGATTTTGCGTTGGGATGGTAACTTCCAGTTATATTTTCTATATCTTCTCATAAATAAGAATAGCCAATCATTTTAAGGAAACTGGGCAGAATTTAAATGAGACAAAAAATTATTTCTAATTTCTAATTTCTCTTCCTGGTCGCAAGCCTCAATCCTGTTTTGTGCTTTTTCAGGTTTGTAGCACCCGTGGTTACTGGTGATTACCCACCAGTTATGAGAAAATTAATAAGAGACCGCCTTCCCAAATTTACACCAGAACAGGTTACTCTGGTGAAGGGATCCTATGACTTTTTAGGAATTAACTATTACACTACCCATTATGCCACAAATTCAACTAAGACACCTGGCGCAATACCAAGTTACAATAACGATCACGAGGTTCAAACATCAAGTAAGTATGAGATATTTTTAAAGTACATGATAACATCGTAAACTTTATATGTCATTACACTCTTGTAATGTGGTTCTCACTCTCACAATACACTGTAGCTGAACGTAATGGGACGCCCATAGGTGAACAGGTACTTTTGTCACTTTTCCCTTCCTCAGAATTTTTACCCCCAGAAGAAATTTCAATGATATATTCTACTGCATTACTGCAACAAGTTTCTATTATAATTTTAATGTCCTAGATTTTGTCAGGCTGGTTCTCGTTGGTTGTACATTGTTCCAGAAGGGCTCTACAAGCTCTTGGTTCATTTGAAAGAAAGATACAATAATCCCAATATTTACATCACAGAGAATGGTAAATTCACAGCATCTTGTTAGACGTTTTTCTACAACAAAATATTTTTTACTGTTTATCAATACAAATGTGATTTAATGGATGATGTGCAGGGGTGAATGAATTGAACACTAAAACAACAGTTGCACAAGCTCGGTTTGATGATATGAGGGTTAGGTCTCACCATAACCACCTTGTCCAACTTAAAAAGGCATTGGAGTAAGTAATCATTCATATAATTATTGAATCAACCCAGATAGTAAATTTGCGAAATTAATTGACTATTCTTGTAACAAAATAAATGTTCATACTTCGGCTTTCATCTTCAGCCATGGTGTTCGTGTGAAGGCTTATTACCTATGGTCAATGTTCGACAATTTTGAATGGGCCGATGGGTACACTGTTAGGTTTGGCATTATTCATGTAGATTTTGAGAATAATCAGCTGAAAAGATTCCCGAAAAGCTCTGCTATATGGTGGACGAATTTCTTGAATGTGAAAAAGGTCAAGAAGCAGGACAAGAAACTCTTCCTTTTGTTCTGAAATATTACGTTGAATAATGCATGCGCGAATCAGTTCCTTTTGTTCGCTTGTGGTTTGCTGCGGGGATCGGAAGCTCGGTTTCTGCAAATGAACGATTTCGAGTGTGTTCCATTTCTCTTTGGTTTGTCGAATAATGCCAGTTTGGATGCGCGAGTATTTGTATATACACGTGTGTGCGCATGTTTGATTTCGAGTGTGTTCCAGTTCACTAATTGTTTTTGATGTAATGAGTAGGTTGTGAAATTGTGTCTTTCTGTTGAGAAATTTTGTCACTTCAAACGAAAACATGTGTTGGTCACTTCACTTACTTGGGACTGAACTGTTTTCGCTGCCATTTCATGAGAAACAAAGAATATTGATTCATCGACATTGCATGCTAATTAAGTATTACTATAAAAAATTAATTTTTGACCTACACAAAAAATTATTGGTAATAAAAAGTACTTGCGTTTGCAGGGAAGCATAAGAGCATATCAAAGAGATTCATTTTAACTTTTTAAAATAGAGAATGTCAAATTCACTCTTCATTCTTACTCTGTGACTGTTGACCTTAAAAAATAGAAATTTTTTTAAAGCAATAGTAGAATTTTCTTTCAAAATTTTGACAGGATTTTTCCCCTTTTGGGAGAGTTTTGGATGTGTTTTTGGATAAGTTCTTTGTATAAAAGAAGAGAGATGGAGTTTTCGGCATTATTTTGGTCGGAAATTGCACTTCAATCCGTAAATGTTAAGATTTTCAAGAATGCTGGCCTTTGATCGCACCTTGATTCGAGACGCCCTTTTAGAATAAAAAATTGAATCTTAGATTTTCAATCATTTTATTAGATGTGTAAATGACACTATTTATAGACAATTAAGAGTTTCTTTTTTGTCATTTTTATGAGTTGATGTTTTCTCATTATTATGTCCAATTTCTAAGATTTTCATTGAGTTTTGTTCTTTTGTGACGTTTGTCCTGTACTTCTTTGTCATTAACTTATAGTAGATGATCAACTAGTATTCTTGTTGCAAATTATTGAGCTATTGACGGCCATTTTCATGTTTCATGTGTGTTGATCCAAAAAATGAGCCAACAGATGTCGGCCAACTCTCGCCACATCGAACCAATTCCAACGCGTTTCTACCGGAGAAACGGTGAGAAATGAGACAGATTTGGATGCAGGGAGTGTTTCACGAGAGATAAAGATGTTCGAGCTCCAATAGGTGAAACAAAGGTGATCACGCTAACAATGATCACCAAACGAGAACAAAACTACTAACCAAAGATCTTACTAGAATATGTGGAATGATAGAAAACAAAAGAATATTGTAGATTATAAGACCATCGACTTATACAATTTTTATGCTAAGTGTATGATGCAATGGAAACACAATCGTTTGATTTCTTCTTGATTCCATATTTGAGAGTTCAAGACATGATAAGATGATAATTCTAACTCCAATTTTTCCAATCCCTTCTAAATTACAAAGAAGCCTTGGCCGAATTGGTATCTGTTAGATCAGAACCACGTATTCTCATCTCCTAAATTGAGACATGCCATCATTGTCTATTCAAATAATTAATACAATTATAAAGGGTCAGCCACCCTACATAATATACTGACACCCTGACATCCTTTATTACAAGTGTTACATCAATAGTTTCTAATAGATAATCAAATATCTTGCAAGAGACGACATCTACTTATGAGCTTCGGATGTACTAAGAGCTTTGGAACTGGTCCTTTGAGTAGAGAGTTTTAGTTCCTTCTTCGTTTCTTTAAGCATCGTCTTATCCCAGGTGTAGTGCTTCGCTAGGTCAGGCAGAACCTCAATAATCTGCACAACTTCGCTTTATTTTGACCACTTGGGTCTTTGTTGGCTTTTCTATTAACTTTATGTCTACGTGGCATATTTGACTTTGAGCCTCTGTGGCGAAGCGTGAAAATAGTCTACCAAGTTTAGGCATGTTTATTTATATAACGCATGGACTTTGGAAGTAGATAATGTTTCATTAGTGGGTGACTTGCATCAAGCTGTAATCTCCGATATGTTCAACTTGTGCAAACCTCCTAACAACCTTGTTTTGAATTTATTTACTTAGGAATATTTTACCACCTAGGACCATTTGGGAAAAAGGGTCAGCAAAGCAGAGAAATTTCGAGATTGTCTTGCTCGAAGTGCTTTTGCTAAGCTAAAGCTTCGTCTGAACTGGATGAAAATGGTTAGGTCTGATCCCCTTCTGGCATCAGTATTGATAATTACGAGGCGTCTTTAGTTATTACGCCAAATGATTTGCTGTCGTGATACATTTTCAAGAAAAGACAGCTGAAGTGGTTCAAGTTCCTATGCAAACAAATGTCACCGTATTTGATGCGCAATGATGGTTGTCTCCTACGTGTTTTGAGAACTTCAGGAGCATGAGGGCGCGTGGAACAGACATTCTGATTTGAGCCACAAAAGATAAACTGGCATACGTGATGAATGGCTCAAATTTAATCTTCAAACGAACGGTCAGATTACCCAGATTGACATCTAATGGCTGGGATTAAGAGGCCGCGCCTATAAAAGGCAAACTTTTAACCACTTTTGCTTATTATGAATCCAGTGTTAGCATTCTTTGAAATCTCTAGTTTTTTTTCCAAGGTTTCCTAAGAGCTTTCTACTTTTCTTCCTGGTTTTTAACTTCTCTTTTTCCTTGTTTTTCTCGCCTTTCCTGGTGTTTTTGCAACTCTTTCTTTTGGTGTTTCATCATTCACCATCTTCTTCAACTCATAAGTATTTGCTATTTTATCTTTTCTTTTAAAGGATTTTAATCAATAGCATCCTTTACTTTTGAGGGTGACATCGATTTGAGTGAACTGGCTAGTGAGATGGGGGTACAAATTACCAACATAGCCGACCTGGTTAGGGCAATTCAAGCAGGGCGTAGCATTGCTGCAATTGGGGAGGGTAAGAGATACTGGTATCGCCTGGGTGCAGCCAAAATCCTTCCTTTGTAGATCCGTCCCACTTAGTAAACCTTAGGAAACAAAAATAAATGACCCCTATGACATAGAACTTCTCTCCCCATTCTTGATGAAAGAGCCTACTATCTTATGCTAGGTTGTGTTGCCACCAGCGAGTTTCTTTTAAAGGCTGGGCTTCGTCTACCTGTTCACCCCTTTTTTTGGGCTATCCTTAGGTTGTACAGGCTGGCCACCACCCAACTCTTCCCTAACTCTTGGGTCTAGTTAGTGGGGGTGTACTTCCTTTGGAAGGAGACCTCCATGGGCTAGGACATGTCCTTTCATGTCTTAAAGTCAGTTTTCCAACCTTGCATTTTAGGTAAAGGAGATTCTAGGTGGTGGTATTTCTTGTGTCCGTGGGGGTCACACTCCTTCTTTTTTTTTGGGCCTACCTTCCTCCATCATATGATGGAAAGAGACGTGGTTTAGGGTCTGGGAAAAGTGGTAGCAGTGTGTGGGAGATACTGTCCCATACGTCAAAATCCTAACTGCCTACTCTGAAGGCAGTAAGTGTTGTCTTTTGTCTTTTCTTTTCTTCGACTGAGAGTGATTGGAACACTATTGCTGGTATATTTCTTTGTTATCTTGTAGGGTCGGTTGAGTGCTTTGACCTCACTAAAAGTGATTGGAACATTCTTGCTGGTATATTTCGTCGATCCTCCTCCTCGCGAGACTTTAACCGGTTTATTATTTTAAGGAGATTTTTTGAAGAGTTCTGGCCACAAGGGGTAGCACAAACCTTCAAAAAGGTCCAAGTCCGCCACGACTCGACAGCTTCAGAGGCTCTCTCAAGGAAGAGGCTCACCGTCAAGACTTGGAGCGAAGAGTCAGTTCTTCAAAGTCTTTCTCTTCTTTCTCCGAAGGTCCAAACTACCACAGCCACCTTTCACAAGTATTGTACAGAGAGGTGGCAAGACTTTGTGGAGATCAGCGATGCAGTAGACGTCTTATCCACGATAATGAGCCGGTAGGGAGGGCCTTTTGTGTGGCCATAGAGGCTAAAGCCCTCTATAAAAACATTCTATTAAAAAATAAAGAGTTTGCCAATAAAGCCTCTTAAGCTGAGGAGGCTACCAGCAAGGCCAAGGCATAGGCATTGAAGAAGGAGAAGGCGAAAGAGTCTCTGAAGCTTGCTTCTGTCTTAGCAGAAATTGAGAATTTGAAAAAGGAGATTCATCTATCCTAAAGCGAGGTAGCCTCTTTAACAAAGTGAGTGGAGACTTCTGATACCCATCAGAGGCTGGAAACTGAGGCTTTAGAGAAGGACAATAAAGAGAACTCTTCGTTGAAGGGACAGTTGGGGGGAGTTCAACTCCAATGTAGCCGGTTTGACTAAAGAAATGGAAACTGCCAGGCATGAGGCTCAGTCTGCTGGTAGTGATGCTGAGAAACAGTTCCTCGCTAACTTCCATTTGATGGAGGCATACCAAAGCTTTACTAAGTATTGGCAGAGTTATTCCTATACTGACATGACAGAGTGGTTAGAGGTCAACATATAAGGAATCAACACTTCATAGTTGAGGGCAAAATTTCTCAAGGAGCCTGAACCTAAGACTCCAGCAGGGGAAGCCAAGTTATTGAACTTGAAGATGATATAGCTGAACAAGCAACTCAAGAAGTACCTCCCAATACAATAGTTCATTTTGTAGCTCCCACCCCACCCCACCCCACCCCACCCCACCCCACCAGTTTAGAGTATAGTTTTTCTTTTTATGTATTTTTTTGAAGTGGCTTTGGCCCACCGAATGAAAATTCTTTTATTTAATGAAGTTGTTTTGAATCCTTTTCGTTTTTCAGTTTTGCCTTTTTACTACTTCTTCTGATTGTGTACTGACGTGTTTGTTACTATGGTTTGAACATTTTAAACTCAAAGCAACATCAAACTAAGAACTACATTAGACTTGTGATAACATCGAACTTATGTACAATAGAATCAAACTGAAATTCTTTAACCACTTAAGATTTATAATAACAAATTCATGTGCCATGGACTTCATCAATTAAAACCAAACTTGCAATTTTGTCGAAGTGTTAAGAGGTCGTGCATCTTAACAAATTTCAGAACTTAAGTACATCGAACTTCAATGTATGGAATCAAACTTACAACTTAGCATAAGTGTTAGGAGGTCATGTACCTCAACAAATTTAAGAACTTAAGCACATGGAATCTCAATGGATGAAATCAAACTTATAACTTAGCATAAGTGTTAGGAGGTCGTGTACCTCAACAAATTTTGAGTAACATTCCCTTTCTTCATAGACTTCCATCATTTCGATGTCTTTCCCTTATTCAGGGTTTCTCCCTTGTTCAGGGATGTTGTCCATGTCAATGTCTATTGTGATTACATTGACGCTTCTTGGTTCGACTTTTCACAGAAAGTTCGAGTAACATTTCCTTGCGCTTCTTTGATCTCCTCGAACCATTGTAATTCCATTTTTGTTGGAAATTTCATGCATAAATAATGAGTAGAAGTGACAAAGCCCAAAGTTCTTTCAAGGTTTGCCTCCCTAATACCCCATTGTAAGCGAAGCGATTGTCAACCACCAAAAATTCCATAAAGTGGTGAGCAGACAAGGGTGCTACCCCCGTTTCTATTGTTAGAGAGATTTTACCCCTTGGGATGATGCTATCTCCCGTGAAACTGTACAAGGAAAAACTCATTGGGGTCAGCTTGTGGTCAACTTTCATCTTGTTAAAGGTGGTTCCAAAAATGAAGTTGACCAAGCTTCCATTGTCTACTAATATTCTTTTTAGGTCATTATGGGCCACGATGGCCCTTTATGAGGGCATCACAGTATGGATAATGCACACTTGCTGCATCTTCTTGGGTAAAGGTGATTGATGGAATTTCTTTCAACATGGGCTTAGTTAACTATGAAGCTTGTCATGTGGGGTCTTTTGCTTCCCTGGCATAATTTTTTTAAGAATTCTCAGATTCTCCCCCAACATATGGGCCTTCAAGGATAGTGTCAATTTCCCTGATAGGTTCCTGTCCATCAATTGTTGGAGAGCTTCATCTTTGTCTTTGTACTTCTCTAGGTCTTTCAGCATCATTGTCTCTTTTCCTTGGGGCAATGTCCTATTAGGGTGCCTCGGTTCAGCATTCCTAGGCCGTTGAGTCTGCTTAGGATGAGCATCTCTTCAGAGGCGCCTACATTTTCTCTGATTTATGTCTTGGGGATGCTTTGTGATGTCCAATAGTCTTTTGTGAGGTGCTAATATGAATGATGATATGTACAGTAAATAGGTGCTTTCTCCCTATCTCTAGGTTCAACGCCTCGTCTTCTACCCCTCCCTATTTGAGGATACCTTTGATAAAGTTGGCCTTGATGTATTTCTGTACCAGGGTTAACCTCTTTATAAGCTAAAGTAGGTACTGCATCGAGCTTTGTGGCAGCCAGTACTTGTCTAGGGTTGAAAGGAGTTTGGTGATCCATCAAATAGGAGGTATGATATTTTTCCCTTTACATTTGTAGAGGGGGAGGCCTTGGCTGGCCCTGTTCCTATGATCTCTCAACTTTTCATTGAGGATTTCGCGCCTTATCATTTCTAATATGCCATCATACGTGGTAGGGTCCTTATTTTGTATATCTTTCCAAAAGATAGAGTTCCTGTCAAAACCTTCCCTTAAGGCAATTAAAGCCTCATAATCTGTTACTTGTACACAATCGATCATCTCATCAGTGAAGCAAGACAAAAAACTTCTAAAAGACTCGTCCTGCTATTGTCTTATGTTTTGCAGGCGTTGAATTGGTCTCTTACATCGCTTACTGGTACCAAAAAGTTTTAGGAACGTCATTTTAACGTCCGACCAACTCCGGATGCTTCCTTTTTGAAAACCTGGTGTACCAGATTTCGAACACTCCACTTAAAGTCAAGTGGAAAGCTATAAACTTCATGGCTAGGATGGCCACTTTCAGATTCATATGTGTTTTGAAGCTGTTGAGATGCTTCGTAAGGTCACATCTCACATCGTATTTTGGAATCTTAGGGAGTGTGAAGTGGTTCAGCATAGGGGTGTTTCTAATGGCTTGAGAGAATGGTGAATGTTCATCATTTTTGTTGAGTTCACAAGACCTCTGGCTCATCAAAGCCCTCATCTTCCCTATATTGAGCTTATGGGAATGAAGGGAAAGGTCAGACTTCACTCCTGGCTCGGTCTCTCATCTCACGCGTATTTCTAGGAGGAAAAATCTAAGGCTCTTCAGGCGATCTGGTTGTTCCTATCTTTCGAACTGAAGAGACTCATGTTGCCTATTTCTAGGTGCAGGAGTGGTTAACCTGCCTATTTCTAGGCAACCCTAGACTCAGTCCTACATAGTTAGTTGAGGTGTCAACTCTAACCTCCCTTTCTTGGGGGGTTTCCATCCTATTGTAACGGTACCCTACCATTTGGCTTTGAACATCTTCCTCTTCATGGTAGTATTGTAGAGGATCTTGGAATGTATTTCTAGGGGCTATGTATGGAGGAATTGTGTATCCTCTTTGACCTTGCATGCTCATCAGCAGCTCATACATATCTATGTTTTGCTGAGTCATGTTTCTCATGTTGGCGACTATTGTGGCGACCTCTCTAGTGAGTATGCTACTATCCTACCCCCATCTCTTGACCCACATTGTCTATGTTGTTGGTGAGGCCTTGGGCAACCAACAGGGGCAGCTTGTGAGGGTTCATCTTCTTCAGGGTGTTCCCTTGTTCTTCGGGGTGAGTTTTCTTCACAGTTTGAACCCATGTTGACAAACACTTCTCTTGACCAAATGTTCCTTTCCTCAAGGATCAAATCAGCATAAGATTCACACGGTCATTCCTTAGGCTTCCCAGCAGTTCTTTCTTCAAGAACGCTCTTTTTTCAAGGTTTAGGAAATTTCTTCCAAGGTTTTTCTTACCGGCTTCTTCCCACATGACTTTCGTGGTTAAACGTATGGTTTCCCACAGACACGCCAACCTGTTGACCCCGAAAATTGAGCCAATAGATGTCGGGCCCACTCTCGCCACGTCGAACCAATTTCGACGCGTTTCTACCTAAAAAATGGTGAGAAAGGAGGCAAATTTGGATGCGGGGAGTGCTCCACGGCAAGAGACAAAGATGTTCGAGCCCCGACGGGTGGAACAAAGGTGATCACGCTAACAATGATCACCAAACAAGAACAAAATTACTAACCAAATATTTTGCTGGAATATGTGGAATGATAGAAAACAAAAGAATATTGTAGATTATAAGACCATCGACTTATACAATTTTTCTACTCAGTATATGATGTAAAATGGAAATACAATCATTTGCAAGAAGATTTGGTCATATTTCTTCTTGATTCCATATTTGAGAGTTCAAGACATGAGAAGATGATAATTCTAACTCCAATTTTTCTAATACCTTCTAAGTTACAAAGAAGGTATATTTATACTGCATTAGCTGACGTGGTATTTGTTGGATCAGAACCACTTGGCCTCATCTCCTAAGTTGAGGCATCACATCATTGTCTATTCATACAATTAATACATTAATATGGGGTCAGCCGCCATGCACAATTTGCTGACACCTGGCATCCTTTATTTCAAGTGTTACATCAATCATTTCTAATAGATACTCAAATATCTTGCAAGAGACAACATCTGCTTATGAGCTTCGGATGAACTGAGAGCCTCGGAATCGGTCCTTTGAGTAGAGAGCTTTAGCTCTTTCTTCATTTCTTTAAGCAGCATCTTATCCCAGGTATACTACTTCGCTGGGTGAGGTAGTACCTCGGTAATCTAAATAATTTCCCTATATGTTGACCACTTGGGTCTCTGCTGACCTTTTTTATTGAATTTCTATCTACGTAAATTGCTACATGGCACATTTGACTTTGAACCTCGGTGGCGGGGCGTGATAATGTGTATATCTCTATATATGGTAACAATTATTCATTGAAGTATACATCCCAGCTTCGCCATTTCACATTAGTGCTTAGCTTATGTTGAGTACGAATAATATGGCACATCAATTATTAGAATTTGAACCAATTCTGTGAAGTGTTTAAAGAGAATTAGTCAAATACATCTCTTTGGAAAGCTCTCTTTGTCTAGTTTCCAATGCATCAAACCTTGCAATTTTTGGTAACTTGTAGAGAAAGTTAAGATAGATTGAATAGAGGGTGCTCAAAATAGGCAGGAGCTATAGAATTTCCAAAGTTTCACTCCATTTAATTTTCTAGTTTTTTTTTTTCAATGTAGTCAGCTTATGTTTTCAAGTATTTGAGAATTGTAATTTTTATTTTGTATTCAAGTTTTTTTTAATTTCTGCATTTACCTATGCTTGGAGAGTTGTTCCATGATTTCCTAATTAAACTAGCAATGTTCCTAATTCACATCGCCAAGAGTCATGGTCACAATACTAGGTTGTACACACCACTTTCAATTCCTATAATTCACATTGGGAAGAAGTTAGTATTGATTTTGTTGTGGGGTTATGACGTAGTGGAAGATTATAAGAAAGATGAACAATCTCACAAAGATTAGAGAAAACTCACGAAATTTTTTATTCAATTCAATAATATCTGCCTCAAAGGGCTTACAATACTTTAAATAGTAAAACCCTAGCAAAATTCGAAAAATAAATAATAAAAATAAAAAAACGATATTTTTCCATAAATGGAAAAATTCGAGATTTTGATTTAAATTGAAACTCCTAAGATTCAAGATCATCCTCCGATAAAGGGAATCTAAATCCGAATTTTATTGAATGAGATATCATAAAAAAAAGGCCATAAACAACAAAAATGCTTAATCGAGGCCTAAACGACGGAATCTGCCCGAAATCCGACGTACGTCATGACCAAAGATGATAAGTTGTGATCCTTAGCCCGGTTCCAATCGAATTAGACTATCAATTCGCCAAAAACTAACAAACCGGAAGTTATCATGAAATCATTATTTTGTTTTGCGATCCCACTTCATCATAAATTCTAACTCCTAATGCACTTCATCATTCTCCCTAAGGAGAGAAAAATTCATCCTCGAATCCGATGGAGAAGAAGCTTCATCATCATCAGAATTATCACCACGAAATGGCACCAGATGTTTGACATTAAACACGTCGGATGTACGAATATGACTTGGTAGCTTCAAAAGATAAGCATTTGGATTAATTTTCGCACTGACCTCTAATGGACCAACCTTTTTTTTAGTAAACTTGTTATATTCATGAGCAGGGATACGATCTTTCGTTAACACCGTCCAAACAAAGTCAACTACCTCAAATTCAACATGCTGGAGTTTAAGATCCGCATCATGCTTATACTTAGTAACAGCATTCTACAACTGATCATAAGCATGTGAGTGAATCTGCTGCAACTTTTGAACAAAGTCCTCGGCCTTACCATACATTTTAACAGTAGTAGAAACTGGGACCAAGTCAAGGGGACCACGGGGAACGAGACCATTTACCACCTGAAATGGGCTAAAACCCGTACTCTGGTTGATAGCATGATTATGAGCAAATTCTGCCTGATAACTTCTGATCCCAAGAGTTGATGTGATCACCAACCAAGCAACATAGTAAATCACCCAAGGAGCGATCAACAACCTCTGTCTGTCCATCTATTTGAAGGTGATATACATTACTGAAGTCCAACTTTGTATTGACCGAGCGCCACAAAATGTGCCAGAAGTGACTAAGGAAACGAGTATCCCGATTAAACACAATAGATGTAGGCAGTCCATGCAGGCGATAGACCTCAGGAAAGTACAGTAAAGCCACATTGACAGCAACCGATCAACCACTACAAAGATAGAGTCAAAACCACGCTGAGTCCTGGGAAGCCCCACAACGAAATCCATGCTAACGTCTGTCCAAGGCTGGGTTAGGATCGGCAGGGGCATATACAAGCCAGCATTTGTCGCCTTGCCTTTGGCCAAATGACAAGTCCGACAATCCTCCACAAACTTACCAACATCCTTGTGCAATGATGGCCAAAAGTAAGAAGCAACAACAAGCTGCAATGTTCTGTCATGACCCACGTGGCTCTCATTGTGCAATTCTTGAAGAATCTTCAACTGCAAACTGCCCTCTGGAATACATAACAGGTTACCACAAAAAAGGAAACCATCAACCCATGCAAACTCCGACTGCACACCTTCCTTCAACTTTCGAATAATATGAGAGAAATATAGATCAATAGTATATAAGTTACAAAAGCCATCAAAACCTGGAACCTCCATTCGTATTTCTGTTAGGAGAGTTTGGTGCCTACTCAATGAATCAGCTACCTTGTAAGCTTAATCACGAAAGTAAACTGCTGCAAGTAAGCAATCCAAGAGGCATGTCGAGCAGATACCTTAGCTTGAGTACCAAGCTGCTTGAGGGCATCATGATCAGTATACAAAATGAACTCCTTTTAGAATAGATAGCGACGCCAATGTCGAACTGCCTGGACTATAGCATAGAACTCCACGTCATAAGTACTGTACCGAGACTTCGGAAAACAAAGCTTCTCATTGAAGTATGCAACGGGGCGGTTGTTTTGACTTAGCACACCACCAATACCTACATTCGAAGCATCACAGTGTAGCTCAAACGACTGGGTAAAATCAGATAACACCAAAACTGGAGCAGTAGTCAACTCTGCTTAATCAATTGATGAGATGCCTCTGCCCCGAGAGTCCACTGAAATTTTCAGCATTCATACAATCTGTAATAGGTGCCATGATACTGCTAAAATGTGGTATAAACCTTCAATAAAATGAAATAAGGCCATGGAAGCTACACACTTCTGTAACAGTTTGAGGTTGTGGCCACTGGCTTATTGCCTTTACCATTGATGTGTCAATTGCTAACCCCTCATTCGACACCACATAACCCAGGAATACAACACGATCAGTCAATAACAAACATTTTTCACTGCAGCATAAAAGTGATCCCTGCGAAGAATTGAAAGAACTTCCCGAAGGTGCTGGACATGATCATCATCGTTAGCACTATAAATCAGAATATCATCAAAGTAGACGACAACAAATTTATCGATGAGTGGACGAGATTCAAAATTTGTGAGTCATTTTTGGAGTACTTTGTGGAAAATCCTTGGGACTCGATTGCAATTTAGTTCATCCTGTCATCCTCAAACATATGGAAATTTGGAAATTTACTGAGAAGTCTTGTTGGAAAAAATATTAAGCAGTAGGATTTGCTTTTGGAACAAGCTGAATTTGCTTACAATCGATCCGCTAATCAAACTACTAGGCATAGTCCATTTGAAGTTGTTTATGAGAAAAATCCTATTAGTCCATTAGATTTGGTACGACTTCCAATCAATAATCGTTTTAGCAGAGACGCTAAAGCAAGGGCTAAGTAGATCAAAGAATTACATAAGTATGTTCGGGAGAAAATTCTCAAGCAAAATAAGAAATACAAAAGGCAAGCCCATAAGCATAGGAAATCAATTTAGTATGGATTCATTTGAGGAAGGAAAGCCTTCCTGAAGGGCGTCATGCTAAACTGAAGCCGAAAGATGATGGGCCATTCAAGGTTCTTGAATGCATTGGTAAAAATGCTTACGAAATAGAACTTCCTAGTGATTATGGAGTTTCTATCACATTTAGTGTCATTGATCTTTCTCCTTACCATAACTAAGAAGCAAGTCATTAGGACAAGCCTTTTTCCAACCCGGAGGGAATGACACCGAAATTTGAACCAGTCTATGAAGTGTTGGAAGCGAATCATCCGTCAAATATATGTCTTTGAAAGCTCCCTCCGTCTAGTTTCTGACGCATCAAACCCTGCAATTTTTTGTGACTTGTAGAGAAAGTTATGAAAATTTGAATTGAGGTTGCTCATAATAGGCAGGAGCTACAAATTCTTCAAAGTTTAGATCCATTAATTTTTTTTGGTTTTTTCAATACAATTAGCTTATGTTTTCAAGTATTTGAAAATGATAATTTTTTTATTTTTATCCAGGGATTTTAATTTCTACATTTACCCATACCTGAGGGTTATTCCAAGATTTCCTAATTAAAGTAGCTATTACTAATGAAAAAAGGGGGACTGAAATTTATGACTTACATTGAGCATTTGGCTTGTAAAGAAAAGCTTCTTCGTAAAACTCTTCTCCTTCGGCGGATTATGATAGGTGGCGAGTTTCTTACTCTGTATCTCTTATGAGTGTCGGGTGGTGAGTTTTTTGTATCCCTTGGGTGTTCTTGCTAGTGGTGAGCATTGTTTTTTCTCCAATTCAGTTTGTTTTTCCTTTGGGTGGTGTTAATCTGTATCCCATGGTCACAACTTGAGGTTGTGGACTATTTTCCTTTCATCCATTTTCTCGTCAAAGAAATTCGGTATCAAATTAATTGACAAATAAGTTCATGCAGGTCCGATGAAGTAACTTATTCACTAACTAATTGATATGACATGTCTTTGGTGTTTAGTATTATAAGCTAATAGGAGATCATTTTATGTATATTGTTGGTGTCAAAAGTCATAATCACCTCAAACTGCACAATGCAGTACCAATTCCGACCAAAGAGCTCAGCTAAGGAGGTCTGCCAATTATCGTCGTCATTTGAAGACGTCATAATTAGCAACCTGAAAAAGTGTCTCCCAATGATGTCACCGCAACCTTAGCAACCACTTTTGAAAAGAAAAGTGACACCTCTAGCTTGAGCACCTCTTTATCCGACAATAATAGGGAAACAATCATGACATAGGCTACGACTATGACATAGGTAGAATGGTGGCATGTTAGGTTGAACCCAGCAACCAATAGTAGCATCCAAGACTGCAATAGTAGGGTTTACAAAGAATCTGTGCATTGAATTGGGGAAGCAAAGCATGGAGTTAGAGTCAATTGCATTTCTCCTTTTGGTGTTGCTACACCGATGCTGACGAATGGGCTCAAGATCCAAGAAAAGGGGAAGGTGGAGGACTTGTGCATCAAATAGCAAATTTGAAAGGGACAATCTCAGAGACGAATGATGTGGCTGAGGCTACAGTGTTCATTGCCAGTGATGGATCCAAGTATACAAGTGGGCAGAATCTAGTCATTGATGGGAGTTATAGCCTTACTAAGATGTGACATTCAAAATCTATGAAAAACAAAAAGTTTGAATATGAGCCTAAATTTTTCAATAACTTGTATTCACCCGCCAAGTTGTTTTCAATTTTTTCATTGAATTTTATAAATAACCACATGTAGTAAGATTCAATCACAAGTAAAAAAAAAAAAATGAATAGTTCATCACAAAATTGATTTGAATGTTTTGCCAGACAATATCATCACAACACCACAAGATACGTATCATCCAAAACAATTTTACTTGTGATAAGAAGTGAGCTATCTTCGAAAAGCTACTCCAAGAAAGCCAAGATGGAAAGTTATATCTACAAAATCAGTTTCTCAAATTTGGTATAGTGCAAATTATTTTCTTACTGCAAATGGTGCTCTACCAGATTTTTCTTCAAATCTTGTGAAAAGGGTTGGTGGCAAGAGAGTTCAATCAGACTTGGAAAGAATGAAAGATATCTTTTTACATTGTCGAATAAATATAAGATCCTTGTCAAATGCATTGAATGTACCAAAATCAACCTTACATAGAAGAATCAAAGAAGGATATATTCGACCGCACTCAAATCGTGTGAAATCATATTTGACGGATGACAACAAGAAAGCAAGGTTGGAGTTTTGCTTGTCAATGATTGACGAAGGTACACTTGTATCTATGCCTTTCTTTGCTAATATGCACAATAAAATTCATAGTGATGAAAAATGGTTTTATATGACTAAGACGTCATAAAATTATTATCTCCATCCGGATGAAACAGATCCATTTTGTACATGCAAAAGTAAAAGATATGTTCCAAGGATTATGTTTGTGGCTGCCTTCGCTCATCCATGATTTGATGCCACTTCAAATAAAGAATTCAATGGGAAAATAGGAATATGGCCATTTGTGTCTTAAGGAATGGCCATCTGTGTCTAAAGGAACCAGCAAAGCGGAATAGTAAAAACTGTGTAGCAGGACTTTGGAGACAAAGCCAATTTTGTCAGTTACTAAAGATGTTATTCATTCATGTTCAATCGAAAAATTGTAGCCTTCAATCAAAGAAAAATGACCATGTTCTAGTTCTGGGAACATCTTCATTCAACAAGATAATGCAAAGCCATATTTAGATGTTAATGATGTTGAGTTTGTAGAAGCTGTGAGAAAAGTTGGACTTGACATTCCTCTCTGTTGTCAACCTCGGAACAGTCCTGATATGTTACAACCTATATTTTACTCCCTCCGTCCCAATTATATAGGCTTGTTTGGTTTTTCACACGGATTAAGAAAACTTATTTAATGTCATTGGAAAATTAATTTTTGCCAAGATCTTTCCTAGTTTACCCCTATTTAATTTTCAGTGGGTAAAACTAAATTATTGTTGGAATTCATAAAGAATTTGAATTTTCAAGAAGTTTGCATATTAAGTGGGGAAAATTTAATAAGGGTATATTAGTAAAAGAACACAATAAAATATTCTACATTAGGAAACAAGCCTATATATTTGGGACAAGAGAAAAAGGAAACCCAGCCTATATAATTGGGACGGAGGGAGTATTTAGTCAAAGTCTAGGGTTGAATTGTCAAAATCAAAGTCAAATAGGACTTAAGTGAAATAAATTATTTCCTTGGGGTTTACTTTGCAATGGGTAATATATGAGGCTTAAGATGGATGTGATTTATAGTTGAGGATTTACTTATACATCATATGATAGGTAAGGGACTTCCTATGCAATTAGCCCACTACTTTACCAATTCAAAACCACTTTCCATTCATCCCACACATATACACCAAGATAGAAACCGGGCAGAGAGAAAGAGACCGAAAAAAAAAAAGAGAAGAAAAAGTGGAAAAAGAAAGGAAAAAGGGGAAAGAAGAAGAAGAAGAAGAAAAGAGGAAGAAAGAGAGAAAGGAAGGAGAAGAATGTATGTTAAATTTACTGTAGAAGTGGAGAAACATTATGTTAAATTTCTAGGGCTTTAATTGAGTGGTTTAATTTCAACGGTCATCGATCACCGGTCTTCGCGACTCCGTCCTAGCTGAACAAAACCTTTGGATTCGCCCCTGATCATTTTCATAACATGCTCCCGAAGTCCACTTGTACCATCATATCTCATACTCATCGATTTTTCATTAGATCTCCACTTTCAGCTTTATCTGACTCAACAAATCTCTCTCCTATGGCATCTACAAAACTTTTGGCATTTTCATTATCTAGAATAGCACCGATAATAGAATCGAATATAGAGCACTTAATAATTTTCAAACAAATTCTATTAGTCATTTTCCACTTTTCATACTCAGACACATATTTAGAAGTACTCTTATCTGTTGGTTTTGAAAGCTGATTCTCCATTGCAAAATCCAAGCCCAAAAGACAAAGTGATATTTCTACATCTCTTTTCCATCTCACATAATTATTTATAGTCAAAATTTGGTTCAAAAGAGATGAGGCATTTAAAAATGTGAAAAACATAAAATAATATATTTAATATCATCTAAACATAATGTATGCAGTCAATGGATGATAACATATCCATCTAATTAACATGTGCTAGTAATTAGATAGTTCGTAATTAAAGTCAAAACCATTTGAACCTTATTACTGTAAAAGTCTAGGTGCATCATTATGAAGTCACATTTGAGCCGATAATACAATATGTTATTGGGTACTCTTAAAAACATATCGTGAAGCTAATTAACAAAATCACATCGACTTTTGAAATACCAACACTTTTAGGCAAAATGAGATTTCTAGACCAAAGCAATCTCATTAACTACCTCATGCCATTTTTCAAATCATCACATACAATAACACATTTGGGCAAGATATTGTATGCAATAATTCAAAAATGCGATGCTACCCTTTTTTTAAAAAAAGAAAAAAAGAATAAGAAGAAGAAGAAGAACGAATAAATAACAATAAGTGTGCCACTTTGATAACTATCACCCACTTTAATTTCAAAATGTTTCTCTTAATGGGAAAATAAGGATAGTCTTAATTAAGCCCATGGAAAAGTTGAATCAGAAAACAATAATTATGCAACAAAATCATAATCATTGACTTGATAAAAATCAAAGTCAAAATTCCGCTGTGAATGACAAAGTTAATAACAAAATTTCAAGCATGTATGACATAAGATATGTTCAAAATTCAATAATAACTTGAAAGAATGCACATAATATGTTATAAAATTAATGTGCATCCAAGATATACATATATACATTGAACATATAAGAAAATATTCATCCACCAGAAAAATTAAACATCATTAAATTAGGATTACTGTCTGTGCTATTTAGTTTCTTGATCAGTCAATCATCCTTAAAAAAAAAAAAAAAAATATATATATATATATATATATATATATATATGTACATATATATATATATATATATATATATAGCTTTGCTTGCGGAAATTGTCGTGTCTAAATTTTAATGTGACAAAACTAACTAATTCATGCGGTCCTAACTTTCGTAAAACTCATTTCGAGACAAAGCTGATAAGCAAGATAAAATAATCTGGTTTATGAAGAGCGTGAAGTGAAAATGGAAAAGATTCTATTGCAATTTCATAGATAGCTGCTTTAACATATTATATGAGGCCGAAAGCTGCACGTCGCCTAGTTTAATATATTATATTCATGAATTTGACATGATGGCCTTTATTACTTTCTTTGAAAAAGAAAATTCAGGCAATATGTTCCATCTGTATCGATTTTCATTGAATTTTCTTTGGGATCAGGATATAAAAATAATATCTTTTAAAATAATATCTTTTAGGGATTTGGATCAAGATGGATTTGCTTGGAAATAATTCATTAATAGCTATCTCCAAAAAACCATAGCTGATATAAAAAGCATTCACGTGAATATTTATGTGGAAATTGCAAGAAATGTCCACTTTTTTCTAGCCACTTGCAAAAACGGCAACTTTCAAAAATCCTTGAAAAATGGCCATTTTGGTATATTTTATACCAAAATATCAATGGTCAACAATTTATGATTCCATTCAAGGACAATAAAATGGACATTTTTGCAAAAAAAAATATGGGCTAATGAAATCTTGACACATAACCTGCTCCATTTATTGCAAATGACAAGATGTCAAATCACAATTAATGCTATTTTTTGCATTAACACAGAAATTTCAAGAACGACATTTCAAGTGTAGAGAAATGTCATGTTTGGAATGAATTGTCCTTCTAAACATTTAATATGTCGAGAATGACGTTTTGAAATGTCGAGAATATTTAATATTGTGATTTGACGTGTGTACTATTGAAATATAAAACGGGATTCAAATGTCGAGAATGACATTTTAAATGTCGAGAATACGTAGAGATTCAAATGTCCTTTTTTTTTTTTTTTTCATTAAGGGCATAATAGACACTTTAGTATTAAATTTGAAAATTGGACACTTTTCAACTCACACCCTTAATTGTGGACATTCTTGAAAATACCTCAATATTTATTATAAAAAATTCAAAAACTAGCAATCTACTACGAATCAAAATGCACATCATCAGCAGTGAAGGGCAATACTTTTCAGGCAGGATAGAAAAAAAAAATTCTAAGTGAAGGATGTTGATATTTGCATGTAGGCTCTAATACCAATTGTTATATATAATAATAATAATAATAGTCATGCCAAAAAACAAGAATCACAACTTTAAATTTATAGTTCAAGAGATATTAATAGCTAGATTTTTGTCTCATTGCTCTTCACAAAAGTATTAGCTGTCAATGGGATAAGCCAATAAAACATATGGAAATGAGAGGAGACTTAACCTTTTATATAGAATTTATTGAGTCGTCTCATTAATGACTTCAACCCTAATTAGGGTTTAATATTTTTTGCCCACATACTTAAATTATTACATTATATAGGATATAATCTTATATAACTAATGTGTAAAACGGCACAAGTGATCACTCGACATATTGGCTTAACCATAATATCATTATGAACTATACATCTAACATGTTTTATAAAACATAAAATTTGCAATCAAAGGGAAATTCCACATTTTTTAAAGCCTTTTTTCATACTCCAAATACAAATGAATAAATGTCATGGAAGATGATTTTTTTTTTTTTTTTAATTGTTTCAACTATAATTGAGTATACAGTGGTTTATATTTGAAATAGCAAAAGATATTAAATTGTGACATATTAGGAAACTAATATATTAACCACTCTCAAATAAGAAATAGGATTATAATTAGGGAAAAACAAAAAAAATGACTATATGGAGGGAGAATATATATCGAATATACTTAGCACCACTTTAGATGGCAGGTGAGCCCATATTGGATATTTTGCCCCAGTTTAGTATGGCTTAAAATTTTGCGAAAATTCTAAATCAAGTCAATAATGAATTTTAACCACACATTTTATAAGGTTAACAACTTTTCAATATATATTTTATGAGACTAACAACTTTTCAATATACATTTTCAAAAATACAAATGAAATAGTGATGGAGAGAGAGAGAGAGAGAGAGAGAGAGAGATTTTATTTCGGAAAATTAAGATTTGATTTTACGAAACCCGAAATATTGAAAAAATGAGAAAAATAACATAGTTACACGTGTATATAAATATGAAAAGAAAGCGAAAACAAAATACAAAAAAATAATTCCCAAGAAGAAAGTGAAGGGAAAAAAATTTATGTTTTGAGTTAATTAAAAATAAATAAACTCACAACGAGATTTTGACATCTTCAAACAATTCGCAAACTTCCTTAATAAATGGCCATGCATTCAACTAAATTTTACGAGATATGTACATTAAAATAATCATAAAGGATTTTCTCTTTTAAAATTTGGAAGTGTAAAATAATGAAATGTTTCTGCCTAGAAGATTAGGATACATTTAAATATAGTGTTTGGCCAACTTTATCCATTCCAAAAAAAACAAAGCTTATGCATGTGAGGAAACTTTAACATTAAATTATGTAAATATAATGAAACATGCGAATGGAACTTAAGGTTGGGAAACGAAATTTCCAAGTTTTTAAAAGTTGAGACAAATTTTTCATAGGGGCTACGAATTGAGAATTAATTGTACAAATTTTTGAAAGAACTCGTGTATAAATTTAGTAAAATAAGGTTTTTATTTTATTTATTTTCTCTTCAAATATAAAAAATAAATCAAAAAACAAAAAGAAATCGGTGAACCTTGGGCCATATTCACTTTGTTTATAATTTTGACCGTAATATAATCTTTTAGACAATTTTGGCTTATCAAGAATTTGTGCATTGAATTGGGATAATATGGCATCACAGTCAGCTTCTGGGGTGACTAATCCAATTGTGATTAACGGGTTACAGATGAAATTAAAGCATGATGTAGAGTAGAAGGGGCAATCTTGTATGCAAATACATGCGGCCAAGATCTAAGGTCTATGGTGTACACTAATCTTACTACGTTTCACCATGTTCCGGCAATTATAAGACTTCCTTTATTTGTTGTTATCGGAAAAGTAATATTCATGAGAGGTGTTTTAGGCTTTTTATTAGGGTAAATTAGGCCTATTACCCTTTTAAATTAACTAAATTGATTAATAGCCTTTTTAAACTAATTAAACCAATTAGAACATAATAAATACGTCCTAAAAGCTCTAAATCCCCCAAAAAATTTAGTATCCCCAATTCCTGAACACAAACCCTCCCCAATTCCAATAACCACAATATTTGCGTGGAGAATATAGGTAGGGGCAATATCAACCTTCTCTGACAACCCTATTGGACGCTGTGAAGACTAAGTTGATGACTCAAGTTCATGGAGAGGCCATGAATAAGATTGTTGCTGCAATGTATGGTGGAATTGCAGCCATCGACAGATTTTGACGGAAGAAGGATGGGTTGAATTTTCTCATGGAATAGGGCATAGAGTTCTTTATAGTGCCTGCTTTTTCAACTTTAGGGTATTTTGCTTTAGAGATAGCTAACACTTTTTAATTAGTATTTGAAGCAAAAGGAGCTTCAAACTGTGGAACTTGCTCCCACGTTCACGTTGCCACTCAACCAAAGTGGATGCAAATTGGCCTCAGGTTTGTGTGGGAGTGGTAATTTGGTGAATGTTCTTCTTATATTTCCCTTTTTCCTGTAAGATTAATTCAATTTTCTACAGGTATGCTTATATTTAAGTTCTCGAAAAAGAATATCCTTTTTGTTTAATAAATGTAAGGTACTTTGCTGCAATTAGTATTCTATGATAATAATCGTTTACTACTTGAAGTCAATACAGCAAAATATTAAATCCCCTGCTATAATTGTTCAAGTATGATTTACACATAAGTTAAATTGTAGTTACTATTTGCTGAATAATTTTTGTTTACTTTTGAAACACGCTCTTATTTTCTTAAATTTGTGATTTTTACATTGCATGATTGATCCGAAGGAATGATTGCAACTGAGTATACTTAGTGCTTAGCTTGTCTAACAGAAGATTGTCGCCTTTCAACATTATTTTAGAGGTTGAAGATAAGTATCTGTCTTCAAGGTTTTGGTAGTCATGGGCGAGCCAGATTTGAGGATGCCTACTAAATTTGAAAGTGGAAATTTCAATGAGCTTACTTGTAATACTTGCAGACTTGTCCAACAGAAGATTGAGGGTTGATAAATTATTGCAATTGGTGTGTTCTGAGATGAATAAGTTGATGAAAGCATGTATTTCATATAGTCATTGTTGTGCTTGTGATTTAATTACATGTATTTGCTCATATTGTTGTTGATGTGCTTGTGATTTAATTAACAGAAAGATAAAGCAATCCTAACTTTTGATATTTTTTTAACAAAACCTAAGGCGAAATATGATGCACAATGTCACAATAAGAATTGTCACTTTTTTTTGAATGTGTACAACTTTTTTAATGTGTTATTTTTTTAAATTCGTCACTTTTTTAAAATTTATGTCACTTTTCTTTAGTGTTTGTCACTTTTTTCAATCGTCTTCTTGAAATTTCAATCACTTTTTTAGTAACAAACATCGCTTTTTAATAAATGTGAGATTGTAAAAAACGACACTAAACTTTTAAAGTGACATTGTGTCACTTTTTAAAAAAAAAAAAAAAAAAAGTGATAATTTTATCATTTTTTTGTGTGTTTGTAGCTTTATTGAACATTTGTCACTTTTTTTTGCCACTTTTCTGAAATTTTTTTCACTTGTTATTATTTGTTACTTTTTAAAAATTTATATCACTTTTTTGAATAACAAACATAGGTTTTGATTGATGTTTTTTCACTTTTTTAAGTATTTGTCACTTTTTGAGTTATATATCACTTTTTGAGTGTGAGTCACTTTTTTTGAATTTTGTCACTTTTTTGAGTTTTGTGTCACTCTTTTACAAAAAAAGTGACAATTTTTATAAAAAAAAGTGATATTGTGTCACTTTTTTATTTTACACAGTATTTTTTACTTCCTAAAAAATTTTCATATGATTTTTCAAAACACCCTTAATTTTAAGGGTATTTTTCTAAGTACCCCTTTTTATTATCATTATGACATCAAGCTTACTCGATATGTGCAATTATTCATTTGGTTTTAAGTACTGCTTTGTATTTCTAATAAATTATACTTAACTTCTGTTGACAACGTTAAGGACAATATTGTATACTTATCGCCTAATAATTGTGCGAATAAAATGCTGGCAAGTTGCCCTAAAATATGATGCTTAATTTAGAAAAGTCAAGTGAAGAGGTTGAAAACTGCATAAATTTAATCAACTGAAGCTGTGGACAAAATACTGGTCCGTTTTCCTTGATAATCTATACATATAAGATCAACTCCCATTGAACTTTCCAGTCAGTATTAATTTCATACAAACTTAATCCGAAAGGGTTCCTGTTTTCCCCAGAAACTGCACTGAAGGGCGGTGTTGGACCAGGACACACGATATTAGATCAAGAACAGAAAACAACAAGTTTGTATACTGAAAATAAAGAGCAGAATTTAAAGAACACAATCGATATGTTTCGGTCTAAGCCCCGGAGGTTCGGTGACCAAATCTAACACCTACATCCCCCGTTGAGCATCCAAGTTATGGATTATGCTCGGTTCCACTATAAAGCCCAAATCGGCAACAAAGGTTACAAGAAAGTTCAGAACAATCACAAAGAAAGTACAAGAACACTTATCTCTCAGTCACACTGCAGTAGATCCACTCGAATCACAAAGAAACGAACACTACATCAACAGAACCAAACTACACAGCCTCACGAATACTTAACAACGATATTCACACAGAATATCCCCACACAGGGAACCACAATATTACACTGGGATCAAATCAGAGATTTGATATGTAGAAGACAAAGTATTCTAGAGAGAAAATGCAGCCAGAGAGAGAGATTCAAATGAAGATGGAAAACCCTAGATTGAAGACGTTTTAGTCTCCAAATGCCAACTGAAAGGGCAATAAAGCATTCGAACCATCCAGAAGCAGATCCGACGATCAGCACAAGTCCAGGTTTCACACATCCAGAATAGGCTGAAACTAAAAGAGTTGTCAATTGCCAAATGCGTTTTATACAAATTTGGAAGCACGGAATTGAACCCGGTTCAATTCCAACATTCTCCACCTTGCTACCATAATTTAGGCCATAGTGTAGTCCAGAACACAATCACATATTCTTTTCATGCGCTCAAACAATATCTGCACAGTCATTGTAAACTTTCAACAGATAAAAGTTTCAAACAATTCAAAAATTTATTTAAAGGAATTACTTTAGTTCCCATATCTGAAGGGTTAACTTGAGTAGGGACTTTACCAATTTTTATAATTCCTTTTGTAATAACATCTCTTATAAAATGATATTTGATATCAATATGTTTTGTTCTATCATGAAACATAGGATTTTTGCTCAAATGTATGGCACTTTGGTTGTCAGATAATAACAAAATATCATTTTCAGAAAAACCAAGTTCAGAAATCAATCCATTTAACCAAATTCCTTCTTTAACAGCATCTGTAGTAGCAATATATTCTGCTTCAGTAGAAGATAAAGCTACAACCTTTTGTAGCTGAGATTTCCAACTCACAACAGTGCCACACAAAGTATAAAAGTATGAGGAAGTAGATCTTCTATTATCCTTATCACCAGCAAAGTCAGAATCAGTATATCCTCTCAATATAACATCATTGTTATTAGATTTAAACATTAAACCCAGATTAGAAGTCCCTTTAAGATATCTAAATAACCATTTTAGAGCATTCCAATGTTCTTCTCCTGGGTTACTCATAAATCTACTTAATATACTGATTCCAAAAGCAAGATCAGGTCTGGTGCAAATCATTAAATACATCACAGAACCAACAGCATTAGCATAAGGAATTTTTGACATTCTAGCATATTCCTCTTCAGAGTTGGGACAGAAATCAGAAGAAAGTTTGAAATGGTTTAACAAAGGCAAAGTAACTGGTTTACACTCATACATGTTAAACCTTTTTAAAATATTAATCACATAATCTTGTTGATTCAAAAATAAAAAGTCTCTCTCTTTATTTCTCCAGATTTGCATGCCTAGAATTCTTCTAGCTGAGCCAAGGTCTTTCATATCAAATTCAGATTTTAATTTCAATTTGATATCATCAATTTCAGTTCTATTATTGCAGGCAAGAAGCATATCATCCACATAGAGTGCCAAATAAAGAGAGTGTTCACCTCCATCACCTTTGAAATACAAACAGGCATCAAATTGGCTTCTTTTAAAACCAAGTTTTAACACAAAGTTATCAAATCTCCTATACCATTGTCTAGGAGCCTGTTTTAAACCATAAAGGGATCTTTTCAGCAAGCAAACAGTATTGTCAGGATTACCAACTTCAAAACCAACAGGTTGTTTCATATAGATAATTTCATCTAAATCACCATATAGGAAAGCAGTTTTAACATCTAATTGTTCAAGTTCCCATTTAAAATGAGCAACTAAGGCAAGCAAACATCTGATAGTAGAATATTTCACAATAGGTGAAAAAATTTCAGTATAGTCTATACCTTCTTTTTGGGTAAAACCTTTTACAACAAATCTAGCTTTGTACCTGATGGTTTTACTATCCCCTTTCCCCCTGTTTTATTTTGAAAATCCACTTGCAATCAATAAGTTTCTGCCTTTCAAGCTTTTTGACAAGTTCCCAAGTTTTGTTTTTCAAAAGTGAAGACATTTCATCTTCTATGGCAGCAATCCAGTTTTTACTTTCTTTACATCTTATAGCATCATCATAAGAGTTAGGTTCATTTTCAAAATGTTCTTGAAAAGTAAAGAAAGAAACAAAATCATCATTGTCAAATCTAGTAGAAGGTTTGATTTGCCTCATTTCCCTATCTATTGTGAGTTGATACTCATTAGTAGAGAGAGCAGCATAATCAGATTCCTGATTTTGATCAATATCTTGATTAATATCAATTTCAATTTGGGTATCAGTCCCTCCTACTGGAGGTACAAGATTTTCAGGTTCAATATGAGGTGTCTCCACCTCAATTTGAACATCCTCTTCAGTCAAAATCTTATATTTCCCTTCCAGACATGGCATAGAAGATTCATTAAAAACAACATCCTTTTTAACAATAACTTTATACCCCCTCTCATATTTAACCCATAATTTGTATCCCTTGACATGTTCATCATAGCCTAAGAAGACACATTTCAGAGATCCAGGTTCCAATTTCCCAGCATTTTGATGAGCATAGGCAGCACAATCAAAAATTTTTAAATGAGAGTAATTAATAGAACCATCAGACCACACAAATTCAGGCACATCAAAATTCAGAACTTTGGTAGGACTTCTATTAATCAAATATGCAGCAGTTTTAACAGCTTTACCCCACAACATTTTAGGCAAACCAGATCCAAGAAGCATGCATCTAACCTTATTAAGCAAAGTCCTATTCATTCTTTCTGCTACGCCATTTTGTTGGGGGGTATAAGGAACAGTTCTATGTCTCATAATCCCACTGTCTTTACATAGGTTATTGAACTCATCATTACAAAATTCCAAACCATTGTCAGTCCTTAGAAATTTAATTTTGTGTTCTATCTGGTTTTCAGTTTGAGTTTTCCAGTTTCTGAAAATAGAGAAAGTCTCATCTTTTGTTTTAAGTAAGAAAATCCAAATTTTTCTAAAATAGTCATCAATAATCAACAAAAAATATTTAAAACCAGATAGAGTACAAACAGTAGCAGGACCCCACAAATCAGCATGTAAGTATTCAAGAATCTGTTTTGATTTATGAATGCCAGAAGGAAAAGGTAATTTGACTTGTTTACCCATAATACATTGTTCACAAGAACCAAAATTACCAATGTTTTGTTTTCCAAGAACTCCTTTTGTTTGTAAAGAATTTAAGGCCTTCTTTCCTATGTAACCAAGTCTATGATGCCATATTTTAACAAGAGTGAAATTTTCAGAGACAGCTGAAGCAGTTAAACCAAGTAAGGGTTTTGTCTTTAGAAAATTGAGATCATGTCTCTTAGGGGTACTTATTATTAAGTCATTGCCCCTAAGAATTTTAATATGTCCTTGACCCATATTTATGTTAAATTTCATATCATCTAACATACCTAAGGACACCAAGTTTCTCTTTAAGTCAGGTATGTACCTGGTTTCCTTAAGAAACATAACCTTACCATTTTCCAAAAGTAGTTTTATAGTCCCTATACCTTTAACTTTACAGGTATAGTTATTTCCCATAATAACTTGCCCTCCAGCAGACTTTTTGTAATCCAGAAAACAGTTTTTATTTGGACACATGTGGAAAGAACACCCTGAATCTAAAATCCATTCATCATTCAGTTGTCTTTCCATGTTCACTAGGACCAGACCAAAATTTGACTTAGCCTTATTATAAACCAAGGCATTAGTCACATCATCAGATTTGTCTTTCAAATCATTTTTCTTTTTGAAACAATCTTTTACAAAATGACCCAATTTCCCACAGTAATAGCATTTCTTTCCTTTAGACTTAGTCTTGGAATTATGCTTGTCATGAAATCTGTTTTTATTTTCTGAAAAGGATTTAGGATGAAAATTTGATTTTCCCAAAAATTTTCCTTTAACAAGAAAGCTGTCCCCATTGTGGTTGTTACTAGAATCAGATTTAAGTTCAAGGGATTTGTTTCTCAAGGAATTAATAATAATATCAGTGGTAAGATCTTCCCTACCATATTCTAAAGCAACCTTGATGTCCTTAAATTTGTCACTGATGGATTTTAAAAGGACCACAGCTATCTGATCTTTTGAAAGTTTTTCATCACAGTTAGCCAAGTCTTGGGTAAGTTTTGTAAATTTATTTAGGTTTTCATCCAAATCAACAGAAGGATCCATTTTGAAATAAAAGAATTGTTTTAGCAAAAAACACTTATTTGGAGTAGATTTGGTCACATACTGTGCATGTAGTTTGGTCCATAGTTCAGATGCAGTTTTTGTGTCACCAATGCATCTAATAACATTTTCAGTCAAATACAAGAAAATGGTACTCCAAGCAACTTCTTCAAGTTCAGATTTCTTTGCAGGAATCATATCAACAGGGCAACTATTATCTATGGCCTTAACACATTTCATTTGCATTAAAATAGCCCTCATTTTTTGACTCCATAGAGTAAAATCAATTTTTCCATCAAATTGATTGACTTCAAATTTTGCAGAGGCTATAGTGGTAAGACTTACAGACAGAATATTTGGGTCAAATCAATGCACGTGTAAATAATGCAACAAGAATTAAAATGGAATGTGTAAATTTGGAAATTCACAGTGGTACACGTAGTAACAGGCAAGAATTTCAGAAAAGTAATCAGCCACAGACTAAGAATAAACAGAGTCAATGCAACAGAGATCACATAAGCTATATTTCACAGATTTCTCCAGTAAGATTCTCCAAATGTACACCCGTACTTGATTAATCTCAGATTCCCAAGGCCTCACAAGAGCCTTTGGACAAAGACTAAGATCAAGGGGGTTTAGTACATGGTAAATCAAGGGAAAAACAGGAAATCCTAAAATCTTGAAAAAAAAAAACAGTTTAACAAGAATTTAGAAAGATCTCACCCAACGAATTTCAGAACTCGACAAATGTAGCAATATTGCTTAAAAGCAATTCAAAAAATTTTGCACCCTAATCGTATTAGCCTTTCTGCTTCAAGATCCAGGTATCTTGTTCCTTCTCCCAATGGCTCTGATACCACTATTGGACCAGGACACACGATATTAGATCAAGAACAGAAAACAACAAGTTTGTATACTAAAAATAAAGAGCAGAATTTAAAGACCACAATCGATATGTTTCAGCCTAAGCCCTGGAGGTTCGTTGACCAAATCTAACACCTACATCCCCGGTTGAGCATCCAAGTTATGGATTATGCTCGGTTCCACTATAAAGCCCAAATCGGCAACAAAGGTTACAAGAAAGTTCAGAACAATCACAAAGAAAGTACAAGAACACTTATCTCTCAGTCACACTGCAGTAGATCCACTCGAATCATAAAGAAACGAACACTACATCAACAGAACCGAACTACAGAGCCCCACGAATACTTAACAACGATATTCACACAGAATATCCCCATACAGGGAACCACAATATTACACTGGGATCAAATCAGAGATTTGATATATAGAAGACAAAGTATTCTAGAGAGAAAATGCAGCCAGAGAGAGAGATTTGAATGAAGATGGAAAACCCTAGACTGAAAACGTTTTAGTCTCCAAATGCCAACTGAAAGGGCAATAAAGCATTTGAACCATCCAGGAGCAGATCTGACGGTCAGCACAAGTCCAGGTGTCACACATCCAGAATAGGCTGAAACTAAAAGAGTTGTCAAATGCATTTTATACAAATTTGGAAGCACAGAATTGAACCTGGTTCAATTCCAACAGGCGGCTCTTTAATTCGTTGCCAGATCAATGAAAAACAGGTGATCATCACGAGCCTGTACTAATTTATGTAGTTTTATCAATCTAATGGAGTTTAATTAAGATTCATGTTTGAATTTGCAGGCTAGAAGGCAAGGTGGCTATAATAACTGGTGGTGCCGGTGGCATAGGGGAAATCGTGGCCAAGCTTTTGGGGTGGATGCAGAAGAAGAAGGTGGAATGGATTTTTAATTTTAATTATTTGATTTTGATTGTTTTATTATTAAAAAATATAAAATTACCATTTTAACATTTTAAACTTAGTCAAAATTATTGTTAAAATCAATTATTTGATCAACTAATGGTCAAACTAACAAAAACCATCCATTTGGATTTCGATTGCGACATTTTGAAATGTTTGGTAATGTGAGTGATACAAATGAAAAGTTTGATACCGCGAGTTACACAAATAAAAGGTTTGATCAAATTTGCTACTAAATGAAAGATTTGATACCACTGCTGCAATTATCCCTTAAAATATTCATAAAGGACTTTCTCTTTTAAAATTTGGAAGTGTAACATAATGAAATGTTTATGCCTAAAAGATTAGGTTACATTTAAGTATAGTGTTTGGCCAACTTTATCCCAAAAAAAAAAAACCTTATGCATGTGAGGAAACTTTACATTAAAGTTGAAATTATGTAAAAAGAATGAGACATGCGAATGGAACTTAAGGTTGGGAAAACGAAAATTCCAATTTTTAAAGGTTGAGACAAATTTTTCATAGGGGCTACGAGCAAATTTTTGAAAGAACTCGTGTACAAAAAGCAAATAAGAAACCTTAATCATTAGGCTACAGCAATAATCTATTTAGTAAAATAAGGTTTTTCTTTTATTTATTTTTTCCCTCTTCAAATATAAAAAATAAAACAAAAAGAAATCGGTGAACCTTGGGCCATATTTACTTTGTTTATAATTTTGGCAGGACTTAACAAGAATTTGTGCGTTGAATTGGGACAATATATATGGCATCACAGTCACCTTTTGGGGTGACTAATCCAATTGTGATTAATGGGTTACAGCTGAAATCAAAGCATGATGCAGAGGTACAAAGCGGCAATCTTGTATGCTAATAGATAGTGGTGTAAATTAGGCTATGTCACTTTAGATGTGCGGCCGAGTACTAAGGTCTATGGGTGTACACTAATCTTACTATGTTTCACCATGTTCAAGCAATTATAAGACTTCCTTTGCCGGGGCGGAAGTAGACATTTTAAGTTAGGGGACACAATCAAACTCTATACAAATCGAATACTTTGTTCTTGATTTTTGAATGATTTATACTTGATTTGAGACAATACAAATTTACATTTTTAAAAAAATTATTTATTAATATTTTGCTAACCATTTTCATCCATTTGATTTCGAATGGTCATTTTATTAATGTTTTGTTCATCACAATAGAATGCATATTTATATTTAAAAATCGTATAATGTATTTGATACAAACAATCAATTTAAGTAATCAAAAAGAAAAATATATAACTAATATTCAATACTAATAATCAATCAAATAAACACAATTCGTTAAATAAGTCAAATTTGATATAATGAGTTCAAACACATTCTATATACACAGTGTGATGGGAGAAAATGCAAATTTAGATTCTAATTACTTGAAAATTTGATTGGACAGTGAAGATTTGTAGTAAATGTGATAATTTGTAGATAAATTATATACAAATTTTAAAAAAATTAGAAGGGTTAAGTTTTTGTTAAAAGGCGTGAAAAAAATAGTAAAAAATATAAAAAAAAAGCAACAAAAAATATAAAAAAATCAAATTTATTGTGATTTTACCCATATTTGGTGGAGATTAAAATCAAATTTTTAGTAAATTTTGATCAAAAAAATTAAATAGTTATGGATTCCATGAAATATATTACGTGACCCCAGGACCCCCTACGTCCACCCCGTTCCTTTACATTGTGATTTTATTTGTTGTTATCGAGAAAGTAAAATTCAAGGTGTTTTATGTTTTTTATTGTCACTATGACATCAAGCTTACTCGATAGGTGCAATTATTCGCATTTCTAAAAAATTATACTTGAAATCTGTTGACAATGTCAAGGACAATATTGTATACTTATCGCCTAATAATTGTGCGAATAAAATACTGGCAAGTTGCCCTAAAATATGATGCTTAATTTAGAAAAGTCAAGTGAAGAGGTTGAAAACTGCATAAATTTAATCAACTGAAGCTGTGTACAAAATACTGGGACGTTTTCCTTGATAATCTATACATACAAGATCAACTCCCATTGAACTTTCCAGTCGGTATTAATTTCATACAAATTTAATCCGAAAGGATTCCTGTTTTCCCCGGAAATTGCATTGAAGGGCTCTTTAATTCTTTGCCAGATCAATGAAAAACAGGTGATCATCACGAGCCTGTACTAATTTATGTAGTTTGTTCAATCTAATGGAGTTTAATTAAGATTCCTGTTTGAATTTGCAGGCTAGAAGGCAAGGTGGCTATAATAACTGGTGGTGCCGGTGGCATAGGGGAAAGCGTGGCCAAGCTTTTCGTCCAACATGGAGCTAAGGTCATTATTGCTGATGTCCAAGATGAACTAGGCCAGGCAGTGTGTGGATACGTAGGCTCTCCAGAAGTCATTTCCTACATCCACTGTGATGTAACTAGTGACACCGATGTCCAAAATGTCGTAGACATGGCTGTTTCCAAGTATGGTAGACTCGACATAATGTTTGGAAATGCTGGTATCCCTAGTAAGACTGATCTGTCAATTTTGGCAACCGAGTACCAAGACTTTAAGAGGGTCTTCGATGTTAATGTTTTTGGCTTATTTCTAAGCGCTAAACACGCTGCAAGGGTAATGATTCCAGCCAAGAAAGGGAGCATCGTGTTTACTGCAAGTGCGGCTTCTGTGACTAGTGGGAATGCTCCTCATGCTTATGTAGTATCAAAGCATGCAGTGGTAGGGTTTACGAAGAATCTGTGCGTCGAATTGGGGCAGCACGGAATTAGAGTGAATTGCATTTCTCCTTTTGCTGTGGCCACTCCGCCAGTAATGGAAGGGTTTCAAATCACAGAAAAGCAAAAGCTGGAGGAATTTGTGTCTCAGATAGCAAACTTGAAGGGGGTATTCTTAGAGGCAAATGATGTGGCTGAGGCTGCAGTGTTTTTGGGAAGTGATGAATCAAAATATGTTAGTGGGCAGAATCTAGTTATTGATGGGGGTTACAGCCTTGCTAATATTGCTCTGAGTGAAGGCCTGAAGAAGCAACATTCTTGAATCAGTTATGTCATTATTTTGTCTACAAAAACATGTGGTGCATCTTTGTAATCAGAACAATAAAATGAATAAGATTTGTCTTTAGTGTAGAGCTGTCCTATCTTTTCTAACAAACATGTTATTGTAACATACAGTTTTCCAATTTCTAGTATCTTCTTGTGTAAAGACTATCCCCAGATAATATTATATATTGGCTAATAATTTGAGATTAAACTAGAGTCCTACTTTCATTTAGTTAATTAGGCGTTCCATCCGTTGTGTTGAACTAATAATGATGCTTATAATTGTATAAAAAAAATTTAATATATCAAGACTCGTCAAAAGAGCATATTAAGGGGGAGATCTTAGGTTCAAACCATTGGGGTCGCAAAAGAATTATTTGTTCTCACCGATTTGTTGGCATTTGGAAGTTTTATCCCTTCTTGTCATCTTTGTCATTGAATAGTTCCAATATATTCATTGATTTATTCTACACAAAATGACATATCGAAACTATATTGTCAGGGCCTTTATCAGGTTAGTAGTTGACATTAAATATAAAATGAAACGGAACAAAACTACACGACAACTTAGATAATTTATTAACTAGCTAATCTACATCTTCTGAGTAGTAGCTTTTTTAAGTTGGCTCTTGGCTAGTTGATTACACCGACTTGTGGGGAGGATTCCGATCTCCGCAGTTTTTTCCTTTCCCTTGTCGACCTTTGTAAACTTGGACAAGTATATCTTTTTTAGAACTCGTTTGATCTCCTTCTTCAGCTACAGAAAATCTTGTGTCTTAGCCATGAGCTTTGTGAGATAACAATACTTTTCTCGGTCTCATTTACGTCATTCAAGTTCCAACCTATCCCTTATTTGCATTAGGAGGTTTGTCATTTAACTGTTCAGAGGGGTATAGTATGGTCGTTGTCCTGTTTGATCAACTGATGTATTCCTATCATGCCTTTTTGTGTTTTCACCCCTATCATCTTTCCCCCTGGGCTAATCATGAGATTCTCTCTTGTGGGTTCTAGCTCTCTTGGGGTCGATCCTGTGATTTTCGGGGCCCAAGGAGAACTCCATAAATTGGGTCCCCCAAAATCAACGTAAATTCAAAATCCAACAATGTAACTTAAAACTTAACAGTAGAACAACAAACAAATATAAAGAACAAAAGATTTACATTATAAAGAAACAAAATCGACAAGAGTTCAGACAACTAGTTAAATACTATTCGCTTTGCAGGCTACAATAACCATTCATATAAGCCAACCAAACCATAATTATATAAGCCAACAAGGCTTCAAACATTTTCAATATATTCAATATCAAGTTAGGGCAAGCAATTGCTTACTTGAGAAATAGAATTTCGACAAAAATTATGGAATCACACCCTTTAGAATTCCACCGTCACATCTCACAAGCTTGATATCAAAATTTCACATTAACCACGACACCCTTTAGAATTCCACCGTCACATCTCACAAGCTTGATATCAAAATTTCACATTAACCACGACACCAATACAAAGTCTTAAGCTATAAAATTTATCCTTCTTAAGCAATAAAAGATTAAAAACTGTTTGCCCTTTTAAAATTAGTCAAATAATCGTCTAACACTGTAAAAGCACGTCGGAACAAGCTTCTAACTGATATTCATATGGCAAAATTAGTCAAATAATCGCCCTTTTAAAATTTTCAAGGAAGGCACTCAGTTTCTAAATCAATCTCTAAAGGACAGTGGGGAAGAAGCTTCAAATTGATATTCATATGGCAAAACAAGCTTTGTGTGAGGCTCTATCCCTTTGTAAATCCTACAATAATTTGCCTAATTTAGAGCCTTCTCCAATCCGAACATCTTCATATGCATCAAAAAATCCCCCAAGTAATCTCAAACGGGATCGGGAAGTACTCAAAATTCCTTCAACAACCCTTCAGTTTTGTTAAAATTTTCAATTTTCACCATGAAAGTTTGAGCACAAAAAAATCAATTCCATATATATATTGAAGGAGAGTAAGTTTAAATTTAGTGCAGTGTAAATTTTCACTTTTTACCTTGAAAGCCTAAGTTGAAAAAAAAAAATCACTTCCATTTATAGATTGAAGGAGAGTACATTTTAAATAACAATAGAACCAGTAAATAGAAACTATAAAACAAAAAAGAAAAATTAAAGGATTTGCCAAGAAATGTTGAAGGAGAGTAAGTTTAAATTTAGTGCAGTGTAAATTTTCACTTTTTACCTTGAAAGCCTAAGCAGAAAAAAAATCACTTCCATATATAGATTGAAGGAGAGTACATTTTAAATAACAATAGAACCAGTAAATAGAAACTATAAAACAACAAAGAAAAATTAAAGGATTTGCCAAGAAATGCTAAAAACTACATAAATTAGAGAGTAAAATAGGAGAATAAAGAGGAAGGTATTTACAGGCATGAACCCATCAAATTAGGTGGCTATGAAACTAGAGGAAATACCAGAAGACGGAGAGTGGAGACTGGAGAGATTGGCATTCGGAAAGGTATCCACTTTCGATCCGAATTCAGGGTTGGAATATGGGGATTCCTTGGTCGACTCGAATTCGTTCTTCTGTGCTGGCACAATGACGAACAGATGAATTTCATCCAGGATCTGTTCGCTGCCTGCATCCCCAGTGATAAGATATTGGAATCTGATATGACTGTTCGTGGATCGGTTCTGTTTGGTAACCGAACCGACCCAAAACTTTCGAGTATTTAATAAATGGAATCATCGAGTCCAAATATAATTATGGAACCGTTCGGGTTCGGCTCCATTGGGTTCTGTTCCGTACCATAATTAATATTTTTAATATTTACAACAATACTACATAAATACAACTAATGACATTTCATTCGTAACTTTTACAAATTAACGTAGCCCAATTCAAAAACATATAAATAACTAGCCGTCCAATAAGATTAATTCAATGCATACAAAAATCAAAAAGTAGATATTAATATTACAAATTTAGTGGCCATGAAACTAGAGGAAGTACCAGAAGATGGAGAGTGGAGACTGGAGAGACCGGCGTTCAAAAAGGCGTCGACTCGATGTGAAGAATTTGTTGGAGTTGAGAGGGAAGGAGACGGAGCCCATCCTGCTGATTCGTTTAGTGCGTAAAAAATAGGGAAATTAGGCCCACAACTCTAAAAAAGAAACAAATTAGATTAATACACTTAACATAAATTTAAACCTCTAATCGTCGTAATTTATACGTCCAAAAACCCACTCCATTCAATTACATACATACATACATAGACACAATGATTTCACTCACGATTTTTTCAAATTTTTCATCAACGTCATCCCCTTTTTCTCCAAATTTCGGTGCGCTTCGAATATTAATTATATTCCAACATAATTCATCCACAAATTCACACTACCATCCATAAAAATTTCAAGAAATGAAATGGTGAGTAAATGAATTTCCACTTTCAGTTTCACTTTCGATCCGAATTTAGGGTCGGAATATGGGGATTCTTTGGTCGACCCAAATTCGTTCTTCTGTGTTGGCGGTGGAGGAGAAGAAGACAATGATGAAAGATGACCTTCATCTCGGATCTGTTGGAGGTCCGCATCCCCAGTGATCAGATATTGGAATCTGATATGGCTGTTCGTGGGTCGATTCGGTTCGATTCTGAAGAGAACCGAACCGACTCAAAACTTTCGGATATTTAATAAATGGAATCGTCGGTGTGAATTTCATCTATGATCTGTTCGAGGCCCACATCCCCAATGATCATATATTAGAATCTGATATGGCTGTCCGTGGATCGGTTTGATTCGTTTCTCTTCACCCAAAACTTTCGGGTATTTAATAAATGGAACCATCGGGTGCAAATATAATTATGGAACCGTTCAGGTTTGGTTGCATTCGGTTCAGTTCGGTTCCTTACATAATTAACTTTTTTAATATTTACAGCAACACTATATAAATACAACTAATAAAATTTCATTCGTAACTTTTACAAATTAACGTAGCCCAATTTAAAAACATATAAATAACTAGTCGTCCAGTAAGATTAATTCAATGTATACAAATACCAAAATGTAGATATTAATATTACAAATTTGGTGGCTATGAAACTAGAGGAAGTATCAGAAGATGGAGAGTGGAGACTGGAAAGACAGGCATTCGGAAAGGTGTCGACTCGGTGTGAAGAAGTTGAAAGGGAAGGAGACAGAGCCCATCCCTTTGATTTGTTTAGTCCTCAAAAAATAGGGAAATTAGGCTCACTACTCTAAAAAAGACACAAATTAGATTAATACACTTAACATAAATTTAAACCTCTAATCATCGTAATTTTTACGTCTAAAAACCCACTCCATTCAATTAGATACACACACAGACACAATGACCCGGCTTCACTCATGATTTTTTCAATCTTTCATCAATGTCATCCCATTTTTCTCCAAATTTCGGTGGGCTTTCAATATTAATTATATTCCAACGTCATTCATCTACGAATTCACACTTCCATCCAAAAAAATTTCAAGAAATGAATTGGTGAATAGATGAATTTCCACTTTCAGTTCCACCTTCGATCCGAATTCAAGGTTGGAATATGGGGATTCATTGGTCGACCCGAATTCGTTCTTCTGTGCTGGCACAATGATGAACAGATGAATTTCATCTAGGATCTATTCGCTGTCCGCATCCCCAATGATAAGATATTGGAATCTGATATGGCTGTTCGTGGATCGGTTCGGTTTGGTAACCGAACCGACCCAAAACTTTCGGGTATTTAATAAATGGAATCGTCGGTGTGAATTTCATCTCTGATCTGTTCGAGGCCCACATCCCCAATGATCAGATATTGGAATCTGATATGGTTGTCCGTGGATTGGTTCGGTTTGTTTCTCTTCACCCAAAGCTTTCGGGTATTTAATAAATGGAACGGTCGGGTGCAAATATAATTATGGAATCGTTGGGGTTTGGTTCCATTCGTTTCAGTTCGGTTCCTTACCATAATTAACTTTTTTAATATTTATAACAACACTACATAAATACAACTAATAACATTTCATTCGTAACTTTTATTAATTAGCGTAGCCCAATTTAAAAACATATAAATAACTAGCCGTCCAGTAAAATTAATTCAATGTATACAAATACCAAAAAATAGATTTTAACATTACAAATTTGGTGGCTATGAAACTAGAGGAAGTACCAGAAGACGGAGAGTGGAAACTAGAGAGACTGGCATTCGGAAAAGCGTCGACTCGGTGTGAAGAATCTATTGGAGTTGAAAGGGAAAGAGACAGAGCCCATCCTGTTGATTCGTTTAGTGCTTAAAAAATAGGGAAACTAGGCTTACTACTCTAAAAAAGAAACCAATTTAGATTAATGCACTGAACACAAATTTAAACCTGAATTACAAACGCAGACAGAAGCAATGACTCGGCTTCGCTCCAGATTTTTTCAAAATTTTCACCGACATCCCGTTTTTCTCCAAATTTCGGTGGGCTTTGAATATTAATTATATTCCAACATCATTCATCCACGAATTCACACTTCCATCCAAAAAAATTTCAAGAAATGAAATGGTGAACAGATGAATTTCCACTTTCAGTTTCACTTTCAATCCGAATCCAGGGTTGGAATATGGGGATTCCTTGGTCAACCCGAATTCCTTCTTCTGTGCTGGCAGTGGAGGAGAAGAAGACAATGATCAACAGATGAATTTCATCTCGGATCTGTTGGAGGCCCGCATCCCCAGTGATCAGATATTGGAATCTGATAGGCTGTCTGTGGGTCGGTTCCATTCCATTTTCAACGTAGCCCAATTCAAAAATATATAAATAACTAGTCGTCCAATAAGATTAACTTAATGCATACAAATACCAAAAAATAGCTATTAATATTACAAATTTGGTGGCTATGAAACTAGAGGAAGTACCAGAAGACGGAGACCAGAGACATCGGCATTTGGAAAGGCATCGACTCGGTGTGAAGAATCTGTTGGAGTTGAAAGGGTAGGAGACGGAGCCCCATCCTGTTGATTCGTTTAGTGCTTAAAAAATCGGGAAATTAGGCTCATTACTCTAAAAAAGAAACCAATTAGATTAATACACTTAACATAAATTTAAACCTCTAATCACCGTAATTTATACGTCCAAAAACCCACTCCATTCAATTACATACACATATAGACACAATGACCCGGCTTCGCTCACGATTTTTTCAATCTTTCAATAATATCATCCCATTTTTCGCCAAATTTCGGTGGGCTTTGAATATTCATTATATTCCAACATCATTCATCCACGAATTCACACTTCCATCCAAAAGAATTTCAAGAAATGAAATGGTGAACAGATAAATTTCCACTATCTGAATTCAGGGTCGGAATATGGGGATTCCTTGGTCGACCCGAATTCATTCTTCTGTGATGGCACAATGATGAACAGATGAATGTCATCTAGAATCTGTTCGCTGCCCGCATCCCCAGTGATAAGATATTGGAATTTGATATGGCTATCCGTGGATCGGTTCGGTTACCAAACCGAACCGACCAAAAACTTTCGGGTATTTAATAAATGGAACCGTTTGTGTGAATTTCATCTCTGATCTGTTCGAGGCCCACATCCCCAGTGATCAGATATTGGAATCTGATATGGCTGTCCGCGGATAGGTTCTGTTCGTTTCTCTTCACCCAAAACTTTCGGGTATTTAATAAATGGAACGGTCGGGTGCAAATATAATTATGAAACCGTTCGAGTTTGATTCCATTCGGTTCAGTTCGGTTCCTTACCATAATTAACTTTTTTAATATTTATAGCAACACTACGTAAATATAACTAATAACATTTCATTTGCAACTTTTACAAATTAATGTAACCCAATTTAAAAACATATAAATAACTAGCCGTCCAATAAGATTAATTCAATGTATACAAATACCAAAAAGTAGATTTTAATATTACAAATTTGGTGGCTATGAAACTAGAGGAAGTACCAGAAGACAGAGAGTGAAAATTGGAGAGACTAGCATTCGGAAAAGCGTCGACTCGGTGTGAAGAATCTGTTGGAGTTGAAAGGGAAAGAGACAGAACCCATCCTGTTAATTCGTTTAGTGCTTAAAAAATAGGAAAACTAGGCTTACTACTCTAAAAAAGAAACCAATTAGATTAATACACTTAACATAAATTTAAACCTCAATTACAAACGCACACAGAAGCAATGACTCGGCTTCGTTCCAGATTTTTTCAAATTTTTCACCAGCGACATCCCGTTTTTCTCCAAATTTCGGTGGGCTTTGAATATTAATTATATTCCAACATCATTCATCCACGAATTCACAATTCCATCCAAAAAAATTTCAAGAAATGAAATGGTGAACAGATGAATTTCCACTTTCAGTTCCACTTTCGATCCAAAATCAGGGTTGGAATATAGGGATTCCTTGGTCGACCCGAATTTGTTTTTCAGTGCTGGCACAATGATGAACAGATGAATTTCGTCTAGAATCTGTTCGTTGCCCGCATTCCCATTTATAAGATATTGGAATCTAATATGGCTATCCGTGGATCGGTTCGGTTACCAAATCGAATCGACCCAAAACTTTCGGATATTTAATAAATGGAACCGTCGGTGTGAATTTCATCTCTGATCTGTTCGAGGCCCGCATCCCCAGTGATCAGATATTGGAATCTGATATGGCTGTCCGTGGATCGGTTCGGTTCGTTTCTCTTCACCCAAAACTTTCGGATATTTAATAAATAGAATGGTCAGTGCAAATATAATTATGGAATCGTTCGGGTTTGGTTCCGTTCGGTTCAGTTTCGAACCATAATTAATTTTTTTAATATTTACAGTAACACTACATAATTACAACTAATGACATTTCAATCGTAACTTTTACAACTTAAGGTAGCCCAATCCAAAAATATATAAATAACTAACCGTCCAATAAGATTAATTCAATGCATACAAATACCAAAAATTAGATATTAATATTACAAATTTGGTGGCTATGAAACTGGAGGAAGTACCCGAAGATGGAGAGAAGAGACAGGAGAGACCGGCTTTCGGAAAGGCGTCGGCTCGGTGTGAACCGTTGCATGTCTACTGTCAGAATAAATTTCAGCAAAATTTCTAAATTGTCCTTGCCAACCTTTTTTGACTTTTCAAACCAAAAAAATGTGAAAATTGCTGTGACAGTGAAATGAATCAATTTTTACCAATTTGTTGCCAACCTTCTTTGACTTTTCAAACCATATTACGTGAAAATTGCCGAGAATTCATTGCGTGTTTGACCATCCCTTAATTGTTGCAGCCTTTTGGATTGAGTGTTCCAAATGCCAGTTTCATGTGATGTACAATATTTGTTGCCTACAAACCTAAATCTAAATGAAATAAAAGAAAAATGAAATTGACGTTCGTTGTAAAATAAAATCAACCTAGTCAAAAATTTTTTTTTTCATTTTCCATTCTCAAAAGCATTACAAGTTCTACAGGCAACAATTATTCTTTGCAAAAACGTCGTCCATGTAGCAACACCTTTTCTTTTATCGTTGAACCAAATAATCACGGAAACAATCCCACTCGTTTCGTTGCATTTTCGGAGTATTAGTTTCGGCAGCGACTTCTTCTTGTTCGTCTGGGAGGTCTACCTCCGCCATATCAAGGTCCATCTCCACTCTTATGAAGGCCTCGTCGACTACTCCTGCCTGTTGAAGAAAGTTGCGAATACCCATTGTAACTATCACAATAGCAGTCTGCACTTTGAAATTGTAACTCGGCATCCGATCGAGTATTTTCCAACGATTCTTCCATACACCAAACACACGTTCGATAACGTTCCTGCATGATAAATGTCGGAAGTTAAATTTTTCACGCGCATTTTGAAAGTTTCGTCTGCGACCCGTTCGCTTATCATAGAACTGTCGGAAATGGTACAATATATCTGACCCCTTATACGGAGCCATGTATCCAGGTCTATGTGCGAATCCCGAGTCCACAAGATAATATTTCCTCGAGCCAGGTTGCGAAAAATCAATTTTCGGACTTTGTATCGCACGCCCCAAAATACGTGAATCATGCGTAGTTCCCGCCATACCAGCAAGCACAAATGTGAAACACAAATTAAAATCACACACAGCTAGAACATTTTGTGTTGAAATCCCCTTGCGGCCGATGAAACTAACTCGTTCCTCTCGTGGCAAGACAGCCCTAACATGCGTTCCGTCAATCGCACCGATGCAATCTCCGAATAACGAATGCTTGTTCAAATCCGGAACGTGATGCTCGGCTCCGTAATTGTAGTTCGGATCGGGTCTTATAACACGAGTAGCGAATTCAACAGCTGCTGCAAGCACAACCTTGAAGTAGTGTCCAACAGTTTCCAAAGAATGGTTGAAGAGCGTTTGAACCTCTCTGTAGCCTTTTCCGTGCGCTAAAATGTACAAAAACATACCGACTTGTTCATATATATCTACTTGTCATCCGCTGCGTAGCCCGAACTCATCTCAAAGTATATGCGCGAACGTTCGTAACATTCGTGGATACATCCTGAACTCTGCATAACACATCTCCGGGCTATCTATCATTGCATCAAGCATGAACATGTGTCCGTTTCGCGCAAACGAAAATCTTCTAATTCGACGCCTCTGTTCACGATAATAGCTTGCTACATCCACGCCTGGCATGTGACAGTACCGAAACCACTCAACAATGTCATCCTGCAGCTCTTGTAGGAATTCTTCTTTCCCAACATCTACTTCAGGATCACCGTACGGCATGAGAAGGCAATTCTAGTCTAATAGTGCCATTGCACTTAGTTGTTAAAGTAATGCTACGAAAATGACTTTTGAGATGTGTTAGAATGAAAATGAAACTCCAGTGATTATGTTAGCAACGTTTGTTGATAATGGAAGTATATTGATTGCATGTGTCCTTTTATATGGTGCTCCATGTCTTTGACTTTCAACCCACAAATGATGGCAAGCATGAAAAGGGGAAAAAGGCCAAAAACCTATTCACTGAGGTTGCAAGATTCTTGGCATGCCTCCAAACAGTACAAATACATAATAATAAAAACATGTTTTAACAGTTTTTACGAAAATGACTACATAAGCTCCGTACATAGAAAATCCATAATAATGAAAAACCACCATCGTTGTCGATGCAAACCGGCTAGATTGGGGTAATTTCTCGAGTGCATCCCTCACTTAGGTTCGGCATTTCTGTACTCATGCCAGTTCCATTCCACCCATTCCATTTTCTCTTCTGCGTCCTCTTGTGCTTCAAGTATCTCCCTATTCTGCCGGAGGGATAGGAACGTGCACGTCCAAAAGTACATGTCAATTTTTTTCTGCAATTTGCCTGTCGCCAACATCTCCTTAATGCATGTCTTTGCATCGGGCACCTCTGGACCTACCAGTTTATCTAGTTTGGCTGCTACTCTCTCACTAGCAGAGGTTGCACGGTCAACAGAGTACAACAAATTTGACGCGGAATTGTTTTTCCTCTTCCCCTTTTTCTTCTCCACGTCGGACTTACGCTTGTCCCCACTTCGCGGCCTAGACCCTTCCATACTCATTGCTGTCTTATCCCCTGGTTCTGCCTCATCACTGGACCCACTGCTCTCCTCTTCCGCTAGAACAGAGTCCTCCATGTCTTCGTAGCCGCTATTATCGAACATGGCAAATGCTGTTTTGCACAACTTTGACGGTGTTACAGCATACTTCTCGTTATCGAAAGCGTCCCCAAACAACTCCTTATAACCGTATACCTATCTGCAGTCTTTGTCTTTGAACTCTTTGTGCTCCTTATTTTCCTGTTGCAAATTAACATAATAATCGAAGGAGAACTTAAGAAATATAACGGTTCATGGCAAAAACTTTAGGTAGAAAATCCACGATAAATGACAATTACTTAAAAACAAAAGCATGATGGTACAATTCCTTATTTCAAATGTGACAGTACAATAGCATCTTCAATTCATTCACTTCGCAGTTCACGTGATCAGTTTAATAGATTCTCACAATTATTACAAAATTTTTTACAATAGTGTATATTATTAGAATATATTCATTCACTACCTGTGGAATGAATCTGCTCAAAAGTGAAATATGCAAGTCCTCAATAATGGAAAGATATATACATATAATTATGCATGATTCCTGTCTGTCAATTAATAAAGTGACAGGAAAAAAGCCTAACAGACAGCCATTGATATAACTGGGAAAGGAAAAAAGAACAAGTTAACCATATAATCACATGTCCTTATGGCAACATGTTTTCTGGTTCCTCCTACATTATTGGTATGTCCTTCCCATAAAGAAAGAGATCTTCAAAAAAAACCAACCAAATCTTGCTCACTCCCAACCTCATCATAGGCGAATGAAAACTTTAGTCCTAAAGTTAACAACTAGGGCCCATTGTTTTAACATAATGGGAAAAAGAGAGAGACTGCACTAGATTTGAGCCCAAGATCGTCCGATTGTATCACCAATTGACGATGTTCATTCCATGATGTCAAAGCTAAGCAGCGTATATTCCTCTGTCTTTAAAGAAAAAGTTGCAACTTGCTAGTGCACCGAGTTATCGTGGCAGCTCTACAACATCAGGACTCTTTCAATTAATATGAATACGAAACTCTTTCAATTTATTCTTTGTTTCAATAGGGATCAATGTACAACAGAGAGCTCACGTCAAAAAACTTCATCAATTCTAAAAATTATTTTTGTCTTCCATTTCATACAAGAGTTCTTTCCTCAGTCAAATATTTTTTTATCTCTCGACAGATATTTTTATCGAATTGAAGAAAACCCAGTTTACATGACAGCTTTTTAAGATCCAGTTTTAGATAACTAGTCCATTTCTGGGTCGGTCGGTTTCAAAACATTGATTAGTACTACCACGTTAAAAAGGCCGAGGAAATGTGTAGACATGGAGTTGAAGCCAAAATGACATTGACAATTTTTGAATAAGTACATCAATATCAAATGCATAAATCACCAAAACGACAACCATGAATGAGCAAAATACCTTAATCTTTCGTGCCCACCACTCCTCTGATGCAAAAATTCTTCCCATTGCAGAGATGTATTCAACACCGGTGCAGTCGAGCAACTCCTGGAATCGCTTATGTTTCTGTCGAAGAGAATACCAATGATTCTTAAGCTGTCACTTGCTCCAATCATGGCTGGAGTTGGAGTTGAACAAGCGGACGAGTGTATCCCATCCATGTTTCGTGAAGCACTTGCCGTTACGGTGACCGTCCGCAATTACAGCCTCACACGCGGTAATGAACACTCGATTTTCGCGTGGATTCCATTGGGCGTTCTTTCGGGCTGATGCATGGGACTTTGTGGGAAGACTGTTGAAAGGCGAGGCTTGTACCGGTGAGCCCATCTGTAGCACCAATTTCCTGTCAGTAACAATTTCCCGTCAGTACCGGCAAACTAGAATGCCGGAAAAAGCAGAAAAAAACCCATATTCGACTTTACGAGTAGCAAACGTTGGAAAACTACTATTACCGGTGGGAAGTGACGATCCATGATGACAAGTTGGTGTTGCACAGGTGGTCGATGATTGAAAATTCAAAATTTTTCTCTGTATTTACGTGGGTAGGTTGATGCGGATCGGAATCATCCTTTTTTGGTTGAAGATGTTCGACCCTCTGTGTGAATGGTACCTCACTGGAATCAATTCTTGCACCTAATTTTCGGCCGGCTGGTAGTGAAAATGAAAAATTTTGAAGGGATTACACTTTTGGGGGAGAGAAAGTGGATGGAGAAGAGGTAGGTGTGGCTGTAAATGAGGAGGGCAAATGTGGAAATTGGCTGGCCAAAAGTGAATAAATTTCTGCACAATGGTCAGACGTTTTTGTCCTTGGAAAGGTTTATAACGGTCGTTAAAATGCTTATAAGCATTGCCAGACATACACTTAATTTAAATCCTCTCCAGACAGGCTCTCAATTTTTTTCAAAAACTGATCTATTATCCTTATGTAACTTGAGACGCTCCTTATACAGTTGGTCATGAGCCTCATAAATATCTATAACATCCTCAGATCCTACATCAGGATATAATTGACTCATCTAGACAATTTTTGGGTCAATAATAAGGCTCAGTACCACTTGAAAGTTTTAAATTACTGAATATTTAAACTCAACGTGAAAATTATACAGTTAAAATCAACAAATCAATTTTTAATTGTTTATAGATAGTTAATTACTCATGTCATTTTATCTTAAGTTTGAATACCACATCAATAATAAAAGCAGTAAAAAATACAAATATGATCACGGAGAACCTTCAACTGGGTAAAAATTTTGGACACTTTGATAGTCAGAATTTACTATAAATCGAAGTAAACTTACAATACGATCCAAACATTTCTACCCTATAGAACTTTTGACCTCAATTATTGTAGTATCCCTTGATCCTATTGGAGGTGCGCTCCTTTTCAACTCATGGTGTATACCTTAACCTTCGTGAACTACATGCTCCTAACGTTAGATCCTGCCTTCTGGTATCTCACCTTAGTCCTCCTAAATTTGTACTTCTACAACATCTCCCGATCCCTGGTATCAATTTATATTCAGTGGATTAAATGAAAAACGCATCGTTCTTCGGGTTGGTGTTTGATCAAATGATCATTGTATGTTTTGATTCGTGGTTTAATATAAACCAATATGACTTGATCAAAAATCAAAGTTTGGATGAATTTATAGCTCAAATAATATGGTGGTTTAATCTTTGAATCAATGAATGTGTTTTGGATCTCGATGGAAAATATGATTCAATACACTTTTGGAAGTTCATATATATATATATATATATATATATATGGGATGAAAAGGAATTGACTAAGTGTTTGAAGCAAAACAGATTTCTAAACGTCGACCCGTCTCTTGAGCTCCAAGCCAGCTACAGGTGAGCAGCAGTTGAGCAGTCGTCATTATTTTTATCATAACTTTCTCTTTCAATATCTGGCTGAGGTGATTTAAAATAGTTGGAAAGCTAATTCAATGGACTACAATTCTTCTAGTAGCCTTTTCCAAATTCCAATGTTTTATATGTAAAATATGCATTGTAAGTAGCAGCTGTGAATTTGGAGAGTAACTTGTGCTGCTCTTTCACACTCTTTATACTTGTAATTGCATTTCAATGATCATATGTGATCTTCTTGGACTCCTTCAAGACCTATACTATGAATTTTAACTCTTTTCCTACAATTAAGACTCAATAACTCATATTTTGACTTCGATTATAATTTGATAAAGTACTAATGCAATTCAACTAGAACATAATTTTGACTAAGAAATTACCAATTACAAATTTTGAAATTGACAATAATAATTTGAACTTAACAAGAGTAATTTTAGAGAGAATCAATGCAATGAATAAAGCATTAAAGGACTAAATAATGTCATTAGAATTTACTTTAAATGTAGTGAGGCTTTTATATAGGCATCTACTAAGGATACTAGGTGCAAGCAACGTGCAATGCACGTTTGCCTAGTTTATATTTAATAGTTTTGTTTAAGAATTAATTTGTTATTAATAAAGATGTAATTTTTTTGGTTAATTAAATAATTAATGATGTAATGTTTATATAATTGATAAATAATTAGATGTATGATTTTGATGTTGTGATGTAAGTTGGTGAGATCGAAAAAAATAAACAAAAGTTGACAAATTTGAAGAAAGTGCTAAATTGTAGGGGATCCAAAGTTCGGGGACTAAAAGTAAATACTTAAAAGTTGTGCCGAACCTCACGATGAAGATTTGAGAGTGCTCGGAGTCAATTGGATAAAGGAAGACGTCAATGGAATCAAATTTTGTCAAAAGATGATCTCAAATCAATTTCCAACCAAAAAGTTATGCTTCGATATTTTAGTCTCATATTGAGACCTATTTTTGACATAGAAAGTGATCGAATTGGAGAATGATGTCTGAATTAAAGTTGTATCCAGATAAGTTAGCTTTCCAACGCATTTTGAATTGCCTCAATCGGATATCGAAATACAAAGATATGATAAAAACACTGAAATGATCACAAATCAATTTCCAACCGAAAAGTTATGCTCCGATATTTTAGTATCATATTGAGACCTATTTTTGGCATAGAAAGTGATCGAATTGGAAAATGATGTTTGAATCAAAGTTGTAGTCAGATGAGTTAACTTTCCAACGCATTTTGAATCGTCTTAATTGGATATCGGAATACAAAGTTATGATAAAAATACTAAAAGAAGGTACAGTTGCCTGTTTAAAACAAGAAATTCCGTTACATAGTCCGTTAAAACAACAAATTCCGTTAGTTTTTCCGTTAAAAACAAGAAATTCCGTTATATAGCCATTTTTAATATATAGAAGAGATGTAGTGAAATCTATAGTGGATGGGGGTTATTGTGAATAAAATGATATGCGTAGCTGAAATTTAAGAATCAATTCCCTATGCAAGATCAACTTTGATGTTATAACATGATTTGTGATATATATCTTTCTATATATAAAAAGTGCCTATTTAACGGAATTTGTTGGTTTAACGGAAAAACTAATGGAATTTGTTGTTTTAACGGACTATGTAACGGAATTTCTTGTTTTAAACAGGCAGCTGCACCTTCTTTCAGTGTTTTTATCATAACTTTGTATTCTGATGTCCAATTGAGGCGATTCAAAATGCGTTGGAAAGCTAACTCATCTGACTACAACTTTGATTCAGACATCATTCTCCAATTCGATCACTTTCTATGCCAAACATAGGTCTCTATATCAGCCTAAAACATCGGAGCATAATTTTTCGGTTGAAAATTGATTTGTGATCATCTTTTGACTAAATCTGATTCCATTGACGTCTTCCTTTATCAAATTGACTCCGAGCACTCTCAAATCTTTATCATAAGGTTCGACACAACTTTTAAGTATTTATATTTTAGTCCCCGAACTTTGGATCCCTTACAATTTAGTCATTTCTCTAAATTTGTCAACTTTTACTTATTTTCTTCGATCTCACCAACTTACATCACAACATCAAAATCACACATCTAATTATTTATCAATTACATAAACATTACATCATTAATTATTTAATTAACCAAAAAAATTACATCTTTATTAATAACAAATTAATTTTTAAACAAAATTATTAAATATAAATTAGGCAAACGTGCATTGCACGTTGCTTGCACCTAGTATATATATATATATACACACATATATATCTTTAATTCTTTTCGATTCAGGTGGTAGAAATTGATTTCTTCTTTGAAAATCCAATCTTATATAATTGATTTCTTTTGCACATCAACATTCCTTTTTGTGATCTTGATGTGCCACGGCAACTCAATTGTTCTGCCTCCAATAATAAACTACACAGGAAAATTAGATGACAAAAATTCCTACAGTAGGACAATGAGGCAGAGGGTTTATACTGTCAACATTAGGTTTTTGAGAACTATTTTCTGCTAGCAAAAATCCATTATTTTTTTCAACCCTAATACTAGATAAAAATATATATGCTTTAGTAATTCTAATCCTATTAGGTTTTCACAAGTTCTGATAATCCTAAACCTATTAGGATACTAAAAGTTTTAAATTTATTGGGCACAAAATAAATTAATCTCAATAAATACTTTTGGCCCACTAGTTAATAGTCCTACCCAACAACTAACTAATTGCATACATGTCCCACAAGTATCAATTATTTAAATCCTCACTTTTCATTTTTCACTACTCACCCTTTTGTGTACCAGTAGTAAACACGTGTGTTGCATGTCTTATGTATCGGATGAATGATATGCGTAATGTTTTTGAAGTACTAATACTGTTTTTGAAAGTAGTTGATATAATTGATATTGTTAAAAGAAAAATTAAAATTAATAAAAAGAAAATATATGAATAACACTTTTTATGAAGTTATGTATACAATGTGAAAGGTTAAATAAATTGAAATGTAATATTTTCATTTAAATAACATTTCTTTATACACAATATTTTTTGTCAACGTCCTACAACTTTTCTTCTTTTTACTTTTTGTTTTTAGCCTTTTATCAAGACTTTTATTGTTTGCATTAAAACTCCACAAAAAAGTGCAAAATATAGTTGCTCATGAGATAATATACGTTCAGGAAGATATATTCCAATAGTAGGTACTTTTGTCCTTAAACCTTGTTGGTAGAAGTATTGAAAATTATTTTCTCTTGAATTTGAATGGATATCCTTCATCTTTGTCTATTGATTATTTCTAAATGGATAATATGTTTCTTGAAATCACAACAAATTATTTTTGTTCTATTGTAAAGGCTGTTGGATGGGTCCAGATTCCTTAAAAGCATCACTGGATAGTTTCTTTTTAAAATTAACTTACGTCGTAGGATACCATTTGGCAACAATGTATTTAAGAACTCCTTTTGGTAAAATTGATATGCATTTAGATTCTACACAAAAGATAAAAAGGGAAAATCAAATATGAAATGAAATTATAAAAAATAACATATCTTGAGGGTGAATAACTAAAAGTATCAATTATCAAATATTGAATTGAACTAACAATTAGAAAGCGTGTCAAACAATTGCTAAATTCTACGACTTCTACAAACAACTAGCATACTTAAATTCATAAAATTGAATGTTTATCATTTCTGCTTTACCGTGAATGACAAATTCAAATACATAATAAAATTATTACTTTAGCATACCAAAATTCCTATCATATCTGTTTGAATATAAAAACTTCAAATTAAATTTAAAAAGTAAAGTATGTACACATGTAAATGTTGGAATGCAAAAATCAATGCATAATTTATATTCATTAAATATATACAAAATCACAAAATATAAAAAAATTTATACCTCATTTAATTCGTCAAAAGTAGAGACACGTTTCGTCTCTTGATTTGGTTTGCTTAAAATTCAAGTAAACATTTTTTATTCATTTCGATTCGGTCTGAAATCATTGGAGACATGCACCTCTTTTTTTAATAATAATTGTGTGAAAGTCAAGAGGAGGTGATGATAAAAAGTTATAAAAATAATTGGTAAGAATAAAATCAAAACCTAATTTTCTAAACATGCTTTGCATATAGTATGATACGACAAAAGAATTATAATTTAAACAAAGTTACTAAGTCAAATTTAAGATCTTTTGGTTTTAATAATGTTAATATTTTTAGTAATATTTATATATATCTTCTATATATTAAAAGTGGCTATGTAACGGAATTTCTTACAATTCTTCATAAAGAGAAAATAATGCTCTCTCCACCTTTCCTAAAATAACCCCGTCTCCTTCACCAATTTTCCGGCCAAGCCCTAGATCTACAGCCGCCGCCTCACTTGGTGGAGTTAATCCGCCAGTATGGCTGAACCTCCAGGCGATAATAAAGACTCTTCACCACCCAATTCCAAGAACAATAGCTCCTCTCCCACTGCTCCTATCTCTTATGTAGCAGCCATCTCTTCCTCCCTGATTAAGCACGATCTTTCCACTATCCCTGTGATGGACATAGCTGTTTCACTAAGGCAGCCACAATGGAAGGAAGGAAAACACGCTGTAGTCTTTTCCCCCTTGGAGTTACAGAGATCTGATGCCCCTTTGCAGTTTGCACTCATTGCGAAATTTTCGAAATCTCGACCTCGTATGGATGTTATTCGACATCATATCAGCACCAAATGGGGATTAACTGCAATTCCTATTGTCAGCTTCATTGATCGACGCCATATACTGATTAAATTACAGAATGCAGATGACTTTTCCAAGGCGTGGACGAGAGATTCTCATTCTATCGAAGGCTCTTTATTTCGGCTATTCAAATGGTCAAGGGATTTTAATGCCACAGTGGAGTCTCCAGTTACTCCAGTCTGGATCCGGCTGCCCTTGCTCCAACTGAATTTCTGCATTCCTTCCTACCTGCAGGCGATTGTCAAACCTCTTGGTAAGTATTTGGATACTGATCTTCCTACTATTACATTTACAAGACCCAGTTATGCTAGAGTGTGTGTTGAGATTGATATTTCGATTGCAAGGGAGGATGTGATTTGGATTGGATCTGATAATGGAGAGGGATTCTGGCAAGAAGTGGTGTATGAGAGATCCCCTAAATATTGTGTGCATTGTAGGCTACATGGACATGAGAGGTTTGACTGTAAGAGATTGAATATGCAGAATTACAATGGGGCCGATTCTAAGCAGACAGATCCTAAAATTACTCCACCAGGGCCTACTGATAAGAGAGGTGACTTGAGTGTGGATATCCCAGCTGAGGGAGAAAAGGAGCCGGTTTTGAATGCCGATGATGGCACTGATAATGGAAAATGTGGTAGTGTCGCATTGAATCTAAAAAGGCAGATAGATTCAACAATTAATCAGGCAGTGTCAGCTGATAATAGAAGTAATCTGGGAGTGAAAACCTCAACAGTAGGAGAAAATGAGGAGAAGGAAAATGTGATTGTTGAAACTGATGATGGAAATAATGGTAGTGTGAGCCCGAAAAATCTGGTTACACATGACCATTCGCATACACTTAGCGGCAGCCCTACAAGAGTGGAATTCCATGATGTTGGACAGGAGGATATTCTGGAAGAAAACACCCAGAATAAGGACAACTGCGCTGGGAGAATAAGCCTGAATACAGAATCTGGGAAGGAAGTTATGCTTGTAGAAATAGGTTCTCCTCTTAATGGGAACTTTCATCTTGTCAAAAAGGGAGATTTGGCTTCACCGCAAAACATGATCCCCACTAGAGAAATGGATAACATTCCTATCGGCAATTCCTTCGACGCCTTGGTTGACACTTTAAACTTAGAGGCACCATGGCAGGCTGGAGGTGATCAGACTTTAAGACCAGAGAGGGATGAGGTTTACCACTCAGACTCCGATACTCCGGATATCAGAGCCAATAATCGACGTCATAGGAAGCTCAGTTACATCTCTGACCTGCTGGTCAGAGATACCATTCAAAAAATTCTTTAATGAGTGCATTTCTTGTATGGAATGCTAGGGAGGTGGGTAATGCTACAACAACCCATCACCTCAAACTAATTTATAGAAAGTATAATATTGCTTTTCTAGCCATTCTTGAACCTATGTTGCCTTTTAACAAAGCTTCTCATTTTACCAGAAAGTTAGGCCTCTCCCAGGTTTTTTCAATGACAGTGAAGGAGGAAAGGTTTGGATTTGTCTCCTTGGCAATCATAGATTCACAGTTCTGGGAGCTACTGATCAATTTCTTACCTTAACTTTGGATTGGAAGGGAGTATCTGTAACGTTGGTGGTGATTTATGCGAAATGTGATTATTTGTTGAGGAGAAATCTTTGGTCATCCCTTTCTTATATACTGTCTATTAATTTGCCTAGCATGTTGACAGGGGACTTTAATATTGTGAAAACAGACGAGGAAAAACTTGGAGGTGGTCCAGTTTTGCGTGCTGCTAAACAAGATTTTGTACAATTTATTGATACGAACTCGTTGTATGATGTTCCTTTCACAGGTTCTCGGTTTACTTGGCACCGTAACAGGAATGGTTCGTTATTATGGGAATGCCTTGATAGGGCTCTTGTCAATCATAACTGGATGGCAACTTTTCCTGACTCTATGGTGGTACATCTTGAGCGTAATCATTCTGATCATGCACCCCTTCTGCTGCGCACAGAGGAAGAGAATAACGGGGGCCTATGAGCTTCAGATTTCAAAGAATGTGGCTTCAACACTCGGCTTTTCTCCCTATGGTAACTGAATCCTGGACAAGACCTTGCTCCCTTTTTGGTATCGCTCGGGTGTCTTATAAACTGAAGAGACTAAAGGCTGATTTAAAACTCTGGAACAAAGTTGTTTTCGGTAATGTCTTTCAGAAAATTAATGAAACCCGTGACAAAATCCTTATTATTGAAAACAGTGTTCACTCTGATCACACTGTTAATGCTAATCTCACAGCACTGAAGGGAGAATTAAACAGTCTGCTACTACAGGAAGAGATCTATAAAAGACAACAGTCACAAATTAAATGGTTATCCAGTGGAGATAAGAATACGGCATTCTTCCATGCCTCTGCTAGGCAAAAGAGATCGAAAGCTATGATACGCAGTATTAACACTGATGCCGGTATTCTTACTGACCAAGAGGACATGCATGAAGCTGCTATTGATTACTTTAGCAACCACCTCAAGGCTGAGGATAATTCTACAACGGACTATAGGGAGATGACTTCTCTTATACCAAGATTAGTCACTGATTCTGACAATAACATGCTTTTAAACGAAGTTTCTGATGTAGAAGTTCATGAGGCAGTCAAGGATATATCTGAAGACTCTGCTCCGGGGCCTGATGGCTTTACTTCATCCTCTTTTATTCATGTCTGGCCAGTGGTTGTTGAAGATGTCGTTATGGCAGTTCGCGAATTCTTTCGGGGTAAAGAACTAAATAACGCATTGGGGGCTTCAATTATTGCTTTGGTGCCTAAATCTGAAGATCCCAAGACTTTTCAAGATTATAGACCTATAAGTTTATGTCAGGTATTCTACAAAATCATATCCAAAGTGGTTGCCAATCGTTTGATTCCGATTTTACCTAAATTAATTTCTATGAATCAAGGTGGGTTTGTCACTGGTAGAATGATCTCTGAAAATGTTGCACTAGCTCAGGAGTTAGTACATAACTTGAATAAGCGTTCTCGAGGCGCCAATGTGATTATGAAAGTAGACATGGCAAAAGCTTTTGACCGGGTTTCTTGGGGATACTTGTTAGCAGTGTTAAAGGCATTTGGATTTGCTGATACTTGGGTCACCCTCATTAAAAATGCTATTTCTTCACCACGGTATTCAGTTAAAATTAACGGTGCTTTAGCTGGATTTTTCACTCCCTCCCGTGGGCTTAGGCAAGGTGATCCATTATCTCCATTGTTATTCATCCTTAGCGAAGAACCTCTCAGTAGGGGCCTAACAAAACTTTTGGAAGATGGCAGAACAGCTCCTTATCAGGTTCCTGCTACATGTTCTCCTATATCCCATCTACTTTATGCGGATGATTTCTTGGTGTTTACTAATGGCACTCGACGTAGCCTTAATAATTTAATGGGTTTTCTCCGTCGTTATGAAAGTATATCTGGGCAGTTAATTAATGTGGCTAAGAGTTCTTTTATAGTTCACAAGAGAGTTGCAACGTCTAGAAAGCGCATCATTGCAACCACCACAATTTTCAAAGAAAACTCCCTCCCGTTTACTTATCTTGGTGCCCCTCTCCATTATGGAAAACCTACCTCCTCTATGTTCACTCCAGTGCTTGATAAAATAAGGAGAAAATTAGCGGGTTGGAAAGGAAAGCTTCTGTCCATGGGTGGTAAGCTCACTTTGATCAAATCAGTATTAAGTTTCATACCTATCTATTTATTTTCAGTGGTCACCCCACCCATAAAAGTTGTTAAAGAAATTCATGCTCTTTTTGCAAACTTTCTTTGGGGAGAATCTGAAGATGGTTTTAGACGTCATTGGGTTTCTTGGAAAAATATATGTTTTCCACAAGAAGAAGGAGGCTTGGGTATTCGCAATCTCTCAGAGGTGATCAAGTCGCTTCAATGTAAAATGGCATGGAGAATTCTCACTTCGCACTCCCTCTGGGCTAATTTCTTGAGACAAAAATACCTCAGCCATCATTTTGACATGGCCAACATTCCTGTAAGTATTAAAGATTCATCTATATGGAAACATCTTTCCCATATATTCCCACTCATTTTAGAACACAGCAGATGGCTTATCCGAGATGGCAGTGCTCTTTTCTGGTATGACAATTGGAGAGGTTCGGGTAGTTTATCCGCACTTGGTTGGACTATCATTTCCCCAAGTTTAAGACTTCATGATGTAATCTTAAATGGCAAATGGAACTTGGACAAACTTTTTTCTCTGGGTGGTTCAACTTTGGTGGAGGAAATTCAACACTCGCAAGTCCATCTTCGTAAAGGTAGTGATGAATTAATTTGGTCCCCTTGCAGTAATGGTTTATTCTCTACAAACTCAGCTTGGTCTCTTATCAGACCTACTAGATCTTCCACTCTTCCTTACAAGATCATTTGGAACCCCACCATGCCACTAAAAATTTCTGTTTTTTGTTGGCGCCTTTGGAATAATGTGGTTACTGTCGACGAAGTGGTCCGGCGTTGTGGTATTCCAATCGTCTCCAAGTGTCAATGCTGTCCACAGGGACATGAAGAAACAATAGATCATGTCTTCGCAACCGGTTCTATTGCTCTTCAAGCATGGCAATACTTTGGTAAATTATTCGGGCTTCGAGTTTCTACGAATATTTCTTGGCGGTCTGCGATATTACTTTGGCATTCACAGTTTGGCAGTTCATCACAAGAACATCTTGTTGCTCAACTTATCCCACCACTTCTTTCATGGGAGCTGTGGTTGGCCAGAAATTCTGCAAGATTTAAGGAAGAAGCTGTTAATTTGCACAAAATTTGTACAAAAGTTACTCGTTGGCTGCACGAATTAAATGGTTTTCTTAAACCTAGAAAAAAGTCTCTCTCCTCCTTTTTCTCACAGGTATTACACATCCCTACTGTACCAATACGGGTAAAGACGCCATTCCTTGTAAAATGGTTCCCTCCACCACATGGATGTTACAAACTAAACATTGATGGGGCAAGCGCTGGTAACCCAGGCTGAGCTAGTTGTGGGGGATTACTTCGGGATAGTCAAGGTAAAGTTATTTTTGGATTTTATCATTCCCTTGGGATTGGTACTAACACTCTAGCAGAGGTATCAGCACTGAGAATAGGCCTTCAAATTTGCTATGCACTGGGCATAGATAGAATTGTAATAGAAACAGATTCTAGCGTGGTGGTCCATTGGTTTCATCATCAAGTTAACATACCTTGGTCTATCCCTCTTATTTGGGAGGATATTTTGGAATTTGCTCTTGTTATGTCTATTGATGTATCGCATATTTATCGAGAAGCTAACCAGGTAGCAGATTCATTGGCGCGTCTTGGTGCTCAAGGTATCTCAAACTTCTTAGAATCAATATCAAGTTTCCCTGTTTCTACTATTGGTTGCATCCGCTTGGATAAGTGCAACTTGCCTTGTTTTCATTTCCCGTCGTTGTAATGAGGTTATATTGTAAGGGAAGTAGTACTTCCTTTTTTACTGCTTTACTTTATTTCTGTTGTAAGGGAAGTAGTACTTCCCCTTTTCCTTCTTCGTTTCTTTTCAGTTGTAACGACGGTATTCCTCCGCCACAAGAGAGAGCATATTAATAAAACTTCGGAGGTACCGCCCTCCTTCCACTAAAAAAAAAACGGAATTTCTTATTTTTAACGGAAAAACTAATGGAATTTGTTGTTTTAACGGACTATGTAACGGAATTTCTTGTTTTAAACAGGCAGCTGCACCTTCTTTCAGTGTTTTTATCATAATTTTGTATTTCAATGTCCAATTGAGGAGATTCAAAATACGTTGGAAAGCTAACTCATCTGGCTACAACTTTGATTCGGACATCATTATCCAATTCGATCACTTTCTATACCAAAAATAGGTCTCAATATAAGACTAAAACATCGGAGCATAACTTTTCGGTTGGAAATTGATTTGTGATCATCTTTTGATTAAATTTGATTCCATTGACATCTTCCTTTATCCAATTGACTCCGGGCACTCTCAAATCTTCATCGTCGGGTTCGGCACAACTTTTAAGAATTTACATTTTAATCCCCGAATTTTGGATCCCTTACAATTTAGCCCTTTCTTCAAATTTGTCAACTTTTGCTTTTTTTTTTCGATCTCACCAACTTACATCACAACATCAAAATCACACATCTAATTATTTAACAATTACATAAACATTACATCATTAATTATTTAATTAACCAAAAAAATTACATCTTTATTAATAACAAATTAATTATTAAACAAAACTATTAAATATAAACTAGGCAAACGTGCATTGCACGTTGCTTGCACCTAGTAATTTAATAAGTATCAATGATAGTAACCAATTTTAGTATGTCATATAACACTATGTTAACATGACAACATTTAAAATTTAAAATCTACACTTTTTAGTATGATAATATGACTAATATTCTATTGTTATAATTGACAAAAAACTTTTGAAATGCCTACAAAATTTTAGAATATCAAAATATTTAGACAGAAAGTTGAGGAATGTGACATAAACTTTAACTACTTGATTATGAAATTAAATGACTTACGCAATTAATTTTTAACAATAATTGTGTCAAACCCAAATATTCAAAAAAAAGAAAAAGAGTTGGGAGGCTATGCATTCAAGAGCCTTCTTAATGATTAGTAATCACAATTTAGTAAAAAAGAAACTAGATTTTTCCTATGAGTTAAAAGTAATAATACTAAGTGAATGTAAATTACAGGGATAGCTATAATCAATAAAATTAATAACTCAAAAATTATTAAGTATTTTACGGAGATGTGTGTTGAATCAAATTTGTAAGGGTTTTTAGTTCTAAGAATATGACCACTCGAAATTCAGGAGAATCTAATTTTAGATTTTGATGATTTCTCTTATCCAATGTTTAAGTGAAAAAAAAATTGCAAATTCCAATAAGCACCAAACTGCTTTCCAAACTCAAAACTCGTACATAAATTTCTTGCAAATGAAAATGTGGCATTAGAATTTCTGCTTTCTCAAAACTAAAATTCGCACACTGTACAATTGTATCATTGAGGAAAAAAACATGTTACTTAATCAATGAATATCATAAAGTTAAATATACCAAATTCAAGTTGAGCAAACAAAGAAAACTTTTGTACTATTACAATAATTAAATGCAAGTAAATTTAGACTAAAAATAAAGCATTTGTAGAAAATAAGTTCAGAGCTGGTTATCCAATATAATAAATCTTCACATAATTCACACTACCGAAAAGTGCATCATCATAAAAAAATAAAAATAAAAAATCTATCGATTGGTTGTTGTGCCCTATAAAAAAAATTGACCATCATTCCGATCAAAAGAGGTCATGTTTGGATTTTCTATTATCATAAGAATAATATAATTTTGATTAATAAATCAATAATTAGTTACTAACATATTACATAGGGAAGAATACATAAATAAGGTATTTACTTTTACCTATTTCAAAAATACCAAAATATGTTTCAAAATTCAAAAATCAGGTTTCTTTAAATTTTTAATTATGAAATAATAATTATTAAATTAATTTATTATTAATATTTAATTTTACTATAAAATAATTAACATACCCTCACCTCCACCACCCCTACAACTCCGAGGATATTCCGGCGGCCTTTCCGGTCACCACTCTTCTCCGGCGACCATTCCGGCGACTTTTCCGACGACTGATCCAATTCCGACGAATATGTTAAGGTCACAGATCTATACAATTTGGTCACAATTTAAAAAATTTTAGGTCACAATTCAAAATTTTCATAGGTCACTATTTGTTCATCGGTCACAACTTAAAAATTTAAAAGTCACAATTTTTTCATCGGTCACAAATCACAAAATTTCTAAGTCACAATACTTATTTACGGTCACAAAACATAACATTAATTATATCTAAGTCACAATTTATCAAATTTTGGGTCACAAATTAATAATTTTTAGGTCACAAAGTACTTAGTGGTCGCAATTTATTGAATTCATTGGTCACATATTTTTTACTGGTCATAAACTAACCAAATTATTGGTCACAAACAACCAAAATCATTTGTAACCACCACCAAAATCAGTTGTGACCACCACTTCGCCACTGCTTCCGCCAACGGCACCACCACCGTCGCCGCCCAATAACAACGTCAACATCTCAAAACACAACCTGCCTCAAATCAGCTCCCATCTACCAGCTGAAAACACCCAAAAATTCACATCAAATGTTGGAGCTGCAAGTCCCGGTCACGGCACACAATCACCAACAAACCACCACCTCCATCACTAGATCTAACAAAACCACTCCCTCACCTTCGCCACCACCAAATCCAACCGTTTTCCGCAATATATTTTATTAATTAAATACACCAACAAAAACCCCACCCAAACATCAACAAAACCATCACCACTAAAAAGATTCGACACCGCCACCCAAACACCAGCACCGCCACCACCACAGGCCCCATCCACCACCAATTGATAACACACCCAAAAACCACATCAAATCGTGGAGCTGCACGGAGCGCAGCTCACTGCTCCAAGCGATGAGCATCGTTCATTTGTGCGTCAAGTGAAGATATTGCTGGAAGTCGCTCACTACTCCCGACGACGAGCTCCACTGTGCGAAGAGGGAAAGAAGGAAGCGCCGCTCACTGCTCCACTTCCAGTGGTTGGAAGTCGCTCGCTGCTCCACTTCACTTGCTGGAAGTCGCTCACTGCTCCCGGCGACGAGCTCTACTATGAGAAGAGGGGAAGAAAGGAGCGTCGCTCACTGCTCCCGGCGACGAGTTCCACTGAGCAAAAGGGGGAAGAAGCGGTGGCGACGACGGAGAAGGGAGAGGAGATGAGAGACGGGAGATGAGGGATGAGTTCAAATGATTTTAGGGTTGGTTGGGTTAGATAGGGTAGGGGTTGTATATAAATTAATTTTATTGTATATAGATATAAAAATAAAATGTTTTTAATTTAATGATTAAAACTTGATTTATGCAATATGAAACTTGATTTAGGATTTACGAAATTGATAATCTAATTCTAGGTCTAGGTGTAATTTCGTCTATTACATATCTACAATTACTCAGAGAAGTAAAGTATGAAAGAAAACAATTTATACATACTCAAGATGTGATCTATGAGTGATGAATTACGAATAGCAAACTCACAATTGAGACTTGAAGAGTAAGAGAGTTCTCAAATAGTTTTTCTCACTTATCTCATTCATTTGGTCTAAAACTCTTATCGAAAAATATCATTTCAAAGGAAAATATTTATATCATGGACAATGAAATATTCTGTAATTATGTATTTTTTGATTGTTAAAAGATTTAAAGATTGCAATTATGGATTGAATTTATTATTTTCAATAGAATTTTTTAGGAATGCAAGATTATTTTTAATATGTAATATTAGGTTTGAAAAAATTTAATTGGGTAAGTAACTTTATTTTTTAATAAATTCTATATATTAATATTAACCGACTTAATAAAATATGTCATTTCAAGTTTTGTGTGGGGGGGGGGGGGGAGGGGGGTGGGTATTATTATAATCTCTGTAATAATGTTTTTATTGATTGTGTGCTAATAATTAGTAATAATTTCGTTTAGTGAAAACTAATTTACTTAGTTTTTGAAAGTATTAATAATTATTAATTATTATAAAGTTGTGTAAAATTAAATTGTAAAATCGAATGTTTATCACCTATTCACACGTGGGTTATTAAAAAATGACATTTGTCTCATAATTTATCAAATTAATGTAAATTAATGGTGATTAAAGAGTTGATGGGTTATTAGAAAATGACTTTTCGTCTAATACTTATCAAGTGAATGTTATTTTATGGGATTTTTGTAACTATTATGTTTTATTTTCAATGTAGGAATGCAAAATTCTTTTAATATGTAATATTAAGTTTAAAAAATTTTAATTGTATATATAATTTTATTATTTTTATAAATTCAATATATTAATATTAATTGACTTAATAGTCTATGTCATTTCATGTTATTTATATATGTAGTATTGCTATAATTTTTATTTTATTTTTATATAACGTTTTATTAATTATATACTGATAATAAGTAATAATAGTGTTTAGTGGTAATTAGTTGACTTAATTTTAAAAATTAAATAATTTTAATTTTAATAATAAATGTATTTAGTTGAAATAAATTAATTTTAAGTGTATTATTGACCATAAACATCAAAATATAAGGGTAAAATGGAAAATTGAAGATATAAGACTAAATGAGTGTATATTGAATTTATAGCTAAATATGTAAGGGTAAAATTGGTAATCAAAATTTTCTCCTCAATCCCTCTTTTTTTAGATATTGTAAATTATCTATTATGGTCTCAATCACGATAGAAATAAATATGAATTATTTATTTAAATCAAAAGTAATTCAACCAATCAATATATCAATATTAAGTATCCAAGATTGTCATGGATAGCCAAAAAATTCGAAAAACTCGATACTCGTGGACCTCGCCCCTAACAAGGGATTCAGGTCGGGGAATTTTGTCCTAGGGCAGGGATGGGTAACGAGTGCCCTGCCCCGCCCCATTTAATTTTTAAAATTTTTTTTTCTAGAATTCAATACTTTTCATAGAAAATTTCACTAAATTTTATTAGTTCTAATAGAAAATGACAACTAAAATTAACTAAAAAATATGACAAACAATAAAAGTCTTAGTTTACCAAATATATTTGAATAATTTAACTTTTAAAAATAAGTAAATATTAAAAAATATATTATTGTCTTAATCTAATGAATGAGACAATAAAATGAATTATCAAAAATTTAAAAAAAATAAAATTAAACGGGGTAGTAAATGAGGAAAGGGTCCCCCGCCCCGTTACCATCCCTAAAGATTGTTATCTTGAATTGTGTTAAAGGCTACACATATGAAGCGATAAGTCCTGTGATTGACAAGATCTAAAGTGTCTAGCTAGCATGAAATGCAATTCAGTCATCAATTATATTCCAATTGTTTAAGAGTTGGAATTATTGTCAATCTAATTCGATGTTCTTGGTTACCTTGAGCTATTGAATCAAGGAGTTGTATATGAAACTCCTTTAAAATTGTACAATAATGCTACTCATGCAGCTTTTCCCTTACATTGAGGATGACATCATCTTTGTTTTAAAAAAAATTGTAGACGGAAAAAGTGATTTTTTTAAAACTTTCCAATAGTGTGTTGTCATGTAGCACAATACATACAATGATATAAAAGATAGTGTACATGTAGTATGATTGAAAATTGTAACTCTGCCTTGGCCAAGGGGTTTCGATACCAATACCCAGCCAGGCCTATGAATATTAGAACATGTTCTCCTATTATCTAGGAGTGATGAATCTCAACTTGATCATCCATTAACTTTCACGTGATTTTCATCATATCAAATCAATGTTATATTAACAACCCCAAAATAGAGTCATATCCCACACTATCAAATTATAAATATTTAAACATAAGATTCCATGGTGATCGGTGATCCCAACTCTAAGAATTAGTTTTGAAACCGTCAATGAGAGATGATTCACTGACTCGAAGATTGTCATCAACGTGGAATATTCACTCGAGAGTCACCACACTCGAGAGTCATCAACGTGGAATATTCACTCGATTGGTGTGCTACGATGGGAGCACACCAAAGGTGCGGCATCGTAGTGCCATGAAGTTCAGAGAGGAATAGAAGTGTGGCGCTCGGTGCCATAGGGAATTGTGACAGTGTTGTGGAGCCGCCTATATATGACAGGAGTCCGATTTTTCGATCCAATTTCGAGCCCACAAGAAACCCTACATTCACACAAACGTTGGAGGAGTATAAATACAAGTTATTGGCACTTTTAAAGGGTTCCACACGTTGGGAGAAAGAGAATACAACTAGAAATTGAAGAACGGAATGCAAGGGAGAAGAACGTCAAGAAATTCAGGTTTTAAAGCATTGATTGGAAAAGGAAGAAGATCTTAGGGCAAGATTAATTTCATTTTCATACATCTTTATTCAAAACTCGGTGATGTATTTCTTTTTGCATTATGAGTAGCTAAATTTTATATTAGGACGAACAACGTAATTTACTTGAAATCCTTTAGTTTTTTTTAATTCAAAATTCTTGTTATTTTATCATACATGTGTTGATTTTACTGTGAGTTAATACGTTGATTTTGTGATTTTTTTACGAATGGAGAGGTGATTTTGAGATTTAGACAATATAGTAAAATCCTGTTTATTAGTACAATATGTAGAGATACATATACCAAATATTGCGATCATTATATGAATTCTTAGAACTAATATTTCGTTTAACTAATGTTGATTCGCATAGAGATATGAGATTGAATTATTTAAATAGGCTCAATGAGAATTCGAGAAGAGTAAATTGAATATAATAGAAGAATTCGATTGAACATTACATTAGACTTTTGAATCTTGAATTAAGATTTAATGGTGATCAGTATGTGAAATTGTTCGACCCTAATATCCGTTCATTATTTGAATTCTCAATCAATCTTTGTGTGCATTTTAATTAATTACAAGTGTTTAAACCAAAAATTTACAACAACATATAATTCTTTGTTTATTTTCATCAAATAAGAATTAGAAAAATCTGATTAAGTTCTAAAGTATAGTTCTCGTGGGAACGATAATTCTGACTCAAAGGTCTACTATATTATTTGTTACGATACCGTACACTTGCGATAGAAAAAATGCAACATCCAACCACTTCGTCTAGTGAGTGACTCCAACCAATCAAATGAATGGTCCATATTTTTCTTGATCTGATATATATATATATATATATATATATATATATATATATATATATATATATATATATATATATATGAATGAGATCAAGATCCTTTTATTTTCCATCCGAGAGGAGTCTCATTTTCTACAAGAAATCCACTGAAGGGTTCTTTGTTTCTGGATAAATGACAAACAGGTAATTATTATCCTACGCCGGTAATTCATGAAGTGTGTTCAACTTAATAAAGTCTAAGAAACATCCTGTTTCATTTTGCAGGCTAGAAGGCAAGGTTGCTGTAATAACTGGTGGCGCCAGTGGCATAGGGGAAACCTCGGCCAGGCTTTTCGTCAAACATGGCGCTAAGGTTGTAATTGCTGATCTCCAAGATAAACTAGGTCAGGCGGTGTGCGAAAGCATAGGATCTCCAGAAGTCATTTCCTATGTCCACTGCGACGTAACTAATGACACCGATGTACAAAATGCAGTGGACACGGCTGTTTCCAAGTACGGTAAACTAGACATAATGTTTGGGAATGCTGGTATCCCCGGCAAGGGCGACACCTCAATTTTGGCTACCGACTATGAAGACTACAAGAAGGTTTTCGACGTTAATGTTTTTGGCATGTTTCTATGCGCCAAACACGCTGCAAGGGTAATGATTCCAGCCAAGAAAGGGAGCATTATCTTTACTTCTAGTGTCGCCTCTGTGGTTTATTGGGATATTCCTCATGCTTATGCTACATCCAAAACTGCAGTAGTAGGGTTTACAAAGAATTTGTGTGTTGAATTGGGAAAGCATGGAATTAGAGTCAATTGCATTTCTCCCTTTGCTATTGCTACACCAATGATGATGACTGGGTTCAAAGACACAGGAAAGGAGAAGGTGGAGGAATTGGTACATGAAATAGCAAATTTGAAAGAGACAATCCCAGAGACAAATGACATAGCTGAGGCTGCACTGTTCCTGGCCAGTGATGGATCCAAGTATGTAAGTGGGCAGAATCTAGTCATTGATGGGGGTTACAGCGTTACAAATGTTGCTCTCAGAGAAGGCCTAAAGAAAATGTTTTCTTGATTCAGTTTATTGTCATAAAAATAGTTGTATTTTCCAGTTCCTCAATTGCATTGATATGCATTGGGAGTACTTTTACAATGCAATGAATAAGATTTTTAATTTCTCTCTCTTTTTAATATTGTTCGGTATTATTGAACTCGTTCACCTACTAAACATGACATAATTGTACGTTTGTGGAAGTAATTATAATTTAATCATTTGTGATCAATTATATTTTTTATTCATACATTTCATAAAATTCACTTCTTTAATATTGTTTAGTATACATGCATTAGGCCGGACAATAAAATGAATAAGATTTTAATTTCTTTCTATTATTAAGTATTGTCTTATGTTATACAGTCCATTAACCTACCAAAAATGGAAGTAATACTTGTGATCAAATATATTTTTTATTCACACATTTATCAAGATTCTCACTCACAATTTATAATCACATAAGTTTTATTTTATTCATCGATTTGATCTCTGGCTCATAATTGGTAGGATAAAAGCTTCACACTGCTGACGTGGTAGGAGACCCTTCTGTACAACCGTCATAAATTCAGATAATCATACTTACGATTCTCTCTACCAAATTAGTACTGAAAAATTTTTAACCTGCCCACTGACAGCCAGAAATCAATTCTAATTTATTCATTTCTCAAACGCGTGTATCACGAGGGACTTCACATGAAGATTGCGTTTGGAAGTATATGAACATGAGTGGACAGCATATATTGGTAAAGTTACACAAAGATTCCATGTCTTTTGTTTGAATTGTGGGGTTTGAATATAAAATACTTGTTACTTTATGAATGGGCCATGATAGACTGCAAATCAGTATTAAGCATGTGGAGTGTTCGTTGGTGAAAAATGGGAGTAATTTGTTGTGTTGTACTCACTTTTTTTGTAGTATTTTTGGATAATGTGGCAGGACTTATCAATAATTTATGTTAAATTGGGACAATTTGGCATCAATGTAAATTGGTTCACCTTTGGGGTGCCTGCTGTCCATTATATCGAGAAAATAGAATTTTAAATATTGATTTTTTTTTTTTTTTTTTTTTTTTTAAGAATGTGTGGTTAAAAAAATGAAAAAATTCTAAGTTAGGTACGAAATATTTTATTGTTGTTGTAAAATAAAAGTAAATTAGGATTTAATGTAAATAACACTTATACCCCTGCATCCCTAGATATTATTATAACTAGGTGCAAGCAACGTGCAATGCACGTTTGCCTAGTTTATATTGAATAGTTTTGTTTAAAAATTAATTTGTTATTAATAAAGATATAATTTTTTTGGTTAATTAAATAATAAATTATGTAATGTTTATGTAATTGATAAATTATTAGATGTGTAATTTTGATGTTGTGATGTAAGTTGGTGAGATCGAAAAAAATAAGCAAAAGTTGACAAATTTGGAGAAATAGCTAAATTGTAAGAGATCCAAAGTTCGGGACTAAAATGTAAATACTTAAAAGTTGTGTCGAACCTCACGATGAAGATTTGAGAGTGCTCGGAGTCAATTGGATAAAGGAAGACGTCAATGGAATCAAATTTAGTCAAAAGATGATCACAAATCAATTTCCAACCGAAAAGTTATGCTCTGATGTTTTTGTCTCATATTAAGACCTATTTTTGGCATAGAAAGTGATCGAATTAGAGAATGATGTCTGAATCGAAATTGTAGCCAGATGAGTTAGCTTTCCAACGCATTTTGAATCGTCTCAATCGGATATCAGAATACAAAGTTATGATAAAAATACTGAAAGAAGGTGCAGCTGCCTGGTTAAAACAAGAAATTCCGTTACATAATCCGTTAAAACAACAAATTCCGTTAGTTTTTCCGTTAAAAACAAGAAATTCCGTTATATAGCCACTTTTAATATATAGAAGATATATATACATATTCCTTCCCTATAAATATAGGGCTTTGATTGTCATTATTATACATACAAGTTTATTGACTTCTCTTATTCTCTCTTTTCATAATACGTTATCAGCACGAAAGTTTAATTCTTCAAAGTTTAGAAAATGTAGTAATTTTTTTAAAATATAATAATCTATCATATGTACCAAAATCAATTTGGTAGCATGTGAATTATTTTACATATACGTGCATTATAGATTGGTAGGGATTTCTGCTGAAATTAGTATGAATTTTATGGTTGGAACACGTACAGTTTTTAATTCTGCCAATTTCTGTCAAGAAGAATACGTGCATTAATAATGATAGCTTTCAAAATAATGATACGTCCCACAATTGACTCCATCTTCAATTCTGCCAATTTCTCCATCTTCAATTCTGCCAATCTTATGTGTGTATACGTGTATGCATAATTGATTTTTTTTTTATGTTAGCATAATGAATTTATTTATTTATTTATCTTATGTTTGAAGTCAATTCTATCTTTCTCATGGAATTCACATGTATGTTTGGAATTTTTTTTTTTCTAATCCTACCTTTAAATAAACTTAGATGTTCAATTTTTAAATTGATAATTTATCATGTTATTGCTCCTAAAGTAGCACAACATTATAATTAATATTCTCGAAGAGCATAAATTATATTTTTCAATATTCAAGAAAAATATTGACATATTGCTCTTGAAAAATCAATATTAAAATACAACGTGCTCCCAAAATCAATATTAAAATACAACGTACTCCCAAAATAGCACATGTTTCAAAGAACATACTTTTTTAAATTAGTGCGTATTCCCAAAGGAAAACAAGTAAATTATGTCATATTAATATTGACTATTGATGTTTAATCATATTTTTCGAAACTAATTGTATTTTATTTTACTTTATTGTGTAGTTAATTCAAACGGCAAACATCACGAAACTTTAGTTTACTGCACTTGACATATCTGGCAAAAACTATTTGTCATGGGTACTCGATGTAGATATTCATCTTGTCTCAAAAGATTTGGGAGAAACAATAAAAGAAGTAAACAAAGAATCCCTGCAGGATCGTGCAAAAGCACTCATCTTCCTTCGTCATCATCTTCACGATGAATTGAAAATTGAATATCTCACTGAAAAAGATTCACAAATTCTTTGGAAAAAATTAACTGAAAGATTTGATCATCAGAGAACTATAATCCTCCCCAAAGCCCGTTATGAGTGGATGCATCTTCGGTTGCAAGATTTCAAAACTGTTAGTGAGTACAATTCTGAACTATTCAGAATATGTTCAAAATTGACATTATGTGGAAAAAAAATCACTGATGAAGATATGTTGGAGAAAACGTTTTCTACTTTTCACGCCTCGAATGTGCTCCTGCAGTAACAATATCGTGGGCATGGTTTCAAAAGGTACTCAGAACTCATATCTTGCCTGCTTGTGTTTAAACAAAATAATGAACTGTTGATGAAAAATCACGGGTTACGTCCAACTGGTTCTGTACCATTGCTTGAAGCAAATGGTACTGCATTGTTTGAAACAAATACAATATCAAGACAAGGACGTGGATGTGCACGTGTACGTGGACATGGATTTGGATGTAGACACAGACGTGCACGTGGAATAAATCATGAACGAAATAATCAACAAAATTATTAGCAACAAGACAATAATTTCAAAAGGTACAAAGCAAACGAAAGTAGCACATCCAAAAAGGAGTATGAAGAAAGTTGTTTCAAATGTGGAATGAAAGGGCATTGAGCACGTACATGTCATGCAGCAAAACAACTTGTGGATCTCTACCAAAAATCAATTAAGGGAAAGGAAAAACTGAAAACAAATTTTGTTGATTATGATGGTCCAATTGATGTGACTCATTTGAATGTTTCTGATTTCTTTATTGATCCAAATGGGAATATTGACCATTTGATTGGAGGTGGCGTAATGGAAGATATAGATTAGTTTACTTTCTTGTATTTCCTTTCGTCTTAGAAATTCAATTTAAATTATATTCTTATTTTTCCCAAAATAATTGAAACATTATTATGCATCATTAATTTTATAATACTGAATTATGTTTACTCTTTTAAATTTAAATTCAAGTTTTTTTTAAAAAAAAAAAATATATATATATATATATATATATATATATATATATATATATATATATATATATATATTTGTTTTCTTATAGATTCACGATGGATTGTCAAGATACTTGTTTGATTGATAGTGCAACTACACATACTATTCTTCAAAACAAAAAATATTTTTTGAACTTAACATTGGTAAAAAATAATGTTAATATGATATCAAGTGCATCAAATATCATTGAAGGTTCCGTAAGAGCTTGTATTATTTTACCAAATAATATAAAATTATATATTGACGATGCACTTTATTCAATCAAATTCAGAAGAAATTTGCTTAGTTTTAAAGATATCTGTTGCAATGGATATCACATTGAGACGATACAAGAAAATAATGTTAAATATCTTTGTATAACTTCTTTTGTATCTGGCCTGAAACAAATAAAAGAAAAAATTTATGCACTCTCATCGGCATGTATTATATATTTATAAAAATTGTCGAATCAAATATTATCACGAATCAGAAGTTCGTTGATCCAAAAAAATTTATATTTTGGCATGATTGACTTGGACATCCAGGAACTATAATGATGCGACGAATAATAAATAACTCACATGGACATTCTTAAAAGAACCAGACGATTCTTTTACCTAATGATTATCCATGTGTGGCACGTTCACAAGGCAAGTTAGTCATTAAACCTTCGACTATAAAGGTCAATATTGAATCTCCAACTTTCTTGGAAAGAATTCATGGAGATATATGTGGGCTAATACACTTACCATGTGGACCATTTCATTATTTTATGGTATTAATTAATTCTTCTACTAGATGGTCACATCTTTGCCTACTTTCTACTCGGAATGTAGCTTTTGCTAGACTACTTGCTCAAATCATAAAATTACGTGCGCAATTTCCCGATTACTCAATCAAGACTATTCGTCTTGACAATCCTGGTGAATTTAGATCACAAGCATTCGATGATTATTGCATGTCAATTGTGATTGTTGTTGAACATTCGGTCGCGCATGTCCATGCACAAAATGGTTTATTAAACGTGTACAACTTATTGTTAGACTATTACTTATGAAAACAAAACTCTCACCTTCTGTTTGGGGTCATGCCATATTGCATGCTTCATTGGTTCGTATCAGACCAACTGCATATTATCAATATTCACATTTGCAACTAGCATTTGGTTATGAACCTAATATTTCTCACCTGCGGGTTTGGTTGTGCTATTCAAGTACCTATTTCACCCCCACAACGGACTAAAATGGGTCCCCAATGAAGACTTGGAATTTATGTGGGTTTTGATTCACCATCTATTATTAGATATGTCGAACTTTTAATAGGTGATTTATTTACTGCACGTTTTACAGATTGTCATTTTAATGAAATGATTTTCCCAACTTTGGGAGGGGAAAAACTACATCATGATAAATAAAGTAAAATTTTTTGGAATGAAACAACTCTATCTCATTTTGATTCCTGCAACAATCAATGTGAGCAAGAAATTGAAAAAATCATTTATTTGTAAAGAGTTGCAAATCAATTACCTGATATATTTGTTGACACAAGAAAAGTGATAAAGTCACATATACCAGTAGAAAATATTCCAACAAAAATTGATGTCCATGTACGACAATTTGTTGTAGCAAATGAATCTCAAATACACCAGAAGCGTGGTCGGCCGGTTGGTTCAAGGACTCTGTACCTCGAAAAAGAAAAGTACAAGAAAAAAACCAACCAAAAATTTCAGAAGAAGTAACATTAGAGAAAATTGATCGATCAAATATTGAAAATATAGTTCCTGAAGAATCACAAGTGTCCGAAAACAATGAAATTTCAATAAATTATATGTTATCTCATAAATTATGGGAGCGAAATAATGTTGTTATAGACAATATTTTCGCCTTCAACATGACTTTTGATATTATGCAAAATGAGAATCATGAACCACTGTTTGTTAAAAACTGTCAAAATAAAAATGAATGGCCAAAATGGAAAGAAGTCATACATGCGGAATTGAATTCCTTGGGGAAACGAAATGTATTTGGACCTGTAGTTCGAACATTTGAAAATGTAATTCATGTTGGATACAAATGAGTTTTTTGTACGAAGGAGAAATGAAAAAAAAAAGAAATTACAAGATATAAGACCCGACTCGTAGCTCAAGGTTTCTCACAAAGACCAGGAATTGATTATGAGAAAACATATTCTCCTGTAAGGGACATCATCACTTTTAAATTCTTAATTAGTTTGATTGTGTCACAAAAGCTCGAGATGCGCCTTATGGATGTAGTGACTGCCTATTTGTATAGTTCACTTGATAATGACACACACACACACACACACACACACACACACACACATATATATATATATATGAAAGTCCCTGAAAAACTTAAAGTACGAGAAACAAATGATACATGCCCGAGAACCATGTTCTCAATTAAATTGCAAAGATCATTATATGGATTGAAAGAATGCTATAAAAATGACGATATCTGCCCATGTGTTTTCATAAAGAAAACAAATATTGAATTTGTAATTATGGCAGTTTATGTTGATTACTTAAATTTAATTGGAACTTCTGAAAAGCTCAACAAAATTGCAGATTATTTGAAAATGAATTTGAGATGAAAGATTTGGGAAAAACTAAATTCTGTCTCAGGTTGCAGATTGAACATTTCCCAAAAAGATTATTTGTTCATCAATCTACATATATAGAAAAAGTCTTAAAACGATTTTATATGGATAGTGCACGTCTATTAGCATCACTTATGGTTGTTCGATCAATTGATATAAAAAATGATCATTTTCGTCCACTTGAAGATGGAGAAAAGATTCTTAGTCTTGAAGTATCATATCTTAGTGCAATTGGAGCATTAACTTATCTTGCAAATTGCACTCGACCCGACATAGTTTTTTCTGTAAATCTCCTTACAAAATATAACTCTACACCAACACAAAGACATTGAAATTGTATTAAACATATTTTTCGTTACCTAAAGGGTACTATTGATTTGAGATTATTTTATTCTCAAAAGTCGGGATATGGTTTAGTGGGATATGCAGATGCAGGTTATCTCTCTGACCCACATAAAGCTAAATCACAAACAGGATACGTGTTTACACGTGGAGGAACGGCTATATCATGCAAATCTGTGAAGCAATCATTGACAGCAACATCCTCAAATCATTCTGAAATTATTGCACTCCATGAAGCAGGCCGAAAATGTGTATGGTTGAAGAACATGATCAATCATATCCAAGCATCATGCGGATTAATTTCAACAAAAGATAGTTTAACAATTTTGTATGAAGATAATGCTGCTTGTATTGCACAACTCAAAAGATGTTATATCAAAGGCGACATGGCGAAGCATATTTCTCTAAAATTCTTTCATACACACGAGCTTCAGAAGAGTGTCGACATCGAAGTTCAACAAATTCGTTCAAGTGACAATTTGGCTGATTTATTTACAAAAGTATTGCCAGCATCTACATTCAAGAAATTGGTTCACAAGATTGGAATGCGTAGACTCAAAGATTTTCAGTGATCAACATCAGTGGGAGTAGCTGTACTCTTTTTCCTTCGCTTAGGTTTTATCCCACTGGGTTTTCCTAATAAGGTTTAATGAGACAGCATTTATCTTTAATACTCCACAATAACTGTACTATTTTTCCTTCATTTTGATTTATTTTGTCACATTGGATTTTTATCAAATAAGGTTTTAACGAGGCAGATATTTTGTAATGTGTCATTCTAGAGGGAGTGTTGTAAAAGGAAAGTAAATTAGGGTTTAATGTGAATAACACTTGTACCCGTGCAACCCTAGATATTATTACCATATGTATCCATATTCCTTCCCTATAAATATAGGGCATTGATTCTCATTATTATGCATATAAGTTTAATGATTTCTCTTATTCGCTCTTTTCATAACAATTGTATAAATGTTTAGTTGAAAATGAATATAAAAATTAAATAATTTTGAAATAATGATTATCAAATAAAGAATAAAGGATGATGTAGAAGTTAAAAGGGTTGGTCTTGTGTAGTTTGGTAAATTAGATCAGGTCACTTCAATTGTGCGAGTCTAGACTTGCATTTGTTTGGCCCCTATTAGATTACAATTCATTTTTCTCTCTCTTTTTATTAACCACATTTTTCAATAAAATAATATTATACGTAAACTCAAAACATTTCCTTCATTTTTAACTATTCATTCTCCAAAAAACTCAATATTCCAAAATCAGATTCTCATAATGAGAGAATAAAGGAGGCCAAATGGGCACTAAATATTGTTATGTTTCACCATATTCCGATGAAAGGTATTCAAAATTTTAATCATCTCGACACCTTTGTATACAAATTTGAGGTTTATGCTTAGCTTAACTAGACTTGGAAAGGAAAACAAAAGTAAATTACTTGTGTAAACACCAAGAAAACGTATAACAAAATTCGGGATGTGATTTGAGAAATATAATATAATTCGTTGGCTTCTAAGGTCCTTCTACCTATTATCAGTTTGACAATACTAAAGATTATGGTAAATTTCATTGCTCTTGAAAAATTAGCAAACTCTGTCTCTATAGATGGTTTCCATTCAAAAAAATTGTCATATTTTTATAAAGTAGCGATCTTACCATTTGGTATAGACCATCCATAGGGACATAATTTGCTAATTTAGTTTTTTTTTTTTCTTTTTTTCAAAAATAAGTAACGTTACATTTTCGTTTTCATTTTCATTTTCATTTGATGTTACATTACAAGCAGGTGCCCCCCCTAAATTTTGAAGTTTTTTTTTTTAATATGAAAGGAAAAGGAATCAACATTTATTTCAAACTAATGTTCTCTCTCGCCTGAGTCGCATATTCTCCTTTTATCTCTTCTCACTACGCCAAAAATGAGATTTTCAACACATAAAAGGCAACATTTAGTAGTTAAATGTTACTAAAAGGGTCAACCGCAACATTTTAATAAGTGAATGTTGCTATTGGGTTCATATAATTGACTTTTGGCAACATTTGATAAGGGAATGTTGCTAATGTCACATTTTGCAACATTTTATGTATGTTGCGAAAAGTTTATCCTTTTGCAACGTTTAATAGATGGAAAAAAATATGTTATAAATTATTGTACCTTTCGTGAGTGGTCTGATGAATGATGGAAAAGATATTATTGATGCTAAGTTGATATTTTACATGTATAATGGAGTGAATATTGCACAATGTACATGCTATCATGGTTTAATTTCAATGCAATTTGTTTTCCCATTTTAATCCTGATTTCTTATATTAATTTTTGATGTCTGTCACTTCTCATTATATATTGGATATTTATTCCGACAATATAGGAAGGCAGGCATATATAAAAATGTGAATTAATTTTAAAAAATATTAAAAAGACCAACGACAACGTTTGTAAAATGTTGCCAAAATCAAAGGAAGAGATACGGCAACGTTTAAAAAACGTTGCGCAAGACTCTACGGCAACGCTTTTTAAATGTTGCAGTACAGTCTTTGGCAACGTTTAAAAAACGTTGCTGTAGAGTCCTTTAAACGTTGCCGTATCTCTTCCCTCAACCGCAACACTGACTTCCGTAATACACGCTAAAATGTTGCAAAAGACTTTTTGCAGCGTTTTTTGGCCGCTACAAAAGGTGTTTTTTGGTGTAGTGTCTCTCTCTCTCTCTCCTATCTTCTTCATGGTAAAACTAAGGTTGTATATTGTTAAAAGGATACGAAAATGGTTGTGATAATACTGAATGACTGAATAAGAATAGTTCAAAATTTCAAATCTCATTTATCTTTGTTTAAATGATTATTTGCTACTCTCAAAGAGTGGAAATTGTATTGCCAAATGAAAACAGTGAAACGTCTGTCTCCACTCTATAGTCATTTCAAGTTCAATCGCGACAAAGAATTCTTAGATCTGACCCAAGGAAAAAGCTAGTAGACAGACTTCCGTGAGCTATAGTGCTGAATGTAGTACTAAACGAAGTAATCAGTGTAAAATGATCATATACTTGGATTAGATCAATGAATAGGAATAGAAGAATTTTTAGTTGAATTTAGTTACGTTCTTGTAATGCATGAGATTTACGAATGAAATTCTCAGTTGAAGTGACATTTTTAAGGAAATTTCGAGAGCCTTTTAACCTAGGAGAATTTGATCCGACTGAATGTAATCAGAAGAAAGAGTTGTACAATATAATTGAACTTGAATAAGTAAGGATTGTTTATCGGGTATTTGATGCATCGAAAATAAGTTTGACTCTTACCATTTCCTAGTCCCTTATTGATTTACTTGTTACATCTGTTAAATAAGTTTTAGAATTTAAAAAATGTACATATAAATCTGTAGCTAGGATTCTATCAAAGTTTGCGTAGCTCTTGATGACCAAGATTGTATACTCAATTTCTTTGTTAATTTGAATTACGAAACTACATTAAATTTTTCTCTATTTCTCACTTTAATTATGGAACGTTATCAAATTATAAGAACACGTAGAAAATAATTGTAATAAAATATCTCTTATTTTAATTTTTTCGTCATTTTTTGAAAGTTTGATTGTGCCCCCCAAATATAAAAAGTTTGCATCCGCCCCTCATTACAAGTAGTACATGTTTGGTCGAATGTAAATTTTATGGGAATAATAAATAATTAATTTCTAATTAAAATATATTTACAGGATCCTATTATTTGTAGGATTTTTTTTATAGCCACTTGCTGAATAAAATACTTTGATTGAATAATTTTGATGTACCATACAATGTGTAAAAAGTACTTTTAGTAAATAAGAGAATGTCAAGAGAATATAATCACCATTTATTAATTAGAATTTTAATAATCAAGAAGCCAGTAAAATATGTTTTTTAACATTTTCACTTTATTATTTATTTTATATGAATTTTATTATAGTTTTTTTATTAAATGAAGTCAATGAAAGGTGTGATTGCTTGTAGAAAGTATATAAATTAAATGTTTAATTAAATGCTGATGTCGATTCGTAGTGCAATTGTAAATGAACGAGATACTAATCCTCTATTTATTAGCTGTCAGATACTATTTTGGATTTTTACCAGTAATATTGTAGCTATATAAATAAAAGAATACTGTTAGAATTATATTAAGCCCTCAAAAATGAACTCTTCTAAATTTTAACTAAGTAATAGAATATACCCTTAAAAAAGAAACAATTGAAGTTCCATTATGATACCAAGCCAAATATGGGACCTTTAATCAGTATTTATTTGTGATTTAATCTTCTTGATGTTTAGATCTGTGTATATTGATTTTTGCAGAAAGTTCTTACGTTCTCGTTCCTTACAATGGCTTTGTGTCAACTTTGTTTATTGAATTATTGTAGTAATACATTATTATATATTGATGTTGTCCATGTTTGAGTTAATGACATCATTTAGAGAAAGTTTTTAATTGGAATGCAAAATCTTCTTGCAAAGTTTTGGAATTCGAAGTTGCCACGGGTATGCAAATGATGCATAATTATTTTCGTATCGGAGGAATAGCCGCTGATCTAGCTCATGGATGGATAGATAAATGTTTGGATTTTTGCGATTATTTTTTAATAGGGGTTTTCATAATTTCGTTGTAGTCTTTCTAGTTATTATGCCACTGTCAATCGAATCATCGTTACTACAGTCATCAATTGAAGTTAGTTTAAGGCCCCCAAAATCTAAGGACCACCCTGACTTTCGCCTTCCCCAGCCACCACCAGCTAAGCCAGAAATTGGGTTGCGTCCACACAAAGACTGAAGAAACCCTCTAGCCAAGTTATTTAGCATTATTATTTCAAGATGACTTTGGATTTCCACTCCAACAAGAAGGTTCTGAAGGAGGTGGCGATTATCCCCTCCATGTTTCTCCGCAACAAGATTGTCGAGTTCTCCACTCACCTATTCAAGAGAATTCAGAAGGGGCCGTACGCGGGATCTCCCTGAAGCTGTAGGAGGAAGAGCGCGAGCACCATGGACTTTGTGCTCGATGAATCTGCCATCAAGGTTGATCAGGAAACTGTTGACTTGTTAGAGACTCTAGGCATGAAGAATGTTGGAATATTAACTCAGCCTCCAGTTCATCAGTAAACCAGCTCACCAGCCCCTCCAGCTCAAAGAAAGCTTCACTCCGGGCTCACCAAAGAAGTTGCACGTTCCAGTTCCTCCAGATATTCTAGCATATTCTAGTTCCTTCTTATGTTTGTTAGATTGTTAGTTTGTTAGATAATTGGTTAGCTATTTTCTCTATAAACATAATAGATTGCCTTGTAATTTCCTTAAGCAAGATTGAATGAAAGTTCTTCTTCTTCCCTGCATTTCAGCAGGCCTATCTCCATTTTCTCTGTTAATTTTAGTCCCTTTAAATTTCAACTTCAAATCTCATTTCCCTCCTTGATTTTATCATGGTATCAGAGCAGGTTTCTGATCCTTCCATTTGAAATTCATCTTCTTCTATATCTTTTCTCAATTCAATCAAAAAAAAAAATAAAAAACCAAAATCAGAAACACAGAATTACCAAAACAGGATAGTGACTTGGCTCACTAGATGCTCGACGAAATGTCGGAATGGATGAAAACTGAAGAGATATTGTTCCTCTTCATCAAACTGAAACGAAATTGAAGAAAGAACCTGTGGAATGGCAGGCTTCTCAGATTGATTTTATCTTCTGAATGAAGATATGAGGATTGTTAGTTTGTTAGATAATTGGTTAGCTATTTTCTCTATAAACAGAATAGATTGCCTTGTAATTTCCTTAAGCAAGATTGAATGAAAGTTCTTCTTCTTCCCTGCATTTCAGCAGGCCTATCTCCATTTTCTCTGTTAATTTTAGTCCCTTTAAATTTCAGCTTCAAATCTCATTTCCCTCCTTGATTTTATCAAAGAACCACTCTGGTGTTGTGCTAAGGGAAGTCTAGGGACCCATTAATGTCATCTCCACTATGAACTGTGGTCGTGGTGGCAGCAGTGACAGGCGGTATTAAGGTACTCTAGTAGTTATGCCGGCCAATATTTTATTTTTGTGAGCAAATGTCGTGGGAATTTTTTGGTTATGTATGCTTTTGGATTATCTGGACTTTTGCATATGCTGGAAGGATTTTATTGCATTAACGTTTTGTATATTTTTACATATAGGATATCAATTCCTGTAAAATTGACAACTATGCAACGTAGACATGGATATCGTTTAGGCGTCATATTCATCCAGATGCACTTATAACCCAAGCCCTGCCAGAGGTAATCATGAGCCCATCGATCAAAGAGTATTGGGCCTAATTTAACATTGGGAAACATACCCAACTAGAGGTAATTACATAAAACCAGGTCTTTTCTTTCACATTCTAAAAAATCAGATTTTCAAGTTTTTTATTCATTTATCAGGTTTTTTTATCTTTTCAAAAAAAAAATTTTTTTATCATTTTAATTAAATAATTATTCATTTAAAACCCTAATTTATCAATTCCTCCCACACACACACACCCCACATCGTCTCTCCCTCTCTCCCCCTCCCTAACTTCTCCTCCTCTCTCCGTGTCGGATGTCCATGTCGGAGCATCGACACTGCTGCCGATTCACAACAGCGTCGACGCTGCGTGAATCGCTGATGTGAATCACAAGCTGCATTGCAATTTACAACAGCGTCGACATTGCTGTCGGCGTAGACGCCGCTGATGTCGGCTTCGACGCTGCTGTAAGATTCAAGTGGATATGTTGTAGATTTGAATGAGGGATTTTCGATTGGAGGTGGTTGTTTGATTCAAGCGATGCTTTATATGAGGGGTTTTTGATTGGAGGTGGTTGTTTGATTTTGACAACGGTGTAATTGAATTCGACTTTGAAGACGGTGTAGGAGCCATTTTCAATTGATAAACAAAGTCTTATCCAGTGGCGCGAATGGGGTGGAGGTGGTGTCGATGGGGTGGAGGTGATGTCGATATATGTGACCCACTGTTTGTCATGGGCGGTGGATCTAGTGGCAGCCGTCGCGAAAATGGGGTCTGATTTTGGAAAATGTCGCATATTGGTGATGGTGATCCGTGTGATAGTTGTCGTTTTTTGTTATTGCCGTGGCGGGTCAACGACGATGGTGGTTCTTTTTGGTGTCTGTGACCTAACGATTGTGATTTTTTTGGTATCTGTAACCTAGCTTAAAATTGATAATTTATAACTGAAAAAATAATCTGTAACCTATAATTTTTTGATATGTGACCTTTAAATAATATGTGACCTATAAAATTTTAGATCTGTGACCTCGAAATAATCTGTGACCTACAAAATTTTTTATTTGTGACCTGGAAATAATACATGACCTACAAAAAAAAATTTCTGTGATCTCGAAATAATTCATGACCTACAAAATTTTTAATATGTGACCTCGAAAAAGTCGCCGGAGTGGTCACCGGTCACCGGAGTAGTCGTCGAAGCAGAGGTGGCAGTGGAATGGATTAATTATATTATATTACAATTTAATATAATAATTGTGAAATATAATTAATTAATTTATGAAAAACCTGATTTTTACAATTCTAAACCTTGGGACCTGATTTTTTATTTTGAGATAGATAAAGCTTAAGTTGTAAATTTTTTCCTACACAACTATAATACTTTAAATATACAAATTCACATTTAACAAACTTTAAATAATATTTCAAAAATCAGATAGTAATACCAATATTATATTACATATTCTTATAAGATATTGTTATCTACGAATTTTAGAAAATCTAATTCCACCAAACTCAACACAAGTCTCTCTCTCTCTCCCTCCCTCCCTCCCGGTCACAACTAACAATCCCTCTTTTCTCTCTAGGGATGGCAACGGGGTGGAGCGGGTTGGGGCAACCTCCCCCACCCCGCTAAGAAATTTCCCGCGCCTTGCTCCGTTTACTACCCCATTTAATTTTTTTTATATATAATTTATTTTATTGCCCCATTCATTAGATTTATACAAATAATTTTAGTTGTCATTTTCTATTAAAACTAATAAAATTTAGTGAAATTTTCTATTTAAAGTGTTGAATTCTAAAAAAAATTAAATGGGGCGGGGTCGAGGCACCTGTTACCCATCCCTACCCCGAACTCGCCACGGGGCAAAATTCACCGCCCCGTTCCCGACCCTAATACTCGATTAAGCGGATAATCAAATCCCCGTTCGGGGTGGGACACGCGGGTATCGATTTTGTCGGATTTTTTTGTCATCCATATTTCTCTCTTTCTAATCAATCGACCCCCTCTCTCCAATCTCTTACTCTACACCTCTCTTCAATCTCTCTATACGAACCCATCTCCCCACCATCACCAGAAGCCACCCACCATCTTCCCCTCTCACATCCGATGGTAGATCGACCAAAGAAGACCCCTCATTGTGATGGTTGGTCTTCGGAAAAGCAAGCTACTGTCAACAGCGATTTCCAAAGTTCAAACAAAAATTCAGAACATAAACTTTCCGACAAAATAACCAAATGTCGGTAATGTCCAATAAAAGATAACATTCACTATAAATTTTTTTTATTGGTTTTCTTCTTCAATGCAAGAGAATCCAAAATATGCATGGACTTATATAAATAAAAAATCATTAAAAAATTGATACACTTTATGTTGGACGTATATGCGGATTCATATATTTGTTTGTATTTCTTATTCACAGGTCAATGGTTCATTTGAAATCGATTGCGAACCCATTTTGGGAATTGGAACGCCTAAATTAGGAAAAAAAAATAGTTATTTGATTTCTCCATTTTCAACTATGAATTATGTTGAAGTTCGGCTGCATATAATGTGGTGGTGGCAGATTTAATGAAGGTGGTGGTTGTTATGTCTCGTCACCTAGGTTCCCACGTGGCTCAATCGACCCCACTGAAGCCCCTTCTATCGAAGCCATGTGGCATCCGACGTTAAGCTGGGTTTATTATAATCCGACTCGCGGAAGCCCATACATTAAAAGACAAGTCTGAGACCCAAATGAGTTGCTTTGCGAAGAAAGATCCGAGGCTTAACTACAGTTGGTGATGATATTTGTTTGATTTTTAAATTTATGAAATTCTTTTAGAATGAGTGATTGAATTGTTGTAACGAGTAAAAAGGTCAATCTGTCAGCATAGGGTATGGGGTGGCAGCCTCCTTTTGGGGCATTTAATACACCCCGAGTTAGTGAAATCAAAATTGATGCTTAAGATGTGATGTTTCGATAAAGAATATGAAGTCACGTATTCTCTCATCTAATAGTTATTATTGCGCATGTAACACTATAAATATCCATCCATTTGTGCCATTGGAGGTATTGAAAAAATATTGACTACAAACCATATATATTATCTTTCTTTCTGATTAATATGGTGTTTTCAATGTTTGAACTACAATCTTCATTGTAAGTTTGGTTTGTAATTGATCATTCATTCATTATCGTATAAGTTATATCATATATTTTGGAGCCCAAACATTTCTGTCTCGTGTTATAAAACTTCTCCCACATTCAAATCTTATTTTATTGTTGATCGAGAGTCGTTCCACGTGTGTTGGAATTAGTTTGAAAGAACGCAAGTGGATCCAATACCTGTTGTCCTCATCGACAATGCAAAAAAAAAAAAGAGGTCAACAGTCGTAGTGTATAATCTGATCATTAAAAGTTTTATAGTTGTAAAATCATATAAGTTGGTGCATTTTCATGTAGATCAAGTTTCTGTATTTCATAATTCATAATTTCTAAACAGGTTTTTGTATTTCATAAAATCACAACATGACTGTGTTTTGTGCTTTATGTGACCGGTTATATTTAGCAGTAACTACTTATAACCAGATCTGTGTAAACTGTTATTGTTCATTACCATGTTTGTATAAGTTATTGTTTGTGACCAAACATGTTATCTGTGACCAACAGTGACCAAATTTGTCTTTATAGTGATTATATGTGACCAAGTCTATCTTAACTGTAACTGTATGCGATCAAGTATTTGTTAAGAGTGACGTGTAACCAGACATCCGTTAACACTGAATGTTTGTGACAAAACTTGCTTACAATTAAGAGTATGTGATCATTTAAATATTAACTATGACTCTCTGTGGCATGTTATGACAAGTAATGCATTGAATGTGACATATCGTCTAATTATGGCTTATCGTAAATGAATTATCAAAAATTTTACCTAACAAAAAATAAAATAGTAATTACAAAAAAATAGTTTGTTCTCCACATTAACTTAACAAACTTCATCCATATTATTAAAAAGGTGAAAATATTCATCCACATGTACGTAACAACCAATAATTACAGTTATATAATAGTCACAAACCACACAAGGCCACAGTCCCAAAGACAATTTATAGGTCATAATTATAAGCCCATGTTTGGGCCCCCATTATTCCACATTGTAATAAGAGAAATTGTAACTTTTTGAGAATGTGTCATTCAAAAAAATAAAAATTGGATTTACGTATAATATTATTTTATTGAAGAATATATAGTTGATAAGAAAATAGAGAAAAATAAATTATAATTTAATGAAAAATAATGGGGGATAACTTCTTTTTTTTTTTTGAAAATTACACTTTTTTATAAGTCAAAAATTATTTATTTGTCACAACTTACCAAATTAACTGGTCCCCAACTCATTGTATGATAAAAAAATATCAAATCAATTGGTCACAACTTATTTCACGCTCACAAATTATCAAATTAATTTTTCGCAACTTATTTATCGGCATGAAGTCATAAATTATATATCACAATTATATATTTAGTCACAAATCATATATTTTTAGATCACGTATTATTTATTAGTCATAAATTATTCATTTTATTGGTCACAATTAATCAATAATTGATCTTCATCCCATTCACTCCACTCCATCACCACTAGTACCACAAAAAAATAATAATAATAATAATAATAATAATAATAATAATAATAATAATAATAATAATAATAATAATACCGATGTTACCTCACCGCCACCACTACATAGATATGTACCGAAAACGTTGATGCCACCTCATTGCGATCACTAACACTACATAGACATGTACCTCCACCTCACCCCACCCCACCCCACCATCATGTGAATATATACATCCACCTGCACCAGCATTACCACTACAACAATACTGCCCACTCAGTCTCAGTGTCGGTCCCTGTGATTTTGGGGGGCTGAAGTGAACTACATAAATTAGACCCCCCAAAATTGTAGTATGCACGCAAAATCTATAAGTGTATTTTGGAATCAATTGTTAATTTGTTAACTTAAAATTTAAGAGTAAATGGATTAGTTAGATGAACTTAAAGAATAAAATTTAAGCAACTGTCATATAATAACCACTGGGCAAATGAATTAGTTAGATGAACTTATAATCCTCTCCTTATTCTAGTATAGAGAGGTAACAAAGTATCCGGATAAATTGTAAATTCCTTCTTTCTTACCTATATCATCACTGAGGGCAAGATGCTCGACATCTCTTTTTAAGGAAAATTGACTTTCAAACCATTTGTCAAAATCCAGAAACGAAAGTCCAAAAAAAAAAAAAAAACACATCATGTGTAAGCATAATATTGCACTTTCAGCAATTTGACATTTCATCAAACACCATAGTCTCAAATCAATCAACATACTTTTACTAATCAAACATATTACAAATTTACAGCACATGAAATACACACACAAACATCATATAACTGGAAGAGTCCGAAACTGCCAAAGTGCAACGTCAAAGAGTTTGAACAGGATTTATAAAAGAAGCAAGCATATGTATATGAAATGGAAAAGAGAAATATAAAGCAAGGGTATTGTTCACGACTCAACTTGATATAGGAGATTTGATGAGTGTTGAAACTTGAGGTAAGAGGCTGAGGAGTGCAGAAGGAGCTGTCTCCGATTGCTTCGCGGTATTCTTCGCTGGACACACGAGAGAGAGGGAGAGAACGGAAAGGTAGGAATTGCACTTAAATCTGAATTTTGCCATTATAAAAAATCTGGGCCCCTTTTAAATTGGGCCTGAGGCATAAGCCTCATTTGCCTCTTGCCAAAACCGGGCATGCTCAGTCTATACACCGTAAGCCCACCACCACACAGTCATCCAGATTTTAAATCAAATTAACAACCAGTCTATCCCAGAGCAAGCTCCATAATTGAAATTCATTAACAGCTAATACCAAGATAGGTGAGGGATTTAAAGAGATATTGTTTCGCGCAGGTTATCGCTGACAATTAAAAGATAGTTTTAGACGATTGTGTAAAGAATAAACCTCTTGAGACAAAGTCTCAAAAAATGGTGTTTTATTTATGAAAATTACAATTGGGAAGAAGCAAAACATCTCCAATGGCACAAGCACACGAAGTAAATTGAAAGTTTGCACTTAGAAAATAAATGAATTGAAATTACAAATTCTCTGTTGAGGGTGATTAATTCGGGGTCCTTCCTTCTATATCTTCTTTTCCTTTTTATACTCTTTTGACGGTTTTCTCTGTAAAACTACTTGGAAATTGCTTGGCGCTATATAATTACCCACATTTTTCGTGATGACTGACTTGTCAAGGAACTGCAGTTCGCAACTGCTGTTATTACTCTTGTTATTTAACCGTTTGTAATCGAGATTCTTGGATCGTGGGGGTGTGATAGGGTTACTCAATAACCGTTTTAATAACCGTCATTTTACATAATCACAAAACACTGTATTCGATCAAATATTGAGCGACTCAAAGGTTTGGGGGAGAATGGAATCATTGCTCCAGGCGACAGTAAAACGCTTCATTCGCTCAGATCCTAGATCGGACGTCCTGCAGGCTTGGGTGATGATAGTACTTTGTTTATGGGCATCCGCTATATTCTACAATTGTCTCATTTGGGCTTATATCTTGAACTCCTCAATTGGGCTCCAATTCTTAGATCATTTAATTGGGCTTCTTTTTTTGTATGTCAACAGATATTAACATAAAAAGTGGATTCAGCATAATATACAAACCCCAATTTGTGTCGCTATATGAAGAAATATATGAAGGGTCTAGAGAGAGAAAAATATTTGAGAAAGATATGGTTTATATGCTTCCGCAATCTGTTGAAAAATTGAAGAAGTATACAGAGAAAAATGAAAGAGAGAGTTTCATTTGTAAAATGTTGGGAGAGAGGTTTTCCATTTGAAGAGAGTTTTTGCAAGTCTTCTGCAATTATAGATGGTTTTGAAAAAAATAAAAAAGATTGAAGACTTGGGCATAGGGTGTACACAAAGAATTTATTGGCCATAAACACGAACGTTAATGATCTGATGATCGAATGACATTACGCATTCAATTTACTGTACTATTTTCATGAGGAAAAGAAAGTTAGTTGGCAGAAGCTGGATCGAAAATACTCCATAAAGAGGTAGTAATAATTAATACATCAAAGAGATTAATGAAGCTTCCTATGAAAATAAGTTCTTGTTTCGCCTTCATTTATTAAAGCTCACTTAAAAAAAAAAAAAAATCATTTTCAATCAAGAGTTTTGCCACAAAAACAGGGTCAGTGATATCTCTTCTATATAAAAAGTGTGTATCTAACGGAATTTATTGGTTTAACGGAAAAACTAACGGAATTTCTTGGTTTAACGGAAAAACTAACGGAATTTTCGTAAACCCTAAACCAAACCCTAACCATTCTCACCCTTCCACTTTCTCTCTCTACCCCCAAATGCTCTCCCTTCTCACTAGAAATTCAAAAACACATCAAAATCCATCCAAAACACTCTAGAAACCCACAGACATTCGGAAATGCACTAAAGTCACATACAACCTGGATAAATACACATACAAGTGTGTGTGTGTGTGTGTGTGTGTGTGATAGATTAAAGACATAATCATGCCCAGATCACTCGGCTTTTTCATTTTGCAATTTCTTTATTTTCTATCTAGATACTATCGCCTCCGTATATTTTTTTTCGGGTTCATTTCCATTTTGCACGGTCAATTCTTGAATTGTTTTCTAACATAAATGGGGGGATTTCTTGAATAAGTTTCACGCTGAAGGCTAAAGGGAGAGGAAATGCAAATGAAATTGAACCCAGCTTCAACATCGACGATTTGATGGAATTCTTGCCGGATGATGCTATGGGTGCCACCAATATTGGGTATTTTTGCTTGATTTGATATTGCTTCCAAGTGTATTAACATTGCACGCATACTTTTATTCGAGTAATTCTTCTAGATTAATTTGATCTGAATTATAAATATAAATCTGTACACAATATATATAAGATCATCCATGCATAATTTTCTCTTTAGAAAAATTAGATTCTTCTTAATTTTGGTGCTAATTTCAAGAATAGAATCATTTGTTGCGTTAGTCTCTTGTCTTCTTGATTCGATTGAATTTACAAATTAAATTCATTTATTTCCCGCATAAATATTTTTCATTTTTTGATTATTTCTTCTTGATTTATCTGAAGCAAATTAGTTTAAAACCAGAATTGGGGAAATTTCCCAATTCCGGAAGGTTCATCTTGAGCTATGCTTAACATCGGTCCATCTTGCACAAGGCATTATAGACTTTCACGTGTGAAATTCTTGTTCTTGAGGAATTTTAATTCATTTGATGCTGATTCGGAGTAGTGCATCTTTGCATGCATAAATATTGCGGATGTAATAAATTTATGTGCTTGAATCTTGCATAAGAAATATAATTTTTTTATTATATTCCTAGAGACTCTAAAAACCCTAAGGCGATCGAGTTAGTAAAGGGCAGCTCTTGCCTGGACGTAGATCCTCTTGAACTTCATCAGCTTCGGAATGTGCATTGGATTTCTTTTTAGTTCTCTTTTTTCCTTATGGGCGTTTTCACAAAATTAGGATTTTATGTTGCTTAAGATTTGTACTTATGCTCTGACTTGTCCGGTTTATGTTTAATTTGCATACGCTGTTACAAAAAATTCTTGTCTTTTGTTGATTTTTAATTAGGTGCCTGTAGGCTGTAACAAAGTAAATTATAAGTTTTTGCTAATTTTGGGATTCGCGTCTATAGTATTTTTCCTTCCCAGTATTGTGGCGAAGTTGGGTAGCTGACTTTTAGCTGCACAACAAATTATCGATTTTTTAAGTGTTCTTTTGGGGATTTGTGCCAACTGAATTTTATATTCTGATTTATTTTGGATCCATTATTATTTCATTTTCCATATACCGTGTAAGATGGTTGCTACAATTGCTGATTGATATTAAACTATTCAGCTATTTCTTGTTTAAGAAGTAGATAATTATGATGTAACAATTGATGTGTCCTTGCCTTGAGTGCTAGAGGATCTTTGCCAAAGCGTAGCTTAGTTCTCTGTTCATCATACTAAACATACAAACAAAGAGATTTGGTGGGTCTTATTTGTAGATGCCTTTTAAATTGTCAGCATCAAATTCATACTACAACTGTTTGTGAGAATATTGAAGGTCCATCTTCTCTGAGGAGAAAAGTAGATATCAGGCCGCGGGGTACAACCACCAAGATGGTATCCTTATTTTGTGACGTTGGTAGTCCTTCAATAAAGTCTAACGTGATGTCATCCCATACCTGGCAAGGAATCGGTAATGGTTGGAGAAGTCCTGCTGGAGCCAAAGTTTCTGTCTTAGCTTTTTGACAAACTTCGCATCTCTTTACATACTCCTGGACTGATTTGTGCATGGAAGGCCAGTAAAATTGCTGCCCCAATTTTTTTAGCGTCTGTAAGACCCCCGAATGGCCACCAATTTTAGTATCATGCATTTCATACAATAACTTAGCCCGTAACAATGGATTGTCAGGAATGACAACTCTACCCTTATAGAGAAGTAACTCATTGCGCCATTGATAAGGCCCCTCGGAATGTGTTTCTGTCATTCGCCCCATGGACTGAATGTAAGAATCTTCCTTAGAGGCCTGTTTGATCTCTTCCCATAAGCTAACTTGTGGCATAAAAATGTGGTGAAGAATAGGGCTGCCTTGTTTACGCGATAGAGCATCAGCAGCTGCATTCTCACGTCCAGGACGGTAGATAATTTCGTAGTCATAGCCTAAGAGCTTGGTTACCCATGCATCACTGAACTTTTTACGTGGCATAGGAAGGCAAAATTCTCCATTTATAACTACTTCATTTTTATGTTTTTAATTACCACAACATTTCAACATATTTAGCATTGTTCATAACTTAGTTTACATTTCCTTTTGGCAGTCAGATATTGTGCCCCCCATTAGCCAGAACTGGAAGCCTATGGACACTGCTTCAGGCAACACTAAATGCTATGGCCAATGAAGATAAATAATAAAGTGTTTCTTACGGAGACAATCATAATCCTGCATATTGTGATGAGTTTTTTATTATGAATTGATGAAGAGAATAATTTTTATGTTTTTTATTTTAAAGTTCCTGTGCCGCCATCCTAAAATACTAACTGCTGCACTGGTATAGATGCTAAAATTTCTCTCGGAGTATTCAACGTACTTTAAAGAGCAGTAATAGATTTGAGTCCATTAAGAATGCACTTCTGTTTAACTTCTATGGTGCCAATGAATTAACTTATATGGTGTCAATGACAGAAATGCCTATCATAACAAATTCATTCTTCAACAAAATTATTAAATATAAACTAAGCAAACGTGCATTGCACGTTGCTTGCACCTAGTATATAAAAACAGGTGGATCACGTGTCATTCAATGATTCAACTATTAAAAAAAAAAAAAATTTACCCAAACAGGTGCTGACACGTACACCTGTTTTTTTTCACATTGTCACTTACCCTGTTTGAATAACTTTACCCTTCAATCAAACATTTTATGGGACCCACTACTTTTATCAAATTTTCAATCACACACTTCACCAACTTTTATCAAAATTTACTAAAAATCTAATTTTTTATCCAGACCAAACAGAGACTAAATAAGCCTTCCTTCGTGATGTCTCCAACTTTGAATATGGTATGGGTGTTATTAAAGTATTTGGGTACAACTCTTGAGTCTGAAAATGAGATATCAACTTGTCTTTTTTTTTTTATCGAGTGATTTTATAGAACCATTTTCTATTGAAAGTAACACTCGACGGGTGCCTCAACAACAATGAGGTCTCTCTAAATGGGATTCCTATTTTCGTTAACATTGTACGAGCACTTGAAAGAATCGCCCATGAAACCGATTGGTAACAAGAAATTGCTTACTATGCTTATAAGTTAATAAGACAGGCATTTTTTAATACTAACATTAATATATTATGTGATCATTGAACGAATCAAGGTGCCTCGTTTGACATATTTAATAACATGGAACATTATCCTTGCATATGAATTTTCTGGCCACAAATATATTTATTCATGAATATTTTTCGGGTTGCATAATTTAACCAAAATAAAAAATTATCAGTAAAGCAACCACTAAGCAGCTTTATCTTGGGCCGGAAACAGAAGCCCAAATTCAATCTATAGACGGGCCAAGTTGTGAAATGCATTCGGATGAGCCCATTTAAAATATATATGTGTGTGTGTGTGTGTGTGAAGTGGTTTAAGAATTTTTTCAAACGGGTCCCAACTTGTCCAAAAACTCAAACTCAGATGAATTGATGGCTTAGTTTTTGGTGTGCTGCCGTAAGCACCCAAAAATAGTGCTTAAACCTCTAAAACTAATGTAGTAATGAAAGTAAATGTCAATCTCATGAAGAGTGTGCAATTCAATAATCTATGTTTCGTATAACGATTGGAGGGGGTTTTGTTTATAACGAAATCAATCTTATAACAAATAACAATATAAATTAACGAGTTATATTAAACCAATGAAAGAGTCTTGATCAAAGTCAACTTCTACCATTTGAGATTTATAACTATTCATCAATCCACAAAGAATAATCAATTCACATTCGCAATATTCATCGTTGGAATAAATTCTTATTTCTCCTTAATTTTAGTTAATTAGAAAGATGTATTCTAATTAACTCTAATTATCAAATAATCTTAAACCAATGCTAAAGATTCAATTTAATAACATGTTTAAACAATAAAGAAATCGATGAACTAGATAATACAAATATCAGTGGTTGCATTCAATATATTTAAACATTCTTCTTAAAATTCAATAACGTGTATCGCAAAAAATTATCAAATACTAGTGTTTCACAAGTTAAATGATTCAAACAATTACGAATATGAGATTTAACTTAGTTATAGATTGTAATATATGAAAAACTAATAGATCTCTTAGCAATCAAATATGGCAATCATAAAATTATGTATAGAAGAACATTCAATATTGAAAATATAAATGAAACAATGAAAATAGGTGGATCTCACAGTTATAATGGTTTCCAAGGCTTCGGTATCCTTCAATCAAGCACCAAGAGTTAGTTACACATGATAGATCTAAGAAAAAATAGAGAGAAAAAAGGCTGGAGATGTTCTGATTGTTTTAGGGTGTTTTTCTAGGCTGCTCGCAGCCCATACATAAAAAAAAAAAGCCCTAATTTGCGTTGCGGGCGCCTAGGCGCTATGGGAGTAGGGTCTAGGCGCTGAAAATCTGTTCTTTCTGGACAACACGGTGCCTGGGCGCCGTGTTGTAGCGCCTGGGAGCTGTGTTGTTATTTCAAATTTTGTGTCATCTTTAGTATTTTCGTCATAACTCTCTCTTTCGATATCCGATTGAGACGATTCAAGATGCGGTGGAAAGATAACTCAAAGGGCTACAACCTTTCTTAAGATACCATATTCGAATTCAATCATCTACCATGTCAACAACTGGTCTCAAAATGAGACTGAAAATCGATGCAAAACTTTTCAACTTGAAAGTTGATATATGATAATGTTTTTGTTATATTTCATCCATTTGACTCTTTCCTTCATCCAATTGACCTCTAAGACTCTCGAATCTTCATCACAAGGTTAGAAGTAAGTTTAGAGTATTTGCACTTTAGTCCCTGAACTTTCACTTTCTTCTATTTTAGTCAATTTTCACTTATTTCTTCCAAATTACGTCATATCCATCAAATTGTCACCTAAACCAAAATATGAAATTAATAAGTACATTGTGGTATAAAATAATCATACGAGCGTATTAAAGAAAGAGGAAAAAATATGCATTTTACATTCATATCAAATTCCCCCATACTTAACTTTTGCTCGTCCTCGAGCAAAACTCAAATTTAATTCCCCAAAAACGACAGGTCGTAATGCTATGAATATAGAACAATCAATCTTCCTCAAAATACATAACACATCATGAGTAAACATTCTTACACAATTCATAATCAATTAGCTAACATTCTCATATGAAGATGAAATAAATCAAACATGTAGACCTCATGGATATAAGAACTCAACTCTCATGTGTTTAAAAGGTAAGTATTTCGTTCAAATTCATTCCAATGGAGATGACCTATCATATGCTTGCATTTCTTTTAAATCGCCACCGCTTAGATCACATGTTTTAAAAGAATTATAAGGACTTTTTAATGGTTGTAACGTGGCTTATGGTCAAGGTAGGAAATATTTGGGTATGTGCCTCAAGAGCCATCGAAACTAGTGGAGTAAAGATGAATAGACTTAGCTCAAACATATACATAAGACATGTAAAACTAACCACTCCACATAATAGCTCATTCATTTTGCATCTATTCCAAACAAATCGAACTCTTTCTTAAGATGTAGGAAGAATTATGAATATAGATCTTTTTTAACATTAAAATCACTATCCTCCAACAAGTATTTTCTTTTTCTTTCTTTTCTTTTCTTTCTATCATTCATTTTTTTCTTCTTCTTTTGTTTTTCTTGCACAATATAAACTCCAAATGATACACCAATAATGGAATTCCATGAATTGACATAGAAAATGTGTTCCAATTCACCAGTAATAGCATTACCATAAATCTTGATACCCCCACACTTATTTTTTTGCACACCCACACATATCATGATATTGAACAATACTCCACTAGCTCTAAGACTTGGGTAAATGCATTATTTTTTCAGTTAAAGCTTGTAATGTGAGTTTATACAAAGAAAATGCAGTAAGGCTCAAGGGGCTCAACAATGGAAGATTCAATTACAGGGTCGGCTATTTGGCTAATGAAGCTCATTTATGTGACAAAGACGGCCTTGATCATGTTCATGTATGTATGTATCAATGTGATTTTAAAGAGAATCAAGGCAAGTTCTAGAGAAACAAAATCATGGAAGAATATTACACATGAAATAAAATAATGAGACTGTTATGGATGTATTAGTCTAAAGGCTCAAAAATCTCACCGGCTTTTATCCACAGAATTTAGTTACTACCATTCTCAAAGAAAATAACTCTACCAATCAACTCTAAGTTAGAGGATTATTCATTCAATCATGTTATGAGTTTTTCAAAAGTTTAATTAATTTTAGCAAATAGCATACACAACCCAAAACAATCATTTAACTCCCAATTCATTTTCATAAAAAATCATGCAAAAATTTATGAAATTAAACTCACTTAAAATTTAAATGCAATAAATCTAAATATCTAAATCTCCTCCCCCACACGTAAAACTTATATTGTCCCAATATAAGGTGCAATGCAAAAAAAGGACAAAAATAACACGAAATAACAAAGGAATGTGAAAAAACAAAAATAAAAAGATAAAGGAACGAACTTCCCTTGGGTTGCCTCACAAGCAGCGCCTTTTTTTATTGTCTTTAACTCGACTTATTCCTTTTTCCTTCACCCGGCATAGAATGGGTCTTCGAAATCCAATTGTGTCACGCTTTCCACTTGAAAACCTTCATAGAAAGGTTTGAGCCTATGACCATTCACCTTAAAGACCTTTGAGGTTTCCAGACTCTGAACTTCTACTGTACCATGAAGAAAGACATTAGTAATAACAAAAGGTCCAATCCAACTGGAATGCAATTTACCTGGAAACAAAAGAAGTCGCTATTGGTATAGGAGGACTTTTTCACCAACTTCAAATTCCTTCCTAGAAATCATCTTATCATGGAAAGCTTTCGTCTTCTCCTTGTAAATTCTTACACTCTCATAGGCATCATTGCGAATTTCCTCTAGCTCTTGAAATTGCAACTTTCTTTGTTCTCCACGCCCATCCATCTTCATGTTGAAACTCTTGATGGCCCAATAAGCTTTGTGTTCTAACTCCACTAGAAGGTGACATGGTTTCCCAAACACTAACCGGTAGGATGACATAAAAATGGGTATCTTGTATGCAGTTCTGTATGCTCCTAAAGCCTCATCCAAGCGCAAGCTCCAATCTTTTCTATTCGGGACAGACCATTTTCTCAATGATAGATTTGATTTCCTGATTTGACACCTCCGTCTGACCATTAGTTTGTGGATGATATGCAGATGACACCTTGTGGGTGACATGGTATTTCCTCAACAGAGCTTCCACAGTTCGATTACAAAAATGAGTTCCACCATCACTGATGAGAGCTCTCGAAATCCCAGACCTGAAGAATATATTAGACTTGATAAAATCTGTAACAACTTTAGAATCATTAGACCTAATGGCTTTGACTTCTACCCATTTTGAAACATAATCCACAGTAAGCAAAATATAAGTAAAATCGAAAGAGACGGGAAATGGTCCCATGAAATTAATGCCCCAAATATCAAATATTTCACAAACAAGTATGATAGTTTGTGGCATTTCAGTCTTTTGAGATATATTACCTGTTTTTTGACAGTTTTCACATGACTTACAAAAGGAGTAGGCATCTCGAAACAAGGATGGCCAATAGAAACCACATTCAATCACTTTTCTTGCTGTCTTTTTTGCTCCAAAGTGTCCTCCACGAGCATAAGAGTGACAGAATGTGAGAATGGAAGTAATCTCATTTTCGGGAACAGAATCTAATCACTTTATCTGCACAATGCTTCCACAAGTATGGATCATATCATACATAATATTTTGTATCACTCTTTAGCTTATCTTTTCGAGCCCTAGACAAATCAAAAGGTAGAGTGTTAACAACCAAAAAGTTTACAATATCTGCATACCATGGTAAAGTTGTGCTTGCAGAAAATAATTGCTCATCAGAAAAGGTTTCCTGCAATTGAAGTTCAACATTCACATTAGTTAAACGACTCAAATGATCTGCAATACTATTTTCTATTCCTTTTTGTTTTCGATTTCCACGTTGAATTCACTTAGGAGAAGTATCCATCGTATTAGTCTTGGCTTCGCCTCTTTCTTTGTCATCAAGTAACTCAGAGCTGCATGATCGGAGTAAATAATCACTTTAGTACCAAGTAAATAAAGACATAATTTTTCTAAAGCAAAAACAATAGCCAATAGTTCTTTTTCAGTTATGGTGTAGTTTCTCTGGGCATCATTTAGAGTTTTGGACGCATAATAGATGGCATGAGATGCTTTTCCAGTTCTTTGACCCAACACTGCTCCTACTGCAAAGTTGCTTACATCACACATGATTTCAAATGGGAAGTTCAGTTAGGGGGTTGAATGATTGGTGATAAGTCAACAGTTCTTTCAACTTATCAAATGCCATTTTCCATGCCTCATCAAATTCAAAAGCCACGTCCTTTTGTAAAAATTTGCATAGGGACAAAGCAATTTTGGAGAAGTCCTTGATAAACCTGCGACAAAAACCTGCATGTCCAAGAAAAGAGCGAACCTCCCGCACACTAGCAGGGTAAGGTAGAGATTGAATAATGTCAATTTTAGCTTTATCTACTTCAATGCCCTTAGATGAGATAACATGCCTTAGAATTATATCTTGTTCTACCATAAAGTGACGCTTTTCAGAATTCAAAACAAGATTAGTTTCCGTGCATCTTTTAAGGATTAACTCAAGGTTATGCAAACAATTATCAAATGAATCCACATAGACTGTGAAATCATCTATAAAAACCTCTATGATATGTTCAACATAATTTGAAAATATACTTACCATACATCTTTGAAAAGTAACTGGAGTATTACAAAGACCAAAGGGCATGCGGTGGTATGTAAATGTTCCAAATGGACATGTGAAGGTTGTCTTTTCTTGATCTTCTGGGGAACTTGCAATCTGGAAATAAGCTGAATAACCATAAAAAAAACTATAGTAAGAATGACCAGCTAACCTTTCAAACATTTGATCAATAAACGGTAAAGGAAAGTGATATTTTCGGGTCACAGCATTTAATTTCCTATAGTCTATACAAACTGTCGACCCATTTTGAACACGGGTGGTAACCAATTCATCGTTCTAATTCTTCACCACAATTATCCACATCTTCTTAGGAACCACTTGAATTGGACTGACCCAACTGCTATCAGAAATAAGATAAATCATGCCAACTTCCAAAAGTTTGAGGACCTCTTTCTTCACTACATCCATCATGGGTGGATTCAATATTCGTTGAGGTTGACGGGAAGACTTTTTTCCTTCTTCAAGAAAAATGCGATGCATGCAGGTGGATGAACTAATTCTCTTGATGTCTGCGATTGTCCAACCAATGGCTATTCGATGCTCTTCGACGACCTGCAATAATATTTCTTATTGCAATATAGTCAGTTCGTTGGAAATTATCATTAGCAATGTTTTGTCATCTCAAGGAATACATATTTAAAGTGATTAGGGAGATGCTTCAAATTCTGAACGAAGTCTTGCACAACAGAAGGTAGAGGCTTTTTTATTAGAAACAAGCAAATCAACATATAAACTCTTACCTGCTTGTTGTGACCTTGGAGGAGTGTTCAACATATCAACAGCTTCTCGCAAACTAGGATTCAACGTTAATTCATCACTCTCTTTCTCTACACTCTCACGAATAGCGACCTCCAATTCATCATTCCCATCAAGTGCAAAAACATCACGTGCTATATCATCAATTATATCGATAGAATATACAGCATTATCATCAACAGAAAATTTCATGGTATCATAGATATTAAATATAATTATCTTACCATCAAATTCCATGGTCAATGTACCACTATGGACGTCAATTTTAGTTTTGGATGTTTTTAAGAATGGTCTTCCTAACAAGATAGGGCTAGTTTGATCACTATTTTCCATATCAAGCACATAAAAGTCAGCGGGAAAAATCAAGTCATTAACTTGTACAAGAACATCCTCAACCATACCCTTTGGGTGGGTATTTGATCTATTAGCTAATTGAATTACCACACCAGTTTTATTTAAGGGGACAAGTTTCAAAGAAGCATAAATGGAATATGATATGACATTAATAGAGGCTCCTAAGTCTAACATGACTTTCTCAAATACTGTGTTACCTATCATGTAAACAGGCATAAGTCTTTGCATTTTGTAGGAAGTTTCCTTTGAATGACTACAGATACGTTTTCTCCAACTTTCACCTTTTCACACCCCTTCAGTTTCTGCTTTCTCTTAATAGTACACAATTCTTTTAAAAATTTAGCATAACGGGGTATTTGCTTAATAGTATCCAACAAGAAAATGTTCACATCACATTTTCGAAAAGTTTCATAAAGCTCCCTATTTGGATAATTTTTCCTAGATTCTACCAAAACCTGAGGAAATGTAGCTACTAGTTTATAATCAGATAGTGGAGAAAACTTACATTTTGGTGTATCATCCTTAGTTGGGTTACTCTTTTCCACAGTGACGTCCATGTGTTTCTCCTTATCATGTTCTGATGATGTAGGAATTTCATTTACTGGGTTTCCACTTCCTTGCCATTCCTCAATATAATTGCACTTGCGTTCTCCCTTTGATTTACCACAGTTTGAGAAGGTAGCTTTCCCGAACTTTGTAATTCCAGCTTACTGACCGCTCTAGCCATTTGACCAATTTGATTCTCCAAACATTGAATGCTAGCCTTGGTCTCCTGTTGAAATTATAAAGTGTTATTTGTAAGAGATTTAAAAATTTCTTCTAAAGACATTTCAGAGTTAGAAGATTGGCCATGCTGTTGTCTAGGTGGGTATGGCTGCCCATATTGTTGAAAGTTTGGGCGATTTTGAGCAACATGTTTATTTGATTGTGAATTTCCATAGCTAAGATTAGGATGATCCCTCCATCGTGTGTTGTGTGTGTTCGAAAAAGGATTATAATTCCTCTGTGGTTGTACAGGAAAACCACCCGTTGCATTAACTTATTCCATGGGCTCTTCTTGAAGAGTTGGACATGCATCAGTTGGATGTCCCATTCCTGAACAAATTTCGTAAACCTTCACTGTCTGCACATTACCTGTAGCCATTTGACGAACAAGAGTAGTTAGATTTGATATTTGTCGTTCAATAGATTAGACATTTACCTTGTGAACTTGTTTAGAAGGGGGATCAAATCTAGTACCAAATTGTTGAGAATTGGCTGCCATGTTTGCAATTAAATTTCTTGCTCCTTCGGAAGTTTAATCAACCAAAGCTCATCCACTTGCAGCATCAATCATGCTCATTTCTATGGATTGAAGACCTCTATAGAAGTATTGGATGAGAAGTTGCTCACTGATCTGATGATGGGGACAACTCGCACACAATTTCTTAAACGACTCCCAATACTCATGTAGATATTCTCTGTGATCTTGTCTGACACCACAAATTTCTTTCCTAATATTTGCTACCCTCGAAGTTGGAAAATATTTCTCCAAGAACAACATCTTCATTCCATCCCATGTGGTAATACTTCTCGACGGTAGATAATAGAGTTAATCCTTAGCCGAATCCTTCAGAAAAAATGGAAAGGCTCTCAGCTTAATCGGTTCTTCAATAATTCCCATGGGTTTCATATTCGTGCAGACCACATAAAACTTCTTCAAATGTTTATGAGGATCTTCATTTGAAAGAACATGAAAAGTGGGCAAAATGTGTATTAGTTTAGATTTAAGCTCAAATGTAGTAGTAGCATCTAAAATAGAAAAAGTTATGTATAAAGTTGTTGATTCAATGTAGATGCTGCAAACTCCTTCAAAATCCTATTTTCGGCCATGGTTCATTCTCCTTCAAACTCAAAATCATTTGCAAATGGATTGTTGGGATTGAGATTGTTTTCTTCAAGATTTTGTTGGATGTTACTCCTTAACCTGCGCAAAGTTCTCTCAATTTCTGGATCGTACTGCAGCTCACTTTGATTAGGAGGTCGAGTTGCAGGCATAAATAAAAAGAACAAATTAAAAATAAATTAAAAGGAAGTTAGATTAAGAAAGACAAATAAAATTTTATGCTAAAATTCCTAAAAACAATAAATTGCTTAAAAACCTAGAAAATTATAATTTTTTTTCAAAAATAGAATAACTAAAGATGTACAAAAATAAATTAGCACCACCCCCCGACAACGGCCCCAAAATTTGGTGTGCTGTCGTATACACCCAAAAATAGTCCTTAAACCTCTAAAACTAATGTAGTACTGGAAGTAAGGGTCGATCCCACGAAGAGTGTACAATTCAACAATTTATGTTTCGTATAACGATTGTGGGGTTTTGTTTATAACGAAATCAATCTTATAACAAATAACAATGTAAATTAACGAGTTGTATTAAACCAATCAAACGAGTCTTGATTAAAGTCAACTTTCACAATTGGAGATTTATAACCATTCATCAATCCACAAAAAATAATCAATTCACATTTACAATATTCATCGTTGGAATAAATTCTTATTTCTCCTTAATCTTAGTTAATTAGAAATCGGCGTTCTAATTAACTCTAATTATCAAATAATTTCCAATGTTTTGAAAACCGGACCGGGCATCGACCCGGAAATTAAAAAGAGTCAAGGGTCAAAGGGTCGAACCGGGGTCGAACCGGGGTCGAACTGGAAATATTTAAAAAATTCAAAAATAAATGAATAATTAATCCAAAAGGTGAATAATGTCAACAACATGAAAACTTGAATAGTTAAAATTTCAAACTTGCTAGTTTTGCATCATCTACCACCAATAAAAAAAATGCCTATGTAATAATTGAATTCAAAAAGTCCACTAAATATAAATGATTAAATAGTTAAATTTCTTCTTCATCGTTTTCATCTATAAGCTTTAATCCTTGATCACTTCCACAGTCATTTGAACCACCAAAACGAAGAATAACATCCAATGCATCTAAATCACCAATCTCTGGATTATGAAGTTCGTCATTATTTCCATTGTCATCTAAAACACAAACATAAGAATAAATATATTAGATAAAGATACATGACTAATATAATCAAATAAAAAAATAATGAGTTAAGATTGTTAAACTTACAAACCTTGAACATAAGCATCGCTTTCATGATCATTAACATTTGGAAGTGCATCTTCTTCATCTATAACATTATCTAATTCTTCATACTCAAGATCTTGAGGTGGTACTTCTTCCTCTATCCAAAAGTCTGTCTTGTCAATACACTCATAATCAACTGGATCATAAGATCTCTTCTTATAATAAAGTCTATCAGGTTATTCATGAGAAGTAGTTAGATAAAGGAACATATTAAAAAATACATGAAACACTAAAATAAACTCGTGACTAAAGAGTAAAGAGTTTGAGATTATATACCTATTCTTCAATCGCAAATTATAAGTAACATAGACAAGATCATTGAGTCTTTGATGTTCCAATCTATTTCTTTTTTTGGTATGAATACGTTCAAATACACTCCAATTCCTTTCACATCCCGAAGAAGAAGCTGTTTGACCAAGAATTCGAACATCTATCTTTTGCAAAGTAGGAGCACTAGATCCACACAATTTCCACCATTCATCTACATATTTTACAAAAGTTAATTTGAAGCACTAAGAAGTAAGAACTATGCTAAATAAGTACGAATAAATAGTAAATAACTAAATTTAAATGCTCACCAGGTTGTAATGATTTTCTAGTATTACAAGCAGATTACCTTCCAAAACTTCCTTCACGTTCTCGATACATCCTTATCTCTCCCATTGCTTTTGCCTCATCGCTACAAATATTTTTTATTTCAATCAAATTGAATAGGCCTTGCATGACTTCTACTTTTTGACAAAATCCCTCTTCATAAATGAAAGCAGGATTAAGAAAATAAGCTGCTGCATGTATGTTAAGGCGAAGATGTTTATCCCATCGCTCCTTAATTATATCAGTGTAAGGCCTATACAACCGTTTCTTATTCAATAATATATTTTTTATTCCTTTTCGTGTCCTATGCATGCCATCATATACATAACCCATTGATGGTTTTTCATCTGCATCTACAATTCGCAATAACCTTATAATAGGAGACACAATTTTCACAATCATCAAGCAGTCCTCCCAAAATTTGTTATCCAAGATGATAGAACATACAAGTCTCCCATTTGCTGTTTTTGAAAGCCTATGACTTGTAAAATGCCTACTTTTTGCCAAACTTTGCAGTACTTGTTTGTGATCATAAATACTTTTCAACGTAATAAAAGTAGTAGCGAAACGAGTCACGGCTGGACGTACAATTTCCCTCCATTCAGGTATTTTTCTCAACCAAGACAAAAAAATTGTGTGATTATACACAAATATTGTAATCTTCGAAGCACGTAATGCAAGGGAATGTACATTAGGCATACTACTAATATCTTTCAAAATAAGATTTAAGCAATGTGCAGCACAAGGAGACCAAAAAATGTGATCATATTTGTCATGCAATAACTTCCCAGCTGCCACATAGTTAGCTGCATTATCCGTTACCATATGAACCACATTACGAGGTCCAACCCATTCAACTATCTCGGAAAACAAATTACACAATGTTTGAGCATCTTTCACTACATCTGACGCATCATAAGATTTTACAAATACAATTCCAGAAGAGCAATATACTAAAAAATTAATCAAAGTTCTATGCCTTTGATCACTCCAACCATCGGCCATAATTGTGCATCCATTATTTAACCACTGGGTTCGATAAGTATCAACAAGTAACTGACATTCTTTCTTGCAATCTCTTAACAAATTAACACGAATGTCATTATAAGATGGTCCTTTAAATCCTGGACCAATTGCAGCAGTAGCATCTAAAGCAAGTTGAAAGTATGGTGATTGCAAAGCATTAAATGGAATGCAAGCATCATAAAACCACCTAGCCCAAGCCATATGAGCTCTATTTATTGCTTGTTTACCAGCTAAAACACTCTTTATACCAGGCTGAGATCCAGGGGTAGTCCTTGGAGCAAAATATGTTTCAATCTTGTCACTAGCTTTCCTCTTCCCCTTTTCTTGCCTTTGTTTTTCTAAAGACACATGTGTTTCTTGAATGTCCTCTTCTATTTCCTCTCCTCCAATTTCTAAATCTACATAATTATCCCCAAAAGCACAATCATGAGCCTCTTTAGCATCTTGTTTCTTTTGAGATATATCCTTAAGAACTCCTTGAAATTTAAATCGAACATCAAAAGGAACTTTCTTACATTGAGATATTTGACCTTTAATTCCAGCAAGATGGTATTTCATTCTATTAATTCCCCCACCTTTAAAGCTATTTTTGCAATAAAGACATGTGTAACGAACTTTACCATCAATATCACGACTAGAAGAGAAGTGTTCCCACGCAGGATCAGTCTTTGCACGGCTAGGTGTGGAACCTATATATTGTCTTTCCAAAGATTGAGTATTTCCGTCCATCCTAAGGAAAAGAAATTAAAAGAACCATAGTTAAGGCAGAGTACAATTACATTAACATTCTCGGAGCAACAAACCAAGTAAGGCAGGGGAAAAAGAAGAACAAAACTCAAGTTCCTTCATTAAATAAGAAAACATATTCCTAATCGAAATATGAAAAGCGTTTTATTACACATAAAATATGAAAATTCTGGTTCAAGTTTTCAAGGTGTTTAATTCACCTAATTATTGGTTAGTCAGTAGTTACCACAATGTTTTGAAAACAGAATTATTGGGTAACAGTTACCAACTTTTGTAAGTATGAACTATAAAATATTAAAAACAGAACCTACTACAATTGTAAAGGCGTTCTCCCCCGTCTAACCATCATAGAGATTTTAAATCACAGAACCAATTGGGGGAGTGGTCACGTGAGAGTCGGCCGACATGCCGAAAGTGTTAGAAACATGAGATTGAGTAATGATTTGTATATTATTTTTCGAATAAAAAAAGAAGAAGAAGAACACAATGAAAATCAAGGTGTTTACTAAAAATCAAGAAGAACACTGTTTAGAAGCAATAAAAACCTGCTTTAGAAGTTCATTAATGGAAGAACAAGATTTAGAATATGGAATCAAGAACAAGGTAGAGAAATTTGGAAGAAATACCTTTGATTGATAGAAGCGATACCCTGAAGAAGAGAGAGACGAAGACTTCGAATTGAATTGAAAGTTTGAAAGGGTTTTCACTGTTCTTCACGGGTTTTATAAACCCTGTACCGGGTCACGGTTTTCGCCTAAACCGGCCGGTTTGGCGGGTTCCTGGACGGGTTTTGAACTACAGGTTTTTAAAAACAAATCGGACCGGATTTTGAACCGGTTCCCGGTTTTCCCGGTTGAACCGGCCGGTCCTGTCCGGTTTTCGAAACATTGATAATTTCAGACCAAATCTAAAGATTCAATTTAATAACAATTTTAAATAATAGAGAAATCGATGAACTAGATAATACAAATATCAGCGGTTGTATTCAATATATTTAAACATTTTTTTTAAAATTCAATAACATCTATCGCAGGAAATTATCAAATCCTAATATTTCAAAAGTTAAATGATTCAAACAATTACGGATATGAGATTTAATTTAGTTATAGATTGCAATAAATGAAAAAAATAATAGATCTCTTGGTAATCAAACATAGCAATCATAAAATTATGCATAGAGGAATATTTAATATTGAAAATATAAATTAAACAATGAAAATAGGTGGATCTCACAGTTATAATGGTTTCCAAGGCTTCAGTATCCTTCAATCAAGCACCAAGAGTTAGTTACACATGATAGATCTAAGAAAAAATAGAGAGAAAAAATGTTGGGGAGGTTCTGATGTGTTTTAGGGTGTTTTTCTAGGCTTCTCGCGGCACATACATAAAAAAAAACCCTAATTTACGCTGCGCGGCGCCTATGCGCTATGGGAGCAGCGCCTAGGCGCTGAAAACTTGTTCTTTCTGGACAACACGGCGTCTGAACGCTACAACAGGCGCCGTGTTGTAGCGCCTAGGAGTTGTGTTGCTGTTTCAAATTATGTGTCATCTTTAGTATTTTAATCATAACTTCCTCTCCTGATATCCGATTGAGATGATTCAAGATGCGTTAGAAAGATAACTCAAAGAGCTATAAATTTACTTCGGATACCATCTTCAAATTCGATCATCTAACATATCAAACACTGGTCTCAGGATGAGACTGAAAATCGGTGCAAAACTTTTCAGTTTGAAAGTTGATATATGATAATGTTTTGGTTATGTTTCATCACAAGGTTAGAAGCAAGTTTAGAGTATTTTCACTTTAGTCCCTGAACTTTCACTTTCTTCAATTTTGGTCTATTTTCACTTATTTGTTTCAAATTAAGTCATATCCATCAAATTGCCACATAAACCAAAATATAAGATTATTAAGTACATTTTGACATAAAATAATCATACAATCGTATTAAATAAAGAGGAAAAACTATACATTTTACATTCATATCAATTTTAACACATTATTTTCTATTATTTAGTTGAAATTCGTATCAAGCTGCAGTGGAGTCAATTTGAATGTTCTGAAACAATCATTGACAGTCATCAAACTTGTAATGTTGTTTCAAATTAGTCATCGATTTTGTTTTGCATCTTAATTACTAAAATTTCACTTTTTGTTCGAGTTTGGATAATAGATACTCCGCTAGTTATATTAATAAAAATAATGGTGTGGCTCAAAGAATCCACTGTTATTTCTACTAACACAATTGAAACAGTATGAAAGTTCATTTATCAAATTGAAAAAATGACAACCGTAATAAAACGACGCTATAAATTTAATGACTAACGATGTGATATGATTGTCGAGTAGGACATCTTAGCATTTTAATGTTATTCCATTAATGAAAAATAGGGAAAGTTGCTCTCTTATGTCATTGCTAAAAAATGTGTCCCTTACTTTGTTGGGCAATTTATTTGACCCGAGTTGATAAGAACACATTAATTTCTATATGATCCAAAGTTGACAAATGAAGGTGAATGTGACATAGGAAGCAAAATATTGGAGGGAGAGACACACCAAATAGTGTGTAAGAGATAAAATTACTAGAAAATGTATGACATGCAGCAATGGATTAAGCCTGGCCACAAAATCTTGTTAAAAATTAATGAATGGAAATATTGATTTCTAATTATGATGTGATTGGCAAGTTGAAAACATGAAATGAAAATTTAAAAAAGTAAAATTTGTTTGTCATTACCATTCATATCAAACTTGAGGTGCAACAAATAAATAAATGGTTTTGCTATCGATATATCAAGATGTACATAGGGGTGTACACTCCCTCTACATGGAGGTGGGGTCCGCTTGAATAAAAAAATATTTTATACAAGTAGGTCACACCTCACGTGAGGGGAGTGTACACCCTTATGTACAATTTTTGATGTACAAATAGAATTATCCATAGATAAATACCAAGAGTAAAGCTCACCGTTTACAACAATGATCACCTATTGTGTTAGGCTTGGAAATATTTTTTCTTACATCCTTTAATCGAGTCAAAGTAAGAACTATGCCTCAATCATCAAGAGCGTGTTTGGACATGAAATTACTTCATAAAAACGCAAGTTTTGTTGGTGAAAAAGTAAATTTGAAAATTATGTTTGATGAATAAATAACAACCCAACATTTCTATAGGTAGGAGAGAGTGGTCACCAACTATAATTTTTTTATTTTGAAAGCTACCAAATATAAAATACTTCTCTACCCATGAGTTTTATGAATCCCCTCGTAAAAAGTATAGTCGCCCACCCAAATTTTAATGCAATTAATTAATAAATATAGGATATTTATGTTGGTCCCTTCATTTGTTTTTGCCGTCTGCATCTAATTGAAACACACGTATTACATAAAACCTGGTTTGGCCCCCATTTTTTTCCATTACATTACATTAATTTTTTATATATCTTCATTTCAACCACACATTCATAAAATAAAATAATATTATACACAAATCTAAAATTTTTCATTATTTTTCTACCACACATTCTCTCATTAATCACTATTCCAAAAATTTTTAAACCTCCCCAAAATAGGGGTCAAACAGGGGCTAAAATTGATACATGCACACACAATGTATTTTGCATGACCCAAACCATACGCAACGCTTTGGGCAACTAACGACGCAATGCATGATCATGAACCTTTGTATAACATAAGATTTGTCTGACGGGACTTTTAATAGGGATGGCAACAGGGCGGGTGGGGTCTTTACCTCGTTTACTATTTGTTTAATTTTATTTTTTTTAGTTTTTGATAATTTATTTTTATTGCTCATATTCATTAAATTTAGACAAATAATTTTAGTTTCTATTTTCTATTAGAACTAATGAAATTTCGTGAAATTTTTTATTTAAAATATTGAATTCTAAAAAAAATAAAAAAAAAATTAATGGGGTGAGGCGCCCGCTACCCGTCCCCGAACCCGCCTGGGGCAAAATTTCCCGCCTCGAATACCCGATTAAGCGGATTATCCCAACCCCGTTCGGGTATCGGGTTTATCGAATTTTTTTGTCATCCCTAACTTTTAAAAAGTTAAAAGTTACTCTGAAATTAAGAAGTTGCTTCTGAATATATTTAGATTTTTTTTTTGTAAGTATTTTAGCCGACTAAAAGAATTTTATTGACATAATGTAACTTCCCCATAAAGCTCATTTACAAGAAGCAAAAAGGGAAACAGAAATACTGCCAAATGATCCCTTAATTAAATACGAATATGTACGATTAAAGGAAATCTAAAAAATAATAATAATAATAATAATAATAATAATAATAATAATAATAATAATAATAATAACCTCACTTGAATAGACTTATTAATCATTTATGAACTAAACCATTAAAATTCAACTACTATAGTTATTTATTCCATAAATCACAATAAATGATATATTGAAAACATTCGTAAATGAAGTGTTTTAAATAACAATAAATTATCTTAGCTTTCAAAATTCAAATGACATTTTAGGGAAAAGTTCACTAATAGTTCCCAACACATTTCCCAAGTTGCAAGTTGAGACCAACCTTTAAGTATAATTGCACAATGAATCCCAAATAACATTAGATTTCCAAACCTCATTAAATTGTAAGGATGTAAACCATTAGATTTCCGTCTTAGCAATTTTTTTTCTAATAGTTCGCCGTCATAAAGTTGGTTTGATTGGAATCACGTAACAATTTAACAGAATTTTGTATGGTTTCTGTTGTTGGCTACTATGTGCTATTATGTTAAAGATCAAAAAAAATTGCAAATAGAAAATTAGTTTGGGGACCATTTATGAAATATTCTCTAACATTTATAATCAATTGGAAATGAATAATGGTGGTTGGATTTGATTTAGTTTTGCTTTAAAAGCTAGTGAGCTTTCAATATTAATCCATACACACATAAATAGAGATACAAGCATAGTTTCTTAACAATCATGCTATAAGTATAGAAAAAATTTCAGATAACACATGGTGAGAATTAATTGGAATAGAGATACAAACACAGTTTCTTAACAATCATGCTACAAGTATAGAAAAAATTTCAGATATCACATGGCGAGAATTAATTGGATGATGAAAAAAATAGACAAATCAGATGTTGCTACGACAGTATCTGTAGGAATTCTGTCAAGAATTCCCTGTATTTGAGGCTTTTTCCATCTCTTGAACCAACCAACTCTCTAGGCAATGAATGAGGCCTTGCTGCAATTTGTGTAATTGCAATATTTACTACAATTTTCCCTTTCCTGCAACCATCTTGGGATTTTTCCCAACAATTAATACATTTCCTGCCCTTCAATTTACACTCCCTCGTCTTCTACCATTCCTTCTTCAATTCATTTCAACTCTCTCTCTCCACCCTCCACCTCTCACCATAATTTAATTAAGCTTTAAAGCAATCCCATCTCTCCTCTTGAGCCCTCTTATATATAATTCCTTAGAACTTCAAAACCAACAACCCGACCCTATTCGACTAGTACATGTTAGTTGTGGTTGTCACTGCCGTATAGCCACCGGTCTCCACCACTCTATTCTCGCCGCCACCACCACCACCACCACCATCCTCCACCTATAGAATTAGAAGAGCCTTATCATCTCAAGGTGTGTATGATCAGGCTTTTTTAGAAATGTATTTCAATCAATTTTTAAGGCTTTTGGTTAGTTCTTAATTGTTCTTCTAATTTAGACAGGTGAAGAGAAATTCTTGGAAACAAAAGCCATGAGCCGAAGGAATGGACCAAAACTTGACCTCAAGTTGAATTTGTCACCACCAAGAGTGAGCAGGCCACGAGTTGAGTCTCCAGGCCGATCATCGACGGTAGGCGAGCTTACATCTCCACCAAGTTCCTGCGTGTCGTCTGAGCTCAATCTGGATGAGTCCCTCCTTTACTCCAACAGCCCAGAGGCAACATCCATGGTGCTGGTTGGGTGTCCTCGTTGTCTCATGTATGTCATGCTAGCAGAAGAGGACCCCAAATGCCCCAAATGCAAAAGCACTGTTTTACTTGATGTTATCCATCAGAAGAACACCACCACCTCCAAGAGAAGAAATCAGGTTTAGCTATAAGCAGCCTTCAACCAGTCCCTCCACCACCCCCACCCCTCCTTTCTTTTTGTATTGCTAGTAGCACTATTGTGTCTCCATTTCCAGTATGATTAATAAGAATGAAAGAGTGGAGCTTGAATAGTACTATCTTCTGTTTTCTTTTATGTTATCTCTCAATTTCTAAACAAAGGAAGTGGATCTAGTATAGCAGTGATGTTTATGGGTGCAGGAGTTGTCCATCTTTAGCAGAAAACTATGTACATGGACAGACTACAACTGCCTAAATTTTCTTATCAAAAATATTTAAGGTAACATTTTCAGTGTCTTTTTGCTTAGACTGGTGTTTGCCTCCACTCACAGCATGCCACAACAGCAAATGAACAGCCACCTAGCTAAACTCTACATGTTACTACTAGTAAGAAATGGAATATGGGTAAACCTAACAAATTAAACATTTGTACCACAGAACATAAGTTTTTTTCCTGCTGCTCGGGCCTACAGTGCACCAACCCCACAAGTTCTGCTGCTCAACATAAACGGCCAAATTAACTTTTGCCTCCATATTCGTAAGCCACAACCACTTTTGACAAAGAAGAAACGATCTGTCCTAGGCATAATGATCTACGTTCTTACAAAAATTCATTTTTTTCAAAACTCATTTTCAACCACACATTCTTCAATAAAATAATATTACACGTAAAGTCAAAAAATTCTTTATTTTTTAACCGCATATTTTCCATCAAATCACTATTTAAAATGCATTCTCCACTCAGTAATTTGCATCAAACAGGGTCTAAAATCATCACTTGCAAAGGAAAACCAATCCTTACAAGTAACCAGTGATTGCACAAGAATATTGTTGTCGTATCTATCTCACACGATGCAAACATTTAAAACTTCAAGTATGATACACATCTCAATTTTAAATGATGCATGACATGAAGGGACTCTAAAATATGCCTCGATATCATCGATAACAAATGAAGTAATAACTTGCTTCCCGTAGAGAAATTTAATATATTTTAATGTTGCCACAAGATGTACATGCATGTGGGGTTATTAACTTATTATTAGGGGCAAGATGCTAGTAATGAATCGAGAAAGGGTAATTAGGTCAATGTACAAGGAATTGGATTGAAGTTGGGGGTAGTTCGAAGCATTGATAAAAAGAAGAGAGCACCATATTAGTTTGAGAGACCATTAAAACCAAATAAATGCAACAGTAATTGAGACAGTTGAGAATAATGAGGGTATTACATCATATGATAAATACAAATTCAATTCACACGCTATTTTCATAATGTTCTTACATCGTTCATCTTCGTCTCTCCCTTTTATTTATTGTTTTTTTTTTGCATCTGACGCGACCTTAATTTCTCATCTCACTAAAGACTACATCTTCGATTGCCACCCACTAATATTCATGTTTTCCTATTCAATTCAATTTTACTCTACCCCTTTCCTTTTTCTAAAAGCCAATCTTGATAATTGAATATAATTTGTCAACTCCAGCCTAAAAATGTCACTCTAAAATGCTCTTACTGTTATGCTATCTTGTTTGAATAATATTATCTTTGGCATTGAGCACGATAACATTCTGGACAATATTAAGAAAAAAAAGTACAATTATTTTTTTGTTGACAAATATTACGTACTCAACACGTACGCATATTTAGCTAGGGACGGACCTACTTGAGGACCATTGGGGGCTACCAGCCCCACTCAATTTTTAGATTTCCCGATTTTTTTCAGATTTTCAAATTTTTTTAGTTTTTTTGTCCAAGTTTTTTTAGGTTTTCAGATTTTTTTTTTTCAAGGTTTTTTGGTTTTATCCCCACTGAATTTCCTTCATGGGTTCGTCCCTATGTTGGCTCTTGTTTATAGTATGTTTATAATCGGCAAACCACAATTACTATCCACCTATTTAGAAGTGGCAAACATGCTAATATTCAATTTCACTCCTTCCCTCCAGTCTCCTTAGCATGGAAAATGAATCGGGATAGAACTTTTTGTTTGCACACGTATTATCGTTCGTAATCAGGATAATAACGATCTCGTCTCATCGAGCTTTCTGATTTTTATTTATGGGAACAAATTTAGGGCATGTTCTGTACAGCTTAAAATCCAATTAAAATTGAAAATATGGCCGTTATTGGGTCCCACTCGTCTAATAAAAGTCAACAATAACGATTAGTTTTTTAATTTTAATCCAATTTTAATATCTACCGAATACGTCCTTAGATGCAAATTACAATGCTTACTTTATTTGGCAAACTGTTATTTATTAAAATACTACATCTGTTTTACAGGTATAATAACTAATTATATCAAGTTAATTAAATTAATGTCATCAAACAATTATACAAGGGGCAATCCATATCCACTGTTACCAAAGATTACTCAATGCTAATTCCTAATTAAAAAACGAAAAGATTAAACTTGGTGCATTGAACTGACAATAGAACATGATTTAGTCCTTATCAATAAAGCTAAAAAGCCCTCACCGAACCCGTTTCTTTATAAATTGCACAACAACAAAAGAAAACTAAACCTGGTATGTGTTACATTAAAATATATGACGAGTCACATTTAACTGGCCAATGTGAAAACAGAACCGAAAATGGGGGATGTACAGTGAAGATCTTCATTATCCCAACAGACCCCATTAATTTACACAGGCGGCCAAAAGAAAATAAAATGCATGACAACTGGATGTGATTCAGCAAAAAGGAAAATCCACTGTGAACACTTAATATGAGTTCTAGGTACAGTGAACCACTGATGATACGAACGCTCCTAAGTACACTTGTTTCATACAAAATCATAGACCAGCCACCCCAATAAAAAAATTTATATTTCAGATAGTCAACGAAGAACTGTGAGCTAAAGTTTCGAGAGACAAAATGAAGTATTTTAGGCAATGTCAGGAATTGGATAGACCACACTTCTATAACGGATGTTCCTCTTCAGCAATAAGCGTAAAACAAAAGTTAACTACAATATCTTCGTTGGAAGTATGTCAAAAACCGATCCATAAAGTAAGAGAACAAAAAGCACATGGATACAGGGGCGGATCCAGGATTGGATCTAAGATCGGGCTACAAAATTTTAAACCGGGCTAATACGGGAAAAAAAAAATTTTTTACACATGAAAAACTGTTTTAAGGAAAAAAAAAAAAAGAAAAAACCTTAAAAAAAGATTTTTTTTGGGCTTTGAGGGGGGACTATAGCCCAGCCAAGCCCCCCCCCCCCGCGGGTATCCGCCCCTGCATGGATACAACTTGTATAGGTATAGTGCAAATGTAAATGTAGAGTTCCTCATTACAAAATTGGCGTAAATACAACTTTTTTTCCTGTGTAATGCTAAATCACATTTACATTGTACTACAACTAGTTGAAATCACATTAATTGGTTCCAACCCCTAAAATTTTCATGAGTAATTGTAATGGGATCTATGTTAGAATAATCTAATTATGTGGGCTTCCATTTGATTGTGAATTTTACGATTTAGATGTATGGTTTACAATAATACTGTGATTAGACTCAATATGTTAGTGATCACGTGGGCCGCTGTACACCTTACATGCTTTATTATTTATTATGTGGTAATTTTAAGTATGTGAGTTGGAATTAAGTAAACCCTAATTAGGGTTAGAGTCGGTAATTGGTCGACTTTATGATTTCCTATATAATGGCTAGGTCTCCTCTCCTCTCCTCTCCATATGTTTTTGGCTTGCCCCATTGACGGCCGATTATTTTGAATAGCAATGAGAGGAAGATCTAGCTGATAATATTCATACACACAAAATGTCTTCCGCATGTATGAATTTTAATCCACAAATTTAGAATAAATGATTCTTGTTCTTAGCATAATTATTGAAATAATTATAACAATCTATAGCTATTTATTCATGACATTTGTTTTTTCAATTTCTTTACACTTAGAGAAGCATTTAATGTTTCGATAAAGAATATCTAATTCTTTTTTTAAAAAATTATTTTATCGTGTAATTTTTTTTTAAAAAAAAAAGGTATAATGAGGTAAAATCAACACTTGATTTTATTTTTCTCAAATAAAAGTTTGAGTTCCAACTGCAAATTAAACTTTTAGAATTTCAGTCATTTGAAGTATTACTGGCTAATTATGACACTAGATCATTTTTACATCCTCATACACCGAGTATTTCTCATTCAGTTATTAAAATATTCAGTTAATGGCTCATTTTTTCAATTATTTGCATGTGAGTGGTAAGTATCAAAATCACAGAAGATTTTTTTTCTCCACACCAACAAGTAATGGAAAAGAAGCTTAAATTGAAGAAATAAGATATAAAAATGACCACTTAAAGTCAATATTCTTCCCATGGTTTGCATAAGCTCCGTAGCTTTCTTAGGCCCTGTTTGATAGGGAGACAATTCCATATTTCATTTTTCCACTTTTTGATTGTTTGATTGGATTTTTTTCTTGGCAATTGAAATTCTCACTTCCTCCCACACGGTCACAAATTCTTGGTTTTCCTTGAATTCATTTTTCCACCACTTAGGTGGGAAAATGGTTTTTTTTTTTTTTTTATTGTAATGGAAACAAGTTTTAAGTGGAATTGTAAGAAATTTTATCCCTTTAATGGACAATTTTCATGAAAAACAAAAAGTCAAACGAATACCAAAAGATCCAAATTTTCAATATTTACCAGGTGGAAAATTATATCAATCAAACACAACTAATTGACAATTCCCTAGAGAACAAATCCTATGCAATTCAATTCCCTGAAATTCATTTTTTTTCCACCCAAATTTCATTCTTACAATCAAACGGACCCTTAATGTCCTCTAAACCCTATATTTTACAGCACAATGATGCAAAGCTTTTGACAACATGTCTTCATGCTTGTGTCAAAAGCAACTGTATAAAAATAGAGACAATCTGGCTGTTCTCATAACCTCAAATCCTTTTGAAAGTTGACACTCCCGCACCAAACAGAAGTCCCACATGGAAACATACAAGTTTTCTTTCACAATGCTACTCTTGAGCTGGGCGAATTTAGTCAAATACCTTTGAAGAAGAACAATAACAATAGTCATGTCTCCATGAATTAGATGACAACAACAATAACTAGTTTTCTTTTAGTAAATTGTCAACACTTCTTTGGTGGTTGATAAAGTTCAACACTCGGGTTTTACAATCAAGTTGCACAATTAACATGTGGGAGACTATATGGCTTCATTTATCCCTTAAGGAAACAATTCAGAAACTGAGAAGTTAAACAAATATCATAGCCTAAACGCCCAATTATATAATAAAGAAATTTCAGAGATTGACAGCTCTTTCTAAACCAAGGATTTTGATAATTTCTTAATGCGGCTTGAAATCATTTTAAAGATTAGGAAGACTACAGATCATATCATCCATACATTCTTGAGGAGGATACAGGGGTCAAGGCTGAAATAAAATTGATTTAGCAATTCAACATAAGAACACAACCAAAAGTCTTATATTGACAATGCCTGATCAAGGCTCATTACTTCAAGAACGTACCGCGCAAAAGGACGTTGGACTCTGGTGCATCTGTATGTATTGCCATGAGATCCTCATTTTGAGGTCCCTCATCTTTTTCACACTGTGCAATAACGTATTCCCCAAAGAACGAGCACCATTATCTGACTGTCATATATACTTATCTGATCCTATGCAGACAAAATGATAGTGCGCATCATACTTCAGGGAGACATCATTTTTCCATTCTTCCTATTCCAATTTAGAGGGTGGTTTCACATTAATTTACTGTTGTGGCTGTAACATTTTCAGGTTTAAAGTCACCAGTACCACTTCTTACTGGTGTTTCCTTTGCAGATACATCTTTATTGAGTACTGGATCAGAAGAATGTACCAAAGAGTCATTGTGATGTGTTTGAATTTTTTGGAGAGGAGGATAAGTGTCTATAAAAGTGCTACAGCCAAAGACAGAGATGTAAGAGAGCTTGACCTTGACGTCAACCATGAGTTAAGGGTTTTAGATCCAGAACAACATTAATATCAGGGGCAGCCTTCTTCGAGACCTGGAAGCAAGCCTCTTCGCCCTAAGGATACTTGAGCAGTTTGCGACCCACTCCAGAGAAAGCCTTTTGGAATTTTGGAATGTCATGATGATTCAGAGTTTCTTGATGATCATTTTAAATTCCCTTTGGAGACTTTCTTGAGATGAGTGAACCTCTCAAATAAGATGCATTATGGTGTTTATCTTTCTACTTTCATCACTGTGTCAAAATTCATGTTTGTCAAACAGTCGAACACCATTCCAATTTCATAAATCATATTTCATTTGAGGGATCCACAACCTCCTCGTCAACCATCTGAACCCAACTGATCATCATTTTCTTTCGCAGAGTGAATATGTAGCCACCGCGAACTTTTAAATTATATAAATTAATTTTCTCGAAAAACGTATCGCTAAAACGTAACCCTAATTTTCTAGAGAAACGCATTCGTCTAGCCGTTATAAAATTGAATTCAAATCTATTCGATTAAATCCAATCTCGAATAATTATTTTAGTATCAATTTCGATTTATGTTGTTTAAATCCAATTATTATTAATTTCAAGTCCAATTACATAAGCCCAATGTTTAAGCCCAATTATATAAGTCCAACACCTTGAATTTTAATTCTTTTAGCCCAATTCATTTAAGTCCAATCAATTAAGTCCAAACCTGAATTTATTTATTTTAGCCCAATTAGAAAACCCTAAAGCCCAACTGATAGGCTCAATTACCCGTCTAGGGATTTGTGCCCTAATTCCTACTATTCATATACACTCTTTCCCCCCCATTTCACACATCACGCAGCCAAAATCATTTTTGGTAAGAATTCCTCTCCTCTTCCTCAATTTGGAAGTTCACAATTTATGATAGAAAATTCAATCCCTAACATCAACCAATCTGAGATTCATGTGTGATGCTAGAAAATCAATTTCTAGCAATCAACAGCCAATCTCAATCCACTCCTGCAGAAATCGCACCACCACAGCCAACTCCACCAACCTCTACTGCAAGGTCACTGCAAGTCACAACACCATTCACCAAACCATCACTGCATTCATCACCAACACTGCACCACCATTTCCACCCAAGCTGCTGCACAACAAGAAGCTGCAGCCATTCGATCGACACTAGCTAGTCACCCAGCTTCGAACCACACACGAGCCTTTCCCAGCAAAATCCATAGCTGCAGTCTCAACACCATACAAACCCACCATCACCGACTGCCCACACCAAGACCAAAACCACCGAACTCTACAAGCAGTCGCACAAACCAACAGCACACCCAAAAGTCGAAACCAAACCCAACACTCGCTGCCCAAACTCGCCCAAGACACCACCATCCCCTCCCCATAGAACCTCCACAACCGAATGCAAAAATCGACCCCCGCCAACCCAACTTCAAACCCATCATCACCGGTTGCAACTGCAAGCAAGTCTCAGCCCTATCACCCACACCACTCCAAAATCGAGACCCTAACTACAATGACCAAAAACCAAGCACCAAACCCGCCACCTACAACTTCAAAACCGAGACCTCCGACCACCTACAACCCAAAATCAACACCAAGCAGCCCTTATTTCACTTCAAATCAACCCCAATCAACTACCAGAATCAAGAAAATAGAAAACCCATAAAAACTTACCTCAATCGAACCCGCTAGCCTCGAGTCCAAAACCTCCATTTTTTGCGCCCAAAACACCCAAATAAACCCCCCCCCCCCCACCTGCCTCTATGTTCGGCGCCACCACTACCGGCCGGTGGTGGCGAGATCTCGAGGAAGGGGGCGAAGCCCCCTTCCCCCGTCGACTTCTCTCTCTCTGGACGAGAGAGAGAGGTGTTTATTTTTTTATTTTGTTTTAAATGTTTTGTTTTGGTTTTAATTTAGTTAGATTAGATTATATATATATTTATTTCAATTGATAATTTAAGCCCCAAGTTTTAAGTTATATTATTTTAGTCCCTAGGTTTTAAATACTTTGATTTTAACTTTTAACTTTCTTAATTTTTAGTTTAAAAGTTAATCAAGTTAGTCCCTAGTTTATATAAGTTATTATTTTAGCCATTTAAGTTTTATTTTCAACTTTATTTTATTTACAGTTTAGTCCTTAAACTTATATAAGTTATTTAATTCAGCTTTTAAGTTTTATTTCAACTTTATTATATTTACAATTGAGTCCCTAATGTATAGAAATTATTATTTCAGTCTTTAAATTTTATTTTCAGTTTTAATATATTTACAGATTAGTCCTTAAACTATTAAAAGTTATTATACTTTAGTTTTCAGCTTTTATTTTCAGCTTTAATATATTTACAGCTTAGTCCTTAAACTATTAAAAGTTATTATTTTAGTTTTCAGCTTTTATTTTCAGCTTTAATATATTTACAGCTCAGTCCTTAAACTTACAAAAGTTATTATTTCAGTTTTTAACTTTTAATTCCAACTTTATTATAATTACAATTTAGTCCCTAAACTTATGGAAGTTATTATTTTAGCCCTTAAAGTTTTATTTTCAGATTTAATAAATTTCTAATTTAGCCCCTAAACTTTACTTTATCATTTTAAGTCATTTATTTCAATTCCAATAATTTTCAATTAAGTCCCAAACTTTATTTTAACGCTTTAAAACTTTAAAATTTCGAAATACTGATTCAAACTTATTTTCTATTTTGGCTAGACGATACGTACGAACAATTAGGAGCTTGAAGTTATTTTCCCGCTCCACTTTTCACGCAACTCGAAATATTTGAGGTAGACTCGCCACCATTAATTAGTTTAAATTATAATTGCATGCTTTATGTGAATTACGTGATTTATATGCTTTATGCATAGGATGAGAATGTGTCATATGAGATATATGATATTGTTATGCTTGCCATAACTTATATGCTTAATTGCATGAGAAAGAAAGAAAGAAAGAATCTCTTATGAGATAAGAAGAGAATGTTATGTATAACTTATGCTTCTATCCGCACAAGAAAGAAAGACTACCCACAGCCCATGTTTTTAAAGAGCCTATGATTTTCAAGAAAATGAGCCCAAGATGATCACATTGTATATTGCATAAGTGTGTATTCAATTATTTTGTAAATTAATTATCGGCGATGAGTCTACTGAGTATTTCTTCGAAATACTCATTCTGCTATTTTAACAATATTTGCAGACTTTGGAGGCTATCGAGATTGATTCGGCAGTGGTGGCATAAAAGAATTTGACTATCGAAATTATTATCTCTTTGAAGTATTTGTATTCGAATATTGATAACATTTTATCGTTTCCCGCTATTTCTAAAATATGATATTTAAAATTTAAATATCCTATGAGTTTTAATACCCGACGTAGTTTTCAATTGCAAATGTGATTTTTAAAATTAGGTTATTTCCGCAAAATTGATTGACAAAATTAGGGCAAAAGACGATGACGTGGCAATCCGGGTTAACAGAACTCGGGGCGCTACAGAATAGCTTCTTCTGTGCTGTTGTTCATATACTATCACCTCTGTCATATTTACGTACGTCTTTGGGCTGCCCTTTTTACATGAAAGAGTTAGTGGTTCTCCACATATTCTGTTGCCTTCAAGTAGTCTCCTAGATTTCTCGGCACTTGCAGGGTAATCATAAACTACAAAAGCATACTTGTCTAGTTGTCTTTCACCCGTATAGTACACATATCAAACCTCCATAATACCTTTCAAGGTCACCTCTATGAATGCAAGATGATAGATTCCTGCGATGCAAAGATACCCAGAAGATCAAATCACCTACATAAGTATACGCATGGATACAATTGAATGTGCATACAAAATTACGAATAGTTGTGAACACATGCACAAGTGCATCAAAGAATAGGAAGAATTAAAGGTGTCCAGCTCTGTGCTTTAATCAAATTAATTCAACAAGCCAATGCACTTAACTGACAAAGGAACATATAGTTCCTGCGATTATGTTTCAAAGTTCATCTTGAAAAAATATTATAATTTGTAGTCCAGGTGGTGTGTCAGCATTAACCATTTAACATCGAATTATTGATTTGTTGGAATTCTTTGGATTTCTGGATCTTGATCTGCCAAACCTTGACTTGTTCATGTTATGCCCTTTATTTCTTTTTGAACTTCTGCCCCTGCTCTCCACGTTCAAAGCGGCTCCCGAAGTGGAAACACCTTTTGACTGTCTCCGAATTTCCTCAGTCAAGATCATACTCACGACATCGTCAAACTTCAACTTGGACTTTCCAGCAGAGCTAATTGCAGTGAATGTACCATTCCAACTCTCAGGCAGCTGCCCAAGAATCAACAAAGCTCGAACCTCATCACTGAAAGTGATTTCGACTGTGTTTAACTGGTATGTCACTTCATTGAACTCGTTTAAGTGTTCATCATATCTTCCACCTTCAGCCACCTTCATATTAAATAACTTTTTGATTAAATGAACTTTGTTTGCTGCAGACGGTTGTTCGTACATGCTAGACAGGGCAGCCATGAGAGACGCCGTCGTCTTCTCATTTTTTATGTTGAAAGCGACTGACTTTGAGTCTTACCATGCCAAAAGCCTTTCGATTAAGCAATTCCCATTCTTCATCGGTCTTCTCATAAATTTAACATTTGATTTATTCATACTTGGTCAGTAGTAAGATTTTTTGTATAATCATATATATTGAACTCGTCATCCTTTTCCTGACATTTAAAAAAAATAAGAATTGATTATGGTAAATTATACAAACTTAAATTTATTACGATCATGTAAAAGTATAACATAAAAATAAAAACTTACTTCTTGTTGACTAAGAACAATTTTCGAGAATTCTGTTGAAGTCGTGGCAATAGCCATATCCATTCTCCTTAAACTAAATATACCATAATTCGGTGAGAAAACATATCATTTTCTAGTAATCGACTCCAGAGTCATGGAGAACAATGCTTAGTACATAAGTTGTCTTTTACTTATTTTTCTTATCTCGTACTTGAATGATAACTTTCATTGAATCTAAAGTTGCAGAATAACAATCATAAATGGCATCTTAAATGTCAAGAAAATGAGGGGAAAAACACAAAAAGAAACTCCATAGTTACAAGATTGTTACAACTTGTAATATGGGCTCTAAAATTCCTTCAAAAGAAAACAAATTATGGTCGACACAAGTCAAATGAAAGAACTAGATAATTTTCTATGTAACAACTTATTAACAAATATATCCTAGCCTCATCATTACACCTACAAGGCTTCTTCATGCTCATGTGTTTACATTCATAACTGAGAATGAGTCTTTTTATTTGTATTGTGAAATTATCTCCAAGTAGAATTGTGTGAACATATGTAATGAATAAAAAACAAAAAAAAAAAAAACTTTTGAAGATTACACAAATTGATAAATTCGTTTACCTGTTGTATCATGAAGGCATAAGACTCTTAACTGTAAAAAAAAAAAAATTAGGTTTATGTTTGTGGTGGAATAATAATGAATTTTATTAAAAAATATATAAATTATGTAGTTACTTACAATATATTTTTTTGAAAAGATTACTTAAAATATATGGAGTAGAGGTGTCAAGACGGATGGGCCGGCCATGACCCGTAAAAATCGGCCCGTGAAAACCGGGATCGCGGGCCGACCCGTGACCCGTGCGGCAGTTCACGGGTCAAAGAGGTGTAACCCGTGGGCTTCGCGGGTTGCACCCCCACGGGCCGCGGTTAACCCGCTGCCGGTAAAAAAAAATTGAAAAAAAAAATAAAACAAAAAAATTAAAAAAAGGGGGGAGATTATTTTTACAATTATTTTTACAATACCCTCTCATTAGTTATTATACATTTATACTTCATAGTTCATACTTGTTACTACCTTACTACAATTACAATTATTCAATTGCAAATATCATCATCATCTTGATTATATTTCTTTCTTCTCGGTTCTCACTAATCACTACTAAATTTTTTAATCCTACTATATTATGGATTCTCGCGATTCTTTTTCTCAAAATCCTATTTTCAATAATAGTTGCTCTCCAATAAATTTAGAAGATGATAATGTTGTAGAAGTTTGCAAAGTTATAAATAATTCATGTAACATTAAATTTGAATTCTATGTAAAAATTTCTTGATATAATTATGAATTTATCATTTTGTTCAATTCTTAGTTTACATTTAATAAAAAAATATATTTTTTGCTATAAATATGAAAAATTCTATATTTTTATAATTTTATTTATACAATTATACGGGCCAAAATCGGAACGAACCGCGACCCGTGACCCGCATGGGCTCGACCCGGATGGGTCAGCGGGCGGGCCTGAGTTGTAGTCCAAAATTGTGGGCTGACCCGTAACCAGCCCGGAACTCACAGCGGGCGGGCTTTTTTTCACGCAGGCCGTTACCGGGCTCACATGTTGACGGGCCGACCCGACCCGGACCACCCGGATTGACACCTCTAATATGGAGCAACCAAAAAGAATGTTTATGGAGAAATTAATATGAATTATGCTCTACAATCTGCATTCATTTTCTATCTGTAGAAGAAGGAAACAAGAAAAGGCGGATGGAATTGGAATACCTATGCCGGTGGAATTGTGGTGCGTATAGGAATCAAAGAAAAGGGATTACTTTAAAATAAATAGAAAGAAATAATTAAGAGGTTATTTACGTGATTTTATTAATGTTCAGTTTTATAAATCAAAAACCATTTCAAAATGTGGTGCCACAAAAACTTTTTATGGTGGCAATATATTTACCCATACTTGAGATCTCGATTCAATTCAAGCAATAAGAGTGAAATCTTATCGGATCAAATATCTGAATTCGGATTTCATTTAAGGGAGAATAGTGAAATTCAAAAAATTTATATCATATGAAAAATTTACTAATACGAGGCTTTGGTCTTTATGAAACTTGTTCAATTTAAGTTGTGTCAACCCATTAGAATCAGATTTGAGTTACACTTTCCAGTTCACCTGGATAGTTTGGTACTAAAAATTTATATATGTTATAATTCAAGATATCGAGCATTTATTTTTCGAGATGGTAACTTGGATTTACATTTTGTAGTTTGATTGATAACATTTGGAATGGTATAGCAATCATCTGGTGCTTGATTTTCAAATTGCTCGAGCGCATTTTGACAATACAATTTTATCTCTCTTATTATGATACGTAATTAGTGAACAGTACGTGTGAGTCCTTTAAAATGTCTAAAAAAAATATTTTAATAAAAAATATTTATAAGTTGAACGCTTATAAAACAAGTTGATAGTCTTTTATCAGTTCTTCACTGGCAAAGGATTTGTATCTTGGAGAAAATATAAAGATTTGAAAGGCTTTTACAAAACATATCCCTTTTAGGAAAATTTCTCAAATTGTAAATATCTAACTGATTTTTTTTTTCGTTTCTTCAAATAATTTTTAGACACCTCTCTTGGCAATTATTTATCTACTATGTAAATAATTTTTCCTTTTCTCCACTTTTTAAAGCCTCACGTTATTTGCTGTAGATTCTCGACGCTGTCTTCTCCAAATCTCTCTGCGATCGAAGACATACCCACTCCAAAAAGCCAGTTCACGTAAATAGACCATGACCCTAGGCTCAGAAGGATCCAGTGTCGTTGGTCAGTGGTCTTCTATACTTATGAAAAAGATATATTTTATTTATCTTTTGTTGTCGTTTCTTGATTATCTTGTTCATCATCGTTATCTGGTGAACTTGATTATGGGTCTTTGTGAAAAAATATTTTAGTTTATTTATATTTAGTTCTGCTACTTGATTTTCTTGTTTATCATTGCTGTCGGGTGAATCTGATTATGGGTCGTTTGAGTTTGTAGTTTAAGTTCTTGTTTTGTTTGAATTTTTTTTCCTACTGTTTATTGTTGGATCCTTGTACTGATCTATTCATGTTAAGGTTGATTATAGGCTACTGGGATTCTAGATATTTTTGGTCATTTCTTGATTAAATTGAAAATCTTGTCCTGAACAGTGGCCGTGCTTTGTGTTCTACCATGTTATGTATTATTAATTACTATGAATTTGACGCTTATGGTACTTCTTGAAAATATAATTGTAGTAGTTTAAGTACATAATTTGATCGTTTACTTGTACTGGGTGAATAGTGAAGTGATTTTTGTCTGTTGCCGTGTGCTCATGACAGTAATATTTCAACTAATCACTATTCATTTCGGCGCTGTTTGTTTAATCGATGTAGCTTTACTTGAGTTGAATTGATAGCTACTGTCTAATTAGAGTAAAGAGTGGACCTTGTTTTAAGGAGAGTGAGCTGTGTTGATGCCTTTTTGTGTTAAAAGGCAATCAGAAAGTTCAGGAGGGGGGTGAGCATCGTCGCCATTTCATTCTCTCCTGTAGTACTGATCAATATATTTCCAAAAAAAAAAAAGAAAGGAAGAAAGAAAAAGGAAGATCTTTCTGCATCAATACAAAGCTACAAAATGATTTCATAAGATTAAAAAGGGGAAGAGTTGAGCATATGGCCAGTCTGCCAGAAGCACGAGCTTCTTTTCTTTGCAGTTTTCTTGTTCTCCATGGCTCGTGAAGAATACCTTTAGAATGACCTTTCGGTGTAGCATACAGAATTGACTTGCTCAGTCTGTTACTTTGGTTCTTTTTTTTCCTTCTCTTTTGTTTCTCAAGGTGTGGGCCCTTAAAAAATCAAAAACTGCTTCTGAGAATAAGAAGCTATTTTTCAACATGTTCGAATAATTTTTTGGAAGCTTTTTGTCTGACTAGAAGAGCTTTAGAGTAAGTTCGCAAATTTTATTTCTTGAAAAAGCTCTTCTACAAGAAATAGAAGTAAAAGCCTTGCCAAACAACCCTAAGGTACCTTCGTCTTGTACAAGAAGTAGATTGAAGTTGTGTTTCAACATCGATGTACTTGTAACTAATTTTCATTTGGCACCCAATAACTAGCTATTGTCTTTCGAAGTGGATCTTAAATTAACACACACTTACATTGAAGGGACTATTCATATTTTTTCCACATCTCTATTACCATATTAATTATTGTTTTATAACTTTAAAAAATGGGCTTTTAAACAATCCAAATAAATAAAGAAAAGGAAGAGGAGGCTAGGGTTTCATTAATTCTGCATAATGCAATTGAATACGAAAGAATGAATTAATCTAGAAACAAAGAGATTATAATATAGGTTAAACAAAAGAAATTAAAAAGACTATTTTACCTTTAATAAACAATAAAATAAAATAGCCATATATTTAACCCTATACTTCTTAACATCTCTCCTCAAACTCATGATATGGCAGCTACAAGTATCGAGAGTTTGCCAACCAAAAAGCGAAAACAGGAAATAGAATGCGACTTGGTAAAGAAATCTGCAAGCTGCAAAGAAGAAGAAGAAGAAACAAAGGGTAAAGTAATTGTGCCATGCTTGAAATGATGACGAGTAAAGTGACAATCGATCTCAATGTGCTTAGTTCATTCATGAAAAACCGAGTTGTGATACATAGGAGTGGGATGAGAAGGAAACACTCTCATATCTGCAAGTAACCAACATAACCAAACAATTTCTTTGGTAGTAGATGTCATAGCACGATATTCTGCTTCGGTTGAAGATTGAGAAACAATAGATTGTTTCTTGCTCTTCCAAGAAATAAGAGAATCACCGAAAAAGATACAGAAACCAGTAACAGACTTGCGATCTGTGGGATCATTGCCATGATCAGCATTAGAGTATGCACGCGGCTCCAAGGAAGAGGTGGATGGAAGTAAAAGATTCTGAAAGACTACCCTGAAGATACTGCAAAATACGAAGAATAGCTGTCCAATGAACTATAGTAGGAGAAGCAACAAACTGACTAACAACATGAACAACATATGCAATATCTGGACGAGTAATAGTGAGATATACCAAGCTCCCAACAACCATCAGAAGAAGAATACTTTGCGTTAACCTCAATGGGAGTATCAACAGTCTTATTATCAGTAAGTCGAACCCGCTCAAGAATATCCGCAACATATTTCGACTGAGAAAGAAGATAACCTCTAGGTGAGCAGGCTACCTTAATACCCAAGAAATATCGTAGAGAACCTAAATCCTTCATTTCAAACTATCTAGCCAACTCTGTCTTCAAAACTGAAATACCATCAATGTCATCACCAGTAATAATCATGTCATCAACATATATAGATAGAATGATACGACCTGTATCAGTGCACTTAAGAAAAAGAGCAAAATCATAACTACTAGAAGCAAATTCAAGGGAAGAACTCACAACAGAAAATTTCTCAAATCAAGCACGAGGTGCTTGTTTGAGACCATATAACGCTTTCTTGAGATTGCAAATATATCCAGAATCATACATCAGAATGAATCAAATCAAATGGAGAAGAAGAAACAGAAATACTTCAATTAAAAGGTAAAGCTAAAAATTTTGCTGGTTTACATCCACTACAATCTGAAATATCACAAAGTTGCAAATTTTCTAATGTCCCTGTAGAACCCAAAAATCTCAAACGAGAAGACGAAACATAACCTGGACGAGAATGCCATAAATAAAAATTACAAGAAGGACTCAAACGAAAAGAAGGCAAATCATGACTAGCAGCAGCAGCAACAACTGACACCTTTAACTCATCCAAAATATATAGTCCTTCCTTCCTACGGCATGTCCCAATATGCTTCTGAAACTGCAGATCCTGTACATAGCAAGAAGAAGAGGAAAATGTGATTAAATTACCAGAATCACATAACTGACTGACAGAAGTAAGATTTAATGTGAGTTTCGGAATATGATAAACATTAGGGAGAGACAAGTGAGGTGTGACAACAGAACCAACACTTGCTAAAGGCATATGAGTGCCATCAGCAGTTATTATGGGAATCGAAGACGAAGGAGACACAGAAGCAAAAGATGAAGAATTTGGAGACATATGATGTGAAGTACTAGAATTCAAGACCCACACAGAATGTGACATACCTGAAGAACTATGAGGCAACTAACCTACGGAGGAAGAAGCAGACATGCCTTGTGGCTGTAAGGAGAGAAACTTCTGAAATTGCTCAGCCAGAGTACTAGGATCAGTGAAAGGACCTGATGAAGCTACCGCTGCAGTATTGGACTGTGGTGGTCTATAACCCTGAGGTGGTCTACGAGCATTCGATTGTGACTGATTGTCAGGCTTCCAAGCTTGAGATTGCTGCACGGTTCGATTTTGCTGTCTCAATTTAGGACATTGAGCCTTCCAATTACATTTCTGCTTATAGAAACTGCACTCGTCAGAGGCAGCCTAATGAGTGATCTACACATGATATTTATGCCACTTAATGCATTATTTTGTTACGTTTGAGAAAGTTTTAGAGTGTTTTTATGTGTATTTTGATGTTGGGATGTAGGTTGGTAAGATTGAAGAAAATAAGCAAAATTTGATAAATTTGGAGAAAAGGCCAAATTGTAAGATATCCAAAGTTCGGGGACTAAAGTGCAAATACTTAAAAATTATGTCGAACCTCATGATGAAGATTTGAGAGTACTCAGAGCTAATTGAATAAAGGAAGACGTCAAAGGAATCAAATTTAGTCAAAAGATGATCACAAATTATCTTCCAACCAAAAAGTTATGTTCCGGAATTTTAGTCTCATGTTGAGACTCACTTTTGACAGAGTAAACGATCGAATTGGATGATGATGTCTGAAGTAAAGTTGTAGCCCTTTGAGTTAGATTTCCATCACATCTTGAATCGCCTCAATCGGACATTAGAATAAAAAGTTATGATGAAAATACTGAATACATGTGCAGCTGCTTATAGGGAGGATAGGCGCCCCTGCGCCACTGGAAGCCTGAAAACTATTTTTTCACCCAAAACTATGGGCGCCCCTGCGCCGCGACGACACTTGATGTCAGATACGCCCTAAATCTAAAGAGCTTAAAGAGGGGATTATAAATACCGCTACTGGGGTTTTATTAAGGATTTTTGGGGAAAGCAAAACCAAGAGCGACACCAAGAAGAAGACCCTTGGAGATTGAAGAATCCACAATCAAAGAGTTTTTCTTATTCTCTATCAATCTTCTCTATTTTATCAATGTTTAACAACATGGATTGTGTTTTCTTTTATATTTTCATGGAGTAATTTATTTTTTTAGAGATACAATTAGGGCTGGGCAAAATGTCCTAACCGAACCGAACCGAACCGAGCGGATTTTTTTAAATGAAATACCCGAACGGGTATCCGAATCGAGAACCGAATGGTTTGGTTCGGTTCTTGGTTCTAAACCCAGAATCGAATAAGAACCGAATTTTTTTTTATATTGGATAAATCAATTTCTTTTATTTTTTCTAAATAAATTAATAATTTTTTTCTTATTAAATCTTATTAGTTGAACAACTTAGAGTTTATTTATGTTTGTTAATTGTGTTTTTTTCAATTTTTTCTTGTATAGTCTCTTAGTAGTTAGTATGAAAAGTCAAGCAACTGATTATTACCTTAAAAATATTATCAATACTTTAAAATATTTTATCTTTGTTACTTCTAATTTATATTTCATTTTTATGTAGACTTAAATGTTTGAAACATATGAATTATTGATATGAATTATCGAAGTTTTATTAGTAATATTTACTTTTTCGTATTTGTATTTGACAACTTATTATTTATACTAGTTGTAAGCAACGTGCAATGCACGTTTGCTTAGTTTATATTTAAACAGAAAATCTCAAGGTATTCACCAACCAGTCACTTGTGCTGCATCAATAGACCTTTAATTCATTATCCGAGAAAAATGCATTACCAGAGGTTATAAAATGCCTTGTGTTAACCAATAAGGAAGTGGAATGGAGAAAAATATTCAAAAATAGGGGCATAAAATCACACAGAGTTCCATAGTTCGGTGGGAATAGAGGCTAAGACTTGCACAGTCAAGAATGGAAATACAGGCTTCATTTGCTAACTTAATTCGCCTCTTATATCTCACATGCTCATAGCTCAGGCTGATAGAGATGGTCTTAAAAAATATACCCTCTTCTAAACTCAACTCTAATAAACTAACGACTACGATAATCCCAATTTCTATTGACAATGCGGAATGTCAAGTATTACCATTTAGCAATTCGATAAACCACAATCGTAAAGAGTTTTACACGACCAGAGAAACAGACACGATCCACCACGATTACTCCGAAATGCAAAAAATTGTAACGATCACTTCGAATCCCAACACGTACATTTGGTTCCTTGTGGGTTTACAATCACATCGGCACCCTCCTCCCCGTAAAAGGATACTTAAAACCCGGCTAGAAATGAGACGGTGCTCAAGGTGGCATAAATCCACAAGACACGTCCAAACGGTGTGGGATTCAGAAGTGTTACGGGAAAATATATAAAGTTATACAATATTTGAAATTACCATTGGGAAAGAAGTGGTGAGGTTCGGAGGAACCGACCAAAGGGGCATGTAAAGAAGGCGGGTATGGTTCAGAAAAAGCAGTGGCGGATCGAATTTCATCGACGCTCACTTCAGTTCCAGCCGTGGAAGCCGTTGGAATTGCCGACCTGGCACGGCCCACATGTTCGTATGTGCTCCACCTTTCACTTCCTTTGTCACTTTTCTCTGTTACAAAATATTTTTACATGTCCTAAAAAGTAAAAATTATGACAAAAAAAAAAATAATCCAATAAAAAAGTTTGCAACTTTACGAAGAAGATGAAATTGGAAACTGGAAAGTATACCTGATGACAGCAAAGGCGTCTCCATTTTTGCTTTTCTTGCCTACGGAGTGGCAGGAATTTGAATTTTGAGCAATAAACTGAGACGATAATGTAAAATTCTAAAAAACTTGGCGGATTTTAATATGCGAAATTTGCCTTAAGCGAGAAGGAACTACGGTGACTTCGATTCGATTTCATCCTTGTAGTAAGGGATTTTGTACATATAGAATTATCCTAAATGTAAAGGCACGATTATCCATAAACCATGTTCGGAATAAGATCAAGACAGCTGGGACTGGAATCAGCTATAGGATCAAATTGTTCGTGTAACACATTTTAAGACGGAAACTACTCATTAAGCACATTATATAACAATCAGAAAACTAAAATGAGGGACCCAAATCAAACAGCAGATGAAAAAGAGACGCATCTCCACTGTGTCATACAATTCATTTAATTGTAAATTTTCAAAAGACAAGGTAGATTAGCATAAAATCATTTCAAAGCAGAGGAGAAAAAGGAAACGGCTAGGGGAAATACATGAAAAATAGTTTCTGCCCCAGAAAACCACACATCGGTATCTTCAGAAGCCAACTTCCCACTCAGAAGCCTCCATCTTATATCAACCACAGGATTAACCTCTGAACTTTTATTCTCGTGTTTCTTCTTCGCAAGGTTCAAGAGAGCACGGAAGCATCTCGTTCACCATCTATAACCAAGTCCTGGAGAGCGAGTGGATACTTCTGCATGATGTGCAACAGAACCATTTGTCTTTTGGTAATTCCTGTAATGTGCACAACATCATCAATTTACTAAGACAATTCCATAAGCACATAGACAGTCATTTCTGGAAACTGAGGAACCATAATATGTGATTACATTATCAACGAACCCTTAAGTCATCCATTTTCTGCTCCCTCAGACAACCAACATGATAGTCCTTCTCGCACTAAAAAAAATGACCCACAATGTTATCATGCATGCGAAATAGGTAAACGAAAAGCAATTTAATTTGATTTCAAAGCCTGTCTCATTGAAGAACACCACAAGAATATAGTAATACCCGATCGCAGAGATAATAGCGTACGGTCATTAAATTCTGATGCAATGAAATCATCACCCCTGGAAGCACCGAACTGGAATCATTTATAAGGGGGAAAAAAGAAGCCAAAGGCATCACAAAGAGGCAAGAAAATAACAGAAAAGGTCAAAATATATTATTATAGAAGTTGTACTGAGTGAAACCTCTAACAAGTATATAGCTCAACATTGATATGACATTAGCGGAAAAGACTTGCGTATTACAATTACCACCCAATTGAATCAGATATGTGAACAATTTATCAAATGCTTGAAGTAAATGTTAATACAAATTCAGTTAGAGAGAGAGAGTGGAGAAAAAACTCAACCCGCAAACGGCACAACCACCAGCATCAGCCTCTGTTGTTTCAACAATACGTATGCACCTTTGGGTTATTTGTTGGAGAGCATTGATTCCGGCAACTCTCCGGCATCAATGGCATTAGTATTGTGCTCGCACTTTATCTTCCTTCGGGATCATGTTCTCGCAGTATTTACAATACCAATTTTCTTGAGGGATACTGGAAGAGAACCACATTGCAGCCAAGAGGAACCAAGCATTAAAAGTAAGGCAGTGGAAAGAGGATTTATAAGATTGGTAACCAAAAATTACCTATAGGCCAATAAAAAGAAGAAAATCATTTTATTACAAAATTGCAGTAGCATGAATGCCGTAAAAAAGAGGGATTTTATTACGCATGAGAAGAGGGATTTTGTAAGGAGAGATTTAGCCAATCAGAATGTTACTCTATTGCCATGCCCATTTCCCCGTTTCTCACATACCCGCTAATAAGCGTCATCCCACGACACCGGACTCCTTTCAATCATTTCATCAAACACTTTCTTCGCAAATCTATTTTCCCCAATTTCCCATACATATCCACTAACGCAATATTCTTGTGCAAAAAGACAAACTGCTAGGCCAAGATTTGTGGGCTTACAATGGCAGCACAGCACAAGGTTTAATTGAAATGGATTTTCTCCTTGAGTGTACATATTTTTCTTGCATTTGCATCACTCCAAAAGCTATGAAGATTTACCGCTAGACTAAAAAGCAAGTTTTCGTACATATCATGCCACCACAAGTAATTATTAATAAGCAATCATTTGATGAACAATTGTAAAACTCATCCAAACTAGCGGGATTAAGATTTCTACCTATATTACTACACAACCAATTATTTTCACCTCTTCAAAATATAGTATTTCAGTTAGCAAATGGAGTGCCTAAAAGATTCACCAAACCTTCTGTCAATGAGGGAGCAAAATATGAAATCAAAATAGAATGACCATACCCTTGAATTTCAAGAAATTGGCTTCTAAGATTACTGCCCACTCCAATAGCATCCAAGGCTTTCCATCCATTACAGTTTCAAGCCTCTTCATTTCCTAAGCTGACAGAAGATAAATGCCTGCCTTAATTGCTAATTAACATACTTCATTTCACGGTGGTAGATGGAACTTAACGGCAGAGAGCTGACGACAGTAGAGCTGTAGATGGAAAACAAGATTTCCCGTTTCATACACACTTATTATATAGAAGAGATGTTATTAAATTAGATTACGTTAATTTGTAAAAGTTAAGATTGAACTTGGTATTTATATCTACTTTGTGTTATTAATATTAGTATCTACTTTCAGTTGTATTTATGTAGTATTATTTTAAATGTTAAAAAATTTAATTATAGTACGGAACCGAACCGAACAGTTCCAAAATTATATTTGGAACCGACGGTTCCATTTACTAAATACCCGAAAATTTCTGGAACCAAAAAAAATCGAACCGAACCGACCCGCGCCCACCCCTAGATACAATGTAGCCAACACTAGAGATTATGCTTTGATCATTTAATTATCTATTTCAAAGGTTATTCTATTAATTTATTTGTGTTTATCTACTCTTAATGCTTTTGAATGCTTGATCACCATTTGAATGATATGGAATTTGGGATTTACTATCGAGAGAGAGAATTTTAAATAGTGATCATTGATGAACACAATTTAGGAGATTATAGAGTTGGGAGGCCTATGAAATCCTTTGTAGTTATTAAGAGAACCAAATATCTAAATATAATTTATCATCTTAGTTTTAGATGGATACTCAAAATTAGGGTTTCAAAGTAATTCTTAATTCGCCATTTAGAGGGGATTAAGATAATTTCGAGTTCTTGACTAATAAACCATAAGAATAAATTAAGGAATAGTTAGATGATTGAAGCATGATCAACGGTTAGGTGAAATTGGATCTCTAGAGTTTAAGCCTATTCGTGTTAATCTTGTTTAATTGCATTGTTAATTTATTGAATTAGTTAGTTAGTTATCTAATTCCAATATTCATATTTTCTAGATAAAATTAAGGTTATTTTAATTACAGGAATTCTTAGGATTAGACTTCAATCCCTGTGGAAAATGATACTATACTCTCACTATATTAAAACTTGACACCATATACTTGCAGTTTGAAAAGTCTCGCATCACATATTCTGATTATTAGAGAGTGATTTAGAAGGCACTACTAACACAGAAGGATTAGAAGTAGAAAGAATTCCCTTTTCAGAATAAGACTTAAGACGTATTTCTTCGGCCAATAACTCACTGACAACTGAGTCACTAGAAGGAAGTGGAAAATGATGTAAAATTGAACCTCTAAGTCCTTGAAAATCGTTGCGAAGTGTCGTAAGAAACTATACCAACCGTTGCTGCTCTCTATGAACAATATAGGCACTACACGCCTTTAATTCTGCTGATTCTATAAGAGCCAATTGATCCCAAAGATCTGTTATAGCGTAATAAAACTCCTGAACACTTATATTCTTCTGCTGAATAGCTCGTATGTTATTCTCCAATTGATACTGTTGACTGAGTGAATAATCTTTGCAGATGATCCCAAACCTCCCTTGTTGTCTCACACTTTGCCAACTCTCTACCTATGCAATGCTCGACAGAATTGTTAATTCAAGTAATAATTTTTGCATTGTTTGCTTCCCAGGCATCTATCGAAGCAGCATAACCCTCATCAGTATCATTCGGTTTCACATAAGTTCCACTAACATATCCCCACATCTTTTTACCCTTAAGAAAATTTCTCATTACATAACTCCAATACGAATAATTCTTTCCATCTAACCTCACACTCACAAATTGAATTGAATCGTCTCTTTCAGTAGTCATAATAAAAAATTAAGGAAAACCAGATCGCAGAAAAAAGGAAAACGAAATATCAGATTACAGAAACGGAATGAAAACCCTCTTGAAAGCTATGTTTGAGATTAAACTTTGTCCCATGAAGCTTGGCTCTGATACATGTTAAACAATCCAAAGAAATAAAGAAAAAGAAAAGGAGGCTAGGGTTTCATTAATTTTACATAATACAATTGAATACAAAAAAATGAATTAACCTAGAAACAAAGAGACTATATATAGGCTAAACAAAGGAAATTGAAAAGACTATTCTATCCTTAATAAATAATAAAATAAAATAGCCATATATTTAACCCTATATTTCTTAACATGGGCAACTTTAGCACTCAATTTAACTACATTCAATGAAAGATATCATGCCCGACGTTACATATATGTTATGCAACTGTAGTAAAAGACTCTACATTGTGAAACCAGAAAAAAGATTCATGCTGTTTTACGTGCCATGCTAACTAAATATGAGCCAGAAAACATTTTTGCCAGACATCATGATATTTTTTTTAAGGTTGAGTTCAGACCATCCCTCTCTCTCTATTCCCTCTTGCTTCTATTCTTCTCTTCTTCTGCAAATATTGGATTAGATCAATATGCAACATATTGATTTTTATGTGGACTTTAATAATCTACCTATAATGGGGTCTCTTTAATGAATTTCGGAATTATTTGGTTTTATGCGGCGTGTATCTGAATGTCTACATTTGTTGCCTTGGATAAACAGACAGAGAACGAAATGGTGCATATATATAAGAATAAAATCTTTAGAATCTCAAAATTTATTAGTTTCCTTGCAGTTCCTCGAAATTTCAGGTTGCTGGAGGAACTTGAGCGTGGAGAGAAGGGTATTGGAGATGGTACTGTAAGCTATGGAATGGATGACGCAGACGACATTTACATGCGATCCTGGACAGGGACTATCATAGGTCCTCACAACGTCAGTATATTCCCCTCTCTTTTAACTTGATTTCACATCCAGTCGTTTGAAGAATAAATTCTTTGGATAGGCCTGTAGAAATTAACTCCATGGTATTTTGAGACAATGATTTTATTTGTACTATTACCCCTCTTTTATTATGCACTTCAGATTAGATCTTTGTGGCAAGGTTTTTTTACCAGGATAGACATCGAAAATTCATTTTTAAGTGGATAATTATAGTATGATTGTGCCTCTTCTGTTCCCTTTGTTCAAGATATGTGCTTTCTCCCTTCTTACGTAAGAAGTTAAAATGGAGTATTGTTCCTAAGAACCCTTTTTTGGAGAACCACGAAAGAGTTGGATCATGATGAAGTGCATTCTGCATTTGACCTTGTTTATATGCCTTACTGATCTGTTTATTTTGTAGTGCATATGGGCATTGCTGTAGACCATTTTGTTCTACAAGCAAATATGATTGTGGCTGTTCATTTCACAGTGGGTTCTACTGAGATTTTAATAGTCATTATAAAATAGTGATAGCTTTTAGGCATAAGTCGAGTTGTTTAGAATGTATCACCTGTTACACAAATACTTGCTTTTCTTTAAGTTGATTGGCTGCATTTTTCATTATATCTAGCCCCTGTTTATTTGCATTATTTCAACACTCATTTTTCTCGAACTCATTTTCAACCACACATTCTCGTAATAAAATATTTTACAAGTAAACCCAAAACTTTTCAATACTTTTTTAACCACACATTCTCTAAAAATTCACTATTACAAAACTCATTTTCATAAAATAATGGGCATTAAACAGTGGCCTAATATGATTTTATGGTGTCACGTATATCATGTGTGACGTTAATATGAAACTTCTATCAGACTCTTGACTACGGGATATAATTTTTATGAAGTAATTAAAAATTTATTATGTTATTTTGGGGGTATTGCATCATCTGATGGTAAATTAATAGGCTTATCATTTAATATTTCAGCATCTTTACGTAACTCCTCATTGATGAAAACAGCTTAAGCATCTCTTTTTTCCCCTCAGTCTGTACACGAAGGTCGCATTTATCAGTTGAAGTTATTCTGTGACAAAGATTATCCAGAGAAGCCACCAAGTGTTCGCTTCCACTCTCGGATCAACATGACTTGCGTCAACCATGAATCTGGAGTGGTATGAAGACATTTATCTAATATTAAAGTTGATATCGTGTTCAATTTTATTAACAAGCTGGAACTTTGATATTGGATTGATAAAAATAGACCGAATATGTTACCCATGCATCATATAGAGTTGCTTGACAATCATTTTATTTTTACTTTGTATAGGTGGAACCAAAGAAGTTTGTACTTCTAGCAAATTGGCAGCGAGAGTATACGATGGAAGATATACTGACGCAACTGAAGAAAGAGATGGCCGCCTCACAAAATCGTAAGCTAGTTCAGCCTCCCGAAGGAACCTATTTCTAGTGTAAGGGTATTTAGGCCTTGTAGACCTATGCAGATTTTAATATCAGGTTAAAATATGACTGGGACACGTCCCAAAAATGGTTTCTTCTCGACTCTGATTGCCTTCTGAAAACGTTTGTATGCTGTACAATGTCGTGGGCACTGTACTGTTGGTTTATGTTTGATTAAATGGATTTCTTGTGTGTCAATTTTTGAATCCTTTTGTTAGTAATCGAGTTTCTTGGATTCTAGGAGAGGCCTAAGTTTTTGCTTGTTTTTATAGTATCGTTGCTTTTGTTAAATTATCTAATTATATCTGTGAAGCATAGAAGTTAATTGCTTTAATAAACTATATTGTTAACACATGTTTAATAGATATAATCTTATTTCAGTCTTGTGTAATCTTAAATCTCCCCTTCTACAATTATTTGTGTGTGTGTGGTAATTTCCTGACATGTATACTATGTTCATATCGTGTGAAGGTGTTAAATTTTGTAGGAAGTATTATAGAAATACTATCCAATATTCAAAACTGAATTATTCTTATGTCATGTTGGTACACTGGATTAGGTCGTATAAATAATTTAGTATAAAATTATAATAGATATTATTGAGTAGATGGTATTATAGTGGATTAAGATGGATAATGACCATTGATTTTTTATTCAAAAGAATGTCGTTTACTATATCTTCCTTATCACAGCTTAAATCCACTTCCAATCTCCACATTGTTATATGGTTGATAGTGCAAATGATTATCTTTCGAATGAAAAATTAAATAACACAATTCTTCATAAACTATCACATCATAGAATCTATCTATTACTATTCATTGTAATTTTATACTAAATTTTTTACACAACAAATTGGTTATGACAAAGTTATGATAATAAATCTCAACCTTGCCATTATCTATTCAAGTATATTTTTGTGGAATCTTATAGAGAATGCTAATCTCTTGAAGGAGCATTGTCGAATGTTGGGAAAGATTCAGAGAGATCTTGTAATCTAGATTGAACGTGAAGGAATATCGCAGAACAAGTCTAGAATGTTTTCGAAACAATCTTGTTAGAACTTTTCTAATAATGCTCCGTTTGATTACAACGAATTCTATGAAAAATGTCACATTCGAGGAAAACGAATTCAACTTTCGTCATTTGATTGTAATGTGGAAATGGAAATCGAATTTCAAAGTACAACCACTTTAAACTGCATTTTATTTGTTTTCATGGAAAAACGAATTCATATGGGTTTGATAGGTTTTTATTTTCCAACTAATATGGAATTTGAATTCTTTTCCACCTTTACCTATCAAACGGACCCTACTATCTTATTGAGGATTCTAGAGAAATAATATAGGTCGTCGGAAGTGATTTGAGTTTTACCATTCATTCAAAGGAGCTGGAGTTATACAAGGCAAAAAGTGACCTCGTTTGTAAGTTGCTTGGCAAAGTTATGAAGCTCGAGGTGAACTAAGTCAAAGTGTAGGCAATGTAATAGATCAGGCAACAGTGAGTTTAATATAAGAAGTTGCATTTTACTCTGTCTTCTATTGCAATACTTGCAAGTTTGTGCTTTCTTGCATAAGAATATATTGAGTATGTCTGAAGGAAGTTCACTTAGCTAATCGCACTAGGGCTATAAATGAAGATCTATATTTGTGACAGCACATTTCATAATGTGCTAAATTACAATCTTAAACTAGTTGCTTTCTATTTATACTTACCCACTTTACCTTTAACATAACAAACTGAAAGTATAGTTTTTCAATAACTGCATCGCTAACTTTTCCAACCCCATTTCTATCACTATCGGTAATGAGTCATTTCTAGGGGAAATAATACCAAGTTACCATCAGGATTGAACTTGCAAAGACGTACCCAAGAGGCATTTGTAGAAAATGATAAAAAATTAAATATAAAAATCGGAGTGTTTATTATCTAGTAGGATCACTTCAGAATGAGATGAGACATACTCGATAGCACCTTTAATCTTCTTATCAAGAAATGTATGTCTTCTGCACGTTAATTTATATCCCAATTTGTGCAATTTTTGTGATTATATTTCTAACATAGTTTTTTATTTAATCATTGATTTCTTGGGTTATTTGGGTATTTGAGTATTTGGTTACATTTGTGAGACAACAATAAATTTTTGGATTGTGCTATGTGTACACAATCTTTTACACCTCCCTCACATGGAAGGGGGTCCACACACAATAAAATATTTGTGGGCCTCCTTCCATGTGAGGGGGGTGTAAAAGATTGTGTACACCACAAGGTGTACACATAGCATTATCCTAAATTTTTTGTTAGTTTTTGAAATTGGACAATTTTGTTAAGATATGTTTTTTTGATGGGAGTGGACTAATGCTCAAATAATGTAGGCAACCGTAGAAGCCCCTAACTTATAATATGCTTAAACTATGTGACAAAGTGGTCACTTGCAATATATGTGTGCTAAAAAAATGTTGATCAGTTCTACCATAGTGGAATGTAGGTTAGTCCCAAGTATAGAATCTTCCATGCTTCACGTAGTGATTCATTACATTTACTTGTTTGTCATCCGTAGAAAAGAATCTAATTATATTTGATAGATAGAGTCTATTTTCATTACGTGCAAATACATATACAAAGGTAGTGCTCTAGTGAGTTAGATTCGTAATAAAATTCTCTGGTTCGACCTTAATTACTATCATATTGAATACCCGTGTGATATTTGGTTGGTTAAAATTTGACTAGATAATATTATTGGCTTGATAAAATCTATTATACTATTTAATCGTGAGACCTTATATCGTTACAACTTAACTAGTTAAAACTGTGGAGAACTAACATATCCATGTCATCCAAATGCATTATGCTTCACAATTTATGAGATATATTGATTCATGTGTATACAATTGAATGCATGAATTATGTGGTAGTAAGGGATAGTGAAGGTGAACATACGATATGGAGCTTGCCCCCACAGTCCTGAAAAGGTTATGACCAACGTGTTAGGAAATGTGAGAGCGACATTGTAGAGCATTCTAGTTTTGGATGATAATAGTTGTACATCCCATGTGGTCCTGTACAAGTAGCATGACTCTCTAATGTTATGGTTTAATAATCATTTGCATCACCTTATTTATTGGACATGAAGCCCATGTTTGAGCCACATTAAAATTTTCGTTCTCATTTTTCTACTCATTTTCAACCACGTATTCTTCAATAAAATAATATTTTCCATCGCATCAATAACTTTTTCTTCTTTTTCTATCGCACATTCTATATCAATCTACTATTCAAAAACACATTCTTCCAAAATAATGTAGTTCATACACACCCGCATTTACAGTTTTGTGTTTACATCCAAGTGGAGCCATGGGTGCTTGGAATGCAACATTGCTCAATTCGTAATTTGGTGGGGCAAATGATATTTCTATGCGGCATAAAGAAAAAGAAGAAGGGCATACATCCTTGTTGGAGAGATTTTCACCATCATTATTGAGTTATTTGGACACCAAGGCTCGAGCAAAGTAGATGTAAAGTAGATAAGACTTTCCGTAAAATAGAGTTGGTTTATGTTTGGGTAGCATGGGTGCTGGCATTTTGTATGTATATTATGCCCATGTTTGACTCGTATCAAAACAAAACTCTTTATTTTTCATATTCATTTGATCCACACATTCACACAATAAATATTATGCATACATACTCAAAAAAATTTCATACTTTTTAACTACACACTTTCCAAAACATCATTTTTTTTTCCCTAATTTCTCTATATAATGGCCATCGATCAAGGACTATTTTTTATTGCCATGTGTGCCAAAGTTGGTTTAGTGCCACAATCACACACTAAGAGCATGCTTGATGCAAATTTTTGAAAATAGATTTTGTGGAAGTAATTTTTTTGGAGAATGTTTAATTAAAAAGTAGAAAAAATATGGATTCGCGCACAAATTTATTTTATTGGAAGAAGTGTGATTTAAATTGAATTTGAGAAAAAGTGATTTTGAAAAACTCTTGGGTTGATGAATTCGAGTTTTAAAATAGTACAAATATATGTTAGTTGGTGTGTTTTTTAAGACATGTCAGTATTTTTTTTTTTTAGATATTACGGCACCAATCTATCTATCTACAACATTTAAAAATCAAGGATTGAGTAGAAACTTTTGGAAGACAATAACACACTCGTTGATTTTATAATTTTCAATTCATCCTTCAGTTATTATTAGAATTCAAATAATTTTATAACTCACTATTCAAATAAGGAGAAACTTACGAAAAATGATAAGACTCTCATTGATTTTTATAATTCCCAATTCATCCTCGATTATTATTAGATTCTAAATAATTTTATAGCATACTATGTGATTACGCCCAAAGAATAATGTGATAGTTGTAGTGCAACTTTAGGGTGTCGTATCCACGGGGAGATGGAAAAGTGATTCAAGGGGTTCAAAAACATAGAGTTCTCGTGAACTTGATGAATGAAATTTATTTATTACATAAAAAAGTAGTAAATCACCAGAAATAATGATGGGAATTTAGATAATATGTAAAATAGTGAAGCGTCGTGATTCCCTCAACTAGATTGGATCAATCAACACCAATCATTCATGCATTCTCTACTCAATTAGAAGTTTTTATCCTAACTCTCTAATCGGATGATTTAACAATACAAACCAATTAAATTTCACATGTAACTCTAGAATTTATGATTCCCAATTCACAATCATACATCAATTTATTGAAATCAGATTCAAAAAACGACTATATATCTATAACATATAGCAGTAATTAAATTACAACAATAAATGATTTGAAAATTAAATTTAAACAAGTATTTTAATTAGTCAATGGAAGAAACGTGATTAAATCCATGAAAATCTGAATAAATGTTAAATCTAACTCAAATCTAATTCAAAATAAGAAAAACATAAATCCTAGAATTATTTAGACAATGAAAAACGCATTACATGAATGAACGATGTCGAGATAACCAATTCCAATTGAGTTCCTCCCTTGCTTCGCCAATGTTTTTAATTTTCAATGGAGTTCTTGATGTCAAAAATGTGGAAAGAATGGTGTAAAACGGTTTGGAGACGTTCTTTGGTGTTTTGGGGTTTAAATATGGTGGAAAATTAGGTTTCCATACGTGTTTCAATCAAATAAGGAAACTAGAAAAATTTCACATTTTGGCTTGAGGCGCCCGCCTAGTATAAGCTAGGGTGCGCGCCTTAGGGAGTTGGACAGCCTCAGTCGAGGTTTTCTTGGTGTGAGGCGCGCGCCTCTCCTGCAGGCGAGGGCGCACGCCTTGCCGTGTTTTTAGGCCATAACTTTCTCTCTTAATATCCGATTGAGCTGATTCAAGTGGCGTTAGAAAGCTAACTCAAAGGAATACAATTTTGATTTAGAGACAAACTTCAAATTCGATCGTTTTCCATATCAAAAACTAGTCTCAATATGAGGTTAAAAATCGATGCAAAACTTTTCAACTTGAAAGTTGATTTGTAATCATGTTTTGGTTATATTTCATCCCTTTGACTCCTTTCTTCATCAATTTGACTTCTAACGCTCTTGAATCTTCATCAGGTTGGAAACAAGTTTATAGTATTTGCTCTTTAATCCCTGAACTTTCACTTTCCCCAATTTGGACATTTTTCACTTGTTTCTCCTCAATTTCGCTGCATTCATCACTTTGTCCTATAAAATTTGAATTGCATACAATTAAACTATATTCCATCATATTAATCAATAATTGCTCATATTTTGACAGTAAAATAAGTATATAAAAACGCACAAATTTAAACTATTGTTTGTCCTCAAATAATAACAATATAACTCAACTCTACGAACAATATGGTTTAACAATATGTTGTGTCTCACGTTTGAAATTTGGTAGTCAGACAAATGAATAATTACAACAGTGCAAACATTAAATCAATCTTCACATGTTACATGCAAACCTGATGTGTGTGTGTGTGTGAAAACTCATGTCAACATATTAAGATTATAATTAGTTCAATCCTTGACCCATAGTAGTCAAATATGTATTTTCCTCACTCGAGAGATACGCACATCCCCAAAATTATGTTTTTCACTCAATTTTTCCGGGATGTATCTTAAGTTGAATCCATTCAATTCTGTTCCTTACCCTCTCTTGGTTTGGATAAACCTTACTTTTATAAGTTCACACTTCAACAAATCGAGATTCTCCTATATTTTTTATTGCTTCTACCCTTGAGACTAGACTAAATTATTTACTTCTCATCAAAGGTGTGGTTTTATCAACTAGATGCCTGGGGTTGAATCAATGCATTTGAATGGATATAAATTTTTTTTTTTTTCGCCATTTCTCTCTCCTTTTTTTTTAAACATCTTTTCATTTACTTTTTGTATAACCCATGTAGTGAGCTTTAGGCCGATGACTCCCAAGTCAGATGATCATAGGGCACTAAGTTTTAAATCACCCTAACAGGCTTAATCACCCAAGTTATGCAGGCTCGAAAAGAGGCTTTTATGTATTCAAAGATTAGTACAATGCCCCTTTTCTTTTAGACATCTAGCTTCCGAAATTGGCCTCTAATTTAAAATTTTCACCTTTTTTTTTTTTCTCAATGAATTTTAGACAATCCACACAAGGTTTTTATGCATGGAATCCCTATTCATCTCAGTGTTTCCCTATAACAGTTCAATCATCTCCAAACTAGCCTATATTTGAATTTATGGAATACGACACTAGAGGTTGTTAGGTTGTATCATTAAGTACCACTATCCTCTACAAAATGAACCAAATCACTACTCAATATGCCAAACATAAGTGACATGCATAGGAAATATCAAGTTCTACATAAACAGGTTTAGACTAATATCATACGGCACTATTTTCATCATTCACAGCTGACACCTATTCCAATAATCACATCATAACTGACACATTTGTTAAACACACACAAACATACAAAGCAATAATTAAAATCTAATGTTAAAAGATAAAAAAAATAGAATTTTTTTTTAAACACACAAACATGCAAAATTGTAGTAAAAAGATGAATGAATAGATAAATGAAAGCTCATGCTCCACCCCCAAACGTAATTGAAACATTGTCCTCAATGTTTAAGCATGAATACCAAAGAAAATAAAGGAAATATGTCACATGAGCATGGTAGTGAATCAACAAAAACTTGAGGTATAAGAAGCCTAAATATACTCAATTGGATGGTAATACAAGAAATGAAAGAAACTAAAATAATGCAAAACAAACTAAAAAGCAAATTCTAAAAATGAAAATACAGAAAAGTAAAATGACGGACAGACCTGGAAGGTGTCAATGATGATAAACCGGGCCTGCAAGAGGAATTTCTTCCTCCACGGGCACCTGTTGTCCATACTCTATTTTTAAACGCTGTCCATTCACTTTAAATACTCTACCATCTTTAGGGTCCTCGATTTCAATTGCCCCATGGTTAAAGACCTGTTTCACCACAAAAGGACGAGACCACCTAGAACGAAGATTCCCTGGATGTTTATGGAGTTGAGAATCATACAAGTAAACTTTCTGATTTGGTTCAAACGTTTTTCGAAGAATGTGTCTATCATGAAACGTTTTCATTTTTGCTTTGTAAAGTTTAGCATTCTTATAAGCATCATTTCTCAACTCCTCCAACTCAGTTAACTAAAACTTCCTAAGTTTACTACTTTCCACTAGATCAAAGTTAAAGTGTTTGATAGCCCATCGATCTCTACAGACAAATGGCAAGGTTTCCTAAATACAAGTCTATACGGTGACATGCCTAAAGTGGTTTTAAAAGCAGTTAGGTAGGCCCAAAGTGCGTCATTCAATCTCAACAACCAGTCCTTACGATTAGGGTTTACTGTTTTCTCCAAAATTTTCTTGATTTCTCTATTAGCTAATTCAACATGTACACTGGTCTGGGGATGATAAGCAGTTGATATTTTATGAATGACCCCATACTTTTTCATTAGAGCCTCAAACGAACGGTTACAGAAATGTGTACCCCTATCACTAATCATAACCCTTGGTATGCCAAACCTAGATAACACATTTTCTCTAAGGAATTTCACAACTGTTTTATTGTCATTGGCTCGACAAGCTACTGCTTCGACCCATTTGAAAACATAATCAACAGCCATAATGATGTACAAATGACCAAAGGAAGGTGGAAAGTGTCCCATAAAATCAATACCTCAACAATCAAAAACTTCTATCACTAGAATGGGGTTCAATAGCATCATATTGCGAGACAAAGCTCCAAACTTTTGACACTTCTCACAAGATTTACAGTAAATGTTAGTGTCTTTGAATAAAGTAGGCCAATAAAAACCACATTACAAAATTTTTGCAGCGATCTTTTTCATGAAAAAATGACTGCCACAAGCTTGTAAATGACAAAAATCTAGTACGCAAGGTATCTCCTTATGGGCACACAACGCCTCAAAATCTGATCAGGACAATATTTGAATAGGCATGGAAAATCCCAATAAAACTTACACACATCAACTAAAAACTTTCTCTTATCCTGTGTACGGACTCTCCTGGGATTTCACCTATAGCTAGGTAGTTGACAATATGAGCAAACCAGGGTAAAGAGCAAACAAAAAACAAGTGTTTATCTGGGAAGTCATCTCTAATGAGGCAATTGATTCACATTGTCTTCAAAAGTTAACCTAGATAAATGGTCTGCTACCACATTTTCTACCCAATTTTTATCTTTAATAGCAATATCAAATTCCTGTAGGAGTAAAATCCACATAATCAGTCGTGTTTTAGCATCCTTCTTGGAAAGAAGGTACTTAAGAGCAGAATGGTCTATGAAGATTATGATAGGATAACCAATTAAATAGGATCGAAGCTTATCTAAAGCAAAGACTACAGCTAGGAGTTCCTTCTCGGTTGTGGAGAAGTTCATTTGAGCACTATTTAAGGTCCTACTGGCGTAGTAAATGACAAAAGGTTTACCCTTCCTTCGTTGCCCAAAGACAGTACCTACCGTATAATCACTTATGTCACACATAATTTCAAATGGTAATGACCAATCAGATGATTGTATTATGGGTGCTGAAGTTAGCTTGTCGGTTAAACGCCTCTTGGCAGGCTAGGGTCCAGTCAAAGGTAGTATCTTTGACTAAGAGATTACATAAAGGTCTGGATATGGATGAAAATTTTTGTATAAACTTTCTATAGAAACCCGCGTGGCCAAGGAATGATCTAACATCTTTGGTTGTCCTAGATGTGGGCAGTTTGGAAATCAATTCAATCTTAGATTTGTCAACCTCTATCCACTTAGATGAAACAACATGACCTAGGACAATACCTGAAGATACCATAAAATGATATTTTTCCCAATTCAAAACTAACCCATTTTCCTCACATCGGGTTAGAACTCTCTCCAAGTTTAACAAACACGCATCAAAAGAAGTACCAAAAACAGTTAAGTCATCCATAAAAACTTCCATATTGTTTTCTACCATATCACTAAACATACTCATCATGTATCGTTGAAAAGTAGCAGGAGCGTTACATAATCCAAATGGCATCCTACGAAATGCATAGGTACCAAAATGACAAGTAAATGTGGTATTTTCTTGGTCCTCTAAAATATCTCAATTTGATAGTAACTAGAATAACCATCCATGAAACAATAAAAGGATGGCCAGCCATACGCTCAAGAATTTGGTCCAGAAATAGGAGAGGAAAATGGACCTTGTGAGTGGTAGCATTCAATTTCCTATAATCAATACACATGCGCCATCTGGTCACATTCTTTGTAGGGTCCATTTCACCAATTTCGTTTTTAACCACCGTGACACCAAACTTTTTAGGAACCACCTGCGTTGGACTAACCCATTTACTATCTACAATGGGGTAAATAATACCAGCATCTAACAGTTTAAGCACCTCATTTTTAACAACTTCTTTCATAATGGGGTTTAACCTACGTTGTGGGTCTCTTTTAGGATTAGTCCCCTCCTCTAGATGAGTTTTATGTGAGCAAATTAGAGGGCTTTTGCCCTTGATATCAGCTACAGTCCATCCTAGTGTAGATTTATATTCATTCAGAATTTTCAAAAGTTGTTTACCTTGAGAAGCATTTAATTCTAAAGAAATAATTACAGAAAAATTGTCACCTGGTCCAAGGAACGCATGTTTCAATCCTGGGGGTAGTGGTTTCAGTTCCGATTATGGACTCTCAATACTTGATGGTTGCTGCCCTTCAGTTCTAGCGATAGTTCTTCAAACTTTAGTTGCCATGGTGATGTCCCATAATCCTAAAATTTAGCAAAAACAGTACAAATGTTAGCATATTCTTCATTATGGCAATGTGCAGGAATTTTAGAATTTGTAAAAAATGAGTTTAAAGGATTGAAATCAATGATTGCAGGTGTATCCTTCTGAGTGAATACATCAACCATGTACGTTTGATTACGCTCATCATCTTCCATAAGTTGCTTAGTGATGTGAAAAATATTGACTTCAAGAGTCATATTTCCAAAAGATAGCTTCATTAGACCATTCTTCCAATTGATAAGAGCATTAGCAATAGTAATAAAGGGTCTACCAAGAACAATAGGTATTTTGGAGTTCACATTCACATCAACTTTCAAATCTAGAACTAGAAAGTCAACAGGATAGTAAAACTTGTCTATTTGCACCAAAACATCCTCAACTACTCCTTTAGGTTTTAGAGTGGATCTATCAGCCAATTGTAAAACTACAGATGTAGGTTTAATCTCACCTAGGCCTAGCAGTAGATAAATGGCATAAGGTATGAGGTTAACACTAGCTCCTAAGTGAAGAAGGGCTTGTGTAAACTCACAACTCCCAATGATGCAAGAAATTGTAGGACAACCAGGATCCTTATATTTTGGTGGGACTCTCTGTTCAATCACCACACTCACTTGCTCGGTCAAGAAAGCAGTTTTCTTGACATGATGCTTCCTTTTCACAGTGCACAAGTCTTTGAGGACTTTTGCATATGTAGAAATTCGAGAAATCACATGCAAGAGAGGTAGATTGATTTTTACCTGCCTAAGGTGTTCTAAGATTTCATCCTGTTGGCTATTAGCTTTCACATTAGGCTTTAGAGCTTGACGAAAGGGTACTCTAGCTAGGTTTTCCACCACCTTATCACTAGGCTCACCCTCTTCAGAATTACTAGAGTCTTTCTCTTTTTCTTCTGCTTCCCTAGGCTTAATGATTAGTTCTACAACCTTCCCAGATCGAGTGGTGATAGCATTTGTCCCCTTAAGGTTGTTTTGTACACCTGAATTTTGAGTCATATGTTGTCCTTTAGGGTTAGGTTGAGGTTGAGTCGGAAATTTCCCACGTTCCCCTATTACTAAGGCATTAGTCAATTTGGTTATATGACTTTTCATTTCCTTACTCTCCTAAAAAACTTGATTGATCATGGTTTCAAACTTCTGATTTGTTTTCCCCTGAGCCACCATAAAAACATCTAGGGTGTCCTCTAAAGAATTCCTAGAAGTTGAGGGTGATGTGATGGTGTATTGAAAACTCTAGGTAGCTGAGTAGGTTGCTGGTTATCAAATTTTCAACTGAAATTAGGGTGATTCCGCCACCCCTGATTGTAGGTCTCAGAATATGGGACATAAGGCTTTTTGTACACACCTAAAGTATTACAGTGTTCATCATAAACCCCCCTCATCTCAGCTAGAGCAAAACACTCTTGCACTGGATGATCAAGTCCACCACACACACCACACGGTCCAAAAGACTCAGCAAGAGCAACAGTAGATGTAGGCTTTGAACTACTAGTGCGTAGGTTCTCAATTTCTCTAGTCAGGGCTTCTAGCTTAGCTCTAAGATTGTCTTCTTCCATAAGATGATAGATGTCTACACTAGAAGGATTTCATACGGCTCGTGACCTATTGGTGCTATCAGTGGCACTAGAACCAGTCCAGGTGTGGGCTTTCTTAGCTAAGTCATCTAAATATCATATAGCTTCATCTGGATCTTTTTGTAGGAAATCACAATTACACATCATTTCAACAAACTGGCACTCTCTAGATGTTAACCCTTCATAGAAAAAGCTCACGATACGCCAACCCTCATAACCATGGTGCGGACAAAGAGCTTAAAATTCTTTATACATTTTCCACGCTTGATATAAAGATTCACTCTCCTTTTGGATAAAAGAAGAGATCTGCTTTTTCAAAGCAGTAGTTTTGTAGTGGGAAAAGTATTTGCCAAAGAACGCTAGGGTCATTTTAGCACAAGTTCCAATCGAACGTGGTCTTAAACAATACAACCAGCTTTAGCCCTTTCCTTAAGAGAAAATGGGAAGAATTTGAGCCCAATTGCATCCATTGTACCATGTTGATTGTGGAAGGTTGCTACAACCTCCTCGAATTCCCTAACATGCACATACGGGTTCTCATTTTCTAATCCATGGAAATTTGAAAGAAGTTGAATCATTCCAGATTTAAAATTTACACGTGGCACATTGGGTGGAAACATAATACATGAAGGTGTGGATGTACGCGTAGTATACAAGTAATCATGCAAGGTTCTATACGGTGCATCATGCTCACTGTCGACAATGTGTTATGTGATGTGCTGTCATTTTAACAGATGTAGAATCAAAAGTGGGGTTAAGAAGATGTTCAAACTCTATATCTGGTATGTCGCTGCTCTTACTCGCTCGCCTTTATACGTGCTCATGAAACAAGTAAATAAAAATAAAAATCGAAAATAATAAAGAAATTAATTAACTGAAATAAAAATAAATTAGAAAATGAACGAGATCACCCTCTTATGATTGAATTTATTGACTTCTGTACCGTTTCCCCAACAACGATACCAAAATTTGATTACGCTCAAAGAATAACGCGGTAGTTGTGTGTAGTTTTGAGGTGTCGTATCCACATGGAGATGAAAAAGTGATTCAAGGGGTTCAAAAACTTAGGATTCTAGTGAATTTGATGAAGAGAATTTGTTTATTGCATAAAAATGTAGTAAATCGTCGGAAATAATGATGGGAATTTAAATAATATGTAAAATAGTAAAACTTCGCAATTCCCTCACTAGATTGGATCAATCAACACCAATCATTCATGCATTCTCTACTCAATTAGAAGTTTTTATCCTAACTTTCTAATCGGATGATTTAACAATACAAACCAATTAAATTTCACATGTAATCCTAGAATTTATGATTCACAATTCACAATCATACATCAATTTGTTGAAATCAGATTCAAAAAGCGATTATATATCTCTAACATATAGCAGTAATTAAATCACACCAATAAATGATTTGAAAATTAAACTTAAACAAGTATTTTAATTATTTAATGGAAAAAACGTGATTAAATCCATGAAAATCTGAATAAATGTTAAATCTAACTCAAATCTAATTCAAAATAAGAAAAACATAAACCCTAAAATTATTTAGACAATGAAAAATGCATTACATGAATGAAAGATGTCGAGATAACCAATTCCAATTGAGTTCCTCCCTTGCTTCACCAATGTTTTTAACTTTCCATGGAGTTCTTGATGTCAAAAATGTGGAAAGAATGGTGTAAAACGGCTTGAAGACGTTCTTGGGTGTTTTGGGGTTTAAATATGGTGGAAAATTAGGTTTCCACATGTGTTTCAATCAAACAAGGAAACTGAAAAAATTTCACATTTTGGCTTGAGGGGCGCGCCTAGTGTAAGTTAGGGCACGCGCTTTAAGGAGTTGGACAGCCTCAGTCGAGGTTTTCTTGGTGTGAGGCGCGCGCATCTCCTGCAGGCGAGGGCTCGCGCCTTACCGCTTTTTTAGGCCATAACTTTCTCTCTTAATGTACAATTGAGCTGATTCAAGTTGCGTTGAAAAGTTAACTCAAAGATATACAACTTTGATTTAAAGACAATCTTCAAATTCGATCGTTTTCCATGTCAAAAATTGGTCTCAATATGAGGTTAAAAATCGGTGCAAAACTTTTCAACTTGAAAGTTGATTTGTGATCATGTTTTGGCTATATTTCATCCTTTTGACTCATTTCTTCATCCAATTGACCTCTAACGCTCTCGAATCTTCATCAGGTTGGAAACAAGTTTATAGTATTTGCTCTTTAATCCCTGAACTTTCACTTTCCCCAATTTGGACATTTTTCACTTGTTTCTCCTCAATTTCGCTGCATTCATCACTTTGTATTACAAAACATGAATTGCATAGAATTAAACTATATTTCATCATATTAATCAACAATTGCTCATATTTTGACAGTAAAATAAGTATGTAAAAACGCACTTGCCACTATGCAATATTATTATTGAATTTGGAATCACTATTTTCATTTTCCTTTCATGAGAAAACTGATCATTTCCAAAGTACATTAAGTTGACAAGTGTTTTTATTTTCCATAATATATTCAAAACATATCCTGAAAATTAAATAGAAGTACAAGATTTAATTTTTTTCCTAGCTCTATTTCTGCATATTTTCTACAAATTATAAGTCAACTTTTAGATTTTATTATTTTTCTGGTTTCAACAAATAGACTATAAAGGGGCTAGAAAATGCTCAATCGTCAATATTTTACATTTGTAGAATTTTGATTGTAGATAATTCTTTCGATACAGGGGTCATTTTGTCCAAGTTTATTCAATTCGAAATTTAGATTTTTAACTTTTTCATATACATTTAAACAATTACCTTTGCTCCGATAAAACTGAGTGGAGGTGAAAAAAATAGTATTTGCAATCAATAAGGCCAATATACAATCACACAATACCCTCTTAACAAAACATTAGTTTTCAATTTTTCCCTTACTTTTTTTGGTCATTTGTCAACAATGTCTTTAGTAAATCTTCTAAATTTAACTTTATTTTGTACTAATAGCATTATAATATATATAAAAGCAATCTTCATAATTACATTCATTTATTTTATCAATTGGAATTTCTCCTTAACATCAAAAGGTTAGATGAAAAGACATACTTGAATGCAACGAATATCACCAAAAAATTTATTACATATTACGTCTCCATTTTCATTCTTATACTTACTTCTCCCACACCCACCGTCTTCTCTCTCACTCTCACTATGTATTTTTCCCTAAAAACTGTTTTCATATAATAAATCAAGATAACTATCAAGGAAATTGTGTGTTTTTATTTATTAAATTGTCAAGGGAATGTAATCTAGAACTAGCTTTTAGTTTTAAGTTCTTACCAATTATTTTTAGTAAAAATTGCACTTGTACCCCCAAACCTTTTAAATCATTGTAGTTTTTACCCTAACTTTTTTTTTACACCAGTGCATCCCCAAACCTTTCAACTGTGTGCAACTGGGAAGACAAATGAATGGATTTCATCCAAACCTCCACCATATCCCACCCCAACCAAAATTACCCACCATTGCTCACCGCAAAGTGCTACCACCTCTCTCTCCACCAGAGAGCACCACGTCATGTCACTCACCAAACACCACCGGCCATTATTCGTTGGAACTAAATCAAGATATGTGTGCTCAAAATGACAATCGATTTACATAATACTTTATCCAAATCGATAATAAAACATAACATTACATAGATGATGACTTCGTCAACTTTTCAAATGAGATAGTTATAGCATGTGATGATACTAGAACTTCAGAGTTCACTTAATCAGTACAGCAGAAAATGTAGCTTTTTCTAATTATATGACATAATGTGGAATTCTTTTAACAAAAAAATGAATATGTTAACTACCTCGATGACAAACTAATTGGGTTATTTCTTGAAGAAAGTGAAGAATTTGTCAACTTTAATGAAGTAATAAATGATACACCAAGGGGAGTTCCTAACTACATCATTATCAAATGGTATCCCACCACATAAGTTAATCTTAAAAAGAAATTGTCCATTGATGCTCTTAAGGAATTTGGACTCATTGAACGGTCTTTGTAATGGAACAAGAATGATTTATCTTGATTTCAAGAGACATATTATACTTGCAGAAATAACAAGAAGTTGGAAAACAAGTTCTCCTTTCTCGCATCCCATGAACTCCAACAAAAGATGAAAGATATCCATTCAAATTCAAGAAAAAACAATTCTCAATATATTTATGTTTTTCAATTATCATTAACCAGGCTCAAGGACAAATAGTGTCTACTATTGGAATATACCTTCCTGGACATATATTCTCTCATGGGCAAACTATATACCACACTTTCTCGCGAAATTTCAATGCAAATAACAAAAATCTTTTTAAAAGCAAAAAATAAAAAGAAGAAAAGTTGTGGGTCGTTGATAAAAAAATATGGTCTATAATGAAGTGTTATTGTAATCAAAATATTATATTTCAATTTATTCAACATTTTTCACATTATATACATAATTTCATAAAATAAATAAATAATTCATATATATTATTTTAATAATTTTTATTTTTCCTTTAAAAATATCGATTATTTCAACTACTTTCAAAACACAATATTAATATTTTAAAAATTTACGTTTATCATTAATTTGATACATAAGAAATGCAACGCACGTGTTTACTACTAGTATTCTACAAATGCTTATCATATGCAAGGGTATAACTTCTTACTTATTGTTTAATGACCTAACTGATTTTTGTTAAAAAAAAATAAAAAATAAAGGGATATAGTTGATAGTGTCACATGAATGTGATCTATGTATACTTCATTATCAATTCACCTTTTTAGATTACATTAATAACAATAATCTATTTACTTCAACGCACATCGGTATACATTTATTGATTTGTGTGTAATACTACTTCTGGATTATTCATTTTATTCTAATAAAGTAAAATATAATTTTTCGATTGTTACATGCGATACTTTTTAAAATAGTAAACCGCATCGCATTCGTCAATTTTCTCAATCTCTCGATGTTACAAATAATTCTTTTAAAAATACCATATTAAAATGCAAATTGCGTCATAATGTCTTCTTTATATTCTTTAAAGATCATTAAAATATATAAAGAGACAAATCTAGAATCGAAGACAAATTAGGACTTTTTAATGTATTAAACTCAATCTACTCAAGATTAATTTCAAGAAATCAATCTAAATTTGTATGAAGAAAATTTTTTTTTTTTTAAAAAAAACACTAGAATATTACATGAAATTTGAGTAAAGAACCAATGACAATTTTTTTTTAAAAAAAAACACTAGAATATTACATGAAATTTGAGTAAAGAACCAATGACAAAATTGTCATTTAAAAAACCAAGGGCTTCCTAGCCCGACAAAGTAATAAACGATACAAACCAATTTTATCAAGAGGAATTTCTAAATACATTGTTGTCAAATGGTATCCCATCATATAAGTTAATCTTGAAAAGAAATTGTTCAGTGATGCTCTTAAGAAATTTGGACTCGTTCAACGGTCTTTGCTATGGAATAAGAATGATTTTTCTTGATTTCAAGAGACATTATCCTTGCAAAAACAACCATTGGACAACATGTTGCCTTTCGAGCTTCCCATTAACTCTAACAAATGATGAAGGATATCCATTCAAATTCAAAAAGAAACAATTCTCAATATGTTTATGTTTTTCAATGACCATTAACAAGGTTTAAGGACAAATAGTGCATACTATTGGAATCTATATTACTCAACATATATTCTTTTATGGGCAACTATATGTCGCACTTTCTTCAATGCAAATAAGAAAAGTCTTGATAAAAGTAGAAAAGATGTGGAATGTTGACAAAAAAATATTTTGTGCAAATGAGTGTTATTGTAATAAAAAATTACATTTCAATTTATTCTACATTTTTCACATTAATTACATAATTTCATTAAAAGTTTTATTTATGTAATTTCTTTTTAATAATTTTAATTTTTCCTTTAATAATATTAGTTACCTCAACTACTTTTAAAAACAACATTGGTACTTTAAAAATGTTACGCATATTATTAATCTGATACATAAGACGTGCAACACACATGTTTACTATTAGTGTTATACAAATGTACATAATATGCGAGGGTATAATTCCTTACCAATTGTTTAAAAACCTAACTGTTTTTTTGTAAAAAGAAAGGGATACAGTCGATAGTGTCACATGAATGAATTCTATGTATACTTCATTATCAATTCACCGTTTTAGATTACATCTATAACAATAATCTATTTAATTCAACACACATCGGTGTACACTTATTTATTTGCATGTAATACTACTTCTTGATTATACGTTTAACTCTAATAAAGCAAAATATAATTTTTTGCTTGTTAGGTGCCATAATTTTTAAAATAGTAGATCGTCGCATTCATCGATTTTCTCAATCTCTCAATTGTTACAAATAATACTTGAGTTTTTGCTACATTGACAGAAGGGATTGACAAATTGCATGACTGAAGTTGAGGTGTCAAGCATTGATTTGTCCTTGAAAAAAACAATTTTTTTGGCGACAATGAAATCAATCCATCTTCTATTCTGTGACCCCTTCTGGCAGCTGCTTTGATAGAAGCATCTTAACTTATAATGCTTTTAATAATGCCGTATTAAAATGCAAATTACGTGATAATGTCTTATTTATGTTGTGTTTGATGCACATTAAAATAGAAAGAATGTAATTTTTTTGGCAGTGTAATGGTGAATATGTGATTGAAAAAGAAGGAAAAATTATTGATGTGATGAAAAATATTATTTTATTAAAAATTACGTGGTTGAAAATAAGTTGAAAAATAAAAATTGAAATGAGAATGTGGCTTAAACATGAGCTTATATTCTTTGAAGATCATTAAAATATTAAAGAAACAAATTTAAAATCGAAGAGAAATTAGGACTTTTAAATAAATTAAACTCAATCTACTCAGTATTTGTAAAATCTACTCAAGATTAATTTCAAGAAATCAATCTAAAGCCCTGTTTGGTACACATTATTTTTTTCATTCTCATTCTTCTACTCATTTTCAACCACATATTTTTCAATAAAATAATATTTTCCATCACATTAATAAATTTTCTTTCATTTTTAACCACACATTTTCTATCAATCTACTATTCAATAATATATTCTTTCAAAAGAATGTGTCTCAAACATACTCTAAGTCATTATTCGTGCCCCATTTTGGAGAATTTATAAATTTTGGAAAAGTGCGTGGTTAAAAAATAATTAAAAAAATTTAGATTTATATGTAATATTGTTTTATTTGGAGAACGCGTGATTAAAATTAAGGAAAAAAATTTAAAAAAATTTAATGGGGCGGCTAAATTTGTATAAAGTGAAAATAAACTTAAAAATTTGAGCATTACATGAAATTTGAGAAAGAACCAATGGCAAAATTGTCATTTAAAAAACCATGGGCTTCGTAGGCTGTAGCCCGACGGTTCCCTTGTCACTTTCACACGCAAATCACACAGTAACCCACCTATAAAGCCCTAGCCTTCCCCCCAATTTCAGTCACTATCAATTCCTCGATCTGGATCCCTTCAATGGCCGCTGCCATCGCCACCCCGTTCGTGGATGACTCTCCATCCTTGCCCTTATTCCCTCGCTCACCCACTCCCCCTCTTCGGCGGTGGTTGCCGGAGGCGATGTCGGGTTTTGAAAACCCCAGAAAACCTATTGCGATTCGTTCAGTCTGGTCCAGCAATCTGGAATTTGAGTTCGCCCTCATTCGCCGTCTCATTGATCGGTTCCCTTATGTTTCGATGGATACCGAGTTCCCTGGCGTCATCTTCCGCCACCAGCATCAGTACTCTGATCCCATGGACCATTACCAGACACTTAAGTCGAATGTTGACGTGCTCAAGCTCATCCAGGTGGGTATCACTCTATCAGACTCGTCGGGGAACCTCCCTGACCTTGGAGATGCTGACCGCCGCTACATCTGGGAGTTTAATTTTCGTGATTTTGACTTGGCACGTGATGATCACGCACCTAATTCCATTGACCTTCTCCGTCACCAGGGCATCAACTTTGAGGCCACGCATAAGTTAGGCGCATGCGCCACTCGCTTTGCAGAGCTCATGATGTCCTCTGGCCTCGTGTGCAACGAGAATGTCACTTACATAACCTTTCATAGTGGGTATGACTTTGGATATCTCATCAAGGCTCTCACTGGGCAGGCCCTTCCGGGGACACTGGCAGAGTTTCTTAATATGCTTAGGGTCTATTTTGGTTCCAAGGTCTATGATGTGAAGCATTTAATCAAATTTTGTCAGGGGCTTCACGGGGGATTGGACAGGGTGTCACGGTCACTTGGTGTGGTTCGTGCTGTTGGGAAGTGTCACCAGGCTGGGTCTGATAGCCTACTGACGTGGCATGTGTTTGAAAAGGTCAGGGAAGCCTACTTCAGCAATGACGGGAAGGACGGGCTGCCAACAAAGTTTGCTGGAGTCCTGTATGGGTTAGAGATCCTTGATCCTTAAGCAGCTTCTCTTATATAGATGTGATGAAGCTGTTATTAAGTTTTTTAGTTTTTATTGCCTTCGTGTCCCAATACATCTGTACAATCCTTTCGCTTAAAAGCAAAAGCTTTAGTTCAGTATAATCGTGTTGTTCTTCTCTTAATTATTTACTCATTTTGTAGACATAGTTTGATTTGATATGCATTTTAGCTCTCTGGTCAAGAATCATGACTGAAATGCTGGTGAGGTTGGTTTATATCATATACAGACATGATGGGCATTCTTTAGGAATGAGGAAATTGAATCCTGTGGTCGAATTTGACATAAATTGAAGTCATTGTGTGAAAGAATGAATAGTTTGGAGATTTTTTGTCCAATATATGAGAGATGGTAATGTTTACACTGAGTTTGATTTAACCTGTATCGAATTGCAATGTGCATTCTTTAGGTAATTGTGAACTTGAGTGCTCATTAGAATGTAAAGTAGTTTGAAATTGTTTTGTAAACAAGTGAATATGATGAATTTTGTGAGATGGGTTTTCTCTACATTGGTTTGAGTCCGCTAAGGTGGTTTTCCAAAGCCTAAAAGCAGATTTGATTCTGTAATGCCTTGAAAGATCGGTGGTTGTGTGATGTTAAATACACATTAGTGCTGTCAGTTGGATTATTGGAATTTAAGATTACGACAGATGACAATTGGGCTAATGCGTCCTGAATCTTGCATCTTTTTTCGCTAAAAGGTTGTCTGAAACACGTTGAAGGGTGTGAATAAAGTGCATCGAGTTGGTAGCTTTCAAGGGATGGGCCTGGTCAAGGTGGTTTTCCAAAGTTTGCAAGTGATTTGATTCTGTGACAACACCTGGAAAGATCGATGTTTGTGTAATATTAAATACACTGTAATGATGTTAGTTGGATTATTGGAATTTGAGATTAGTGCGGATGATGTTTGGGTTAACGTGTTCTAGTCGTTCTGTGTCCTCGATCCCGCATCTTTTTCATAAGAGATTGTTTGAAACATGATGAAAGGTGTGAATAAAGTGCATTGAATTGGTACCTTTCAAGGAGATAGGTCATAAAATCTGAGCTCAGTAATATAATTGATTGTATGTGACATTTTACCTAGAAATATTTAGTCTTAGCATGCAATGAGGATTATACTTGTTTATTTTGTGTTCAAACTTATGGTGTTAACAATTGGTTGAACTTTCACACACACATTCAACTTTGGAACTTTTATTTTGGCATTATCATTTCCTTTTTTGTCAAATATTTGTATAACTAATTTTCCAATTAATACATTTAATGGAACAAGACTTCTAAGGTTCTTTCTGTCATATTCAACATGTGAAGGATAATAAAGAAAAAATGAGATGCATCAGTAAAAACATTGCTAACCTATGCTAAAATCAAGGCAATAGTCGTGGGCAGATTTAATTCATAATATCTTATCACTAAGTTTTTCTTATGACATGATTGAATATTGAAACATTCTTTCAGTTTTCCCAAGAAAATTAGATTTCCACTATTCTTGTAAGATTTAGCCCATGTTTGTTAGAGAATGAAATCAAATTTTTAGTAGATTTTAATGTATGGTTGAAAAGTCGTGGGTTCCATGAAATGTGTGGTTAAAATTAATTGTTGATTTTAACTTGAGATTTTAATCCAAACCAAATAAGGGCTTAATGAATGGGAATCTTAAAAAAAAAAAGACATTACAGTTTTTCATGACCCTTTTTTGGAGCAGGCATCTACTATGCTAGTTCTGATGATCATCTTTCTTAATAAATTTTACTTTCTGCCGTCAATAAAAATTCTGCATCGCAACCATAATTGAAAATCAGACAGAATGGTTCTTGCGTGTTAAATGTCTGGTACTCCCAACAACTGACCCATGGGACTTTCTTTTAGTCGAAGGCCTCATGAATTTGTATTCAGCGGGGGTCTTTGCTATGCCCATAACCCTTGGGCCTTTGCGAAGCTCCACTAGATTACCATTTAAAGTTTCTGAGTGGATAATTCTTGTTCTTATCACAAGTTCTCAATTTTAGTCAAGTCTGGTATTTCAACTCTATCAACTTTGTTAATGAGACATACAAATTGAATTTCATTTGTGTCATGTGCTCATGGTAAAACAAGAAGCTGGTTGATTTGCACTTGTTTACATCATTAACTTTCAGAAGGGAGTGCAGCAATCAAATTTGTTGGAAACACTGGATGAGATTATTTGAATGAGAAAAGTGCATGGATACCATTAATAATAAAGACATATCTTTAGTGTCATATGTTCTGGAACTTAATAATGTCAAATATCGGCAATGGGAATAAACGGGAGTCCAAAAATTGACTACGAGGGTTTCTAAAATTAGTTTACCCAAATAAGATATTAAAGAAGTAAAAAGTGGAGAATGCATGTTTTGTTAATGCAACCAGGAGGATTGGAGTAGTTTCTCCACAACTTATTGCATATCTATAAAGCTTTTCCTAGAAAATTGATGAAATGAATGATAATGTTATAAAGTTTGTTGTACTTAACTAGTGATACAGAAAGGAAGGCCAGGGGAGGTCTACTTCGACAATGCTGAAAGATAGTGGTCTGTCCTTGAACCTGGAGTTCTTTTTTGTTTTTGTATTTTTTTCTCTTTCGGTTTTTTATAGCATTATATCCCACTTAATCTGTACAATCCATTTGTGTTGTGACAATCAATGCTCGATAGAGGATTTGCTTTAGCTTAATTCTTACTTTATTTTCTTAATTGTTTATACTTTCCTTTGATGTCGGTAGCTGTAGATACATGTTGGTTTATAAGCCCTTTGGTTATGCTTAAAGTTTTAATCATATTGTACCACGACTTGTATAATTGACAAATTGAAAAACGAATGCTGTGTTAGAACTTACTAAAAGAGCGAATGTGATCATGGAAGTAGGTTTCAGTTTGTGATGCCTACTATGGTTGGTTGCTGAAAAAAATTACTGTATTGGGATTGTAAAGATGCACCGTAGTCCTTAAATAGACTGGGGCACTCCTTTTAAACTTGTTCTTCTTTGAATTACCTTTCAAACTGAATCTAGATTTTCTATTTTGCAGTACATTTTTATAGTGAAGTTGATTGTTAGTTTTGATTTAACAAATTAATGACTATCAGGAAGTACTAGGTTGAAGAACACGCCTTTTCAATTTCAAAAGTCAATGGAAGTGGATTGAAATCAAGCAAAAAATGATCTCCTTGCTAGTACACATTGTTAAATCTTGAAAATTGCAACAAATTGTCAAACAAATTATTAAAACAAATTGCATCTACCTTGAAAAAAAGCCTTAAATATAGCCTCCGTGGTTATATTAATGCCCCGATTTAAGGTGCACCTCAACTAATTTTTTAAACCATGAAAGGCACAAGTAGTTTTAGAACAATCTATAATATGTGGCAACTTGAGAAAATTGTCTAGGATTACTATCAACTGATGATGGCTTTTAGTCATTGGGGTAACATAATTCATGCTAAAGGTAGGATGCAACCTGAAATTGGAATAGTTAAGGATAAGAGATCTTGGTACTGAGTCTGTACCATGTGAAATGTCTTGTAAAGGTAGCAACCCGGTAGGTAATTTCAAGTTGTAGTGTGTAGTGAAGATATATCTCAATAAGAAGCTCACTACTGGATGAAGAACTCTCTTCCTCACCATCAGAATAATCGATTGACTTAACAACAATAATCTTATCTTGTTCCTGGTATGGAGTATCAATATTGAGTCGTTGAACAGAAATATTCTTAGGTGCTCAGACAGGAGGTGGACAAAGAAGGATACACTGAATGAAGATATGCTTAATAGTATTTGTAGGAGTTTTTGCTGAGTTGATCTAGCACAACGAGACTTATTACTAGACGGAGAGAACAAGATAAGGCGAGATTGTTGAGAATCGGGTTACAAATTTGTTGTAGGCCTCGTAGGATAAAAGTACATTACAAAGTGTAATGCCAGACGATAAGCTCAGGTGGATATAAATTAACCTCATGCTTGATTATAATGTTCAATCCATTAATAAATTTGGGAAGTGTGATTCAAGGATCTTCAAAGAGTTCACAACCAGAGGCCAGCTTCTCAAAATTGGTCAAATACTGTCTAACAGTCGACTTACCACCTAAAGTTTATGAATTGGTTGGAGACATATTGGTATTTTAACATTCGTTTCATTTCGTCCCCATGAAATGATAATACTCTGACAGAGACGCTCAATGTGACGCAATGCTGATTGCAAATAGTGCTTAGTTTCATAACAAAATGAATACAATGGATGTTGTCCATGCCATACCATAACATGCCAATCAAAGTCGAGGGAATCAAGCCAGTCAAGAAGCACTTCTGGACCTGATGTACGGTCAAATATGGTGACTCTAATACTGCTCCGTGCTCGCCAGCCATCCTGTGATATTAGTGGCTCTAAAGGTTGTTTCTTGTTTGGTCATATGGGGATCTACAGGGGCATGACTGGCAATTTCCATTACTCTATCTTCGTTTTTATCTTGGTATCGAAGATATTCTTAGTAGAATAAGAATAAAACATTTGGATTTAAATTATGTTTGTTTAGACTGCATTATGTTATTTTCAGTATTTTGATAAAATTCTAGATAATTAAAATTAATCTAAATCAAACTCTATAATTTTTCCTAATCTACTAAGAATATCTTCAGTTCCCTATCAGTTAGTTGACAATATCCCTATAAGTAAATAACAATGTGCCAAGTAAGAGTCCAAAAAGTTTTGCACTATTGTAAATTTCCTATTACTGAAACATCAGCTGCAATAGTTTGAACTGTAAGCTGAAGATAGTAACATAAGAGTTGTCCCTGGTATTCCAACAATGGCTTGTCTTAGTACTTGTTCACATTCTTATGCTTTCTTTATAAACACAAAAGAATTTTACACATAGTACATGTAGAGGAACCTTTGTGATATAATTTTAGAGTTGACCGGGGATATAGTGGAGTACAAAGAAGATCCATGTAGTCTAACCCAGATAGACAAGGTTTTGCAAGTTCAGTAAAGGCAAGAACAGAAGTTCACTCCAGAAAAGACAACCAAGAATGTAACAATGAGGAAGATTGCAGTGTCCAAAGCATTGCTTTAACCAGCTATATTCCCCACCAAGCCTTTCTCCTGAGAAACTTCAATGAGAGAATCTATAGCTATTTGATTACGGACGAAGCTAATTTCATGTTTGGAGATTCTACGTCTCTTGCTTAATATTGCATCAAAGAAATCATAATGTTTTATTGTAAAATAGTATTTGGACCAAAATTGGAAAGCAATTGTCCTCAAAATTAATGCAGGAATACAATGGAAGTCGACAGAACATGGTTTCATAATGAGAGTTCAAATCTTAGATTACCATAGAATCACTTGTGATAGAATATTTAAAACAAGATTGAGAAGTGACTTTCTGTTGGTAAAACAATTAATTTTTACTCATATGTTGCACACATGCTATCTTTGTTTGGCTTAAAAACTAATGCTTTATTTTGGAAAGCTTTATTGTCCAAATAACAACCGTGGTCCTATGTGTAGGTTAAGTGGTGTGAGATGAATTTTGGCAACGACATGTTCAGGTAGGATGTTCTTGCTTTGCCTTTTCTTTATTCTTTTGGAGTTACGGGACAATATAGTATGTAGAAAATTGGTCTTGTGCCTTTGAGAAATGGTCTTAATTAACTTGAGCAGTTCTTCTAATCTCAAAAATTTAGAAAGCATTATAAATTATGCAAAAAGGAATTTCTTTTTAGTTTGTGTAAAAATGTCCTTCTCTATAAATCACAAAGGCAGGAATGCAGAGATAACACTATTCCCTTGGTAGGCAGTTAGAGCTTATGAGCTTCTCTGGGGTTGCACTTCTCTTGTTGGATGCAACCACAGACCTCCAGTTGGATGGTGTCAGTTTAGGAAATAGAAGATGCATGTCAGCTGATGATTGGTTTGCAGTAATGTTGGGTTGGTACAGTAGTCAAGAACACATTTAAACACATGTTTTTTCAGTAGACTTTTTAAGGATGAAAATGCATGTGGGCTACACCCTAATTGAGCCATTCTTGATCATAGACTTGATGAACTAGAAAGGAATGAATAATTTTCAGTAACTTGTAGGCGGTTTTCTAATTTTTATTAATTATTTTATTTGGATTTTTGAGTGTCTTTGTGAGAATGTTGCACTGTGTAGATCAAGAAACGGTAGGTGACTTCACTAGGACAGACTTATAGTGGGATGTAGATGGCAATACTTATGAGGACCCACGGGTTATTGGAAACAAAATGGTGAGTTTCTATCAAAATCTCTATCGGGAACAGTTTGGGTGGAGGCCTGAGTTGGAGGGACTGGACTTTTCTACTATCACGGAGGAGGATGCTAGATGGTTGGAGAGACCGTTCGGGTAAGAGGAAATTAGGGAGGTGATTTTCAGTATGAATGATGATAAGGCACCAGGACCAGACGGTTTCTCGTTCGCATTTTATAAGGCTTGTTGGGAGGTGGTGCAAGCGGATATTTCGGATGCTCTTAACTATTTTTCTGAGTATGGCAGGTTTTTGAGAAGCTCAAATGCTACATTCATTGTGCTGATTCCCAAGAAACTAGGGGCGGTGGACATTAAGGATTTTCGCCCTATTAGCCTAGTTAGTGGGGTGTATAAGATTATTGCGAAGTTATTGGCGAATCGATTGAAGGAGGTGTTGGGGAAAGTGGTGTCTAAGTTTCAGAATGCTTTTGTGAAAGGAAGACAGATTTTGGATTCTATGCTTATAGCAAATGAATGCATTAACTCAAGATTGCGTTTGAGAGTGCCAGGGATGCTATGTAAGCTCGATATTCAGAAGGCATACTATCATGTTAATTTGAAGTTCCTTTTGTATATGCTCCATCGATGTGGATTTGGGGAAAAGTGGTGTAAGTGGATTTAATTCTGTATCTCAACTGTTTCTTTCTCGGTTATGGTTAACGGCACTCTGGAGGGCTATTTTCGAAGCAGTAGAGGATTGAGGCAAGGGGATCCCCTGTCTCCATTGTTGTTTGTTATTATTATGGAGGCGTTCAGTAGGATGCTAGAGAAAGCTGTGGAGGAAGGTTTGATAAGGGGTTTTACGGTTGGACATGCACATATCTCGCATTTGCTATTTGCAGATGATACACTGATTTTATGTGATGCTAATGATGAGCAATTGAGGAATTTACGTCGGCTATTTCTATGCTTTGAAGCGGTGTTGGGCTTGAGGATTAATCTGGGAAAATCTGAGGCTATCCCAGTGGGGGAGGTTGCTAACGTGGATGAGTTGGCTGGTATTTTGGGATGTAGGGTTGCGCATATGCCTATATCATACCTTGGACTCCCTTTAGGGGCACGGTTTAAAAGTAAACATATTTGGAATGGAATCATTGAAAGGATGGAAAAGAGGTTAGCGGGCTGGAAGCATATGTACCTTTCGAAGGGTGGCCGCCTTACTCTCATCAAATCCACTCTCTCCAACCTCCCTACTTATTTTTTGTCGTTGTTTCCTATTCCTGTTACAGTGGCACGTAGATTAGAGAAGATCCAAAGGGAGTTTCTTTGGACATGGATGGGAGAAGAGAGGAAATTCCATTTGGTCAAGTGGAGTGTAGTTTGTTCTCCTGTAAGGGTGGGGGGGCTTGGGTTGAGGAGCATGGTACTATTTAATAAGGCTTTGTTGGGCAAGTGGTTGTGGCAATTTGGAGTGGAGAGGTTGAGTTTTTGGAGAGAAATCATTGGAGCGAAGTATGGTGTTATAGAGGGGGGTTGGTGCTCAGTTCACGATCGTCGTTCTTATGGGGTGAGTTTGTGGAGGTATATTCGACGAGGTTGGAGCGACTTTCGAGATAATGTGGGCTATGAGGTGGGATATGGCAATAATATCAAGTTTTGGGACGATCGTTAATGTGGAGATCAACCGCTTGAGGTGCGTTTTCTTTCTTTGCATCGCATTGCCTTGGAGCCGTCTGCTATGGTAAATGATGTACTCACCATTCATAATGGAAGTCACAGTTGGAATACTATTTTTGAGAGGGGTTTACAGGATTGAGAATTATATGATTTTGCATTGTTTCTGACCTCTTTGCATGAGGCGCACGTTCAGGTTGGAGTAGATGATCGTAGCAGGTGGAGGTTGGCACGGAATGGTATATTCTCAGTTCGCTCGTATTTTAGATCCTTAGTTGAACCTGCGCCGAGCTCATTCCCATGGAAGATGGTGTGACAATGTAAATTGCCTCCATGGGTGGCCTTTTTATTGTGGACGATTGTGCGGGGGCAAGCGTTAACGGTGAATAATCTTTGAAGAAGGGGTTTTTGTGTTACCGAGTGGTGTTACATGTGTAATAAGGATGGGGAGACGATTGACCATCTGTTCATTCATTGCGTTGGTGTTCGGTGGCTTTGGAACAGCATTCTTGTTTCCCAAAATTTGGATTGGGTGATGTCTAGGCGAATTGAAGATGTGGTACGGGTATGGAAGAGGAAATTTCGTGATAAAGATAGTAGGATTGTATGAGATCTTATTCCGAGATGCATTGTATGGTGCGTGTGGAGAGAAAGGAATAGCCGCTGTTTTGAAGACCAATCAAGAACAACAGAGCAGTTCAGAGAATTCTTTTATGTGACTTTGTATAGTTGGTTTAATACTGTGGCTAATAACCATATGAAGGGTTGCCTAATTTCATGTCGTTCCTGTATTGTTTAAATTGATAATACATTTTCCATGTATTATCTCTTGATTTATTAATATATTCTCTGATTACTTATTAAAAAAAAAAAATAATAGTGGGATGTTAAAAATGGCTTATTTACAATTGAGGAAGCTAGATGGGGAGGTCACTTTTGGAAACAAGGATTCGTTTTTTTCAAAGATGTCCATTTTATGAGATTTTTGTTGAATTCTTCCAAATATACCTCTCTTTCTTCAGAAGTGTTACCGAAGTCTTTCATCTTCCTTTTTGCACGAATTCTGAGCCAGTTAGGTACTCTCGTCAAACAAGGCAAAGTTGATGAGAGTTTAAGTCCAATTAGATACTCTCTTCCTTTTCGCACAAATTTCAAACCATGTAGGCAATGTTTTCTAAATAGGCAAAGTTGACAAATTCTAGTCCATTTTAATAAAAGGGCACTACAGCCATTTTGCATGACCGAATGGACATATTGAAGAAATTTTTTGGCAGGAGACAAATTTCATTTTGACCAAAATAAGTAGACTTTGCTTACTATTTTTTTCTATCTGTAGTAACGTAGGCTGAACAGTGAATTGTGATGATATGTTAAGATAATTTATATATAAAGATTTTGTTCACCTTGCATCGTTATTCTATTTCAAATATTAAGATTACTATCTTTGTTGGTTACTTCCATGGTAATTTGAGGCATTCAAATAGAGTATTTATTTTATGGATTTTGTGGATTGTTTTTGTTTTGTATAGTTATTATGTACTAGCATCTGTACGGTTGGTGGTGCTTTCTGGCATCAGTAATAACGCATAGATTGGATATCCCTTTGAAATGATTAACACCTATTGTTATGTAAATTTGGCCAGATAAATTTTGTATGAGATGGTGTAGACATCTGGTCATTATGGTCATTTACGTTGCAAAGTAGTAGGGGAGATCTGGGCTCCCTTTCTGCTTGCGTTTCTATCATGTGGTAAGTCCTGAATTATTTATTATGAATCACCTCTAGATTTCGCATGTATTTATTGCTTGGTCGAGTTAGAAGCTCAATTAACGCTCTCACAACTCTGCATTTTCAGTAGGCGCACTACCAGTGTAGAGAGATCAACTTGTGCAAGTCAAAACTCTTGCGAACTTCTACAACTTTTTAACTATTGTGAATTTTGTAATTTTCATCATTTGTTCACTTTCTAGTGTTATGACAGTCGTGTGACAAAGTCGAGTCATTCGCAGAAGGAATGGATGCTTGCTTTGAAATATCCTTTCTTTGAAACTCTTTTTAGGTAGTTCTTGATGGTCAATAGGATATTTGAAGATCACAATCTCTACAATGTAAGCTATCCAATGGGGAGTGTAACCATCCTATTCGAGTCCCACGTCACTGGGTTAAGATTTGGCTTGTGGGTAATGGGTATATTAGCACTTGGGCATCCTCCCCTTGCATGCTCGTTTTAAGGTTGAATTATGCCCAATATGCTTGCAATGGTGCTATCAGATTGCCCACCTTTTTTGTAGATGATGCTACAGGCAAAGGCTGGATCCGCAAGTCACCTAGCTGGGAATATGGTTGTTGGGGATGCCGGTTTTAAAAAGAGGGGTGGATTTTAAGAGTACCTTGACACCCTCCGTTTACAGACCTGGTTTAAGGGGTGATTTCTAACACGTGCTTGTAAAAGTAAGTTTTGGAAAACATTTATTCTATTGAAACTTGCACATGGTGCAAAAATAACTGGTACTTCTCATTGTAATTCTTTTGTTTCATTTCTCTTGGTATTGCAAAATAAAATTATATTTTGCTAATGAAGGTCGAGTTTCATCTATTTGAATAAATTTGTCTCTGTTTTGTCTTCATCTCATGCTAATAGTAATGTATGTCACATGACATTTTCTGGCAGATGAACATGTTGAATTTGACAGTATTCAGTAATGGCAATTGTTTTTGTTTGTTGAACTAATTTTCTTAATATCTGTGTTTTCTTCTCTCACTGCCTGGCACACTGGAGGATATACGAGTGCTCTACTCCCAGAATTCGTGCACTCATACCGAATAGGCAACTTGATGATTTTAAACTTGTGTCATCGGATGTACTTGGCCATAAAGTTTGCTGCCCCATTGACTCCAATCTCTGTCAATCCTGAAGCACCATGCCTGTAACTAGCTGTCTACCGCCATATATAGATCACTTCTGCAGTAAAAGTGATGCACAAAGGACCACACCCAAATTTTCGAAAATGGGACCAGGTAATGGACATGTTACATGATAAACATCTTAAATGTCTATCTTCTTTGATCACATTCAATTTAATGTATTAGAGATAGCTTGTGTGTACTATAGTCTTGTGTTTAGTCTGATTTTAGAGTTTGATTGATAAGCTGAGTAAGCTAGAAAAGGACCATCCCCAAAATGTCGGCCTTAACATTGCAGGGTCCATTCAATTAAGATCTAGAGCGAAATCAACAGTCTAGCATCCATAAAACTACATCCCACAGTGCTAAGGTGCTGTATATCTGAGGGCAAACCGGACCCCTATAACATGCGAAATTGTGGTCCATAAAGTTGTTGCCTTAATAAGCATGGAATTGGGAGTCGTATTTAATGTAGGAAGTGTCTGTTTATGTGTATATACAAATGCATCTACATCTATGTGCTCGTACATGTGCGCTCACGCACATACATTCTCATCCATGGCTAGAGCTGGAGAATTTGGTCCACTCCATGGATATGAGCCCTCTTCCTCTATAGGTCTTCATCTCTATTCACGTGATTATTCACTTCATTTAGTGTCGCTCACGTGGACGCAGACAAAAATATTCTAGAATTTGAAAATTCGTGTTAATTGTCTTTCCCTCCACATTCATACGTTATTGTTTTATTACAGCTTTATAACGTTATTATCACAAGAGATTATATTCTGATTAGAATAGAAAATACATGCAAATATCTTAGCAGCAGCATAGGAATTGCCTTTTCTACAAAGATTTTGTTGTATGGTAAGTCAATCATAAGTTCAAATAAACTCTTTCATTTGTCAAGCTCATCAGCTTAGGGTACAAGTCCTAATGGGTTAGGCTTGTTTGGATAGCTTTTGCTTCTACTTTTCATGAGAGTTTTCCAAGAAAGATACCTTGGATCAGTTTCCTATTTTGACTTATTTTACACGTTTTTTGCACTGTACAGCAAGCACGAGTCCTCATGGCTTGGGCAATGGTGTAATTGTGAATTGGAGGCCCTCAAAGGTCAAATTAACGGGTATTTAATTTAGGTATTCGGTGAGATTTTTTTTTTTAAATAATTTTGAAATTCAAGACAAAAAATAAGATGTTGAAAATTTCATTTTTTTAATTCTTTTAAAATCAGTAATGGAATTTTTCTCCGGTTTTTTGAACCGGAATTTTCCGTAATTTTTTTTTTTTTTTTTTTCATTTTCTCAGGAAATTCCATTGGAAATTGGCGATGGTAGTATATGCAGCAACATTTCTTATTTTAGTGGATTTCATTTTGTAATGAGTTTAACCAATTGTTATTATCGAACAAAAAATCATCTCAGCACGATTTGATTGATGCAAGTAGGCACCCGTCCCTAATAAGAAAGCTCGAGCTTAACATATAACATAAGATGTTCTGATCAACTCAACGTTAGAAATAGAAATGTGTCGAGCATGTAAAAGAAAATGGCGTCTATTAGAAATATAGGGATTTCTAGGAATTTATGAGGAGTATACTCAACAAGACAATGCAACATTTAATTGAAGAATTAGTTTAAATGTACCGAATGGGGGTACCAAATGGTGTCCCTCCTCTTCCAGTGAGCGCGGGCTCCATGTGTATTTAAAAATTTCGGCTTGTGGTCCCCCACCTCTTAATGTGAGTGGGGGGTAAAAGATTCGATATAAAAATTTGATACATGCAGCATATGAAATATATAAAACTTATAATTGTGTAAATCACAACGAAGGTAGAGCTAGAACTTTTGTTTTGGGGCACTATGGCATAGTTGAAGAGAGCGAAGTTTGAAGAAAACGATAAAGCTATAAAATTTATTAAAACCCATTTTTTATATAATAAGATTAATCAATTTTTGATTAGCCGTAAATAAAAAAAAAAAGAAAAAAATTTCCCCAAGTAAGAAAAAATAATAATTTTGTAAAAGTTTTTGTTAGAATCCTGACGAGGATTTATAAAAATATGAAACTCTTATCACTGTACGAAGTACAGACATTTTCTTATGAATAAACTAACCATTTTTTTTAATGAAATCAATAAAATAAACCTTTTATTTTATAATTAATTATTTAATTTTAAAAGTAGATAAGTCGCTCCAACTTTTTATTGTTCGCTCAAAGTAATATTTTCTGAAATTTTAATAAAACTCTTACTATGATTTAATTGTTACAGTTGAATCGACCACTGCATCTCATTTTTAGCATCGAACTTTTCTGTTTCTACCTGTCTTCAAGTTTCAAATGTTGACTATTAATACTTTGCAAACTCGTCTCACGTGTCACCACTCCTTCAAAATCTACCTTTGAACCGCCCTGTCCCAAGCTTTCAAGAATACAAACTATCCCAACAATATACACAATCTCAGCTACCTATACCTACCTAATGGGCAAGAGACTACCTTTTCTTTTCAAAGCCTCAGAAACAACCAGCACCACCTCTTGGCCATGGCCAACCTGTGTCAGCAACCTTAAAACCCACTCTTTCCGATCCCACGATGAAAACATATTAAAAACCACGAATTATCTCGACCAAGTTACCACTGAATGCAGTGACAGTACCTCAGATTCATTTCTTGAATGTGATGAAAGTCTTTTGAATGCATCACAAGTGTCTGTTAACGGCCATGAGTCGAGTATTGAGACAATGATTCGTGGTCTAAGGACGGCTGACCGGCTGTTTTTTGAGCCTGCACAGGAGACAAGCTCAATACTTGAAGAAGCAATCAAAACTGGCTATGAGTTTCCATTTAAAGAAAGTGTGGCAGTAATGGCAATGGATTCAAGAGATCCATTTGTGGACTTTCGGGTTTCTATGGAGGAAATGGTGGAGGCTCATGGCTTGAAGGATTGGGATTGCCTTGAAGAACTTCTATCTTGTTATCTTAAAGTCAATGATAAAAGCAATCATGGGTATATTATTGGAGCTTTTGTGGATTTGTTGATTAATCTTCCATTTGCTTCTGGTTCTGGTTCTGATTTGTTTGCCATTGACGAGCCTCGTTGTTGTCGTTGTTCTTCTTCTTCTACTACTACTACGCATTCTTTCACCTCTCCTTCGTCATTTTTTTCTTCTGCTTCCTTCATTAGTCCTTGTTTATCTTTAGATAAAACGATGGAGGATGAGATCATTGAGAAAATTGTTGACAATGCTCTAACTTCTTCAAATGTTTGATGTATCATTGTATGAAAATGATATATAAATAAATCAATATACAGTTGATTAGTTTTTAGAATCACCGATATTTTAACTTCTGTTTCTTTGTAATCATGATTAGCCTTGTCCAGTCCAGTCCATTCTATCGAACAAGTCTTGTATGTTTCTTCGGGGGTTGTGTTGGATGGAGGTTAACTTGTGTAGAAAAAGTACAAAATGAATGGTTGGGCATGAATATGACAGCTGAAATAATATATTTCTGTAAATAAAATTGTTCTTTTTAATCAAATGCTGATTTATTTCTGATTTTTCGTGTAAATTTATGACTTCAATTAGAATATATTTCTGATTTTTCATCTACAAAAGTTACAAGTTGCATTATACTTGCAGTGAAGAGAGCAACTGAACTAGTGCATTGTAATTCGCTTTTGCTAGACGATATTCATAGCTCTCCGTTTTTGTAAGATTTTTTTCGATTGATATTTATATTTACCTTAAACTTTTAGACGAGATAGTTCAACGTGATATTAAGGTAAACAACATTGAAATCTTAACGCCACATGCCAGTTCTGTCATAAAAAAATTTAATGAGTCGAGCTTGCACGGGTGGCGAGTGTTGAATTAAAATTGGAGAATAATAATAATTACTTGAAAGGAACAAAACATTACTGGGGATGAAATGGTCCTGCCTGCTGCCATTTTATATCTGCACCAGTAGCTGAAACATAATAAGAATTTGAGAAAATAATGCATAGATTCATATTCCTGTCTCTGTGTTAACTGTAACATAAATTATGCTATAAAATGAAAATGAATTGACATGTCAATAATTATTCTGCTGGGTGAAAAGTTCTCTCTCTCTCTCTCATTCTCTTTCAGATGAAAACAGAAAAATGGTTTTGTAGGGCAGATGAAAACAGAAAAATGGTTTTGTAGGGCATCTTATCTCATCAAGCTTTCCTGGCTGATAAGATTTGTGTCTCTGTCTGTCTGTTAAGCAGCTAAGAGTTGTACGAAAAATACAAGAAAATGTTCTTATGGGCCGTGGGGTGATTAGTGTACAGCCAAATTTATGCATCAGAGTGTGGTCCTTGTACTACTTGTGCAGACATTCAAATTTAATCTATGTTTCGTTTCAAACAGAAGGAAAAAAAAAATTTTAAATTTCGTTTATTATATTATCAAGTTTTAACAACAGGTGGAATTACGCTTAGTCGAAGGCGCAGATGAAGGGAGAGCATACGAATCAGCCTCTGAAGGGAAAGGAGAAGAACCCTATAGCACTGGCGGACCCACATGGGGTCAAATTACCCCACAATTTTTTTTTTTTTTTTGAGTTCTCCTCGAGTTTTTTTTTATCTAAACATTTTTGAATTCTCATTTTTGACCCCACAAGAAAAATGGTCTCGATCCGCCCCTGCCCTATAGTAAGAATTAAGCTTGGGGAGACATTCTATAGGAAGGGACGAGAGAGCAGCATTGATCTCTGGGCAGTCAATGGACGGGACATGGGAGAGAGCTAGCGCTCAGGGCGTCTTGGAAACAAGAAGCCACTTTATATGTCTTAAGTTCTTCTTCTACATCTTTTTCTACGTACTAAACACATAGTACATACTTAATATTGAGTACTAAACCATATAGAATAGTATAAATCTTAAAACTTATTTTTCTTCTTTAGTATTTACTAGTTACTACTATTAATCGACTTTACCGAACATGTTGTGCAATAACAGCCGACAAAACTTCAAACTTGAAAATTCACATAACCGTTGACAAGAGACTTAGATTATTTATACTTAGGATTAGATATTAACTATCTCATCTAGTGAGAACAAACAAAACCTTTTATATCATTCAATCATCGTCATTTAAATAACTCACCTTAGAGATATAAAAGCCTCGTCGTACCCAACAATACCACGGGAGAGGATAAAAAGAAATAAGCAGCAATATCATGGAGAAATTCTAGCATAAAACACTCCACCTTTTATGCTCTTGGAGTACTCACGTTGTAATATATTTATATTAGTGTTAATTGTGTATATATGAAGACAAAAGTAATTGTCGAAGAGTCGTTTTATCAAACTCAGATCCTAAGATTCTTGTCTCAGGGGAGAACTTTCTAAACCTTGTGCTGTGTTATTCATTAATATTATTAAAATATATTTTTAATATTAAAAAAAAAAACTCAGAAGTTGATAATTTGTACTTTAATCTAGGTTTGAGTCATATAACGTTAAATTTGGTTGTATCTAGGAAGAGACAATTTATTTGATCGATATTGTAATTAAAAAGAGAATGAGATACTATACTTGTATTAAATTATTTCCGTATTTTCTTTTCAATTTTTATTATTATTTAATTGTGATTTTCTCCCACATAATAAATTACTCTATTTTGCAAGTTGCATGGTGACTCCATAAAACAGAAATTAAATAAGGATAATTATATTACCACCACACAATTTATAATTAAAAAATATTTTTAATAAGTACACCACAACAAATTTAAAATTATACTCCTGATTCAATAAAAGCTAAAAATGAGAAAAAAAAAATACAAATTTTGGTGTACTCATCATCTCAATACGACTCCTCAATTTTTCCATCCATTTTAAATTAATTGGAAGACACAAACTTGACTATGTAATAAATATATTAAAATCTCATTTCTGTACTTTGTTTATACGTTTTTTTCCCTCTGATTTTGTGGGATTTGAGATTCTTTTTTGGTGTGAAAGAAAGCATTTTTACGTTTCTACCATACGGCCATAGCCATCATCTATGTGAATGATGGTTTTTTTTCTTGTTTTGTGTTGTTTTTCTTAAGATTTACAGATCTATTTTGCTAATGAATTTATTCCAGAAATGAGTTTAACTTGTTTACTAGGATTATATCTTCTTTTACAGATATCTTGTTTTAATTGAATTTTCAGATTCTCCCATGGAAAAGCATTACTCTGAGCCTATCTATCAGTGACTCATTATTCATGCTTCTTACTTTTCCAATTAATTTTTAGTGGTTGCCAGAATAAATTTGATATTTTGGTTGACATCCTCTCACATTTGTGGTGGGACCCATGCGGGGCCCATATGAATTAAAAAAGAAAAAAATTCCCCCTCTCGCCCATGTTGTGAGGGGCCTGTCAAGGAGGGTGTCAAACCCTCCCTGGCAGCCCAGCATGATTCAGGAAATTTTTGTAAACATGCATTTTCAAGATTTCTCTCGTTAGGGTTCTTGAATCGTTTTTCTCTCCCTTTCTGCGTGTACACTCAAATATTCACATTTTGAACTGTTATTTTTTGAGATCTACATCTGTTTTTTGTAATAAATTTATTTAAACCCATTTATGTAATTTAACTTCAGATTATTTAAGTAAATAAAAAAATCACTTAAGATTGTGGTGTAAATAACAAAATTTATGGTGGTAATATAATTACCCATTAAATAATTATTCATTTTGATCTAGACATGACAAAACAGACCCTATAGCCCTTTAATCCGCAGGCTCTAACTTGTAAACAACACATTGAAAAAATCAATAATTTTTCCAGTTCAATTACCTCGATGGGAGTAATTTACCCATTAATGAGACACTTCTTCAAGAAACTTAAGGTCCTGGATAATGATGAATCAAATAGTGTAGAAGTTGGTCCTCGGTTTAGGAGTTCATTTGGCAAGATTTTTCTTTTTCCTTTTACTTCAGTTGATCTCGATTTTCGTATTTTCAATGTGGCCAATAGATTTCGGATCAACTGCGTCCACGTAAGCCTTTATTCTACACACTCAACAGTCCGTTAGTAACTCGTGGCCTTTTTCGATGGTGAGGAAGGCTACTGCAAACACTTTGACAATCAAGTCAATCAATGGGAAGAAATATATTGGTGTGGAAAGTGCTATAGACTAAGCCACGAAAGTGTCGAGCGCTGACAATGCGTATGATTATATGATAGAGCAATCTTATGGTGTTTGAGAGTTAAAATTGCATTACTCGAGTTAGTATTGATTGTCAGCTTTTATAGTAACATAGAAGAAGAGGAGGTCGTTGGATGAAGAAATATGTGAGCTCATCCTAATGGTCAAAGCATACCATCCTAGGAGTCACCTCATGTATCATAGGACATGCAGCATTTAATGTAATCTGAAAAGGTAGCCACCATATGGTTTAGGTTTACGTACCTATGTAGTAAGCTGATAAGACTTGACATTCTTCTGTTGCAAGATGTCACATCGTTCACTTTCATAAAATCTTTATGCAGAAGATCTTTGGGAGAAGCGGCTATGAAAGATACTCGATTAGGAGGCTTCCATTTTGGTCATACGGGCTTCGACCTCATACATGGTGCTTCGATTGAAAGAGGTTAGAGGTGGATCGCCTTTCTATAAGTGGCTCGTAGCAGGAGGCGTCTCGCTTTGTTCACTTTGCTTCAACTTCAAGTGACGCTTCGGTTAAGGCACATTTGCTTCATCATCGTTTATGCGTGGAGTGTGGGACTTTAAGCTTCTGATTGACAGTCATGTGGGCCTCTTTTGGAGCCTAGGTTGAATATGCGTAACAACTTCTTCTAAAAGAGTTTTTTGAGAGAGCTACTTTAGATTATCTTTAAATATCTATTTAAAAGTGAAATGCTATCTATTTTAAAGAGTAACCCTTAAAAATATGCTTCAAGAAATTTTTCAATTATAAATAAATAACGAGTTTGACTCTTCAAATTACAAAACTCATTCTCTATAATTAAACGCATTGAAAATATTCCGATACTCCATATATTAATCCAATTAAATTGTATATACACAAAAATGAAGGGAAATGATATAATAATTTGAAGGGAAATTGATTAAAATAAAATATAGAGAAAAATAATAAATACATATGGAATAGATTGTTGGTGTATTTAAAATTTTTTACTCTCTAAATTTATTGATACTCTAAATTATAAAATATACTTTTTAAAAATAGTCTCTTGAAGATACAGAGATACTCTTAGTCTAGCTTCCTCTAAGAACTTTTTTATCAATACAAAGTACTTCTAAAAAAAAAATTTAAATACGTTCAAAAGTAATTTTTAGTCTTAAAAATAGTTTTTGACTTTTCAAAAGTCTATTCTATTATATATGTTTGCACTCTGTTTATGGGCATAATTGACTTTTAATTTCATTCCTCATTGATTTGTGTGACAGAAATTAAGCTCTCAGGACTACATGAATGAGTATTATGATATCATCTTATTAGCCATGGCATCGCTGCAATTTTTCTAATATGTAATTTCTGCCCGTCAATATAGTCTTACCTTCTCATTTAAACAATGATATTGCAAGAATTCTTCTTCACCGCCACCACTCGACATTTGTTTGTCCGGTTCAACATTTGACTGTCGAAATTTGATTTTTCTCGAACAACCAAATGTCAAGTGACCCGAAAGAAGGAGAAGGAAATAATCAAAATTCTAAATAAAATGTCTAGGAAAGAGGGAGAGATAGAGAGAGGGGCGTAGTTGATAACCAAATCTATAAGTTGTGATACACATATAGCACAACCGTTTCTAAATTCCCCTTATATAAAGGAAATTTGAAGAAACCCGAAAGAATCAAGATTGATCCCAAGAAGGGTAGATCCTCTTATATTTTCAATCTCAAAGTCCTCGCAAATTTATATCTAAGCATTTCTATTAGAGGGATTATATTCACACCATATTTTTTACAAATATACAACATTTTTAAAGGTCATTAACCTTTATTCATTATCACATTCAATCCTTAACTTTCTTCTTCATCAAATTTTTATTTTTAAAATATCATTAATAAAAAAATCTTGTCCTTAATCATGATTTCCATCCAAAAATATTGTTAAACATGCAATGAAGGTTAAATATTTAATCACATTTTCACATTATTATTTGTTTTCTTATTTAAAAATACAATGGGTAAATGAGTATTTTACTTGATTTTAAAGAAAATTTTGGAGAGATATCATACTTAGAAACAATTTATGTTAATTTGATAATAAGAATACTATTGGGTTTTTTGATACCCAATAAATCCGGGCGATGATGAAAAACAGTTGTCGGAAATTTACTGACACCGTAAACTTGGCTCTACTCGAATACTACCGAAACTTTTGGAAGGTCCAAGTTGGAGATAAATTGGTGGTTGTGATTAGTTTGTGATTTTGGATTATTGTTAGTCCATTAACTTAGCCCATTTACCCTGTTATTTAGTTGGCCCCATTAATTGGTTCTTTGGCCCAATTATATGTGACCTAACCAATTGATATATGTTCCCATCTTTCCCAAAACGTGAAGTGTGCTGCAATTGTGTGAAGTTAAAGAGGGTAGTCGTTCCTGGTGGTATTGAGTGAAACCATTGCCTCCTTCTCCTCTTCCGTCCTTTGTGGTTAATTGTATCCACCATTATTGATCTTTTGTGGCTTAATATAAGAGTGAGACTTGTGGCAATCTGGTGGAGGAAAGTATAGGTTCGAGCTTGAGTCGTGTTGTGTCGATTGTAGTTATTTCTGAGTTCGGGAATTGAAGTTTGGAGCACCAAAATTCAACAATTGGTATCAGAGCAGTTTTTGGTGGTTTTGGTGGTGAGTTTCTGGCCAGAAACAACCCAGAATTCGACAGAACCTGAAACAGAAAACTGTCCAATTTTTTCCCAAAAATCGAACCTGTAAGCTTAATTTCGGGCCAAACCAGTGGCCATTTGAAGAATCCAACACCAGAGGAAGCATCAGCAGGTGGTGGCGTAGCTGGGTGGTCGGCGCGTGAGATTTTTCGGTTCGTGAAGCCCACACGCAAAGACTATGGCGGCGCGTAGGGCCTCCTCTGGTGAAACATCCTTCAGACAGAATCCTTATGTTGACATTTCTAACGATTTTGTGTTGTTAGTTTTGTGTTTCAGGGTATACAGTGAAATCTGAACAATTTTGCCCCCACGTTCGTAATTCAATTTTCGCTCAGTTGGTTGCCGCAGTTGCTGGAGACTTTAGAGCGAATAGTGGTGACCCTAAAGTGATAAGTTCGTATCTCTCGTAATTTACGGACTCGGATAGGTCCGCTTTGGTTAATTGGCTTATCCCGTTTAAATTTCAGCATTAGTGCGTCATCATATGGGGTGACATTAGAATTGAGATTACCGTGAAAGGGTAACCATTGCTTGTGCTAGAAATTTAGGAATTAATTGTTCTATTTGAAGTGTTGATTTTAACTGTAAGTTGATATTTGCCTCTGTATTTTGAATTTTTGTTGATATACCTTCATGTTGCATTGGCTATTCCGTTAGAACACCTAAACTTGATCCGTTCGAACATTCTCTTGACTTAAGATCGTGAGTCTTACGAAACCCTGAGAATCTGAAACGGTGTATATTGTTGCCTTAGGATTACTCTGTATGACCTATTTATGCATTTTTGGGTAGTTCAATTTTTCAAAATGTTTTCACATTTCGAAATTAAAATTTTCAATGGGAAATGAGACTTTTCAATTTTGCAACAAAAAATGAAGGGGATTTTAGTTCAACAAAATGTTTCAAAGGTCATAGATGACAAATTTCCTGCAAATTTAACAGAAATACAAAAAGAAGAATATGACGAACTTGCTTACACTTCAATTATTTTACACACATCCGACACCGTTTTGAGAAAAGTTAGAAAACTTAATTCTACTAAAGAATTTTGACAAAAGATGGAAGACTTATATTTGCTTAAGTCTACTCCTAATAAGTTGTACTTACTTGAAATTTTTTTTAACTTTAAAATGGATCCTTCAAAGGATCTTAATGATAATCTGGATGTTTTTAACAAGTTGGTTCAGGACATCGTTAATTGTAATGAAAATGTATCTGAAACGTATAAAGCTATTATTTTGTTTAATTCCATACATGGTTCATATAGAAAAGTTAAGAATGCCATTAAGTATCATGGGGACACCCTAACACCTGAGATTGTCATAAATTCAGTTAAGAGTAATGAGATAGAGATTAAGGCTGAAAAAGAAGATAAGAGAATTGGTGAACTTCATATGATGAGGAATATAATGAAGTTTAAGCAGATGAGTTTGGGAAGAGCTCAAGACAGTAATGATTCGAGTAGTGACTTGAGTGATGAAGATAGTAAGAAGAAGGGCAAAAGATGGGACAAGTCTAGTGGTAGACGGTGTTACAATTGTGGTAAAACTGGACACTTTATTAGGGACTGTCCTAAGAAGAATAAGGATAAGCAGAATAATAAGTTGAGAGGCGAGACAAATTTGGCATTAGGGTCGAGTGATGACCCTAGTGAGACTTATTGAGTGTAAACCTAGTTACTGTATTTGCATTCGTGTGTAATCCTTTCTGCATGTATGTAATTGCTTAATTCGGTTGCATGATTATATGTGCATTTCAATGTGTTTGATATGTGCATTTGCATGAATTTGAGAGCAATTTAATTACTTGGTGTAATTGTTTGCATACATAGTGAGTTGGGATACATTAGCAGTGTGGTGTATGTCTTTTGATAATGTGGAGTATAGATGCTTAGGGGTACATTGGTGGTTTTATACCGGGAATGTGGAATGTGATATTTAGATCACGGGTGAAGAGGTGATTAAATGTTGGAATCATTTATCTGTTAAGATACACTGATCAGGTAGAATGTGAGAGAGACACTTCTATCACTTTTGTTAGGTGGAAACCCATTATCCACTTAGGTTTAGAGAAGTGATGTGGTGATAGAGGATTATCCCAATGACTTAGGATATATTGTGACTTACCAGTTAGACATAGGTTGAGTGATTAGTCTAGTGAGCATGGTAGGCGATGAGGTGAGATATGTGTTCTTGAGGTGTGAGCAACATCGAATGGGATATGATAAGTGTGGTGAGATCTTTTCGTGGGGTCATTTATGTATTTGTTGCATATGTGTTGACCTGTTGATTAATTTGGTGTTAATATGTTGTTCTGTGTGAATATGTTTTGAAAAGATCTATGTGTTATATATATATATATATATATATATATATATATATATATATATATATATATATATATATATATGATATCTCTATCGCATGTTTATTCGCTCTTGATTAATTGCTGTGATAATCTGCTTCTATTTAGGTGTTTTCTTGACCTTAGCCCCGATGAGTACATGGAGTAGATATGGTATGTGTTTCGAATTCGAAACATGAAGTAAGGTCTGCAATACCAATTTTATTGGTTACCTTGATTGTGCAAGTATAAACTTTGTGTTTTATTTGCTTGCAGATTTATTGGAAATCAAGGTGGAGATTTGTTAGATTTTTTGGTAACCAATAAATTAGGGCGATGATGAAAAACAGTTGTAGAAAATTTATCGATACCATAAACTTGGCTTGACTCAAATACTACCGACACTTTTGGAAGGTCCAAGTTGGAGATGAATTGGTGGCTGTGATTAGTTTGTGGTTTTGGATTATTGTTAGCCCATTAACTTAGCCCATTTATCTTGTTATTTAGTTGGCCCAATCAATTGGTTCTTTGGCCCAATTATATGTGACCTAACCAATTGATATATATTCCCATCTTTCCCAAAACGTGAAGTGGGGTGCAATTGTGTGAAGTTAAAGAGGGTAGCCGTTCTTGGTGGTATTGAATGAAACCATTGCTTCCTTCTCCTCTTCCATCCTTTGTGGTTAATTGCATCCACCATTATTGATCCTTTGTGGGTTAATATAAGAGTGAGACTTGTGGCAACTGGGTGGAGAAAAATATTGGGTCGAGCTTGAGTCGTGTGGTGTTGATTGTAGTTGTTTCTAAGCCCGGAAATTGAAGTTTGAAGCACCAAAATTCAACAAATACGATGAAAAGAATTTGAGACATAATTGTGATAATGTGTAAAGATTAAAAATCTTTCATGTAATTAAAATATAGTTTAGTTATTAAATATGGTGGTGTGAATATATCTAGCCTTCTATTAATAAATATATTTTTGTGATTTACTTGATTTATTTGAATAGTATATTATTGTAATTTGATGATGCAAGCTATTGAAAAATCACCATCAATTCGTGCAACCATGGGAGCTCGTCTCTAGGATTGCTAAATTGAATGAGTTGTTTTTCTTCTTTAAATTGTTCATTTATAAGGCGGGAAGCGAATAGCGTTGCTTACGCCTTTGCAAAATTTGTCATTTCGTGTTCGATTGAATTAGTATGGATTGGGGAGTTCCCAAGCTTCATCTCTAACCTCGTACTCCATTTTTATTTCAAATTTGAGGCTTTTGCTTTATTTCAAAAAAAAAAAAACCCCTCATTTTTATCTCAAAGCAGTTTGGCTAAAAACTGGTGTAATAACAACATAAGAAATCTAATCCTTTTAGAACAATAAAATATATAATGAGGTATCTTTTTACGCAATTGGTGTATCCTTTGTTCCTGTTGGTTTACTCTGTGACAAGATTTGACACAACAAAAGAGTTACAGTTTGAAGCCACACATTTTGATGGTCTAAACCAAAACATTTCATTTTAATGGCTAAAAATGTACCTTTGGTCCTGTTTGGGCTTATCCTTTTTTATTTTTATTTTCAAGAATCTCTTTTGTGTCCAATGTTTAGCCAACAACATGATCCCTCTTGTAATTTTCTATATACACTTTCCTCCTAACTCTTCTAAAGAAGATCTTTAAATTCCTATTTGACATGATTTTTGAGAAGTCAACATGAACTTTTAAGATTCAAAATCTGTTTTTGAACTCATTTGACTAATTTTTATAAAAGTACTTCTTCTAATTAGAAGTGTTTTTAGAGAAAACGAATTCAATGTGTCTTTCTCTAAAAGTACTTTTGAAATATGTAGTGTTTTAAACATTAGTTTTCAAACAAATATTAATGTAACTTTATCCAAAAACTCCTATACAAAAAACAAAAGTCATGCGGACAATAAAAAATTTGATTTTTTTTTAAAATTATTATTATTCTATTCAATGTTACAAAATAGACAAGCACTTGAGTTAATAGTATTCTCCATCTTTTCTAAAAGGAACCTACTTGTAATGATCCAGAACCTACTTGTAATGATCCAGACTTGTATTTAAATAGTTAATTCATACGTACTATCATTTTGGAAGAACTCGTACCCATTTTACCATTCATGGATTTCTTTCACGTCCCTTGACCTCTACATCGGCAAGTGGCTCGATATGTATTAGGATTCAACTTAAGCTTCTCACAATTTAGAGATCAATGTTTGAATCTTGAAGGACGCAAAAGAAATTCGTGAAGAATAAATAAGCATGAGCTCTTTCAAAATGGACAGTATATTGACAACTTGGACACAAGTATAAATCGTTACAACCTCTTTTTATGAAACGATAAGAATTGTCATATATGTTGGAGGTGGCATTTGTCAAATCTTTAATTTTTCTCTCTTTTTGTAGACACTGGTTTAGCAACCACAAGTTTAGGGATTGAAAGCTCAAGTGTCTAAACAGGATTTCTTTTTCAAAACGGACAGCATATTGACAACTTGGACAGAAGTATGAATCGTTACAACCTCTTTTCATGAGACGATAAGAACTGTCATATATGTTGGAGGCGGCATTTGTCAACTATTTAATTTTTTTTCTCCTTTTGTAGACACTGATTTAGCAACCACAAGTTTAGGGATTGAAAGCTCAAAGTGTCTAAACAAGATTTCTCTTTCAAAACGGAAAGTATATTGACAACTTCGACATAAGTATGAATCGTTACAACTACTTTTTATGAAACGATATGAACTGTCATATATGTTGGAGGGGCTTTTGTCAACTCTTTAATTTTTTTTCTATCTTTTTGTAGACACTGATTTAGCAACCACAAGTTTGGGGATTGAAAGTTCAAAGTGTCTAAATAGGATTACTCTTTCAAAACGGATAGTAGATTGACAACTTGGACACAAGTATGAATCGTTACAACCACTTTTTATGAAACTGTTGATCTCGAGAAATGGCTCTGACACGTGGCCAACAGAATAAGTCTTCGAGTCAGCTCTTCCCTGCATACGTAACACGCCATTAGTCACCCGTGGCCTTTCTCGGAGGGGTTGGGAGCGGCCGCGAGCACTCCGATGGTCAAGTCAGTTTATGGTTCAACCGAAAAAGGTTCACCGACGGTAGAACACTCGTCGGAAAGTGGTTGATAAAGTGTATAGTGATAAAGTGCCAATACGTATGGGAAAAGATAATACTCAACTTGGCAATGTCGTGTAAGAGAATGTGTAGGATTCGAATATATGTGATTCCAATGTGTGGGATCCCAATCCTTCTTCTGGTACAAGGAGGAGATATTTATATTAAGGATGGGAAGAGGAGTGTCGTTGGATGAGGAGACACGTGTTATCAAATCCTCAGGGCTCGTCCCATCTTAGGTGTCAATCTGTCCCTCCATAGGTTGGCTGACACTGAATGTCTCTGACAAAGGCAGCTGAATTGACCGTTTGGGTCCTGCCACACGTCCCATCAGTCGGGATTTGACTTTGGAAAGATCTTTGTACAAGAGATCTTTGATGGGCGAGGCGTGGCGTGGTGTGGCGTGGCGAGGCGAGGCGAGGTGGGTGGGGCGTTGCAGCGTTGCAAAAGCGGAGTAAGGGTCTTTGCATCCACGGTGTACTTGCGGATGAGTCCGGTTCCTTCGCTGACGCGTGTTCAGTTCATTCCCCATGTAATCACTTCGGCCTGTACAATCAGCTCGTCTCATGTACAATCACCTCGATCGACGCGTGGCGTGGTGTGGACCACCTCTACTGGCACGTGGCGGGTCTGGCACAGGCCCGTAATAGAAACGATAAGAACTGTCATATATGTTGGAGGCGGCATTTGTCAACTCTTTAATTTTTTCTCTCTTTTTGCAGACACTGGTTTAGCAACCACAAGTTTAGGGATTAAAAGCTCAAAGTGTCTAAACAGGATTACTCTTTCAAAACGGACAATAAATAGACAACTTGGACACAAGTATGAATCGTTACAATCACTTTTTATGAAACGATAAGAACTATCATATATGTTGGAGGCGGTATTTGTCAACTCTTTAATTTTTTCTCTCTTTTTGTAGACACTGGTTTAGCACCACAAGTTTAGGGATTGAAAGCTCAAAGTGAAAGTGTCTAAACAGGATTACCTTTCTCGATGGAGGTGACCCATTTAGGTTGATGAACTTTTTAGGGACAACAAGAAGTCTAATTGAAAGGTAAGCTTTTAATATAATGGTAAATAGGGTTTAAAATATTGTCTGAAACTCGATTAATTTTAAGTTCTTAAATGAGATAATCCACAAATAAAACGTGTTTCAAGTAATGTTATTTTACGCTCCAATCATTTATGAAAAAAATAGACCTTTAAAAATTCGACTTATGCCTGAAGGAGCTTTAGAAGACAACATTTAGGCTATGTTTGGTACCAATTCTCATTTTCAACAGTAAATCAATTCTCATTTTCAACCACACATTCTTCAATAAAATAATATTTTCTATCACATCAATACTCTTATCTTCTTTTTCAACCATACATTTCCCATCATATCACTATTCAAAATCAATTCTTCCCTCAAAAAATCCCTATCAAACACACACTTAAATAAATACTTGAAATTGTTGGTGTCAAAAATGAAGAATAAATTCTCTTAGTAAAGTTGGTAATGTCATTATCAACTTTTCGACAATAAGTCGAGAAATCAATCAATCTCGCATATTGAATTATGAAATTGTTACAATAAGTTGAGAGATCTCATACAATGAATTTTAAACTTATATAGAATAAATAGTAATTAACATTTTGATGTCTTATTTCTTTATCTAACATTCGATGTCTGATATCCATTCAATTCAATTATTTAATTTCTGTAGCATAAAGATTAATCTCAACAATGGATGTTTCCCACTAAGAGACTCCTTTATCAAAAGTTCACATGTTTAAAGGTATTTCTGTCTAGTTGACAAATAGAATTATTAAATCATTTTTTACCATTTTTTTTTAAGTTCAACATGTAATGATTTTTAATTTCAAAATACGTGTTGCATAGCTGATCGAGAGTTCTTCAAAATGGTATCTAGAACTTATCCTAATGATCGAGAAATATAGCTCAAAATTAAGTTCAAAGAGGTGATGGTCATAAATTAAATTTATTAAACACATTCTGTACAACCATTTTTACCTCACTATTGTGACCTCATCGTTTTGCGGTTTTGTAAATTGAAAGGTGCATTATGAAGTATGTCTTGAGTACTATGAAATGATATCAAGAACATTTCCTAACATTTAAGAATAATAATCCAATATTAATCCGCAAAACGACTTGATGAAATGAACCAGCTGCAAAATTTTCTTCTTCTTCTTCTTCTTTTTTTTTTTTTTGTTTGGGAGGGTGGGGGAGGGGGTATGTGTTGGGTAAGCTTGAGCTCACACCCTGTATCTGCCCTTATGCATTGCTTGTGGGCATAACGACCTTGGTGAAGCAATTTTAATATTACAAATGTTATTTGGACTCATTGCATTCGTTTAAATTTTTAAATTTTGACCCTTAAGTTTTTTTCACTTAATGCGATTCATGATATTAATTTATTTGATTTTTGACACTATTGTCAACTTCGTTTCCACAAAGTCTTGCATCAAGATAAATGGCCAAATCCGTTAAATTGACTATAAATATGTAACCAGTGACTTAACTAAATCAACTACTCATGTGGTACGACAAGATTGTCAACAACTAGTTTATGGCCTAATTACCAAATAACGCATTTACGCGTTATCATATGCATATGTAACTAGTTATAAGCTTCCTACCCGGAATCTATCGTCCATATAGTATTCTTAAGCTTGCCAACCTGTGTGTTGGGGAGGTTGTAGAACGCACGATCCGTCACACATGGTATCAGAGCGAGATTGCTCGTACATTACGTTGTTGGTTGTGGGAGATTAACGGCTTTGATTTGGGACCATTGAAGATGTGACAAAGCAAGCCAAGTTGATGAGAAAAACTTTGGGGATGATGAAAGGTACAGGCACGTGTTGTGTAGTTGAACCTATCTACATGTCCATTTGTTTTATAGAGCGCGATGAGCATTGCAATGGAAATCACAATGAGGGAATTTGTGTGGGTGCTTCGACATGTGCAATGACGCCACCACAGGGGATGTCAATCAGAGGAACTAATGCTGGGTGCAAGGTGAAGGTTGGTGTCAAAAGCGGTATGTACAGAAATACTGTGGACAAACGTGCGAGGGTAATGTGTGAATGCATGTCCATCTAGGGAGAATAATGAAATGCAAAGATTGCAAGAAGATGCGAGGTACACGGTTCGATATGAGTGCTTTAACTAATTGAATGGGGGAGCTTGTCACATGCATAACGAGTCTCACTAACATGACAAGATAGCTAACAACTGGTTTATAACCTAATTATCGAAAAGTGTACTAACAATTTCACCATATGCGGATAGAGTTGCAAGCTTCCTACTCAGAGAATACGGAATAGCGTGTGTTTGCTTATTCTTATGCTCGTCGGCTCCTAGTCAATGGCGGACGCAAACACTTCGAGTTGGGGGCATAGTCAAATTTTCAAATCGAATAAGTTGATAAAGAAAAAATATAGTTTCTTAGTTATCATCCTTACATAGAATAATAAACTTTAAAACACATGCAAATATAGTGTAGCAATTATCAATTTTGACCATTCCAGGTCAGATATTTACTGACCTGCCTTGAGTACATAGGCAACATTTATAAGGAAAAGCGTCGACAAAATTTTGTATGCCTTTTATTGGAAAAAAATAATGCGAAATGTCAAGACATTAACATGACATAAATTATGTCATTGAAGGCCAAAATTTAGTCAAGCTAAATAATCCTACCAAATTTGGCTTCATTTCATGATCGAGACAAATTCTTCGAAGATCCCTGCACCCATAATTAGAGAAATAGGTTTATATGTTGATCTATTTCTTTGGTTCGATTGGTTGAGACATTAATAACAAAACAAACAAAAAAATTGACATTAAATTTCTAGTAGAGGAACAGATGATGAGTTATAGATTGTAATAAATTAGGCATATAGTAGTAAAACATAGAAATTATATACTCTAAAAACTAAGGTTTTTAATCATATTCTTGAAGTAGCCTAACTAGGTGTTCTTACACCTAAGTCAACTCGTGACGTTGTTGCACAATCCTCCTCTTTATAAACTATAAAGTTGCCAAACAAAGGCTAAATCTTTAATGTAAGCCATCTAAACACTTTGTCAAAGATACACAAATCAATCAAATACAACATGGATTTTCAGTATTGAATCAAAACTGAAACAACATAGTCTGATTACAAAAAAATATAATGCAATAACAACTGGAATAAAAGGAGCTATCATTTTTTTTAAAATGATATTAAGCCCTTGGTTGATGGCATTGTAAAGAGAAATTGGTAAAAAAAAAAAAAAAAGGGGGTGATGCTTTGAATATTGAATTTTTAGAGAATGTGTGATTAAAAAATAGGAAAAAATTTGAGTTTACGTACATAATATTTTATTTTGTGAATGTATAATAGAAAATAAGTATATGAAATAAAAAAAAATTAATTTAAAGGGAGTCAAACAGTGGGTAAATTTTAACATAAAATAATTAAAAAAATATTAACCGGTATTCACTAATTTAAAATATTAGAATTATTCAATTCCTCTTTTTCTCTGTTCATCCTTTGTTTTTTCTCTCTGTATAAATTTTAAAATCAATGAGGGTGGATTAGATTATAAATATTGATAAATTGTTTAAAGCGGTCCCACCAATCCACAGCCTATCTTCTTGTCATTTTTATTTATTTATTTATTGATTAAAATCTCAAAATTTGATCAATGTATTATATTTTTTCAAAAAATAATAATAATAATAATAATGGTGAGGTACGTGACCAACCATGCCCCCACCCTCCTTCTACCACTGCCTGGGGGGGGCTTGTCGGCAATTAAAAGAAAAATGTTCAATGACTAAAGCAACACATTATTAAAATTTGGTTACCAACAAAGTTTATCAACCCATTTGACAAGACTTCAAGATTTGGACATAAATTTCGAAAGACATAATCTCTTTGGTTGTGTCCCATGATTTCTGGGGGTTGTTGTTCATAAAATAATTGTACACGCAAATCCAAAATTTATCTTAATTTTTTGACCACAAATTTTCTATCAAAATACTTTACCAAAATGTATTTTGGAAAAAAAAAATGAGGCTCAAACAGACTCTAGATATCAATACTACATAAACAATAAATTGTAAATTTGCATGCTAAGTAAGCCTATGTTTGACAGAATATTTTTTGGAAAGAATGGGTTTTTGAATAATAAATCTTTTGAGAATATATTGTTAAAAAGTAAGAAAAAAAATTTAGTTTACGTGAAAAAATTTTATTGTGAAAATGTATAATTGATAATGAGTGTGGGAAAAAAAAATTTTGAAATAATGACTACCAAATACGAGCTAAATAACAATCCATAAAATGTATTCATATAATCTTTTCAATCTTGCTACATGTACAATTGGTTTACACCCTAATTTACAGGATTTACATTTAATATATTCTTACACTATCATTGACATCTCACACATTTCATCCAACCACCGTAAAACTTCAACTTCAGTCTTTTGTCAACGAAGGTGTCAAAGTAGATCTACAAATAGCTTAATTGTATTCTCCTACTTCAATTTGATTGAATATATTATTTGTTAGTTAATTACTTCAATTCATTTTGATATAAATCATTGATAGATTTTCTAAACTTAAATCTATTACCATTCAAATTAAGTCCATGTTTGTCTCTAGTTATTTCAAAAAAACAAAAGTATATATATATATATATATATATATATATATATATATATATATATATATATATATATATATATATATACAGAAATGATCTAATGAGCACCGGTAGGGATGGCAACGGGGCGGGGATGCCCTCCCCGTCCCCCGCCCCGTTAAGAAATTCATTCCCCATCCCCACCCCGTTCCCTGTTTAAAGCGGGGCGGGGCGGGGCGGGGCGGGGCGGGGGTAGGTTTATTTCCCGTTTAAATTTTTTGTTTTTTTTTTTTTTAGTTTTTGATAATTTATTTTTATTGTCCATATTCATTATATTTAAACAAATAATTTTAGTTGCTATTTTCTATTAGAACTAACGAAAATGTTCATTTAAAGTATTGAATTCTTAAAAAAAAAAAAAAATTTTTTTAACGGGGCGGGGACCCCGTTACCCGTTCCCGCCCCGTCCCCGCCTCGGGGAATAATTTCCCGCCCCGTTACCCGTTTAAGCGGGTTTTCCTCTCCCCGTTCGGGGCGGATCCCCGCGGGTATCGGGTTTGTCGGATTTTTTTGTCATCCCTAAGTACCGGTGCTCATCTTATTCTAAGCACCAATGAGTTGGCACATTAATTCATTGGTGGATAAAGATTTTGGTAGTTCCAATCCACCAATAAATTAATGTGCCAACTCATTCGTGTTTAGGATAAGATGAGCACCGGTGCTCATTAGATCATTTCTGTATATATATATATATATATATACACACACACACACACTTACTAATTTTTAACCACATTTACACAATAAAATATTCTACACATAAATCCCAAAAATTTTTTCCTATTTTTTAACCATATATTCACCGAAAATTTAATATTCAAAAATATTTTTCCAAAATAATGTCCACCAAATAGGGGCAAAATTAGCCAATTTGGCTGATTGGATGGCCAATCGTATGTCCTTGTTTGACGTAGATTATTTAAAATTTATCTTATCTTTTTCAAACTCATTTTTAACTATACATCGTCTCAATAAAATAATTTTGTACGTAAACTTATAATTTTTTACTATTTTTTAACCATACATTTTCTGAAAATTTGTTTTTTACAAAATTTAGCTGATTCTCACTGAAATTCAATATTTGGACTGAACTACCGTTTTTAATTGCATTAACCATTGCAAGAAAATGCATTGATTTTTCTTGATTTCAAATGAAGCCACTCAGTTCCCTCCATCGGCCTAAAGATTCCCTCATGGGTTCATCAGATTTGTCAAGGGCTTGATAGTCAACTTCTGTAATATATTATTTTTCCAGATTTTTTCACCAATCTATAGTTGAGTTAATGCTTCAATCATAATTACTGGTATGGTAACCATATGGACGGTTTATAAATATTCATATTATTTTTACTTATACATTTCAAGGTACCTAAAATAATGATTTTATTTTTATTTTTTTTAATATATCCCTGTATTAAATAATGATTTAAATAGGAGCAGTTCATATTTGTTGATAAATAGTACACATTAAATAGGGGTTTTTAGAAGAATACATGGTTAAAAAATACGTAAAAATTTTAGATTTACGTACAGAATATTTTATTGGGTAAATGTGTGATTGAAAATGAATATGTAAAATAATTAAAAAGAATGCGAAATAATGGAGACAGAATAGTCCTAAATCACTGTTAATATCACATGCAAAGAAGGTACCTACAAATTTACATTGGGTCAAGCGATAATAAGCCAAAATTTAAAGGCAGTGTTGTACAACTCCAGTCACCCAAATATTTTCTTTTTCTTTTTTGAATGAAAAGAGCCATCCATTAAAAAATTAGGGAAAAGAAACCAACGCCACAACCGGCAATCTCACGGGAGAACTGGTAAGGTAAGTGGAGAGAGGGGTAAAGGAAAAGGGGAAGAAACCTTCACAATGGAAGGAGCCAACCTTCACTGAGGAAACTAAAGGAAGGGGGAAAAACCCTCACCGACAGAGGAGGGGAGAAGAACCTTCACACAGAGGAAGGACTTTAATTATAACCAGTCACCCAAATATTAATGTCATAATTTAAGTGCATTCAAGAAATATTAATTGCATCATTTAAATGCATTAAAGCTGGTGCAATATTTTTTTTTTTCACAACTTCTCGAATCCCAATATCTTTGTTTACCCACCAAGAGGAATCCAGACCCAAACCTGTCGACACATTTTGCAAAATGGATCCCGTATCATTGAATAATATTTAAGAATTAAAATTGTTTGATTGATATTATTAAGTAAATAATGTATTTTAAATAGTAATATAACGAGAAATATGTGGTTGAAAAGTAAGGAAAAATTATTGATGTGATGTAAAATATTATTTTATTGAAAAATGTGTGATTGAAAATGAGTTTGAAATCATGTATTTTGAAAGAATGTGTACCAAACAAGGACTAAGAACATATTTCAGCCTTATTATTTAAAATTCATTTTCTATTAAACTCATTTTTATGGTGTGTTTGAGGGATATTATCGAGGAAAGAATGTATTTTAAATAATGATATGATAAGAAATATGTGGTTAAAAAGTAAAGAAAAGTTATTGATGTGATGGAAAATATTATTTTATTGAAAAATGTGTGGTTGAAAATAAGTTTTAAAAGAATATATTTTGAAAAAATATGTTCCAATAAAATAATTTGTACACAAATCCAAAAATTTCTGTACTTTCTAACCACATATTCTAAAAAAAAAAAACATTTTTTATCATAAAATGGGGCTCAAATTTAGTGTATTGTGTAACAAACAGCTAATGTAACGTTCAAAAAATTTGACCAAATTGTAGCGAAGTCAAGATCTTCTTGTTGGGGCGAGGGGGCGAGATTTTTGAAAAGGCAAAATATACGTGTATATTTTAAAAAATTGTACATATAAAGATTTTCAAATTTTTTAAAATATCGCAGACTTGTACTCTGACCTAGGGATGGCAAAAAAACCCGACAAACCCGATACCCGCGAGGACCCGCCCCGAACGGGGAGGGGAAAACCCGCTTAAACGGGTAACGGGGCGGGGAATTATTCCCCGAGGCGGGGACGGGTAACGGGGTCCCCGCCCCGCCCCGTTAAAAAAAAAATTTTTTTTTTTTTTTTAGAATTCAATACTTTAAATGAACATTTTCGTTAGTTCTAATAGAAAATAGCAACTAAAATTATTTGTTTAAATATAATGAATATGGACAATAAAAATAAATTATCAAAAAACTAAAAAAAAAAAAAAAAAAATTAAACCGAGAATAAACGGGGATATAACCTACCCCCGCCCCGCCCCGCCCCGCCCCGCCCCGCCTTAACGGGGAACGGGGCGGGGACGGGGAATGAATTTCTTAACGGGGAGGGCATCCCCGCCCCCGCCCCGCCTCGCCCCGTTGCCATCCCTACTCTGACCCTGCGGTCTTTATTTAGGGGGTGTTTATTATTTATTCTCAAATTCTACATTAAATCAATTTTCATTTTCAACCACACATTTTTCAATAAAATAATATTTTCCATCACATCAATAATTTTTTTTTTTCTTTTTCAACCACACATTTCCCATCATATCACTATTCAAAAATCAATTCTTCCCCCAAAAATCCCTACCAAACAAGCACTTAGTTAAACTAGACCCTAAAAAAACAATAGTCTTTTGGGCAGCGGAAGCAAATATTTCTTCATAATCGATGCCATATTCTTGCTTATGGCCTTGAGCACTTTTCTAGACTTCCATCTAAATGACAATAACAAATATAACTTCTGATGCAATTTTTGACTCGCTGAGTAAATATACGTACTATTTTCCCATTTCATCAGATAATTAAAAAGGCTATGGCTATGAATGCATAATATTTTTCCCTAGAAACTAGTGTTACACATAAAGATATAGAACTTCAGGTTCTACTTATTTTAATACACAAGATTTTATAGCCTAAAAGTGATTATCATGTGACATTCACATCCCATGCAAGTTCAAGTTTGGAGAACCAGATTTCACCGAGTAAACCCCATTCCAAATCTCTGTGAAAGCTCTAACAATGATCCCGTGGTAATATGGTGAGTTCAGTCGCAAAAAACAGTTGAGAAGCTCTTTAAGATCATCTTTCGAGTAGATTTCTTTTTCCAGTATCATTTGCAGCATTGAGTGCCTAAAGTCGAGATATGGGTCGTCGGACTCTTTCTCCACCGCCACGCTTTTACCGCCAATCTTTCCTAATCCTTGTACAGCTCGAAGGCTCTTGATGTCTGAATCTGTGTCGGACGAGGGTGGGGTGTCGGTGGTGGCGTCCCATGAGCTTGAAGAAGAATGGTAGTGATGGGATTGGTGGAGGTGGTGGTGGTGGTGGGGTTTGTCCCTTGGTTTAGGCCGGAATATGCTGGAGAGCCTTGGCCTTTTGCAACCACTGCTGCAGCCTAGGTCCACTGCCACCGTGTTGAGAATGTACCTTTTCTTACTGCAGCTTGACATAGTCGACGGCGGTGCTGGTGGCGGGAGAGGAGTTAGAAGCTCTTGACTCTGTTTAAGGAAATATTGTGCAATGGAGTTTGAGGTAAAGAGGGGTCTAATATAAATTCAGATGTGAGATTGGAGGGGCCCTTCATACAAAGTTCACAGCCATTATTTGAGACAGCCTAATCTGTATAACATTAGCCAAAGAAAATTGGAATTTACGTAAAAAAAAATTAGCATCTTTATGCAAAAAATTTATTGTATTGCCATTAATAAAGGTAGGGATGGCAACGTGATGAGTATGGGACGGGTCAGGCATTCCAACACAGTCCCATCGAATATTTTTGTCACATTGTCCCGTCTCCATACCCGATTAAAGTGGGACAGGACAGGTTCGGGGCGGGATCGAGGTGGGGTGGGTTGGGTTGGGTTGGGTTGGGTTGGAGTGGGGGCAAATCAGCTTGCCCCATTTATCGTTCCGTTTATTTTTTATTTTTTTTATTTTTTTTACATCTTTAATTAGTAAATATTATTAATTTTTTTTCCAATTTGTTAAGAACAACTTATATTCTTTTTTAAAAATGACTACAAATCTTTTATATTTGTTGAATAAAAAGTTTAAATTTGAAATTAACTTTAAATGGGCAAGTAGCAGGACGAGGATTATGTTTTTCATACCCACCCCGTACCCATTTCCGAACAATGACCTTCGTCCAGTCACCGCCCCATTTACTCGATTGGGCATGTAATTCAAAACTCGTTCGGTGCGGGGCTCCGTGAGTATCGAGTTGAACGAATTATTTTGCCACTCCTAAATAAATGTAACAATAAGAATAAAGGGATGTATTACAATCTTCTTGTCGAGTACTTTTGTGCATGATATACTCAACATGAATGGATATTATAAGGATCAAGATTTTAAATTTAATTTTTTTTGCCTTGAATTTATAGCTTCAAAGTGGTTAGCTTAAAGTACAGTAAAATATCGATAAATGAATGTTCGATAAATTAATAATATCGCTTAAATAATAAAATTTTTCAATCCCAACTTGGATCGGTGTATTAAATTAATAATATCGTGACTAAACGTATAAGATAATAATTTTTTTGAGATCATTTGAGATCAAACAAATATATAAAATAATAACTGCTTAAATTTATACTAATAACTATAGAAATTACATTTCATGTGTACATCAAATAAATTGAACGATTAGTCTTTCAAGATATTAAACTTTAAAACCAATGCATGTACATTAATATTTTCTCTTTAACATTGTGTGCCTTTTTGTGTGCTTACAAATTAAATTTGAATTTCACCATATTCAATTTTTTTGTTTTTCAAAATCTCCTACGCGTATTATGGTAATATATAATATAAATTATAGAAATATAAAATACTCTATAAATTTATTTATTTTTAAAAAAAATATTCATTTAACGAAATATAAAATACTCTATAATAATAGTTTTTCGATCACAACATCATTATGTTACGAAGGTTTTACTGTATTGGCCAGGTACAAATAATAATAATAATTAGGAACCTGACATCACAATGTTTATGATGATCTGGGGATCAGTTTCACGATCAACCCTATGATTCACCATCGACAGTTTTGATTTCATAAGCCAGTAGAGTATAGGCTAATAAGGTTTGCCTCAGTTATCTTTTGTTAATAGTTGCACGAGGATGAAGCACCATTTTTGCTTATATCATATGTAGACCTTAAAAAATGTGCTAACAGAATCTTGACCACCTCTTTTCACGTAGACATCACTTGTATACTCGAACACCCCGTTAGTAGACTCAGGTTGTCGGTTAAGAAAAAGGTTTGACGATCGTTTGCACTCTGACGACCAGTCAACATCCGGACGAGAGGAAAGAGAGTGCAAGGAAGAGGGGATTTGGATAGGGTTAAAATGAACATATCTTTTGTGAAGTGAAGTCACATATGTATAGAGAAATGAAAATGTGCCAAATGGTTAATGAATTGAGCACGGTCCCAATATGAAGTCATTTAATTAAATAGCCCAATTGAATTGTCGACGCAACATTGGCATATATGAGATTCCCTCCGTCTAAGCAAGCCACATAATTTATAGGTGTAACAATAGTCCCCCAAATCTGAATCGTACATTTATGTGAGGGTCGAACTTCAAAATATAAGCTGTCAAGTAGGTGACGTCTTATAGATTGCCTTAAATATATAAGTAGCTCCAGTAAGCGAGAATTTATGAATTGATTTGAAAATATGCATCGATCCCAAATAATGGAGGGCTTATGAACTGCCTCAGAAAATATGTGTGCGAGCCTGAATAAGTGATGACTTACGAATTGTCTCGAAAGATATATACTACATATAATTTGTAGAAATTTTAGTAGCATCTCATCAATAATATAGACTAAACAAACCTATAATACAATACAATATATCCATTGCACATGTACAAAATAAATTTGGAGTTCATTTGCTCCTCCAAATAATGAGAATAAAGCAGTGTTCGAAAATGCGATTTAATGCGCCGTTTAAGCGCGCTCATGCGTGAAGCGTCGCCAAAACGCTTCGCATTTGGGGTGTGCGTGCAATAATGCGGTCAACGCCTCCGTTGACCACCCAAACGCACATTTTTTAGTTTTTTTTTTTTTATTTTACCATTAAATAATACCATTAAATATAAATTATAAACTTAAAATTCTTCCAACACATCCAGAGACAGGCCCAGGAAGCATATTAAAATGTATGTTTGGTTGGCCCATTTATTTATAGGCAAAGTTTCTTGTGCTTCTTCTATAGGATTCCGATGTGGGACTTTGGCTATGTTCCTGTACAAGCATTGAAACGGACGGCATCCTCATTTTCCCCCCTTCTGTTCTTTTTCTCGAGTTTCCACCCTCCCATTCTTCATCTTCCCCACAGCATCCTCATTTTCCACTTGCGATTGGCTCGGCAGCAATGGGGGTGGCGGGGGCGCATTTACACTATGGGCTTTTGGTACTTGGTAGAGGTAGCGGTTTTCCATTGATGGAGAACCTTCTCGCCTCTCTCTCTCTCCTCTCCAAGGACTCAAGATTGGAAGAACGGACTTTGTTTCCCTAGTTCCTGTACGTGCAAATTTTCACCAGCAAAGTTCCTACAGCAGTCGTTGTTGTTGTGTTGGGTAGGATAATCGTCTCTTACCCGCAAGACCTGGGTTTGTGTCCAGGCACCGGAATTCCAGTTCACCTTGCTGGTTTTGAATATTGAAGGAGAAGCTTATGTGGGACTTGGGAGGCAGGGCTTTGACTACCTTTATGAGGTTATTTTTAGAGTTCGAATTGATTTGCCAACAATTGATTAGTTCGAATCTATCATTTTAATTTCAGTTTATTCCCTATGTTTTCTACTGATTTCACTTCAATTCAGTTTCCGATTTTAATTTTAATTTCGTTTTCCTGGTGCTATCAATTTCTGCTACTGGATTGCTTGCTGGATTTCTGATCTGTTGCAAACTGAAATGGAAGTTTTATTGAAAACAAGTTTGTTGTTGATGAAATCAAAAGTCTAATTAAAACTTCTTACTTTTTTCTTTGATCTATGGGCTGAATTATGAATGAAATATGTTGCCTATAATGTGAGATACGGAATGCATAGTAGGTGTTTGAGAAAATGCTCTGAAGATTTTTCCGTAATCAGCACTTCTATTTTCCAGTCACAGTATTCCTCATGAAATAGGTTGGCCTATAATGTGCTATATTTTGGGTTTGTATCTATCTGTTGCTTTACTAATAATCTATTTGAGTCCATTGCAAAGTTGTTGATTTTAGTAAAAAAATTATTTTTTTATATAAAAATATATTTAATGTCTTAAAAATAATTAAATAATATTAAAAATACGAAACGCATTATGGCGCTTATTCTTCGCATTGACACGCCTAAATTTGTGATTCTTGATTCTTGACCTCGATGTATCGCAACGCATTACGCATTTTAGAACATTGGAATAAAGAGAATAGTGATAGTTTAAATTTCTCCAAAATATAATGTGCATAGGGTTTATCATGAGAATAAAGAGAGTAGTAAATGATATGCTTGCGCGGCTCAGTGTAATAGTATTGCTAATGTGAAACAAATAACATGTTGATAATGTAGATGACATGACATACATATTGCCAGTAGTGAAAATAGTATTATGACATGCTTGCGGTAATAATGTAATGATACTAAGATACTAGTATCACAATAGTCTCTCAAATCCAAGTGTAGATATTTATATCATGGCTGGAGTCGTACATTCATATGTGGGTTGGACTTCAAAATATAAGATATCAAGTACGTGAGGTCTTATAGATTGTCTCATATATATAAATAGCTCTAATAAGCGAGGACTTACGAACTGATTCGAAAATATGCATCGATCCCAAATAGGTGAGGATTTATGAATTGCCTCGAGAATATAAACCACTCTAATAAATGAGGACTTGCGAACTGTCTAAGAAAATATGTGTACGAGTCTGAATAAGCGAAAACTTGTGACTTGCCTCGAAAGATAGATATTGCATATAATTTTTCAAAATTTCGGCAGCATCTCCTCTATAATATGAGCTAAATCAACCTGTAATACAATACAATGAGTGTGTTTGGTAGGGATTTTTGGGGGAAGAATTGATTTTTGAATAGTGATATGATGGGAAATGTATGGTTGAAAAAGAAGAAAAAAGTATTAATGTGATGGAAAATATTATTTTATTAAAGAATGTGTGGTTGAAAATGAGAATTGATTTACTGTAAAAAATGAGAATATATACCAAACAGGCTCAATATATCCACTTCACATGTACAAAATAAATTTGGGGTTCATTTGCTCCTCCAAATAATGACAATAAAGAGAAATAATGATAGTTTAAATTTCTCCAAAATATAATGTGCGGAAGGTTTATCATACATCGTAATAAATCATATGTTTGCACAGCTCATTGTAACAATATTGCTAATGTGCAGTAAATAACATTTTGGTAATGTAGATAACATGACATAGTGCTAACAGTAGTGAAAATAGTGACACGACATACTTGCGGTAATAATGTAATGATATTAAAATACTAGTATCACATCATCTATTGTTTTAGCCACATTACTTGCAGCAAGCAGAAGAGGTAAAAATTCTTTCTCCAAATGAGAGAGTGTGTTTGGGACACAATCTTTTGAAAGAATGTATTATTGAATAATAGATTGATGGAGAATATGTGGTTAAAAATGAAGAAAAAGTTATGATGTGATGGAAAATATTATTTTATTGAAAAATGTGTGGTTGAAAATGAATAGAAGAATGAGAATGAAAAAAATAATGTGTACCAAATAGGGCCTTAATCCCTAATTGGTGGGGATTGGAATAAAATTTTTAATAGATATTAATATAATTTAATAAAATGTGTGGTTGAAAAGTTGTGAAATTATAAAATATGTGATTAGAATTAATGTTAATTTTGATTTATATTAAAATCTCGATTTTAATCGATATCAAACAGGGACTTGTTCCAAATCATATAGTAAGATTTGACCTTGATTAGAGATATTTTCCATCTAAAACGAGGTAATTTTTGACTGCATTGTTTTCTATTTTTCTTCTATTAGAGCGAACACTAAAGAAATGGATATTTGGATTGTACTGAAATAGATATTTAGGGCTTGCTTGGCAGTTTTGGGGCATTGGTTATGAGATTATTTATTTAAAGTACTAATTTTGAAAATTTATGAGAGTCCAATTTTGGGTAATTTTTAGTAACGACTTTTAATACAATCCAACTTATATTTGAGAGTTAATTATTTAACGGTTCTGAATTTTTTTTAAAAAATAATAATAATAGAATTATATGTCTCTTAATGAAATTTTCAATTTTTATTTTTTTGTATGAAAATTTTTACTTATTAAGTAATTTTTTACATAACTTAATTTTTAACTTAAAAGCAAAATATTTATTTATAATTAAACTTTTAAGTTATAATTAATTTTTTTTTATATGTATAAGTGATTTTTTACTTATAAGTAACATTTTTGTATTTTATAAGATAATTTTTATTTTATTAGTACTTTTTTTTTTTACTTTATAAGCATTTATTTTATAGAAAAGTGAATTTCTATCTTATAAGTTATTTTTTATTTATAATAATTTTTAATCAATGTATTTTTATTTACAAATTAGTTTTAGAAAAAATATATATGTGGGTTGAAAATAATAACTGTATAGAGGGTAAATTGGAAAAAAAAATGAAGAACAAAAAATCAATGATTTGATGGATTGAAAAATATGCTCCAAACTAAAAACCAACCAAAATCAATCCTCTAGAAAATTAACAAGCACCAATTTTTTCAAACTCTAATAAATATTACCACCCAAAAAGGTTAAAATGGAGGGGGGAAAAAATCAAAATCATGTTTGGAAGTTAATTATCTAGTAGTTCTGAATTTTTTTTTAAAAAAAAATTAAAATAAAATCATATATGTCCTTAGTGAAATTTTTTAATTTTCAAATTCTTTATTTATAAGTGATATTTTACTTATAAGTATTTTTACATATAATTTAATTTTAACTTAAAAATGAAATATATATACATGTTATTAAAATTTTAAGTTATAAGATAATCCTTTTTACTTCCAAATAATATTTGTACTTATAAAGAATTTTTGTATTTTATAAGTAAATTTTTATCTTATTAGTGGCATTTTTTACTTGCAAACGTTTTTTTTTTCAACCTCTCATAAAAATTGTCACCTAAAATCGGTGGGGAAAAATGAAAAACTTCCAAGCATGCCCTTAAAGCTGTAAAAGCAGATGGACTACTTCCAAAAATATCCTTAAAATTTGGAATCTTTTGAAAAATCATATGAAATGTATTTTTGAAAAACAAAAATACTGTGTAAAATTATAAAAAAGTGACACTATATTAATTTTTAAAATTAAGTGTCACTTTTTTACATAATATGTCAAAAGTGATATTTTTCACTAAAAAAAAAAGTTGTAGAAATTTTAAAAAATTGACAGAGACTTAAAAAAAGTGATAGAAATTCAAAAAAGTGACAAACATTAAAAAAAATGTGATGGAAATCTAAAAAATGTAACAAACACTAAAAAAATGACAAAAATTAGAAAATTTGATAAAACACAAATTTAAATATTTAAATCAATGCAATAAAATGACTAAACTTTTCATTTAGATCCGTTATTATAACGCGACTTTCCTTTTAAACCAACATTGTTGAGATATTATTAAATCTCACTTCTAAACAAAGAAAGTGACACTGAAAAAAGTAACAAACACTAAAAAGGACATAAAATCCAAAAAAAAATGACAAATTATAAAAAAAGTGATAGAAAAAAAAAAGGTGACAATCAAAAAGGTTACTTAAATTCAAAAAAATTACAGACTCAAAAAAGTAACAAACATTCTAAAAAGTTACAAAAATTCAAAACAAATTGATATACACTTAAAAAAGTGGCACGTTTCTAAGCACTAAACAAAATTTACATCACCCACTTCAAAAACTAGAGGATCCCTAGTGATAGCACTAGCCTCGTATGCGTTAGAGTTCAATTATTGGACACATATTTGAATAGGGTTATTGGCTCAAAACGTCCCTACCTTTGAAGGGTTGTGTGGAAAACATCCCTACGTTTGATTTTTTGGTACGCAACGTCCCTACCTATCAAGTTTATTGTAGAAAACATCCCTACCTTTCATTTTTTGGCACAAAACGTCCCTACCTTCTGCATTTCTTTGCACTGAACGTCCTTTGCACATTTTTTTTAATTCAAAATGACCAATATACCCTCCTATGTAAATTGAACAAGAAAAGAAAAATAAAAAAAGAAAAGATAATTGGCGCAAAACGTCCTTACCTTTGAAGGTGTTTGTGGAAAACACCCTACCTTTCATTTTTTGGTGTAGAACATCCCTACCTTTCACATTCTTTGCGCTGAAGGTCCTTTTCACCAATTTTTAATATAAAATGACCCTTATACCCTCCTATATAAATAAAACAAAAAATAGAAAAATAAAGAACTAATTACAATCAAAGTCCTAAACGTTTTTAAAAAATACAAGTGAGTCCAAAATTTATGAAAATATTAAAAATAAAAATAAAAAATAAAACCCCTATCTTCTCCTCTGCCTCTCTTCGAGTGGGGTCCATTGTATATTATTGGGTCAATAATCCCTTTTATTTTTTTTATTTTTAATATTTTCATAAATTTTGGACTCACTTGTATTTTTTAAAAACGTTTAGGACTTTGATTGTAATTAGTTCTTTATTTTTCTATTTTTTGTTTTATTTATATAGGAGGGTATAAGGGTCATTTTATATTAAAAATTGGTGAAAAGGACCTTCAGCGCAAAGAATGTGAAAGGTAGGGATGTTCTACACCAAAAAATGAAAGGTAGGGTGTTTTCCACAAACACCTTCAAAGGTAAGGACGTTTTGCGCCAATTACCCTTTCTTTTTTTATTTTTCTTTTCTTGTTCAATTTACATAGGAGGGTATATTGGTCATTTTGAATTAAAAAAAATGTGCAAAGGATGTTCAGTGCAAAGAAATGCAGAAGGTAGGGACGTTTTGTGCCAAAAAATGAAAGGTAGGGATGTTTTCTACAATAAACTTGATAGGTAGGGACGTTGCGCACCAAAAAATCAAACGTAGGGATGTTTTCCACACAACCCTTCAAAGGTAGGGACGTTTTGCGCTAATAACTCCTTTGAATATAAGAAATCAATTTGTTCATAACCCAATCTCAAACGTAACAAACCATCTGTCTCGTTTGTTGCTTCTTCAACTCAACCATTTCAGCTTGAATTTGTAGTAGTTGATCATCGAGTGAAGAGCATAAGACATGAATCATTAATTTCATTCTAATCACAACCTCATCAAATATCTACAATGCAAGAGTTTCTATAACACACTGAAAGTTCAAAACATAATAGTGTACAGATTTTTTTTAGAAAATTTAATCTAGATTCTTGAAAATCCATAAATCAGAAAAAAAAAAATAATTTGATAATTAGCAAAATAAAGTATAATTTGGAAAGGATTTCTCACAGGAATTAGAGTAAATTCTTTAGAAGCCTTTAAACCAGAAAAAAGTCAAAATACAGAAACACAAATCCAGTAATTTATTTACTATAGCGGCTAGTCTACAAAGCCAATTTAAATCTTTTGTCACAGTTCTTAAAGATTTCACATCTTAGCAATTCAATAATCCAAAATATCAATAAAATATCTTTTCAAAAGATTTCCCAATTCATCCAACATTCTTCTAAAATAACAAATCAGGTGTGCACAGATCATATATATTACAAAATTATCTGACAAACGCATATTCAAATGAAACAAATGAGATTAAACATGGGTATAATATAAACTCATTATGTCAGTACATGATTTTTTTTCTCCACATCATCAGATAAAGACGAAAATCATAATTTTCTAACACTACAAAAATTCAGTAATTACAAACCCTAAAAAAAAAACTCAATAATAACGATTAATTCTCATTTTCAGTCTTCTTATTCTCCTTGTTTCCAATAAATTAGCACAAACTGGCATAAAATTAAGAAAACAAACAAAGACAAAGGAAATAGCAAGGGAGAGAAGAAGAATGCAATAGTGAAGCAAAACGAAGATCTGGCAGTGGGAGTTTTGGTCGGATTTTAGGGTCCGATTTGGGGTTTTCTAAGGTTTTGGAATTTGGGGGTTTGAGCGTATTAATTACGGAGAAAAGAATTTTAATTTGTTTGTAGGGGTAGTATTCTAATTGGGAAAAAATCATAAATGAGGTCTTCAGTTTACACCAATTAAAAAATCATATTTATAGTTTGAAAATTCAAAAATCAAGTTTTTTTTTTTTTTTTTAATTTGTGAAATAATAAATTATTAAATTAATTTATTATTAAATATTTATTTCTAATATAATATAATATAATTAATACACCCCACATGCATCACCCAGACCGTTCCGGGGACAATTCCGGTGACCATTCCAACCACCACTTTTCTCCGGCGACCATTCCAATGACCGTTCTGACGACTACTTCGATTTCGGCGACTATTCCGATGATCATTCCGACAATTATTCTAGCGATCATTTCAGTTACAGATTTATAATTTAATTAGTCACATATTATTTTTCAGTCACAAATAATAATTTTTATACTTCACAAATTATTTTACGGTCACAGCTCAAAAATTTTGTAGGTCACAATTAACTTGTTGGTCACATATTTCAAAATTAGTTGGTTACAAATCAAAATTTATAAGTCACATGGTCACATATTTCAAAATTAGTTGGTCACAAATTTTTTTTCGATCACATTTTATATAACTTTTAGGTCACGGATAACAGAATGGTTGGTCACGAAATATATTTTTAGTCACATATTACCGAATTTTGGTCACATACGCCAAATAGTGGGTCACATACCTCCGCCACTTGCGACCACCCTCACCTCGGCACCACCACAACAGCACCAATGCCACACCACCACCACCAATGAAAGCCGCCACTCCACGGTGCCACCACCAACAAAATCGTCACCACCGGATCAAAAAAAAAAAAAAATCCCAAACCCACAACTAGATCCACCACCATCCCTGTCCCCTCAACAACACAGACATTAACGCCACCACACCACACTACAACCACCCGCCACCACCTCCACCCTCGTCGATGCCAACACACCCGCCACCAGGCCACTTGTGACCCCCCTCGCCACCAACACCACACAATAGCCATTTGCGACTACCACCTTACCACAACCAATAGTGTCAAATCCACCACCTCACCACCGCCAAATCCACCACTAACATCTCCAGATCCACCTACACCATTGACAACAAAAAAAACCTCAAAAACCACCTCCACCACCATCCCTCAAAACCGCATGAAAGTTGTATACACCGACTCCCCTTTGTTAATATTATCAACACACACTACAAATACACGCACAAAAATTTTGTCCCTCAATCACCATAGAATTGCTAAGTAGAAGAAGAATTTGTCGATCATCGACTAGAAAACGAGCTATTTGAAGCACGAGAACCGATGGAAGTTGGCCGGAAAATTGGGGCCTTGCTCGATGAGGAGTGCGGCCTGAATCTCAAAGAAACTGAACTGTGCCTTGGCCTCCCCGACAGAGGTTGTGGTGGAAGTGAAAGTACTATTAGAATTACTGGGAAGAGAGGATTTTCATAGACTGTAGATATGAAACTCAACCTTCAGTCCAATGAATTAGCTTTAGATGCAACTCGCCGCAATTCAAGCTGCTTCTGACCGTCGATATGGATTGAGGGTGGTGATGGGTTTGGGCGATGATGGCGGACGATGGCAACGGGAGGGAGGCGATGGGTTGGTTTAGAGAGAGAGAATGTAGAGAGGGAAGGGGAAGGGAGTCGCGAGAAAAAGAGAAGTAAGGGGGTTGATGGTGATAAATTAGGGTTAGAGTTTTAATATATTACTTGATTTTTTAATAAATAAACTTTGGACCTAATTTTTAAAAGGTTATCTTTAAACTCCTGATTTTTTGTAATTTCTCATTCTAATTTGTTAATTTTGGAGGGCAATGAACTAATTACCTCAAAGTAGATCTGGTCGAGGCCCATTATGGCCCATAGTACACCCGAGCAATGCCCAACGGCCTGGATGAGTATCTAATTTGTAGAAGAAAAAAGAGGAAATTACATATAATACCCATATTATTATAATAATTCATATAATACATTATACCTTTTTTATATTCAATTTTTACTGCTTTTTTACGAAGTAGAAAAAGAAACACAAAATATACTCACACATTAACGTATCTTGGACAGCCCATATCACTCCTACATACGAGCCCTATCTCAGCTGAACCCCAAATTACATAGCTCAATTTTCGAATGAAATCAAAAACCCTACATCAAATAACCCAAAAATCACAAATCATCCTAAAGATCACTCATCTTCAACACTCATACCCCGAAATTAATTTATATTAGAAAAAATATAGAAAAACATAAGGTTAGCTCGCATGGTTGGAAGTTTACATATAATAACCACTTATTTTAGTTGAATAATGGCTTCACTTAGTCCTCGTTTGAGCTCGTGTTCTGAAAATAAAGATGCCCGTCGAAAATTCACCAATAATGAGTATTCCAAATCGTTCATTCCCATCGTTTCAATCTTCATCCAACAAATATAATGTGAATATCATCCAGTGGAAACACCCAGACGAAGATTATCCTTGTCTACCAAATAGGGTAGTAACAGAGGCAAAGGTTCAAAATATGTGGAGATTGTGGGAGCAAAAAAATGAAAATGCTTTAATCGTTGGAGACGTAGTACTACATAGTCACGTGGTTTCATAATATCCAGATTCAAATTAGAATTGCAGTGTATTAGTTACAAAATGTGGAAATCATTGAGTTAAATGTTTTAATAACCATTGAACTTTGTTATATGTCACGAATTACTTACTATCCTTTAAAACTTATTTTAATGGCCACTCAACTTTACTCCGTCCATCGCCATTGGCCACCAGACGGAAGCCGTTTGTAAACTTGCCTATGTGTTTAATGGATTTCCGATGTGGCATTTTAAATGTTAACTCACGTGTCATATCAACGCCAACTAATCAAATAGCCAAACACGCCTTTCAGTTTTCCAACATTTAACTCGAAAATCATTCATTCCAGATACTGACAGAACGCACCTGGGGAGCCAGCTATAGAAGACGGCAATGAAAAAGATCCAAAAATTCATCCCGCGGAGTGTGAGGAAAGAGAAGATACTGGATAATGCATAGGAGTAAAACAAGAAACCAAATTATTACGTTTAGATGTCGTCCAAATGTTTACCACCTTTTTTTAAACACTATGCATTGGAGTAATTCTTGGAAAATACATAATCTCAAATATACAAACTTACACATTCTGTGTGTGATGGTTCAAAATTTTATATTTTCTTCAAGATGAGCAATGTAATTTACTATATATTATGATAGTATTGTGAATTCACTTGCATACTTGGGCAAACATTGAAAAATTCATTCGTCTGCGGATGAGGCGTTAGCAGCCCAATATCGCTTAAGTATTTTTCAGGTACAAAACGGCCATTCTCATGATCCATCATTTTCCTCTCACATCGCATGTCTCAGGAAATTTTGCTAACGTTGTTCAAGTTGTCAAATTCATCTCGAAAAATGGTAGTCCCTTCTGGCCGTAAAATACACTCCATTTGTAGGAGAATATCTTCAAATTCACATGTTAACCACATGTTCAATGTTGCATTTTTTATATCGCAAGTGTACGATATCGTAACAAGCAGTATAATTGACATTTGAGTTCGGATATCGTTCCCACAAGAACTATACTTCAAGACTTATTTAAATTTTTCTAACTTCTATTTGATAAAAGCAAGTAAATAATTATGATGGTTGTGATTATTTTTCCTAACTACTTTTAACTAATTAAAAATATAAAAAGATTACAAACAACGATTGATTTAAGATTCAAATATATGATGAATATTAGGGTATAACAATTTCATATATTAATTGATCACCTTAATTCTTAACTCAAGATTAATAATCTAATGTAGTGTTCGATCGGATTCTTCTATTGTATTCAATTTACCCCTCTCGAGTTCTCATTGAACCTATTTAAAAAATTAAATTTAATATCTCTATGTGAATCAATCTTAGTTAAATAAAATACTAATTCTAAGAATTTATATTATGATTGCAATAATTAGTATATGTATCTCTACACATTATACTAATTTACCGAATTTTACTATATGGTCCAAATCTCAAACTCACCTCTCAATTCATAAGAGACTCACATAATCATCAAATTATTGATAAGATAATTTAATGCATTAAACTCATAATAAAACCAACACATGAATAAATAAATCACAGAAATCTTAAATAGAAAAATAAAGAATCGCAAGTCGACTACATTGTTTTCTCTAATATAAAAATTACTTATTCATATTACAAAAATAAAAATACGCAAAAATAGAAAGACATCACCAAAAATTGTCGAAACGTAAAACTGTTTGTATATGCCGTCTCATTTCTTTTCCTCTTTTTTTTTTCTTTCTTTCCCTTTCTTTTTCTCTGCCGCTTTTTCTCTGTGCCCTTTCTTCTGTCTTCTTTTTTCTTCTTTTTCTTCTCTTCTTTTCTGCTTCAACAGCCGCCTATCTCCCCTATCTCTCCCTTCTTTTCTTTATTTTCTTCTCTCTCTCTATATATATATAAGTTTAATTTGGATCTCCAATTAAAATTTCTAATGCAAGTCTATTGAGGTCCATTTAACTCGAACTCATTTAATGTAATATTTATCTTCAAAGTTTAATCTTGGATTTTGTCATTTTTCCACCACATTTGTATTTTTTCACAAATTCTTCAGTAAACATAAAATTTTATCTACAAATACAAAATAACATAAATTAGGTAGAATTTTATCCAAAAGACAATAAAATATCATGATTTAGAATTTCAAATAACTATAAAAACTACACTTATCATTCAACAACTTAACTTCGAGAGCTTATAACAATTGATACTTCAAATTGCTTTGCAGGAATGATAAAAAGTGCAAACAATAATAGCAGGCACGCCCCATTCCAATGCAGACTGCACTTGTGCTTCATGATTGTCCCTTGGTGCAAGTGACATTGTTAGTACATATCTCTTCAACGTGAAAGCCCGCAGCCTACAACCTTATCATGATCAGTGTAACTAGTTCAGAAGAATGAGAATAGCTTCAACTTGTAAGAGTTAGTACCAGATTTTGTCCAAAACAACCCAATTAGGGTAAGTGGAAGTTTTAAATTATCGAATATTTAGACCCACAGTGTGAAATTATACAATTAAAAGCAACATGTCACTTTTTAATTGTTTCTAGATGATTAGATCATGCAAATCAATTTGTCCTAAGTTTGAATACCATAATCAATAATTAAAATAATAAATAACGCAAAAGATGATCATAGAAAAATCCTAACTGGGTAAAAACTCCGAACATTTTACCAGCTAATAAACCACTATAAATCGAAGTAAACTTGCAGTACAGCACATGCAGCATAGACTCATCTATCCCATAGAACTTCTAACCTCAATTTATGCAGTCTCTCTTGATCCTACTAGAGGTGTGCTAGTTCAAAACAAATCTCGACTCCTAATTTATACCATAGCCCTCTTGGTCTGTGTGCTCCGACACCGATCCCGATTCCTGGAATCTCACCTTAGTTCTCCTGAATTTGTGCTTCTACAACAGTCCCCGATCCCTGGCATCGATTTATCTCCGGTAGATTAAATGGTTTGATATTTGATCAAAAGATTTTGTGTGTTTTGAAATGTGATTTTATATGAAACAATATAGCTTGATCGACAAAATATGATTTGGATGAATTTATGGATCAAGTAATATGTGGTGGTTGAATCTTGGAATCAATGAAGTTTTGGATCTTCAAATGAATGATCTCTATGGAATAAATATGATTCAACACACTTTTGAACGTTTATAGGATAGTATATATATAGGAAAAATGTTTGGGATGAAAGGTAATTGAAAAATCAAGTGTTTGAAGCAAAACAAATTTCTGAAAGTCGACATGTTACTAGAGTGCCAAGCTCATGTGAGTAGCAGTTGAGTAGTCGTTGGTATTTTTATCATAATTTTCTCTATTGATATTCGATTGAGATGATTCAAAATACTTTGGAAAGTTAACTCAAATGAATACAATTCTTCTAGACATAGCCATGTCCAAATTTCATTTTTTTCTATGTGAAAAATGCATTGTAAGTTGCAACTAAGAATTTGGAATATAATTTGTGCGACTCTTTGATACTCTTTAGACTTTTAATAGCATTCTCTTGATCATATGTGATCTTCTTGGACATTTTGGATTCCTTCAAGAACTATACTACCAACCCCAACTCTTTCGACTTTAATTAGGACTTAATAACTCATATTTTGATTTTGATTACAACTCGATAAACTTCTAATACAATTCAACTAGGACTTGATTTTGACCAAGAAATTTGTCAATTACAAATTTAGAAGTTGCCAATTATAATTTGGACTTAACAGTGAAGATTGCTTGATGATTAATAAGACTGTTAAATAGTAAAACATCAAAACTTTTTCAAATTACAAAACCGTCATCAAGATTATTGAATAGAAAAAATAAAATGATTGTGTAAGATAACACGGAATCTACATAGTACACACATTCATATATTATAATTTACCACAATACACACAAAATTGCATCAAATTGAGATCATGTCCAAGATCGTGATATTAACTTCACATGTGAAATGTTTGAAAACAAGCCGAAATCCCTAATCTAAAACAAAATCAATAGTCCAATTTCTCTGATTAGGTGAGCGTAGAGGTGTCAAGACGGACGTGTCAGTTCAACACGGGGCAGCGGGCTGACCGTGACCCGATCGGGCGGTTCACAGGTCAAGGAGGTGTGACCCGCGGGTTTCGCGGGTTGCACATTCACGGGCCGCGGTTAACCCGCTGGCCGGCGAATTTTTTTTTTTTTTTAAATTTGAAAAAACGAGGAGGGGGGGTGCAAACCTAGTTGGGATTTACTTAAACTATAAATTATAATACAAGTATGTGCCAACCTAGTTGGGATGTACTTATTTTATAAATATTTGATAATAGTAATTATAAATACATTTAGCTGTTATTTGTTTAAGTTAAATTTAACTGTGTAAAGTTATAAATAGTTCATATAATATTAAATTAGAATTCTATGTAAACATTTTTTGATATAAATAATTTATCATTTTATTCAATTCTTAGTTTACATTTAACAAAAAAAATATTTTTTGCTATAAATATGAAAAATTTTATATTTTTGCAATTTTATTTATACAATAATACTGACCAAATCTGAATAAATCTCGACTCGTGACCCGTATGGGCTCGACCTGGATGGGTCAGCGGGCGGGCTTGGGCAAAATTTGTGGGCTGACTCGGAACCGGCTCGGAACCCGTAGCAGGCGGGCTTTTTTTCACACGGGCCGTTACCGGGCTCATATGTTGGCGAGCCTACCCGGCCCGGACCATCTGGATTGACACCTCTAGGCGAACGAACACTTTATTTCTCCAGTCCATGTATTAGATCTACTCATGGTTTGTTCTTCAGTTTTGGGATGTCTACCATTTTCCATTGTGATTTTTGAAATAGCCTAATTTGGGAATGAAATATTTGTGGCGTAATGTTTGGTGTTTTTCAAAATTTCAATTACAATATTGGGAGTAATTATAGGAGAGTATATATAACATTAGTGAAAATTACACCCACCCCTACTTTTGGAGATCCAACTTCCAAAATCAGATTTCATCTTTTTTTTTTCAAAAATCAGAAGTTTTTTTAATTAGATACAATATTATTATAAATATATATATTATTTTAAAAAATAATATAATACAAATCTTAACAGATTTTATTCCGCGATTTACGTGTTTTGAAATAGGAAAATTACGTAACTTCCATATAGTTGATTTCGAAACCTCCACGAACACACATTCTTCTCGAACCCACGACCGCGGAGCATATTCATCCGCGACGTTACTGCTCCGGTGAAATCGCCGCCACCGACTCCGAGCACATTGTTTTCATTATATAAAATATTCAAACTCGGAAACTATACATTTTACATCCAGAACTCTGTGGAAGCTATTTATTCTTACATCCTAAACCCAGTTCCAAATGCCTCGTTCGAGCAGTGTAGATAGAGCAATGAATGTTGGTGAGACCTCGGATGGAAGAGGGAAAAGAAAGTTGGAGGGGGTCCATGAAGATTCGTCGACCAAAAGACAGAAATCGAAATCCATTGTCAAAAAAACATCCAAAAAAAAAGGTATGTGATATAGATTCAGGTTATTTTTTCAATTGAATCCTATGTTCTAACCTTAAAATTGATGGGTAAGGTGTATTGATGGCATTTGGGAGTTATAGTATACTCATCTTGTGATGTATGTGTTTAGTGCAAACCTCTATTCCGTATTGTGACCCGGAGACAATGATTCCCAAATCGTTTGTTTTTACGAATTTGTGCATTGGGGATATTAATCATGTCAGTGACTGACCAAACCCTTTGTGACCGAAAACAGAGTATCTGTGACCTGCCCAACAATGTGTTCTGCTTTGTTTGTTTTGAAGAAAATGCATGTGTGGAGTGGAGGTTCTGACCAAACCCTTTGTGACCGAAAACAGATTTTCTGTGACCTACCCAACAATGTGTTCTGCTTTGTTTGTTTTGAAGAAAATGCATGTGTGGAGTGGAGGTTCTGACCAAACCCTCTGTGACCGAAAACAGAGTATCTGTTACTTGCCCAACAATGTGTCCTGCTTTGTTTGTTTTGAAGAAAATGCATGTGTGGAGTGGAGGTTCTGACCAAACCCTTTGTGATCGAAAACAGATTTTCTGTGACCTGCCCAACAATGTGTTCTGCTTTGTTTGTTTTGAAGAAAATGCATGTTCGGAGTGGAGGTTCTGACCACTAATGGGTTACATTTTTTTGGTGATCTTTATTCAGGTATGGAATTTTGTTCTACCAGAGAAAAGTTGGTTTCCTGAAACAATTACTGTCATTAACACGAAGGGCATGTTGTTGAAGTTTAAAAACAATCTGAAGGAGGCACAAAGGCACATTCTTCGTAACACATGTTTTGGCCACTTTCTAGAGTGTGATGACGTTGTCGTTCAACCGTAGTTGATTCATTATTTCCTACTAAGACAGGTTAAACAACCAAATGAAGAAGAAATGTGGTTCAATATAGAAGGGCAGTTTGTTGGATTCTCGGTTCCGGAGTTTTGCTTAGTGTCTGGACTTAGATATGTTGGGGAAGGGGATACGAGCATGCTGGAGAAGATACCATCCCATTTGAAAAAAAAAATATTTCAAATAGTTCAAGGTTGTGACCCACGAAGATGTCAGGGAGGCATATTTTGCTGCCGGCGACATGCCTGATGAGGATGCCTCCAAGCTTGGTGCATTATATTTCATTACCTCATATTTACTTCCTAGGGATTACAAGAAAGTGGTGGAACACTACCTGTTTGTTTTAGTTGATGACTTTAATAAAATGAACTTGTTCCCATGGGGGAAATTGTTGTTTGACAAGCTTATCAGTTCACTTAGGGATGTGTTGAGCAAGAGGACAACACATTATAGATTAAAAGGTCTGTTGATAGTGTTCCAAGTATGGATATATGAGACGATTCCTAGTCTAGATGGATCTATAGCCAGAAGGATTGCAAGAGAGTACCCCCCGGATACCGAATTGGACGGCAGATGATCATCCATCGGTTGCCAAGCTCGAAGGACCTGATTGCTTCTCGGACCCGGATGTAAGTGTTTAAACACAATACAAATTTGAATGTAACTAGTACATTACTGTAAGTCACATATTACAGCATGTTGTGTACAACTCATTTCTTATTAAGTCACGAATTAAATAGTCACAGATTACATAGTCACAAATTAAGTCACAGATTATATAGCCACAGATTAAGTCACATCTCATGTAACATGTCAATTTCATGATGTCACAAATCAGACAGTGTAAGTAACAGACACAGTTCTACAAACAATTCCTATTACAGTTCAATAGTTTACATTGATGATTTGTGGATTTTAATATTTCTGACATTTCATATTTCAATTGTTTTTTGGATTGGCAGATTTAAATATGTGACTTGGACCCGTCCGAAACTAAAATGGCAATGCTGTACATGTACGATGTTCTATATCATAAACCTACGCAACCAAAACTATCATGTACGGAGAAGAGAAAGGGCGGCATTAGAAATAGATCAGTTCACCGAACCGATACAAGCAGGAAGTCGGGTTCCGCCGCAGTAAAACCTCTTCTCATGATAACTGACGATAGAGTTGGACACGCTGATTTTGAAGTTGATGATGATGATTTTGTGGACCCTCCACCCAGATGGCACGAAACACCATCACACGGTAATTCTTCGATTGGGGGATGGTCCTTCTTGTGACGCTAGTAATCCTCACACACCATACTCAGCTGGGACTCCATTGACTGATGTAAGTTGTTCGTTAACATGTTTCAGCTTCAATGTTATATTTGAGTGAGTCGCATTTATGATGGTCTTATCAGTATTTTCCACTATCTTCTTGGAACTGATTCTGGTAATTCTTGTGGTGCAGGAGGTTGCTGAACTGAGAAAACAACTTCATGACATGAAGTCACAGATGTCCACATTGAAGTCTGAGTAGCTTAAGAAAATGAACATTATTGTTCGAATGCAAGGTGAAATCCGTACGGACATGCTGGACATCAAATCGAATATGCAATTTCTATACGAATCTATGACGGCCTTGATTTCCAGTTCGATGGATGCAATTTTGAGCAAATTTAGAGAGACACCGGTGGATAATGCTGTGGGAGCTTCTGATCCTGTAGACCAAGTATGTTAATCAGTAACAGTTGATTCTTGAAGTTCCTTTCCATTTACCTTTTGACATTCAATTATTCATTTTACTTTTCAGGTGGAAAAGATAGAAGATGTGAAAGAGAAGGGTAAGATGTATCCTAATGATGCATTTTTTCCCTTCGGTTTGCAACCTCCATCATTTGATCTGGGTATTGGATACACACAAGCAACCCAGCCGGAAGCAATGAAGTTTGAAGAATTGAAATGTCATGTTGACTCTGTCATTTCCAATGTCTTGAAAGAAACGGAATCTGCTGCGACTGAGGTATGAATTCTATATGTTATGTTGCAGACTATGGCATTTGATATTAATTGTCTGACATTTTATATCAATTTTCCTATTTAGGCATCGCCTGTTCCTCCACCAAGCTCTGGATTACCCGTTAAGAGGGCTCCCAAGCTGGCTAAGGCACTTCAGTCTCCATATGCCGTAGAAGTGAAACAAATAAAGCCTCAAGGGAACGTACTCGTTTTCGAAAAATATAATCAGAGTGCAGATGATTGTGATGTTGGTGATTTCCAGAACTGGTTCCAACGAGGATACAAACCCCACAACAAGTATGATCGTTGTCTATTATTACTCAATCCCTTACAAATACTTCTTACTGCATTGAACCAATAAGTTTAATTTCATTTGCAGGAAGAAGTTTAATGATAAAGATGATCTCATTAAACCATCGTTTGTAGTTGGCCAGTTCCTTGTTGGAAATAAATCATGGTGGTACAAACTTATATCAAGGGAGGTATCCTTCAGTAGTTCGGTACGTTGGTAATTATATGTTAGATATCTAGGACTACTTTAGAGTTTCATTCATACAAGATTTCATAGGTCACAACACAGGTCACGTGATACGAACAGGTCACAACACAGTCACGGCCTGTGTCACAAAGACACTAACAAAGGTCACAAGACAGTCACGTTATACTAATGTGTCACAAGACAGTCACAAAGATATATCACAGATTTTTGTATAACTTATTGACGTGTACTTATACTACGTTGTAACAACATATGGATGTGTGTTTCTACTACATTCGTCAGTTAGCAAGAAATGGACCGATTGTGAAATTCAACGCTACGACAACGGATTCGTTGTTTCAGGCCAAGCTCAAGAACATATATCAAACGTTCAAGGACGATCCAAATGTAGTAGCCACTGATTCAAGACTGATTGACGACATTACAGGTGTACGCATCCCATTGAGTACTGCCTGAGCTGATGTGGACATTATCTTTTTGCCAATACTGCCCACCAATAAAGCACACTGGATGCTTGCAGTGCTCGAAAAAGAAGCGAATGTTACTTGTATTCAATTCCTCTAGGAAGACATACAATCATGTCAATGTGCTTGTTGGAATTGAACCATTTGTCAAAATTATACCACAACTCTTGAAAGCTACTAGGATCTGGAAAGAGTTGGTTGACATGGAGGTGAAGCTTGATTTCTCACTTCCACAGCAGAAAAACGGGTAAGTTTGTGACATCCACATCAAAGGTAACACCATTATACCTTGGAGTTGCATATTAATATTCTGATGTTTCATTTTCAGACATGATTGTGGCGTATACGTGGTGAAATATGCTGCATACATGCTACATAACGATATCGGATCAATGCCGATGAGATTTGATGCGGGTAGAGCACGCCTTGATATAAAATCGTTGCTTTTTAAACATCGTGTAATCAAAAAGGCCACAAAGAAGGTGCAGCAAACTGGAGAAGAAAGTATTCACTTAGATTGATGGTTGAATTGCGGTCTTGATATTAAATATGAACATGTAATAGATATGAGACTTTAGCGTATTTTGTAGTTATTAATTTGGAATTATCTTTTCTGGAATTGGGATGTAGTCAGTTGCATTTTAATCACATCTTTTATTTGTTCAAAGTTGTTGTTTCGATTTCAACTGATGGTCGCAAATTCATATTTCCATTCAAAACTAACCAGTTACCTGGTCACAGACCAGGTCACATGTCACAGCTCAGGTCACAGCTCATGTCACAATCCACATCGATTGATTGGTTGTTTAGTCAGACATTTATTTCAAATGGAAACAGTACAGGTGACTGAATATTTTGCACATTAACATGTGACTATAAAAAACTGATTACTTTTTTTTTCCCAGTTGGTCACAGCATAGGTCACATGTTAAATGGACACTGTTTTTTGCTTAAGTTACTGTGTTTCTTGTACTATGAGCATACCAGATGATTGAAAAAATTTGGCAACTATATTGTCTGAAACAATGATGTTTTTATTTGAGAAATTACACTTGAAAATTGAATGACAAAAAAAAAAAACAATTCTTCTAAGGTTGACTTCCTTTTCCTCCCTTTGTTTTTCGACTGACTCTGGCTTAACGGAACCAAGCTGGTGCAAGTTCTAGGGTTGTGACCGCTATGAGCACATCGTCCGCATTTGATAGTTATGCTAGCTTCAAATGATGATCTGAATCTCTTTTCTGTAGACCTTCCACAACTCCTCTTTTGGTTAGGCGCAACTACAACAATTTTCTGAATATCTTCGGGGACTGTCCATTCATTTGGATTTCCAACAGGGAAAATGCTTCCTTGATAAGTATTCTGGTATGCTTCTCTTGTATAATAGTATGAACAATACTCATATGGATACATCCTCATACTTGCAAGCACAGCCAATGTGTGTGGACATGGTAGTTGATCAACTTGAAGCATCCTACATGTGCACGTACGCTCTTCTAAATCAACAACGAAGGATGTACTCTCATAAGTAACTGAAAATGTTGCCTCATTTACTGGAGAAACCTGCAATTCATGATCGAAGTTATGTACACAACAAGTCATGGAAACAATGATGAAGATGTATTAAGTCACATATGAGGTCACAATTACGAAGTTCAGTTCACAGTAAAGAGATTACCTTCAAGTTTCTCACATCTTTGCCCGTTTCCCTTAACTGCTTCTCGTACTTACTTGACAAGGTGGTGAAAGTGCTGTGTGCAGTCTCCCTATGTTTGCAAAACCAAGATTGCGTAGTTTCACGCAATGAATCCAACAAAGCTATTATAGGGTAGTTCTTGGTAGACTTGGTGACCGCATTAACCGACTCTACTATGTTCGATGTCATCGTGGAATATCTGTTCTTGGGCATGTGCAATCGTGACTATTTATCAAGCCCAACACCAACCTACAATAATAAACACAATGACGTGTGTCACATACTTTACAATACTACAATAGATGTATACGAATACAGATTGAAAATAATATGTATTATATTACCAGGTAACCCCTTATCTTCTCATTAATTGCGTCGAGTTGTTGCATGTTATATTCGTATTCCGACAAGGTGTAAGCGTGAACCGCTGAATTGAATGCTTGCGTGATGTTGTGACCTGATTTTCCATATCGTGACTTCAAATTTTGTAGGAGATGGTATGAACATATCCCATGACATGTTCCAGGATATACATTTTCAATTGCATTTTTGATACTTTTTTGACGATCCGATATAAAACACAACCCTTCTCTATCCCCATATGCCTTCCTCAAGTTTTCAAAAAATCACGACCAAGATCTGTCGTTCTCATTATCACCAATCCCGAAAGCAAGTATGAATATGTTATTATTTGCATCTTGTTTACATGCCGTGAATAAAGTCCCACCATAGTGTCCATTTAGATACGTGTCATCGACCACAACAACAGGCCTACAATGTTTACATCCCTTAATTGATGCACCGAGTGCCATGAAACAATATTTGAACCTATTGTGACCATCAAGGTGTAGTCCTGTGACCGTCCCGGGATTTGTTACCTCCAACATGGAAAAGAATTTCGGTACCTGACTAAATGAATTCGTCGGGTCACCTCTAATCATTTTCAAAGTATCCTCGCGGGACCTCCAAGCCTTCACATAGTTCAAAGATACTCCATATGCGTGCAACATGTCATTTCGTATATTATTTGGAGTGTATATGGTGCGCGACGATGTGAATTTGTATTTGATGCAAGATGACACAACAGCCTTTATCACTTGCCTATGAGTACCTAATACAATGTTTGAAGCACATGTGTGACCTTCTACAATGTATCTAATTTTAAACATCTCTGTTTTGCCCATCTTTGATGCTCTGCATTTCCAATCACACTTGTCAAACATTTCACAAGGTCGTCTTTCTTGTCTGACCGAACAACTACATATTCAAACATTTTTTGGATTGCATATAAGGACAAACTTAGCTTCAGGATCTCTTTGTTACGGAAAACAACTCATTTCTCTACTTCTCTAGAGTCAGCATCTGATACAACCGTGACCACATGTTTGAACTCTTGACATAATGGTTCTATTATTGATCCACATATGTCTGTCGACAAATCCTGTAACGAGAATTCCTTTCCATTAGGCTGTATACAGATTGGTTCTGCGATACGCTGTTCGACACATTCAGCAGTTGTGACCTCAATTTTAATTGGATACTTGGTAGGGTCACGATGCATATACTTCAACACTATGTACGACAACACATTATCGTCATTCTGTATTGTGACCGGAGGCAGATTGTTAATCAACTCATAACTCATTGTGACTGCGACCTTTGCAGGATACAATTTGAACTCTCTCATAACTATATCCAGAAGCTTCGCATAACCACAGCTATGATCAATCAACACCAATGATAGCTGTGTCCCATTCGTCAAACCAAAGTGAATTTTTTCCATTTCTGTTAAAAAAATTCCAAACAACAGCTTAGACAACAGTATTGAATAATAAAACTCCACATAAAACCTATATCACGTCACAATTCAATAGTCACAGTCCTATGTATTAGATTTTTTGGTCACATATGAAGTCACAGATGAAGTCACAGTTTAAGTCACATAGTCACTGACATAATTCTGAGTCAGAACGAAGGCATGTCACAGTTTTTTAAACTACAGGTCCTATGTTATGAAAGCAAATTGAACACTACTGGTCACGGACATGTTATAAAATTCGAATCACATACGTGAACAGGTCGCTGACATCGGACTAACCTAGAACAAAAACACGTCATAGTTTTTTTATATCTGCAGGTGACATAGTATGATTTCAGACTGCTTCGTGAAGCACGCATGGTCACAGTAGTCATCATCGAAAACACTCAATCAATTTCTTCAAATAAATTGACTATCGTAAATTCTGATTTCGAACTTACTTGATTTATAATGACATAACCGAAATATACGAAACTACTAATCTCGAAGACGTTTGAGGTAATGGAACCCGTTCCATGAATTGTCCGCATGCTTGTTGTGGCTCTAATAAGAATTTATACTTCAACTCGTGACTTGGATCTTTCGATTAGAGTCGCCTCAGAGGTTTTCGGTGTCTGTAGAATAAGAATTTCACAAATCGGTGGATTATAATCAATCCCTACGTGAACTATTATATTTTTGGGATGTTAATTTATTAGAACGGAGAATCCGAGTTTAACGGTAAGTCAGGACTGTTTTTAGGAAACTGATTTATATATCATTATTTATTTATATATTTATGATATATATTTGTATCTATATGTCAATCTCTGATTTCAGAAATTTGAAAGATATCTTGTCATTTTTGAAATATTCTAAAGATAACATCTGATAACTGAATTTTTCCCATAACATTATTATGTAATTATTTTCAACTAGGGTATATATGATTTTTTTTTTCCAATATCAATGCACAGCCTTTGGACTATGAACAGTCCAACAAAATGGACTTGGGAGTCTTGAAAAGCAGTTCCCAATAAAAAAGAAAATTTTTTATTAATTATTTCATCTGAAAACTTTAAAATAAAACAATAAATAAATTCCACGATTAGGCTTGATATCCTCCATGGCCACGATGCAATAACACGCTTATGATGAGAATATAACTTTTGAATTCCATTTCTTGCAATGAAAACATATTATTATCAGATATTTGCGTTCCTAATAGGCTATCTGTGATATAGCAAAAAACCACCCCCATCTTAGCAAAAAATGAAATATTTTTACACTTCATCTATCATTCCCGCATATTCCTACTTCGTTATTACATAAATTAGTTTGGTTTCCATCCGGCAATCGTTGTTAGTGCGATTGCCTTTGTTCTACCCCGCCGGAGTTTGAACATTTTTGTCTCTCGTTGTAAAGTACATCCTGCGTCTATTTCCTTATAGCTATTGTTATCTTTCCGATAGGAACGCGTCAAAATCGTGTTTGACTGGACAAGAGTGGACACGACATCTGTTGATTCATTTTTTTGGGTCAACACTATCGATTATTTGTACTTAGACCAAAAAACCCAATAAAGATTCAATAGTCCCGAGTGTAAATAAAGTACGTGACTTTCTACACATTGAGCCTCATAAATATGTGGTTTGGAGGAGGGTGACGTGACTTGTACCTTGGTATCGAGTTGATGGAATTAATACTATGCATAATTTACGAAAATTCCTAAAATTGTTTTTGCATATCCTCAAGAATCGTCCTTTTGTGGGAGTTAGTATTTCATAATCTAGTTGTTGATGCTTTATTTTACTATGACTTTGAACAAATCTTAATTATTGGATTCCATTCACTTGATGCCATAATTTGGTTTATGGTTGACCTAACATAACTACTCTTTTTGATCATACCCACTTTACTAGTAATATTATCCACAGAGTTATTCATCTTCAATATCTATGTCAAAAATCATTTGTGCTTTTTTATTTAAGAAAAATAAATAAATAAATAATAATCCAGTGTGAACTAGTGCTAAAGTTAAGTACATTAATTATAATATACTTGAAGCAGTAGATAAGAGCAGTTGTCTCAAAAAAAAAAATTGGTCTTTTCTTTTTCTTTTTTTTTTTTATTCAACAAATAAATAAAACACAAACACAATATTTATGTCAAATAGAAGAATTAAAGAATAATTCATATAAATTGTCATTGAACATACAAGAAGTAGGATAACAAGGGTGTTACTTTCATGCTATTTTTTAAATTAGAATATTAAACCCTTTTATTTTTTTTAAAAATAGATTATTGTTTTCTTGTGACTTTTAGATTGAATGGAGAGTGATTACAAATGGTAGGAAGATCCTTATAAAGTTGAAATGCAAATTTATAGTTATTGGAAATGATCCAAAAAAGTGAATATAATGGTCACTTAAATATGTATGAAATTTTAGAATGGTCACTAAATTAACGGTTTAACTATAAACTAATTGTAACTTGGTTTTACCATTGGTCACTTGTATTTGAATAATGTTACTTGTACATAAACAGTTATAAAATGGTTTATACATAGCTGATGTGTCAAAAAAGAGAGTGGGAAAGTTTTTTTTTTTTTTTGTTGAAAAATTATAATCCAATCATATATCACCATATCGTGTGTATGTAAATTATTATATAAATTTATTCTGTATATGTAGTACAATCGCTCATATTTACTTTACTATTGGACAAAATTACAGATGAGATATGTAACCTTTATGAAAGGTGCAAATGGACCCCTAAACTTCAAGTTTTGACAACACTTTCCTCAACATTCTATTAACGTAGCAGGCCAGGTCCTTGGAAACTACTCTGGCTAATTAAACTTATAGAAAAACGAACAAACAAAAATCAATATATGTCTTCTTCCATATTCACCGCCGCCCATTATGTGGTCATACCACGAGCGTGTATAATTCCACACGGTAGGATGATAACTTCTTAGGGAAATAATTGACTCACAAGGAAGAGGTCGTTGCAATCAAGTAGAAATTTCATTTCGTTTTCGGGAAAGTGATGTTGGGGAAGGCAAGGGTTGACCCTTAATGAGGAAGAGGTCGTTGCAATCAAGTAGGAGACTATTATCCATGTTTGGCTATTTATAAATATTCAAACCATTGGCGTAGGGAGGTAGGGGTAAGTGGGGTCCATGGCCCCATTGGATTCGAAACGTAGCTCTTCACTAACTCAAACTATTTTTTTTTATCTACACATTTCAAAGGATTTATAAATATTACCCAATTATTCATCACTAATTTCTATTTATTCATAATTCAAATTGTTTATAAACGTTTCCCAAACAATTTGTACTTTTTTTGTCTGTTTGATTTTATTTTTTATTCTAAATTATGCATATCATGCGTCACTCAATGCCTATTTAATGTGCATTTAGACATGTTTTGTTTGTTTGCATATACCTCTTCTTCTTCATTAATGAAAAGTTGAGGACGGTGTTTGCACTTTTACCAAATGTTAGGAACTTACTTTGCAATTTCCCTTACGTGTACCGAGTGATCATTATTCAATAATATTTATATATGGCTATGTAATTTATTATCTTTTTAATTAAAAATTACATTTTAATAAATTTTGATAAAATTAATGAAAATCTGATCAAAGTTATGGATTCCATAAAATATGTGATAAAAGGATAAATTTAAAAAAAAACGAATTTTAAAAACGAGACTAAAGAGTAACTCAATAGGTCAAATGCATCAACGCAGATTATTCAAACTTTCTTAAAATAATATTTTTTTTCAAAGTCTTGATTAGTGTAATTACCATGGAGTTTCAACGTGCACACGTTTACGTTTTGAAAGTTAACTAAAAATTAAATTATGTAAAGACGAAGACGCCATTTATAGTCAACCAAACGAATTATAAAATTTGAATGGTTCAATAATTGCAGCGGAAAATTTACATTTCTAAACTCTAATACTAAGATCAAACTAGGGGTGTTCTATTCTAGAACATTTCAATTTCATTATGAAAAATCCATTCTTTCTTACCCCACCTCGCAATATTTTGAAAGATACCTATAAATTTACATAAAAGGGCATTTGTGGTAGTGAAGGGACGTCGTCACAATCTCTTCATCTACAACCGAGGGTTGAAACTTAAAAGACAGTAACTATAAGAGAAAGGACGAAAGTCTGAATAAATACCACATGACAAGAGTTTCACATGTCATTATTATTATTATTATTATTATTATTATTATTATTTGGGTAGTTATATTTGCACTACAATTTTTGTTTGTTGTATCACCTTTTAATTGTACTATTGGCTATCAAACATTCGACTATTTTTCACATTTATATCTTGAACTTTGTTCACCGCATTCTTACATTCGTTCTTCCATTAATTAGCACATATTGTCTATTATGATAGTTTTTGTAAAAAAAATAAAAAAAAATGTTTGAAGAGCGTAAAAAAACATATTTTACCTTTGGTATTTTAAATAAGCTAAAAAATAATAAATATAAAAGTTTGATAAAATAATTACACCTCATTTTAAAGCACATTAATAAAATTTTTAGATATATACCATCATAAGGGATAAGATGTGCAATTTTAGCCTGTTTGACCCCATTTTTTCAAAAATTTATTTCTTCAAAACTCATTTTTAATTAAACATTTTTTCAAAAATCATTTTTCAAAAATGCATTTTTTTTTCTCTCAAAATGGGCCTCAAACAAGGGTAAGAATGCGACGAAAAAAGTTGTGAACGTAAATAAAAACTATTAGCAAAAATTGAAGACCTTTAATACATTTATAATATTATGCAATAAACAAAAATTGTGGTGTTAATATAACTGTCTTTATTACTTTTGAGTAATACTATTTGTACTTTAGTTAGAAGTTAGTTAGTATAAGAGAAATACTTATTGTACATAATTAGTTATATTATATTTTACATAATGATGAGATGTCGAAATATAAGTGAAAAAATTATCCGATTGATGAGATTTTGATCCAATTAAATTTTGACACTTTCATCCGTTGATAAATTATTATGTAAGTTGTTATTCCATATATCACAACCATATTAATTTACATCTTCATTATGTAAATCAATCTGTATGTACAAATAGTATTTATTTTTTATTTTTTTGACTCCTTCATCCCTTCTAAATGGAAAAATTGCAGTGTAATGACAAAAATACCCTTACCAAATAAAAATTAACTGCCAAACTGGTTAACCAATATGAAGAATCCCAAGACCCAAGATATCGACTCCACTTGACTTACGTGTAAAATAATGCGAAGGCGTCTGTGGCAAGAAATCCAAATCCCCGAATTTTAAACTGATTTTTTTTTTTTTTTTTCCATCCAACTGCTATTCGCTGCCAATATAAATATAAAGACTCACGCACGTTCGTTAGAAATTCTTATACACAACAAACTTCTTCTTCTACCATTTCCCCAATCTCAAGTTTCTTGAATTTTATTTCATTTTCCCAAAAAAAAAAACAAAAAAAACCCACAATTCAAAGATCCTTCCTTCTGCATCAAGGTAATTTATATACTTAAATTCCTCCTAATGCTTCCATTAAACCATTATTTTCTTGGTTTCTTGATTATAATTTGCATCTGTGTGTGCGTGTGTTTTCATCTGGAACTCAGCTTCTTGAATCCATCAAATGATTGCCTCTGCAGCCGTTTGATCTTTTAAGAAGCGGTACAGATTGATTTCAAATCCTGTATTTTCCCTGAACTTTGTAATAATTGGAAGGTAATTATTTTTCAGATTGTTTCGAAAGTTTTCCGGCCCGGAAACTGTTAAAGATGCTCGGAGAATTTGTTACCAGAAGTTTAGTGTAAGTCATATACTTAATCTTTGATCTTTGGCAAATTGATTCTGTGTGTTTTTATCTTTTACTTTTGAAACTTTTCTTTTGAATGAGTTGTTTTTAGGATTTTGACCGAGTAAATATTTGAATTTTATTCTTGGATTGAATAGGTTGGTTCTTGGATACGCTTATCCGGCCTTTCAATGTTTCAAATCTCTAGAAAAGAATAGAGTTGAGATTCAAGAACTCAGGTTTTGGTGCCAATATTGGTAAGTATTTTTCTTTCGAACTTTCGTTTCCAATCGATCCCCATTTTTATTGAGAACTGAATTTTGGAATAGTAAATTGATGGAAAACGCGTTATGAAAAAATAAGAAAAAAATTTGAATTTACGTATAATATTATTTTATTAAAAATGAAAAATGAAGTTGATAATTGTGGGCTCCACAAATTAGAATTTTAAGAAGCTTTGAACCAATCAACACTCTTAATTGACGTTTCTTGAAAGCTAAGGCTTAACATAATATCTTAGGCCAAATATGAAAAGTAAGCAATGATACTTAGAGCCCGTTTGGACAAATCGATTAAATTATAATTAACACAATTTTATTTATTTCATGTGACGTACCATGAAATGATTCACTAATTAATAAATATATCATATCACTATTACTTCAGTTGTGTTATGCAATGATACTCAGAGCCCGTTAGGCTCCATTATTTCATATTATAATGAAATGAATAGTAATTTTTGGAGATTGTGTGATTAAGAAAGGAAGAATGATTTTTAGGTTTATATGTAATATTATTTTATTGAAAAATGTCTAATTGATAAAAAGATAGAGAAAAATAAATTATAATTTAATCGAGGCCAAACGGGGCATAATAGAGCATTTCTCATTTAGTGACTATACATATATGAAATAGGCTAATATGACAAGCCTATTAGAAGGTTTGTATTTAATTAATCAATTTAATTATTACTTTACACGAAAATGACTTCTTCCTGTAGTTGTTTAGTTCTCTATTTTTTTGTGAAAAGAATTGACTTTTTTTGGATTCAAAGACTGAGTCTTAGTCAATAAAAATTATTTAGCTTTTTTTGGGTGTTTATTTAGCAACAAACTGATAAAATGCTGCTTTTGTATATTACAAGTTATGACCAATAGACATACAAGTAAGTCAAATAATGGTTAAATTAATATCGATTATACGTAAAAACTATGTTAGCTTGCCTCGATTATTTCGAGAATCTTTAGTATGTTGAACTATCATATAGAGCTAAATACGATTATATGAAACATGAATTTAAAGTATCTGTCTCTAGCTTTATCATAAATTTTTAAGAATATCTAAGTTGACAACAATGGTAGACAACTATGTACTGTCAGAATTCTAGTATGTGATGTACAAAACAGTTTTTTAAAATGGATGAATATGATGATGTCAAATAGAATGTTGTCAACTGATGTTGTCAACCAATGTTGTACATGTAGCATAATTCAGAGATCAATCTTACAAGAATTATTAATCGAGTAGAGACGTTAATGAGAATCTTATTGAATTTTGTTTGTGATATTTTCAGGATTATTGTCGCAGTTCTGACAATTCTCGAGAGAATTGGTGACACATTTGTTTCATGGTATGTACAATGAATTAATTTTTTTTTTCTTTGGCATTTTTTTTTTGGTCATATTTTCTAAATTCTATCTCCTTGCATAGGCTGCCAATGTACGGTGAGGTGAAGCTGGCTCTCTTCATCTACTTATGGTATCCTAAAACAATGGTACAAATCTCTCCTTTTTTGCTTTTCTTCTTTTTAAAATGTGCAAAATAAAGTTTTCTTATTTCTATTTTTCTCTGAATATTTGCATAATACAGGGAACGGACTTCGTCTACGACACCCTATTGCGACCTTATGTGACGAAGCACGAGACAGGTATTGATCGGAGTTTAATCGAATTTAGGGAAAGAGCGTGGAATTTAGCCATCTACTATTGGCAGAACTGCACTGAATTGGGGTCGGAAAAAATTCTCCAATTTCTTCAATTTGTGGGTTCGCAATCTGCAAGGATGACACGTTCCAATTCTGAGGTACAAGCACGACCCGGTTCATCTCGTTAATCATACTCTAAATTTGACGAGATTGTAATGTTCAATCCTGTAAAAATACCGCTCTAGATCGTGTTCGATGTGTAAAGTATATCTTATCTAATAAATTAGCAATCTTTCACATCAAGTTAGTCCGCATGCATAGCACACAATTGCTCAATTTGCACTCAATGAAAATGCCTAATCATAACCCTTTTCGAGTCTTTTGGTCCACTGCTTTAAAATCCATCATCATTGAACAAAACGTGGATCACATTCACAGTCAGTTACTAATTTCATTTCCTAATGTCACAATCTATTTGATGTTGAAAATTCTAACGAATTCTTTCATGAAGAACCAGGCCGATCGACGCTCTAATGATGATCCTCAGTCGAGCACAGCGTTTAGAATGTTCAAGAACAAGCGGCAGCCTAAATCGGAACCTATTCAAGTTCAGCTTAACAATCAGGCAGAATCAATCCGAGTTGAGGATATTCTAGTTCCAGATTCGGAAAAATCTCGGATCAAATTTAGACGCTCCAAAGGTGGTAATTAGCTAAATATTGTAAAAAGACAAATAAAAAGTTGTAGAATATATGAAATTGTAGTAACATATTGAATTTAATCGATTTTCTGTGCTTCATTTTCTTTTCTTTTTTTTTTTTTGTTTCTCACCAAATTGAATCGAACCTTCTGTTTGAAACATTCAATTATGCCATTACATCAAAAATAAAAATAAAAATAAAAAGTTTGAAAAATCCACAAAGCACGATTCTTACTGTTGTTATCTGGAGCTCCGAATCTGGGTAGTCCTAAGGATCCAATCAAAGACCCGGACAATTTGGCGATTCACGAAGTCAAAGAAGGCGGCTACACACGGCCAGACACGGTGGAGGAAGCCGTTGCCGGCGGAGTCAGGGGAAGTGGACATGGGCTGAAGATAAGCCCAAGCAGCCTGCTTCACGAGGCGATTGCGGATGCAGATACCGGACCCTAATTGAACTTGATGAGGCACGCTGGGCCTCGGGGAGTTAACTGCAACTGAGGGTAAAAGGTCTTTTAGAGAAGTATAGCTATGGGAGGCCGGCTTGATTGATAACAGCTCGAGATCATCGGAGGGAAATGACGATGACGATGATGATAATAATGAGGCGGAGGCGGAGTTCGTGGTAGTAGTGGTGGAGGAGGAGGAGGAGTTGTGGTGGAGAAGGGTAACATTGGAGGGGATCACCTCAACTGAGGTCGAGATGGAGTTTCGGTGCCGGATAAGAGGGTGGTTTTCACCCGCTGGCCGCGGCAACGGTGTAGATCCGATGTCGGTCATGGCGAGTTGACTGCAAGACAGAGATTGAGAGAGACAGTCCTGTTTTGAGTTTGCTAATTTATATCGTCTTTATTTCTTGAAGACGTCATTTATGGCGCATAAGATTTTTTGTTTTTTTTTTTGGAGTAACGCAATTATTGGCGTACGCTGTTGCACTTTCCCCTGCTTATTGGTTAAAATGAGATTTCAATAATGGAATTGAAATTGTTTGTTACAAAATAAACTCAGCCATTAAAATTTAAATTTTTATCAAAGTTAAAGTTAATAATTAATTTTAATCACGTATTTTATGAGATTCACAACTTTTCAATCACATATCTCATCAAAATTTACTAAAAAATTTAATTTTAATTTCCATTAAACATAAGCTCATTATATAGTTTAGGCTTTAAATTTAATTATTTAAATACTATTAACATTATAATTATTGACCTCAAAATTTGGTAGAAAGGAGGATTCAATAGTTTCGATCACTTTCCCGTCCTCTCATGCGCAATAACACCATGTTAGAGGAGAAGGCCGTTGTTATAGGAAAGAGTCCAATGACCTTTTTTCCTCCTATGTTCACGTCTTGCCAAAAAATAAGTATATGAGTGAGTGCAAAGAGATGAGTAAATATGAACTTGGTCAGGATTGGATTTCACATAGAGAGAAGTTTGGAAGTGGTGACAAATAAGAAATATTGTTGGTATATATTATATACATAGAGGTCTCACCCCTCACATGGAATGAGGCCCACATGTGAGGGGTATGGACACCCCTATGTACATATATTATGTACACCAAGCATATCCCAGCAAACAAAGGTCATCTCACTTGTGTTTCCCTTAACAAGTGTCATGGTTGTCATCGGTTAAGATCATGCTTCTTGGTCGGCTCAGTCTGTTTGCTTTTACTTTAGGTTGAGTTGGCTTAGAGGCCTCATAGAATAATGGTTGCTTACTTAGCTGGGTACATAACTGACCAAGTATACGCCATGTGAAATAGTGGTCTAACATTAGTCTTTCTAGTCCAAGTCGTACATTTATATATTGGTCGAACTTTCTAAAAATTAGAACAAGGACGAGAAGTTGTGAGATTGCCTTGATTCACGGTTAGAATCTAAAATATAAACCGTCCTTGAATAGACGAGGACTTATTATTTGCCTCTGAAGTATAAGCTCACATCAAGTAGAGAGGATTGACGAGCACCCCTAAAAACATGGGAGCTTCTAGATGGATTATACTACTTTGCCATTAAGTTTCACACTAAGATTCACACTTTTTTGTCATTTTGTGTGAGTATTGTCTATTATGCCCTTATCTCTATATTTTAATTGTTTTCCGCATTTTTACCCTATAATTGGTATCAAAGCCTAGTAACGAAACTAAAGAAAATTTTTAGAATTTATAAAATAAATAGAAAAGATAAAATTATTTTAGAAGAATTACAAAATATCAATATTTTAACTAATACTAATCGAATTAAATTACAAGAATTAGCAACAAATTTAAATACTAAATATAAATCTCTAAGTGAAGAGATAAAACAAGTAAATAGTCCTCAACAATTAGTTGAAATAAAAAATAAAGGATTACAAATATTAGTAGACGAATTTTCTGAAAATGAAGAAGAAGATATTATAATAAATCAATTTTTAGAACAATATGATAATTATGCTTAATCTTTAGGAAAAATAGATATTTTAAATCAAGATGTTTTAACTCATATAAAAAATATCGAGTCTAATTTGGAAATTTTTAATGACAATATTAAAATAGGACCAAAAATCATATATAAACAAATTGAATCTAAATTTAAAAAATCAAAATTTAAGGATTCTTATACATCAATTGAATCACCTTTACCGGCATATGTTATAGAAGAATTAGAAACTAAATTCTATGAAACCACTGGAGAAGAATTAGAAACTTATAAACAGGGTCTAAAACAATTAACTATTCAAACTAAGAATATTTATATGAACGATCCACCCAAAGAAGAAACCACTGAAATTAATACTCCACATTTAAATCAACAAGTTGAAACACAAACATTAGTTGGAGAAACAAGTAGAACTAATGATTGGACTCAAGTCGAATTTGACGACCGGAAATTTAAATGGATGAAAGAGCATGGAATAACAGAAGAACGAGAAAATTACAACTTTAGAAAAGGAGTTAAAAGTTAAAACTACATCAATCAAGCCTATACACCTTAGGGATAATAATCCAGTTCAATTATTTACTGAACAAATTCCTACAACAGGAATATGACTAAATGTTGATGATAACAATAATAAAAGTGAAATTATTGACCCATGGGCAAAAGCTACTGATTTAACGGTTGCTTTTCATAAATGGAATACCACTCAAGCATACAACTTTATAAGTCACACCTTTAGAGGAATCACTTCAGATATCTTGAAAAAAACTTCTGAATAAACTAAAAATCAAATTAAATATGGAAAAAAATCTACAACTACTATAGATAGCAATGAAAGATTAGATGCTGAAAATTTTAAGGAAATTTTAAAACGAATGGAAAATTTCTTTAGACACTTACTCTTAGGAGAAGTTATACCAGAAACTAAAATAGATATGATCACTCAAGAAACCTTACAAGCAGAAAAAGAAATTGAATTATTAAAAATCTGTGATATGTGTGAATTAAACGAATATACTAAAAAATTCGAAAAGATATACATCAAAGCATCTAAATTCATAAAAGAATGGAATCTATCAGAAGAAGATAAAAAACTATTTAATAAATATTTTCTTAAACTACTTTGGTCATGGGGTCAGAAATTATTTGAAGATTACCAAACTTATTGGAATAAAATAGAATGAAAAAATCTTAATCATAGAGCTGATATTTTAGGAATGAGAACTTCATTCGCTAAAAGAAAAATAACAGAATAGTGTAGAAAATCTATGTACCAATACCTATTTAGGAAATATGGTAAGAAAACAAATTTATATTGTTATGGAGAGATAGCAGCAGTACCACAATTTGGTTGTCACAAACCATCAAGGAAACCATATTATAAAAAGAAATTTAAGAAATATCTTAAACTTTGGAAGAGAAATAAAGGATTTAAGAGTGACAAAAAATATTTTAAGAAGAAAAAGTCTTGAAAAAAGGAATATAACCAACATAAGAAATCTCAAAAGAAATCTAAAGAAGAATTTTTAAAAAAATGTAAATGTTTTACGTGTAATGAAATAGGGTATATATCTCACAACTGTCCTAATAGAAATAAAAGAGAAAATGTTAAAACCATTAGATTAATAGAAGAAATAGAATCTAACTCAGATTAGGAAATAATCGAAAACTTAGATGAATTATCTGAAACAGACTCAATCTATGAGTTGGATATAGAAGAAATTGAAGAACCAGAGTTTAAACAAATTTACATGAATCAAGAGATTGTGGAAACCATTGAGAATAATTTAGATAATGAAGAAGGAACTTCACAAACAGTTATGTTTGATGAATAAAGATATGGAGCCATAAAAGAAAAACAAATATCTTTAAAAGATAAAGATATTTTTGTAAGACCAATACTACCTTGGTTTAACAAAACCATATAGATTGCCAAATATGATGAAGTACATATTAACATCGAAAATGTTAAAGGTAACAGTACTATACCTCTAATAACCAGAGAATGGGTTAATAAAGAATTAGTTAAGATAAAAACCCTCAACTAGAGAAAGATTAAAAAATATTGTGATTAGAGGAGTACAAATAATGGTTAAAGGATACTTTGGAGAAGGAATGGATATTCCTATACAAATGTACTTGATAGATAACAGAATACTTCATGATCCTATGGATGCTGTATTAGGAGTTGTAACTGAAAATCTAGTATATAAGAAAATTATATTTACTTTAAGACCTGGATTTGCCATGTCTTTATTAGATGAAAACTTAAGTCTAGGATTAAATCTATATCACAAAATCGATAGATTAATTATGCCACCAAGAAGTAAACAATAAGTTTACATTGTAAAACTTTATATGCTTTTACTACTACGTACCAAAAAGAAATTAATAAAGTCTTAGGAGACTTCATACAAATCCATGAAGACTTTAAAGATCTAGCGCAATTTACACCGTCAAGAATGTTAAGTAATAATAACATTTCATTACCATAAGACATATTGCTTGATTTTCATCAACAATCTAGAAGAATAGACAATAATGTAGGAAATCAAGGATTAATCACCTTAAATACCTCTAGACAACTTCTTGTTAGAATGCCTAGCAGAAGAATAGAAAGAAATATCAGTACTAGAGAACTCTTAAGCTCTAGTAGACCATCTACAAGTAGAAACTATCCAATAATGCCTAAAAATAGTATTGATATTGACCTTAGAAGATGTGAGGAAAATAATTTCCTTATCCTAACAGAATATATCAATAATCAAAATAAATACGAAGAAATTATAGCCCTTGTTAATATAGGAGCTAGTGCTAGTCATATAAGAGCAGATTTAGTAGAACATTTAAAAGAAGAAAATTTACCACAAGGAATAACTCTTACCGATTATCACGGAATTAAATACGAAATTAAAACATTTGTTAATCTCGAACTAAATTTCACAGATATAGAAGGAGAACAATTTAAATTAAATCTTAAAATCCATAAAGATTATAGAAAAGGAAAAGATATTAGTCCAATATTACTTGGAATGAACTTTCTTGAAAAGGTTTCACCATTTTATATTCAAAAGGATATTATACAAATAACTATTGAAGGAAAACAAAAAATATTTTCTAGAATTAATAAAACTAAGGAACCAATTTATATGATACAAGGAATCAGATCAATCAAAACTAGTATACTTAGTCCATATATTGAGATAACTCTCAATTTGTCAGATTATTGTATGATAAAATTTCATGCCATAATTGATACTAGATCAGGTATTTGTCTATGTAAAAGAAATATGCTCCCAGAATATTATTATAAAAGAGATTATAAGAAAACAACTTATGGTCAAACAGCCAGTGATATTGTTGAAATCTATAGAGATTTTGTAGAAAATGTTCCTATCATTATTGGAAATAGAGAATATTTTATTCCACGAATATATGCAACAGATAAAATTGGATGTGATATCAATTTAGGAGAAAATTTTATCTATACATATAGCCCCTTTACACAATATAAAGATAGTTTTGAATTTACTACACCTTTTAATCACAAAATTAAAACACCAAAAATCTATAAAGCTATTGGAATTGCATATCAACCAATTCACCATAAACCTAAACATCAGAGTTCTGCAGGTAATCGTGGTGGATGTTATACAGAAATTAATCAAAAACAAAAAATTCCAGTATTAAGAATTGAAAATTTAGAAGAAAAATTAGAAAATGTTAAATGAGAACTAAAAGAATGTTATCATGAACATCCTCTAACTAAATGGGATAAAGATAAACCTATGGCAACAATTCGAATGGAATGTTATACCATTTGGATTAATGAATGTACATGCAATATTCCAACAAAGAATGGATAAGATTATTAGACCAGTAAAGAATTTCTGTATTATTTATGTAGATGATATTCTTATACATAGTAAAAATTTAAAAGAACATATTGAACATTTTAAGAAGTTCAACTATATTACTAAAAAGTATGGATTAGCCTTATTAGAAAGAAAAGTAGAAATAGTTAAAATTGAAATTGAATTCTTAGAATATATTTTTACAAAAGAAAAAAAATACTTCAACAACCTCATATTGGTAAGAAGATTATAGAATTTCCAGAAGTGATTAGAGACAAGAAAGAACTGTAAAGTTTTATCGAATTATTAAATTATTCCGAAAAATTTATAAAAAATTGTGCTAAATATAAAGTCAACTTTACCAAAAAACTTTAAAAAATGAATTGTATGAGAATGGATACAAAAAGATGTAGAAATGGTAAACAAAATTAAGAAAATATGTGAGAATATACCTGAATTAAATATTCTAAATGAAGAAAATTTCTTTATTTTAGAAACTGATGCCTCTCTATTATACTGGGGAGCAATATTTAAAAGAAAAGAAAACCATAAAGAGTTTCTTTGTAATCCATTATATAAATGTCCAGAAGAGCTTGTTGCTTATAGTTCATGTACATTCAAAGATGCCGATATCAAGTATGATATTAATCATAAAGAATGTTTAGCAGTTAAGAAAGGAGTAGCAAAATTTGAACCATATTTGCTACCTAGAAAATTTCTTATTAGAACAGATAATACTCAGGTAAAACCATTATTAACAAATAAATTTGGAACAAGTGCAGTTGGAAGACCACTTATTAGAATGCAAATGTGGTTTGCACCTTTTAAATTTGATATTATCCATATTATGGAAAAGACAATTTTATTCCAGATTTTTTAACCAGGAATGGAGCAAATCAAGAAAGAGCTAGAAGCATTGAAATTCGAGACGAACATAAAGATTGCTGCGATAGAGTACAAGATAACTTTGATGGAAATGGCTGCTGTAAAGCCGATATCTGAGAAAGCCAACAATGTTATATTATCTGAAGGCCCTAGTGCCAATAATTCTGAAGGCCTTTGTGCCAATATTTAAGAAGAAGCATTGAAACTTCATAAACTCTCAGTTAAAATACTACTTTGTCTCCTTCACAGGAGAAAAAATTTACAAAGTATGGTATCTCCATATCAGAGCTTGATTGTTCAAATATTATCAAAGCCTGTAATATTCCTGGTGTTATGGACATAAAAAATAAAAACGATTTTATGTTTGCATATGTATTGTTCAATCTAGCCACTGCTGGTTCACCAGTATAGGAGGATGGATGAAAACACTTAACATATGGAACCTACAACAAAGTTAACATTTATCCAGGAGCCCCAACTTATTGAGTTCGTGCTCTTTACGAAATGAGAAATATAATCTGTATTTACCCATCGAAATCTTTAAAAAAAAATTTCTTTGTTACCAAAAGAAGTAGTCCGAGCTATTGAAAGGTATTGCCAAGTTCTTAAACATAAGAACATTTATATCAGGTTTTTCTCTGCTAGTCCTGAATGTGATAATGAAGAAGATAGGCTACTGCCAGTTAGCCATGTCATAAGGATTGCCACTACTTCCAAGCATCTTCATTCTGAGAAGAGTGAAATCCATGAAACTATACCAGAAGATGTTATCAATATGAAACCTTCTGTAGAGTCAAAGGATATAAGGAGCAATTTGAGTATATCCAGAAAGTTATTGAAGAAAATCAGAAAATTTGGGTGTATGAATCACAAGACCACTTGATTTACAACAAAGATGTGGTACCCACTAAACAAGAAGATTGGCACTATCTTGATTTATGGTGTGATCATATTTTTGGAGGTGACGCTAGTGGAACACAGAAGACAAAAAATGAGATGTGTAAACAGTTTTGGTGTTATCCAAACCATAAGTGCGAGTGCTGTAGCAATGAAGAAGATGGCTCACCAATCTCACTAGATCCAGAAGAATTTCCGGATGAGTGGTTTGAGTCTCATATGAAAAAGTAGAAGACCCCCTTTATTACTACTTTATTAGATTTACTTTGATAAAGAAAAATTGTGGGATTTCACCTCAAATAATTTTCCATGCTAAGACAAAGAACTTTAGGCCACAGTAAGATTCTCATTATCTTACACAGTAACATCACAATAATCAAGGACGGCTGGAGAACTTTTTGAGTCTATAAATTGAAGACTAATTCTCAGAAGAAGGCATCCCATTCTTAAGTAAAAAATTATATTTCTCTCTAGTTTTTCGAATCTTGTAACAATTTCAGTTTCTCTCTTTCATTTGAAGCTTGTAATAAGATAATCTCTATAGAGTTCTAATCTCTTTAGAGAAAGTACCAAGAGTGTAGCCGAAATATGTATGTATACTCTTATGTAAGAGATATTAGTGCGATGTGTTTATGAAATCCAAGTTGTTTGAAAATACTATTTTTCTATTCTTGTTGATTTCTCAAAAACTCATATCTTACTTATACTCCAAGGGTGAGAACCTTGAGGGTTAGTGCAAGTATCTTGTTGCCATATAGCCGTGTGGAGGCGTTTAAGGCGTTGTTAGAGAAATCCATGAGAACCCTATTATCTTTCAAGGTGATGTTTTAACAAGGAGTTGAAAGAAAAACTGTGATTCCATGTGATCCATTGTGGGATATACAAAAGAGTCAAAGAGAAAAACAATAAGAGTGCGGAAGTCGTGTTGGACCATAACCCACTTTCTTAAACTCAAATAATATCGATCACTTATATTTGAGTATACAAACATACGGGAGCAAGCTCGAAGGAAATTTCGTTGATATTATTCTGTCTTTACCTTCTACTTCAATGCTGTAAGATCTTTCTCATTTATGTCAATTACTTGCATTAATATTTGCACTCCTGCTATTTATGAAGTTTTAATTACTATTATTCAATGTTTAGAAATTGATTGTAAAAGAAAAAGAGAAGAAATTAAATCATTTTATACTGTACTTGATTATTTTCTGAAAAATAATAAAAATATACCCGTGACTTTATATTTTACAGAAAATATAGTCAGAATTAATAAAGAAATTAATAAATTAGAAAATAAAATTAGAATATTAAACGATTGTTTTGATAAAAAAATATATTGATAAATATGAGCATAATTGACTTTTCTATTTATTAGGAGAAATACATCAAAATTACCTTATATCAAAAATAGAGAACTTTGATTTGACTAAAGAATTAGAAGAATGATATTTATGTCTTTTTATCAGAGAATGTCATCCATGATGTCAAACTAAGTGTACATATAGCAAAATCGCTTCTAGATAGCTTTTGAAATGATTGGATCTTGAAATGAGGAGGACTTATGAATGGCTCTAAAGTATAATGGCAATGGCTTAGTAGCCAAACTCAGGCATACGAGGCCTTACAGTTGGCCTCTAAAGATAAGTAACACGACGTGATTAATGAAAATTTGACAATATCTTCTTTATAATATAAACTAAATCAATTTGTAAAGTAACACAAAATATTCCCAATGAGCATATATCAGGGATGGATTGGGGAGGGGGGCACAATCCCACTTAAAAAATTCAGCCCATTCCAACTAAACTCATCATGTTTTTTAAAGGAAAAAATTCATTTCTAAGACTTTTACTATATACTATTTCAAAAATAAGAAAATAATTTTCAAATTTCTAAAATCAAATAATATATTTATTTTTTTAATATAATATAATATAATTAACCCACCCCACCTCCACCTCCACCTCTCCTATCGATCCGGAGACTATTCCGGTGACCGTTCATCATTCTTCTACTGCGATCGTTCCAGCGGCTGCTCCGATTCCAACAACTATTCCGACGACTATTTCGGTGACCGTTGTGCCGCCGCTTTATTCCAACGACTGCTCCGATTCCGGCAATATAGACAATATTATTTTTTGATCACATATCATAATGTTTATACGTTACAAATTATTTTACCGTTACCATTCAAAAATTTTATAGGTCACAATTTGTTTATCAATCACAAATCAAAAATTTTGTAAGTCACGGATTATTTCTCCGTCACAAATAAAATTTTTTATATGTCATAGATTAATTTTTCGGTCACAACTTAATCAATTGTGAGTCACAGCTCGAATTTTAAGGGTCACAGTTAAATAATTGGTCACGGGTCAACTAATGGATCACATACCACCACCCCCTCCAATGTCTCCATCGCCACTTGTGGCCACCCTCACACGGTGGCCGACGACACCACCACCATCGCCACCACCAGCAACAATCACCTCCACCGCCACCAGAAACTATCACCACCAAACACACCAACAACGAACAATCGCCATCCAACTGTCCGATCCACCACCATCGTCGCCGCCAAATCCACAATCGCCATATCCACCACCAAATCTAACACCAGATCCAACAAAACCACCCAACCGTCAAATACACCACCACATCCTTATAGCGGCCCAAACCTTAACTATCCAGCAAACCTCTTCAAACCTTAAACCACGCCACCACTGCTCTCGCCGACACCTCCACACCTATTCCTTACCAACAGCAATCAACAATCGCCACCAACATCGGTTGCTCCAATCAATAATCTCCACCAACAGCAACACTCTTTCCCCATCACAATACCATCACGCCGACACGACATAAAACCTACCTTATTAGTGATGCGCCTATTGTGACGCTCTCCGGTGCTGGGCATACGATGGTGACGGCGCAAAGGCTACGAGAGACGAGAGAGAGAGAGAGAGAGAGAGAGAGAGAGAGAGAGAGAGAGAAATAACGTAGGGTGGTGGAGGGGGTAGGGTTGATTTATAAATTAAATTAATTTAATAATATATTTATCCAATAATAATATATTAATTAATAAAAGTTCTGATTTTTGAATTAACAAACTTTGGATCTGATTTTTGAATATGAATATTGAAAAGTAGAGTTTCCTGTAATTTTCACTTTCTTAAAATGCAAAAGTCCAATCCTATTTTTTTATAACCCAACCCAAACATCATTATATCAAAATCTCATTCAATCCTTGAATTTTCATTTCTTTAACACTTCATCAGCCATTCAGCCATAAAATTGAATTGATATTGCAATTCTCACATACCTCAAATCTTCTCTTATCATCTCTCTACGAAGCCCGAAGAATTGCCTGCGGGTTGGTTTTTTCCTTGCTAGTTTAGTAATTTATATTGGTAATTTCTCAAGACGAATCCGTCCCACCGTCCCTGATTTTTTCTTGCTGGTTTTGTTCATTGGGTGATAGAAACAATGTTATTACTAAGAATTACGAAGAGCTAAGTTATTGTTAAAACAATGTTATCAAAAATTCAAAATCAGATTAAAATTTGAGAAAAATTGGAAATCGCTATCATCATAGGCCTAAATTTAAAATTTAGAACCTGAGGGACAGAGAGATCTTTGATGTTTTGAAAGTTACTCTATCTAATCTAATAAATTAATTGAAAGCGTTATGGAACTCAAGTAATTCACAAACTCTAGGACTTCGAATCCTCTAACATTCATCAATTGTAATATCTATTTCATTATATGACTGCACCTATTTTGATAAGAAGATAAACATTTCTAATTCGTTTAATAATTTTTCTCGAATAGAACGAAATATATTCTCACATGTGAACCTAATACATCTATATGGAGGATACAAATGTAATAATGCATTAAAACTCTCAAGAACATTTTTGAGATCATCAAAGCATAGCGACATATCTGTATTTTCTATAGTTCCTTATAATTATTGTTACTACGATCCAAATTCATAATCCTTCTCTTGAATGACAATAAAAATACAAAATAATTCGATTAGTGATCAATTAATTGAAAATCATTAAACTCATAACAATCATTCAATAACTAAACAAGTATATAATGTCAAAATCCGAAATTCGATCTCAAAATATCAAGGCGTAGGGTTCAACGTTATCCTAGCATCTACATTAGCCAAGTATCATCTTAATTACAATCACGCAATTGAATTGATACAACGTCTCCCCATATGAAAATTTAGAAAGAATCTCGAATCTCTTTAATGAATCTTTGATCAATCTCATTTTGTTCTTCTTCTTCTTCAACTTAATAAATAGATGCATAAAAGTATATATGAATGTGTTTTCTAACCAAACTTCTATAAAATTTGTAAGAAATATGAAGTTGTTGATTAATAGCTTCCTCTGGTGATGTGTCCCTTTACAAGATATATGTAATTTTTACCTTAAAAGTCTCTCTTTGAATTGTAGATGGAGATATGTATTTATAGGCCCCAAGATTAGGTCAAAAATTATACCCTAATTGATTTTCAAGTAGATGTTAAGGCGAAAAATAAAATAAAATTGGATTGCTCTGATATAAACAAGCGATCATATGATGTAAACCATTGCAATTGCATAGCATAATGTTGAAACTTGTTGGAATAGATTATTTTCTTGTTACGATCGTAAGGTATACTCGTTGTTGCAAGGAAAGCACTTTTCTTTCCCGTCCATTTTGGTCTATGGCTTTCTGCTTTTGCTTAGCTCGAGTCCCTTCATATGTGCAATATTAGGTCCTTCATCTTTAGATCTTCATAATTTGGTTCTCATTATTCACAGTTGATCGGATGCAAGTTCAAAAAATTTACAAGTTGGAGGACTGCTTTCAAGATTCTAATTAGTTGGATTTCCAATAACTACTTTTTAAAAGTTGGTTGACCAAATTAATAATTTATAAAAGCTAGAGGAACTATTTAGAATTTACAAAAGTTGAAGGACTTATTTACTACTCACGAAAAGTTGGGTGGCTAAATTATTATTTCCTAAATGTTGGAGGATTGATTTCAAGTTCCTAATTAGTTGGGTGACCAAAATATTATTTTCTAAAAGTTAGAGGACCGATTTAGGTTTTAATTAGTTGGATGACCAAATTAATATTTTCTGTAAATTGAAGGATGAAATTTATTGTCTAACAGTTGGAGGAAGAAATGTTATTTTCTAAAAGTTGTACTGATTTCGAGTTTCTAATTAGTTGCATGCCCAACTATTTTCTAAAAGTTGTTGACCTAATTATTAATGTCTAAAAGCTAGAGGATCGATTTAGAGTTTATAAAAGTTAAAGGACTGATTTCAATACCTACATAGTTAGTTGACCAAAATATTATTTTCTAGATAATGGAGGATTGATTTCGCGCTTAAAATAAGTTGGGTGACCAAATAAATAATTGATCAAAATTTGGAGGACTGATTTGAAGTTCATACTTTGTTGGGTGACCAAAATATAATTTTCTAAAAGTTGTAGTACTGATTTCGAGTTTCACATAATTTGGGTGACCAAATAAATATTTTCTAAAAGTTGGAGGTTCGTTTTCGAGTTTCACATTAGTTGGATGACCAAATAAATATTTTCTAAAAGTTTGAGGACTGATTTGAAGTTTATACTTAGCCCATTTTTGGTGGCCTTTTAAACTTAAAAAACTATGTTTTTTAATAGTATTTTTGGAAAAATGTGTGAATAAGAAAAAGGAAAATTTTTGAATTTACATTCAGAATATTTTATAATGTGAATGTGTAGTATAAAACTACTATGAAAAATAAATTAAAGTGAATTAAATGTCACCGAACAGTGGCTTAGTTGGATGATCAAATTATTATTTTCTAAAAGCTAGAGGACTGATATCGAGTTTCACATAAGTTGGTGACCAAAAACGTATTTTCTAAAAGTTAGAGGACTAGTTTCATATTTCTCATTAGTAAGATGACCAAATTTCACTTTTTCAAGGGCTGGGAGTCCAAATTATTATTTCTAAAAGTTCGAGTACTGATTTACTATTTTCTAAATGATGGGTGACCAAATTACCATACTCTAGAAGTTTGTGGATTACTTTCGAGTTCCTCCAATTATTCACAAATGTCAAATGCATCCTATATCTATTTACAAGTGTTAATATCATCCTCCATTATCAACAAAACCATCCTCTTACTATTTGGAAGCGTTAAGCTCATTCTTCAACTACTTTTTATCATAAAAAAAATCCTCAGAGTATGCACAAGCTACATTTTCATCCTCCATTTCTCATCTAGAGTCAAATTAGTCCTCCAGTTGTTAAAAAATGTTGAACACATCCTCCATCTACTTGCTAGTGTTAAAATCATCCTCTAAATGTGCAATATCATCAAATTCGTCCTCCAACTACAATTTTGCAATAAAACATCCTCAAGCTATCCACTAGTTACATTATCAATCTCCAACTCTATGTCAAATTAATTCTCCTACTACTCTCAAATGTCAAACGCATCCTTTATGTATTTAATATTGTTATAGTCCTCCAACTACATCATAGCAAAAAATATCCTCAAGCTATCCACAAGTTACATTTCCATCCTCCAACTCTTATGTAATGTCAATTTAGTCCTCAAACTATTCATAAATGTCAAACACATCCTTCATCTGTTTAATATTTTAATATCATTCTCCAACTATGCAATATCATCAAAATCATCCTCTAGCTATTAAGAAGCGATAAGTTCATAGTCCACCTACATTTTAGCATAAAAATATCCTTGCTAAATTAAATAGTTATAGTTTCATCCTCTAACTCTTATCTAGTCAAATTAGTCCTCCAACTATTCACAAATGTCAACACATCCTTCATCTACTCAATATTTTTAATATTGGCCTCCAACTTTGCTATATCATTAAAATAGTCCTCCAACTACTAGTAAGAGAATTCCAATCCTCCAGCTATTGTAGTGTCAAAATCATCCTCAAACTATACAAAATTTACATTTTCTTCCGCCAACTCTTCCCCAAAGTCAAATTCATCCTCAAAGTAACATAAAACATTAAAATCATCCTCCATCTATTTAGTAGTGTTAATATCATCCTTTATCTATTTCTTAACATCAAAATCATCCTCAAACTATACACAAGTTACATTTTCTTCCTTCAATCCTTCTCTAGAGTCAAATTCATCCTCAGAATATTCTAAAATGTCAAACTCGTCCTTCATCTATTTAATTTTTAATATCATCCTCTATCTGTTCATTAACATCAAAATCATCCTCCAATTATTAAAAAGCAATAAATTCATTCTCCAACTCAAGTATTTGCCAACATCAAATTCATCCTCCAAGTTTTGGCCAGAATCAAAGTCACCCTCCAACTATTGGCTAGCATCAAAATCATCTTCCGACTATTTACAAGCATCAAATTCATCCTTCGTTTATCCACCACAATTTATAATCATCCCTCAACTATCACTAGCATCATATCCATTCTTATTCACTAGCATCAAAATATCCTCAAACTATTCAATATCGTCAAAATCATCCTCAAACTACTCACTAGCTTCAAAATCATCCACTTACTATTCACTAGCATCAAAATCCTCAATTATTGTATCCTTACATCCTTATCCTTACAATATACATATACAATATATAAAAGAGACAACCTTCTTGCACTGTTCTTAAGCCAAATGGCCAAGTAAGCCGAGCCGTTTTCGAGCCAGTCGGTTAGTCGAGCCAGCCATGTCCATTTTTTTTGCTTTTTTTTCCCTTCTTGCTGTCATTTCTCCTGACTTTCTCCATTTCTCCAAGCAATGTCCCATGCTTCTTTCATTTTTCTTTCCTTCATTTTCTCTCAATCGGTTTCTCTACATCCTTCTCTCCCCCCTTCTCTCTTTCTCGCGATTTCGTCTCCTTACACAGATTTCTCTCTATCTTCTCTCATTATGTTCGTTTTTTTTGTAGATTAATGAGTTATATGCTCTCGATTTTTATTTATTTCGTTGTATAAAAATCTGATTTTGATTTTTTTGTCTCACATTCAGGAATTAATTTCTTTCGAGAGAATGAAGTGCAGTTTCGAAAGGTCTTTAGTTCAGTAACCAGATTGTTGTTTTCCTTTACTTAAAAGAAACACCCGAGCATGCTCCAGTTCAATCGTATGTTATTTGATGACCTTATGCACATGGTTGGTGCCATAGATATTTTAGGCTGGTTTTTTTTGGTAATTCTTCAGTAGTAAGGTGAACAATATCAACTGGAAATCTGGAATGAATTTTGTTACTGGATAAAGTTTGATTCGTGCTCTTCGATTCTTGAGAGGCGGCTCTCCACCAAAAACCAGTACTGGATTTTGGGTTGGGTTTCTGGGACTGGTGTGAGCTTCACAATCAAAGTCCATGATGACTCAATTCCTAAATCCCAATAGCTTATTGTCATGTTCCCCTCAGGTACGCGAGTATTTGGTGCATCACATACATATTTGGTGTGTTTTATTGATCTACATGAGAATTTTTTGGTCTTTCTTCTTGGATTTTGTAAATGAGAATTGGGTTTTTTGGTTGCTGTGAGTGTGCAGAAGGAAAGAATGATAGATGAGGATATGTATGTGTTGTTACCAAATGGATCTATTTTATCTGAACCATTGGCAAAGCCATGGCCCCATAAAGCTCCCAAATGTTCTGATTGAGCTCCCTTTTCACGATGGTATATTTTACCCTTATTCTACACTAAGTTTTTGTTCTTGAGGGTGTCTATTACGTGCATTTATTGCCAAGTGGTTCGGGTTGCCTTTAAAATTTGGTTTTCATCATGCTAAAATTTGGCTAAAGTTTGTCCCTTTGGATTGTACATATAGGTTCCGCTCTTCTTATTATTCTTTTTATCATTGCAATGATATCCTCACTGAGAAATTCCGTTTATAGAGCCAAAATATTTTTTTTATGTATAATAAAGCTTCTCTAAATTGGTGACTAATCAGCATTCCCATATTTAGAAGTGTAAGTTTCATTACAATAGTGCGCTTATTGTTTAGGTATTTGGATAAATAGGATTACAACTATGTTGAGCTATTTGTTTAGGAAAATGGATGTTGTTCGGTGAAAATGATATCAATGGTCAATTTGTAACTTTATTCTATATTTAATTTGTTATTATATAGCCCTCTTTAAAAAAAAAAAAAATTAGAGAGAGAGAGAGAGAGCTAATATGCAATCTTGGTTTGGTTTGGTTGCTTGTAGCTAAATAAAGGTATATTTCTTCATCTTCGTTTTCTAATCCTCTCTCTGGAATTGGGATTTTGGCAGGAAAAAACCTTGCTGCTGTTTGCTACTGGGCAGATGAGGTTAAGCACCATTACAACTATCGCTGAAATAGTTCTTTACAGTATGTTGATACACCTGACTTCAGGTGCAGCTACAAGTATTGCAGTAAGATCAAATCTCTTCCTCATTAATTTGTATCCATCAGTTTTAGTTTGTACATCTCTTAAACACTATCCATTTTCAGAATTTGACAAGAAAATAAATACCGTTTAAGTTACTTAGGTAATGTCCTGTTTCGACAGAGTTGTGATGGTTACGGTTGCATATTACTGCATGTTTCTGTTTGATAATCACGTACATTATCGTTTTTAATTCTCAAAGGCAGAATTCAATTGTTTTCTTGTTGTCCTTCTTAGAAATCATTTGTGGTCTCTATGTTCTTTTTAGGTTTCTTGTATTGCTACTGAATATATAAATAAATATGGCTTCTCTCATGAATTTATATACTCTATTATTAAGTGTCATGGCCATATAAATTGGTCATGGAGCAGCAGAGACTAATTCATGATTATCATGATTTATTCTCAATTTTGTGATATTATTTCATCACCTTCTGTCCTACCATCGAAAGACATATATATCTTTATTTGAAGTTAAAAAAATTCTCAAGAGAATATAACTCATAAGTTGTTACTACCTGATAAGAATATTTGAATAATCTCTTATCCAATTTCTGCAGGAGATTGCCATGACGCTTCTGGACACAAAGATAGGTGTGTCACTGGAGCAATTTATAACTATACCAAGCAACTTGAGTCAGCTTCTCATGATTCTGATTCATTAGGATTAAAATGTAAGAAACAATAATTAGTTGGTTTGGTGACACCATGAAAATTGGACACTCATTTTTTTCAACGGCCAACAACTTGACAGAGGCACTCATGTTCTTATCTCATTTTGTTGGTGATGTCCATTAGGTCAGCTCATCTTTCATAGGCCTAAATATTATTTGAAGTATGAAATTGATAGTGCAAATTAACAGAGATTGCAGAAAAATCCACTTAACAATTTTAAAGTGACATTTGTATTGAAAAAAAGAATGAACACGGGTTTTGTTGAGAGGCATTGACATTTGAAATTTTCTTTCGCTCATCACTTGAAGTTTACATTCTATGGAGTGAAAAACTTGTTAATTACGATATCTGGCATATAAATAATTAGGAAGTTTTATATTAAGGTTCTTAAATCTACTTTCTTTTAACAGCAATACTATATGATATCGCTCCTTGATATTTACCAAGTGAAAATGTTGGGCATGTAATGCATGAATATTGACCCCTGCTTGTACTGTAAGGATTAAAATGACATTTTATTGAAAGTAAAACCTTCAGTTCTTTTATATTTTATGCACTTAACCCCCTTAATGGTAATTTATTTAACCAATGTATGAACACACAAGAGGTCTCTTATCTCATGCTAGGACATTTCTCTAGGAAATATATATGTAGTCACAATTGTCTGAAAAATCCATTTTGGTTGGCAGCCACTACATGTTGGTTTTATTGGAGACGAGGGTGGAAACACAATAAAAGTCCGTTGGTACACGAGGAAAACTAATTTGCACCATGTAAGTTGTGTAACTTTGGCTTCAAAGTTTTGAACATCATCCATTTCCCTACACATATGTTCTCGAGTAAGCAACATAGGTTCAAACTTTCTAGATCAACGATACTGATATTCTGTCCAAGTGATGAGATGCAATCTGGTATTTCTTTCCATAACAATCAAGTGGTCTCTGCCATTTTTTGAGCCGCTTTCTTTCTAATTATGACCACTTACTCCTTCCTGCATGCGACATCTCCACTCCCTTTTGCATCCCCCCAAAACGTTATTGTTTCAGGCCTTTCATGAAATCAAATTATCTTGAGAAAGGATTTTGCTTAAACTCTCAAATTCATTTTCTAAGATGACTCTCATAAGATGCTGCCAAGTTTGGATTTATTGATGCGTTTGGTCCATATAATTTTTTTGCTTACTTTTAATGCTATTTTATTGTCATATTTACATTATTGCAGGTATGGGATACTATGATAATTGAATCAGCCATGAAAACATTCTATAACAAAGATCTCAATGAAATGATTCAATCTATTCAGAGCAATATCACTGTAAGATTCAAATGAATCTTTCTATTGCATTTGTGAATAAGACATATTGCAGGGTCTCAGATGTAACAGCAACAAAGATGCCTCAAATATTTATGTTTTTCAAAATGTCATTTAGAACACCTTAAATATTTTTTCTGAAGAATATTTACTTAATGAACCTTGTCATTTCCATAGCGTCTATAAACACTGTTGGCCAGATTCTGAAATTGTGAGAGATTTTATGCAGTCCATGCTCTTATCATCTTTTTCCTTCTCTGTTTTTAACTGGCAATAGGATGATTCATTGGTTGATGTTCCATCTTGGGAAAATTGCAATGCTACAGTTTGTCCAGATACGTTAGTATATTTTTTGTCCTTGTTTCTATTTGCTTGTTTGCAGTGGTTGTGAGATATTTATTTATTATGTGCATAAAAAAATCATGTGAATTTTTTCTTCTCCTCTTTTGTTTTTCAATCTTCTTGACATACATATTGGATCCTGTCATCCTGATTCGTATTTCCTTAGATCATCAAATGCTTAAAGAGAATGAGTTTTAGTGGCAGTTGACAGCATTAATTATTTTGACATGTAACATCGAAGTTGATGAATTGCCTGGCTTGATCTGAGAAAAATATGAGAACTATATGGGTTTGGGATCATGGATTAATCTCAAAAGTGATTTTCATTGTTGGAGCTGACTTTCTATGATGGTTTTTAGCAGGAAAAAGGAGGGGAGTCATCATTACAATGATTGGTGGGATTTTATTTTTTATTAATTTCCTTCTCTCCTATAAATTTTGATCGCAATGCACTACCCTGGTTTTTCATTCTTTTAAACATATGCCATATGTACATGTACTCTCTTTAGTGAAATCACAAGCATGGCCAAGTTAGAAAGTTTGCCACTATGAATTTATTAACAATGGCAGCTCCACTACCATGGTGTGAGGTATTAGGTCAGTATGCAAACCAGAAAACCACATGCACTATTAACTCTTTGAAGGTGGAATGAAGCAGTAAATGTGAGAAATGGTGGGGTACAATAATCAGTTCTTAGTAATTAATAATGTTGAACAACAATTGCAGGTTGGCACTGAACCAGATTTAGTTCTTTTCTTTGATTGCGCTGAAGAAGATATGATGAAACGAGTGCTAAATCATAATCAGGTGCTGTTCTTTTTTTATTTCTTTTTCTCCTCTCTATCTTGCTTCTCTTCTTGCCATAAGAAAATAAAGGTGATATCGTTAGATTTAGGGACGAGTTGATGATAATATATATACAGTCAAGGAAGGTTTTAACGTCCTTTAATCTTCCTGTGATCAAATACTACTCTGAGAAAGGCAAACTTTACAAGGTACTGATTTGGTAGATTATCGACAAATATTTATAGTTTGGATTGTCCTCCTATTCAATCAAATGATATTTTTCTATGTTATGAGCTTTGAATGACATAATCCTGGCTGCTTTTCACCCATGCTGATAGAGGAAATTAATCAAATATAATGTTCTTGGTTTCGTTTCGTAACTTCTATGAATGCTTTATCAAGTATTAAGCACACAACTGTTAAAATTACAAAATCATGTGCAGATCGACGCTACTGGAACAGAAGACGAATTATTTGAGCGAGTCTGCCCTGTTTTTGCTGCATTGAGGTATATCGTGTAGTGCTCTTTTTTGTGCAGCACTTAAATTAATTGGGCGCTTTTCATTTCTCAAATTTGGGGAAATGTGTGGCGTATAGTCTCAGGGGAAAAAAAAATTTTACTTCAAATTTTCTAATTTAGATCCTGCTGCTTGATTTCTAATTTGAGCAACGGAAGAGCAAGTGCTCAAGTTGTTTATGTTTAATGAAATTGCAATGTCATTGATGTAAACATATGGAGTCTCATTTAGGCATGTAGTATGAATCAGATGCCCAACTTTTGTAAATATATGAATTTGGAATTCCACTATGCACTTAGGGTTAAAGTATGTTATGAAGAAGATTTATTGTATTTGAAGTTCAGATCATGGTAAATGTAATTTCGGTTTCTATTTCTATTATGGTAATGTTTATTCAATTTCAGAATTTGAATTTCTTGTTATTCTACAGTCATTTTATAATGAATTGGAGCAGTTGGTTGTGGTGGTAATGTTGGTTCGTGTTGCGGTGAATATGAAATTTCTGTGTTCTACAAATTTCATGCTTCTATAATGAATGCAAAGATATGAGGAATTGTTTTTACTTATTGATGAGTATATATTGTTAGTTTTTTCTTCATTGTGGGTTGCTATGTTTCTTCTTGAAAGTATAGGATTCTGTATTCTGTCTCCATCAGTTCAAGTTTTTCTCACGCATTTTTTGTGAGAATGTGTGCTTTACTCAAGCTCTTCAGAGTTATATGGGTTCTTAAGATAGCTCCTAATTTGTCGAAATTTTTTTTTCATCAAACTTCAGACTAACTTTTCTGATCCTCTTTGCTCTTTCTTCGTATTTTTATTATTCAATTTATATAATTTATCAAAGAAATATTTCCCTATCAAAATGAATATGATATATTTGAGACAGTTTTTAAGTTTTTGATAGTGCAACAAAAGTTCTGTACTTGTGGGAAGTGACTTGTCTATGCTGAGAGTAAATTATCCCTTGGAATTCATTATTCGATAATCATGCTTATTTTTTGATGGTCTTGAAAATAGTTAAGTTTTTTATCCTCGGATAGGAGTTAGGTTGATGTTTATTGACTAATCCAATATAAGTTATGAAGCTGGCTCCACCATGGATGTGTAGTATTAAATATTACTTTGTGAATAGAAGTGTTTCTTAAGGTGTCACTGTATAAGAAAATTGAAGCTATAAGATAAGATGGCATACTTGTGAATTGTGTAATTTAAAGGTGCCTAATTTTCATGTTATTTTTGCTATTATTCAATTCTAGAATTACAAAAATTATAACGATTATCGTGTAACGCACGATGCACACTAGTTTATAATAATACAAAAATATTTTATATAATACTAACATGATTTCAATTCATTATTTTTATTTCAACCACGAGATATAAGGCAAACACCTATTAGAGTTTATATATGGTAAACAGGGGAAGAAGAAACATGAAAGCTACGGTATCGAAGCTAATTCTCATCACCCACCGCTACCTCGACGCCTTTGGTAGCCATGGATTCACCTATGCTTTCACTACTTTCACTATCTGACCCTTGCTCCTTCTTAAAGGTTCCCCATACATGCATGAGAGTACATCTATGAACTTGTTAGCAAAAGAATCATACTTTTTAACTTTTTTGGGACAAAAATGTGATATGAGTCTCGTTAAAATTTTAAATTATTAGGTAAAAAAAGTTTCTTTTACTTTAATTTCAAATTGAAAATAATTCCAAAATTTCGTTCTTTCTAAACTATAAGTCTATAAAATGTTATACAAATGAAGACAAGGGATATACTTATCCTTATTAATGTCAATCTATTTTCAATTAAATCGTACTAAGATACACAATCCACACCCCCAAATGGTAATTGGGATAATATACCTGTGATAATTATATCAAAATATGTGGCTAAAGATTCTCACAAAAGCTTTCTAATACATGTACATGTATGTATATTTCCCTAACTGGTCACTAGATTTTTCTCAAAGTTCTCACAGTGTCACTGAACTTAAAAATTGCACACGTTAATCACATAATTTTCAAAATTGATGCTCCATCCATTATAGCATGACTCACGCTTGCAAAATTGGAAAAATTTGATGACATGTCTAACAGTATGGGTTACGTGGCACACGTGGAAACTATAAATCATGATATAATTAGTTAGAAACTATAATAATCCAACTCATAAGTTTTATGAGATTCAAATTTTAAAAAGCTAACCACTCATTCAACAGTCATTAAAAAAAAACTTAAATATGCATTGGATGATTTGTGAATAAGAAACGGCCACATACCTATAGACTCATGCTCAACGTCATCAAATCATTCCAATTTCACAAGCGTAGTATACTCAGTAATAGATAATGTACCAACTTTCAAAGTTAAGTGACTAACTAAGACAGTTTCTAAGTTCAATGACCCTGTTGGAACTTTAAAAAGAGTTCAGTGAACATTTAGGGAATTAACCCTAAAAAAGGATTATTTATCATTTTAAACTACTATTTAGTTATCTAAGCTTTGTTTTTATTTCAGTTACATAGCTCACTCTATCTACGGAGAGAAAATTAATAGAAAAACTATGAAGTGGATGTGAATTTTTAAAACCAATAATTATAATCTCATTAGTTGGATCACCAAATTATAATTTTCTAAAAGCTGGGTGACCAAATTGTTATTTTCTAAAAGTTGGGTGACCAAATTATTGTTTCCTAAAATTTGGAGGACTGGTATCAAGTTAAAAATTAGTTGGGTGACCAAATTATTATTTTCTGTAAGTTAGAGGACTGATTTAGAGTTTCACATACGTTGGGTGACCAAGTAAGATAGTTTCTAAAACGTGGAGGGGACTTCTTTCAAGTTTTTCATTAGTTGGGTGACCACATTGGTTGAGCAATCAAATTAATATTTTGTAAAAGAGTGAGGACCAAATAGTATTTTCTAAAATATGGAGGACTATTTTTATTTTCTCATTAGTTGGATGACCAAATTACTACTTTTAAACGTTGGGTGACCAATTTACTATTTACTGAAAGTCGGGTGACTGTAATATAATTTTCTAAAACTTGGAGGACTGATTTACTTCTTTCTAAGACCGGATTATTTTTTCCTCAAGGTTGGAGGATTGATTTCGAGTATCATATTAGTTGGCCAATTTGTTAATTTCAAAAAGTTGAAGGATTGATTTCGAGTTTCAAATAAGTTGAGTGACCCAAAAAATATTTTCTAGAAGTTGGAAGACAGTTTTCGAGCTTCTTATTAGTTGGATGACCAAATTACAATTTTCTAAAAAAGATGGGTCTAGTCCTTTATAGAGAAGATATATAATAAATATTTGTAATCAATCATTTATCACTCGAAGGTGGCCAAATTATTATCCTACATCTACTCGCTAGCGTAAAACCATCATCTTAATGTTTACTAACGTCAAAGTCATCCTCTTACAGTTCAATAGCGTCCAAATCCTCAATTATTTAAATGAAACGAATATATTTTATATGATTTTAGTTCAAATTTTTATTTCAACCACAAGACAAAAGATGAATTCAATTATCCTACTTAAATTTAGCTCTAAACCATTTAGAAATTTCAAAATAAAAGACCACCCAGTCCCCTAAAACCCCAGCGGTGGCAATCACCCAAAGCAAACACCTGTTGAAGTTTATATGTGAAAAACAGGGGGAAGAAGAAATATGAGAGCTACGGTGTCGGTGCTAATTCTCGTTAGCCACCACGACTTCAACGCCTTCGATAGCAGTGGATTCACTCTTGACTTATGCTTTCGCCACTTTCACTCCTTGATCCTTGCTCCTTCTTGAAGGTGCCCTATACCGCTTTTTTGTGCATATGCGCAAGAGTATATTTGTGAACTCGTTAGAAGAAGAATCACAGTTTTAACTTTGTTGAGTACACATACACTTAACATTCTGGGACAAAAATGTGATACGAGTCTCATTAAAATTTTAAATTATTTGGTAAAAAAGTTGCTTTTATATTAATTTCAAATGCGATATAATTCCAAAGTTTCATTATTTCTAAACTGTAAGTCTATAACATGTTATACAAAGGAAGTCAGGAGATATTCTTATCTCTTTTCAATTAAATCTTACTAAGAAACACAATCCACACTCCCAAATGGTTATTGGGATAATATAACTATGAGAATAATATTAAAAGCTTGTTCGGGAGGGATTTTTGGGGGAAGAATTAATTTTGAATAGTGATATGATGGGAAATGTGTGGTTGAAAAAGAAGAAAAAATTATTGATGTGATGGAAAATATTATTTTATTGAAAAATGTGTGGTTGAAAATGAGAATTGATTTACTGTAGAAAAATCAAAATCCCTCCCAAACAGGGCCTAAAATATGTGCCTAAAGATTCTCACTAAAGCTTTCTAAAACATGTACATGTATGTAAAAAGGGTTAGGAAAACTTTACTGTGTTTGATGGATATTATTTTGGAAGAATGTATTTTAGAATAGTAGATTGATGGAGAATGTGTGGTTGGAAAAGAATGAAAAGTTATTGATGTGATGGAAAATATTATTTTAATGAAGAATGTGTGGTTGAAAATGAGTAGAAGAATGAGAATGAAAATTTTAATGGGTATCAAATTGTCTATTTACGTATCATTTTAAAATGCTAGTTATCTAAGCTTTATTTTTATTTCAATTACATAGCTCCCCCCATATATGGAGACAAAAATAATAGAAAAACTATAACATCGTAGATAGAAAAGTTGATGTGAATTTTTAAAATCAGTAATTATAATCTAAAAATGTCTAACCGTGTCTCCTTTCGATCAAATAAGTATGGTTTAAAGTTCAATAATGTAAAATTTTGCTTAAATTTTTAAAAAATAATGATAAAAAAGAAAAAGGAATGACATAAGATAAAATAACAGATTTTTTTTCCCATAATTATCATACTGCTTTAAATTGTAAGTTTATTAGTGAATGACAATTGTACCCTTATAGTTCTAGAAGTTATTATCATTTTATTCATAATCCTTCTCTATAAATATGAGATTTTGGTTTTCAATAAAATATAGGGAGATTTTCATAAATGTCACAAAATTTGAAAATCCACAAAAAAAATGGACATGCACTTAATTTGTTCAAAAATGTCATTTTTTTGTTGTGAAATGTCCAAATTACCCTTGGGTTCACCTTTTTAGGAGCAATTAATGCTTGATTGGAACAACATTAATGGTTTGATGTGATGATTAAATTTGGATAATTTTATTGAGTGAATATATGTATATTATATTGAATAAAATGTATTTTCTTCCAAAAAATAAATAAAAGAAATTCAAAAGCTAACATAAACAAACCATAAGTCCTAAATCCTCATCCATTATTTTCTTCCAAGAATTTCATCTTCTCCATTCATCTTCTTCATTCCTTCATGAAGAACATATAAGTATTTAATTGATCATCCATTTCGAGAGGTTAGCTATTGCAAATTGTTTATATTTTCAATTTTTAGCTCATTATTTTGTAAATGTTAAATACAATATGGTGATAATAAATTTCAATTTTTGAAATTATTACTCATTGATTTATTTGATTTTTGAAATTTTTTTTCCGGTAAAGATATTTGGAATCGTTCATTAAATGTGATCGATTCCATATTTAATGAAGCATTGATTTTTTAATTTTCAAAAGACATTGTCATGTTCAAGTAGAATTGATTATCACCATTAATATTCTACAATAATGTACTCCTAAAAATATCTGAAATAACTGCTTTGAAACAAACCCGAAGGTTCGTATTGAAATGGTTGAATAGTGTTTCAAACCGTCGGACCCCGACAATTGAACAGCCGAATTCGACAGTTAAACTGTCGGGATACACATTTCAACTGTCGATTTCGACACTTGACTGTTGAAAACCTTGATTAGTTGTTTTCCACATTTGATGGTATTCAATGTCGATATATTGATTGTGCAGACTTTTTGCTGTTGTAATCTCAACGTTTCAGGTATGGGTGATGATTTGAGATTCATCGTCTCTTACGGGGGAAGTTTCGAAATGTGGATGACGAATGTAAGTGGAGAGGGGACAAAACTACTTCCATTTTAGTGCCGACAAATATTATGGTAGCAAGACTTGTTCCACGGTTGAAGGAAAAACTCGGTATTCTCGTTCTCGCACTGAAATTGAATTAAAGTTCAAAGTCCCGAACTTGAATATACCTCCAGCCGAAATACATGAAAATGAAGACCTAAGTCGGCCGAACGACATTACAGTTACTTTTATTTTGCCACCAGTTGTACGTCATCCTCCAAGTAGACGTTGCTTTAAGCGTAAGCGATCCAGATACGAGTCCATCACTTCCAGGTCACGACTAAGGACTTGCACTTGCTGTGGTCGAGTTGGTCATACTCGGAACACATGCTCGAACCCCAATGTAACGTAACTCACGTAAACGTTGCTTTATGTAATTATGTGCTTCAAGTTGTAAAGCTACATGATCCCACATGCATTGTCCAATGAGTTAAATAAGTAGTATTTACGACTGTGATGTACACTGATCTCGACATTCATACAAACAACACGAATGAGTAAACGCAATGTAGTTGTTACATGAATTAACATTCAAATTCAATGTACACAAAATCACAAAACAAATTGTTTCATACTCCGCTACAAAAATATGATTGAAATAATTACATGAATATTTGAAATTAATGTTTCACAAAACAAATTGTTCCTTACTCCAGGACCAACATTATCACAAAATCTCTTCCATGCATCTTCGGGAACAAAATAACACGCGGGCTTTGCAATGTACGGGGTGCTTCTACAAGCCATCGAGTCCTTCAACACAAGCATGATACTAAAGCCCCATTCAAATAAGCTTGTGTACGTCGATTTGCTAAAGTCATGAAATATGTCATACATTAGTCTCCCGACAACAATCATACTACAGACAAACAAAGAAGAAGCCTATACAGTCCAACTGATACGGATGTAAGAAAATCTCATTTAACGAAATTACGTGGATCATATAACGAAATAAAACTAATCACCTAATGCAACACAGAAATCATAAAATACGGGACAACAAGTTACCAATGTACTCTCTTGAAAAATGGAAAAAGTGTGGTTCACATTATGTCTTACAGTAAGTCATCTGCCGAGAATGAATGCGGCTAACTGTTGGGAACGACAGTTCACTTGTCCACATTTCACCCATATGTCGAGAATTACAGAGGTGAACTGTCGGGAATGACAGTTAGCCGCAGTGCAATTTCTCCAGTGAAATGAACTATTGGATCCTGTAATGTATAGGAGCCTCTTTACATCTACCTTATGTAAAACAGTCGCAACCACCTAATCATCATTCCCTTAATGTATCAACAAATTGATATCCTTTAGTTTGCATTTGTTGTTGTATATTCAAAACAATAGAATAAGAGCACGTGCAAAGTATATTACTTTCTTGTTAGTAAAACAAAGTAACTTTGAAATCACAAGTGTTCTAAGTGAATCAAATATGTCGTATAAATCTCTCAACATCAATGATATATAATAAATAAAAATCATTTTCAAGAAATCTAAGACCCATAAAACTTGGGAATCGACTTTTCGTTTGAGCTTTTTAAGATAGAATGTCAGAAAAAACTCAAACGAGCAGTCGACTCCCAACTTTCGTCTTTCTAAACAAGCCACCATCTTGTAGGTAAAATTTTAAACTCACAGAAATAAGGGTATGAACAACCGATTGAAGAGTCCTCTCCATGTTCTTCTCCAATTTCTTCAAAGCAAATTCTCTTTCTGTTCTTAAGAAACTACACTCATCCCTCAATAATTCAGCTTGAAATCTCCATGTTGCCTCTTCAGTCCCACCTTCTTCATTTTCTTCTTCTTTATTGAGGTGGTGGCAGGCGGTTGAGTTGGGTTGTTTCCAGCAAGGTTCCTCTCGTGAACTCTTACCTTTCCAAATGTTGAATCACCGACTAGAAGAGTCGGAGAAAGTTTTGAATTGTGGGGTAGTGGGTTTTCTTCAACATTTGGTAATGAGAGGTAAGAGATTGCTTCTCTTAATTGTGTTGTAGGGGAGTGAAAGGTCTCGTTAGAGTTTTTCAATTTTTTGGCCAAAACTTTCAAGTACAATTGTGATGTGATTGCTTGTCATGTTTTGGTACAACTTTTTTATTTTTTGTACAATTTTTTATGTTGTCAACTCAAGGAAGTATAGGGTATTTTAATTCTTTAGAGGGGCAAAAAAGACCAAAAGTGACAATTTTGCAATGACTTTGAAACGGTGACATTTTCGTAAATGCAAACCCAAAAAATGACATCTGATATAATTTCCTCTAAAAGAAATATACACAAGTCTATCGACTTTTCTTTATTCTCTCAATTTATAACACGTTATTAGTACAAAATTCTAAACAATTTAGTTAGCATAATTTATTTCTCTTTCTATTTTCAGTTTTTTTAGTCAGTTGAGATATAATTTTTTTCTTCAATCAAAGAAAGACAAGAAATTGTAGTCAATTGAGTTTACAAATAAACTCTTTAAATCTGCTCAATGAAAATGTAAGTTTTTTTTAACTTTAAATTATTTAACAAGGCGGTATACTTATTCAATCTGATATATTGATTTGCCTATACAAATTTATAATAGATAAATGTATGTTTGAATGTAATGTTTTTTTGTTCAATATTCCAATACAATATTCCAGAAGAATAATGTATATTATTATTGAAATGAAATAATCTAAATCAAATTTCCAAAAGAATATTATAGCATTACTTAAAAAGGAATATTATATTCATATATTTGTTGCTCTTGAAGAAGCATAATATAATTATTAGTATTCTAAAAGAATATTAATCATAAATATGTCTATTACAAATAATTTGTTATTGATCTTGAAGTAGCACAACATTAGTAATATTTTAAAAGAATATTAATTGCTCCAGAAGAATATGATATTATAATTTCAATATTCTAGAAAAATATTGATCAATATCTCGTTAGAGTCACAAATTAAATTACACTATTTCTTTCTTGTCCATTCTTTTGCATACGTATTTATATATTGATATTCTAACTAGATCTTATGTGCTCCCAATGAACATAATAAAATAAAATCTAATACAAATTATATTACTTACTTCTAAAGAGTACAAATTTTTCAATGTTTTAGAAGAATTTTGATATATTGCTCTTGAAGAAGCGATAATAAAATACAACGTGCTCTCGATGTAGCATATATTTCGAAAAATATATCATTTGTAATTTATGAATTTATGTTGAAAACATATGACTTATGTCCTATGGACATTGATTATTATATGATTATATAATGTTTAATCATATTTTTCGAAATTAAATAATTGAATCATATTTTATATAGAACCAGAAGTTTAATTTGTTTAGGATGACCAGTTGGAACATCGCTGGATCAATAATAATGTGAAATTGAAAATTCAAATAGACATTCAATGAAGAACCAAAAGGTTTTCCAATTCAATGAATTTCTATATATTATTGTTCTTTCTATTGACAATTGATCATTAAACATCACTAACTAAAATAATGATTGAATTCCCTATATTTCTAAAAATTCATTAAGGTGATATATGGGGTCTCGCCACCTCCTGTTGACCATCTAGATACTATTTATAGCTAATATATTTGATACAATACTAGACGATTGCATGATGTTTGCAACTTGAAGTTTGCGAAATTATTGCTCAAATTATAAGCATAATTTTTAGTATATAATCAAGAAGGTGTGTCTTGTTAATACTAGTTAGCCGAAATCTCAATCTTTTAATAAGTATTAGTTGAGAGGTTGATAAATGGTATAACATTATTGTTTGTTAAATACCTCCAACAATTAGCTTAATTGAGAACAAAGTACTTTTCATTTTTACTTATGGAATGTTATTACGTATCATGTCAACATCATAGTTCTCTATATTATAATTGGTTTATAATCAGAGCCTAATTTTTCCATCTAATTATTTTGTTAGTACAGTATATTTAAAGTTAATCCACCACAATGCACTGAAATAGAAAGTAAAGAATACTGAGAATAAATACGTAGTTTGAACCTTAATCTCAAATGGATGATATTTTATAACACAATAAAAATGATTTTCAATTTGATTAAATAATTTTCTCAACGTTAGGGGGAGGAATTAAGAAATTGAAAATAATGTACAAATACATCATTATCCTCAAAAAAGATAATTCGAACTAGAAGTTCGAAAAATAATTTATTTAGATGTATTTACTAACCAAAGAAATTAATAATATCTCATACACAAACTTTAAATGCTTCAACTCGAATTAACGTCCAAGGGGACAATTAGTTAATATTATATTTGATATATCTATGACACGCCTAAAACGTGAATACAATCGATTCTAATATAAAAATCTCAAAATGAAAATAGAGCAATTAACAAAGATGATCCCATTAAGGGAGCATATACTTTTTATGAGTATTTAGATATAACAAGTTTTACAATCCAATAAGAGGTTCAGGTACCTGAAATAATGAACATTGAGATATTTCAATAAGAGGTTGTCTGGGCATGATTTTGGAAATTAAGAATTGATTTTTTGTCCGTTTTGGTCCGACACATCAGACACAGAATATTTGTTTGATTTTTTTACCGTTGCACAAATCAACGGTAAAAAAAAAAATCACTTATTTTGCAACTTAAAATCACTCCCAGACAGGCGCTAAGTTGTGTTATTATGAGAAAAGAAATATAATTGAAAAGAAAAAGTTGTCGAGAACACTTTTGTACATGATATACTGCATTCATACTATGAATAGCGAAGACTCGAAATAAATTCGCTGAAACATATCAATCGAAGTAATGATTGACCAAATAAAATGACGCGATCATACTCAAATTGAACTTACTAGAGAAATCTGAAGTTTCTAGATGTACAGTCTGAACACCTAAAGTTGTATACTTATGTGAAATGAATATAGAAAAAATAAAGTCGTAATATAAAATGTACGACTTTTCATATAATGAATTTCGCGAAATCTCTTGTGAATAGATAAATTATCACGTGGTGGATGTAATCACAAATCTATAATTTATTAGTTTGACAATACATGAAATTTGACTTGCTATAATAAATTTGATTATAACCAACTCATCGGCATGACTATTAATGCTACTTGAAAATTTTAATATGTTTGAAGCATATAATTCAAATAATATTATCATGGGGGCAATAAATACGCGTTATACTCATTTTCTCTTGATCAAGATTTTGTTTCAATAGAATTTCTTTGCAAGGTTTTTAACGATACAACTTTTGTAACGTATTCAAAAGAATAATGTACTTTTTTCCTTCATTTGGATTTTCCCACATGATTTTTCCTAATAAGGTTTTAACGAGGCATATCATTATGTAATGAATGTCCATAACATGAAAGACATTTATCATCAAAATAATGTTTTTATATGTATGAGACACTCTCGAAGAGATTATCAAGAGATATTTTTCTAATAATCATGTTATTACAATCGTCAAGTTTTGCCACACTGGATTTTCTTTAAGATGGTGACGTATAAGATATCAATATTCAAGACACTGACATACAAAATATGGATCACTGGATACAAGAACTGAAATCAATGGGAGCAACTTGACTCTTTTTTCTTCGATAAGTTTGTATGAATTGATTTTCTTGGCAAGGTTTTAAAGAAACAGTTTTTTTTTTTTAATGTGTCATTCAATTAGTGTTGTAAATGATAAGTTTATTAGTGAATGACAATTTTACCTTTATAATTATAGGAATTATTACCATTGTATTCCTAATATTTTCTTATAAATATGTAGTTTTAGTTCTCAATAAAATACACCTAAGTCTTTCGATTTCTCTCCATCATCTTTTTTTTTTTCCCTCTCAGTTTATAACACATACTTCAATATTGCATTTTTTGAAATATCAAACTTGCAGATTTTTTTTTTCAAAGTTCAGATCATGATTCGATATAATCTTACATTAAAATGATAATTATTATATTATACTCACAAGATAAGAATGTTACCTTAATTGGTGGGTCATTAGAGGATAATTGATTTTTTTCCCACTCACCATATTATTTTCCTAAAAAACAGCCGGCAGTTAACGTGTCCACCATTTTTACACATCTGAAGACAGAGAAAGAAAAAACCTTGAGACCTCGGATCCATAATTTCTCCTAAAAAATTTCGTCACAACAACCAGTTTTTTGCCACAGATTTTCCGGACAACCACTATCTTTTTCAGTCACAACAGGAATCTCAGTAATCTGCGTGTGATTCTCATAGCAGTGAGGCGTTAAAAAATTCTATGTTCTTTTTGTTAAATAATTCGGGTGATTATAACTTTATATATCTGATCTCCACTGTGAACGATTATATGTTTGAAATAATGTGGCCATCGATATTGTGGCTTAAATTTTGAAGTTCAAAAATTGTTACCTCTATAGTTTACATATAATAGCATTGTTTGACGTAAAGATGGGATATAACAGTTATGACTGCTGTAATTTAGGAGTGACCTTTGTGATATTATTTTCCCCTTAAAATATGTGAAAAATGTTGGTGATGATTGTCCACGATAATGAAAAATAGCAAAACTTGAACAAAGATTTTATTCAAGAAATTTTGTGGCTTTACTATTAAATAGGAATAAAGGTTTACGTTTCAAGTAGGTGTTACAAAGTATCAGAGACTCTCTATTACTATCAATAACAAACACTACATTTCTCAAATTTTCACTTAATGCTCAATTGTTTTTGGCTTTTGGCACTCCACTCATTGAACACACAAATGATGAACATATAATAAAGTCTATTTATAGATTTTGTAAGTTGGTTTATCATTTGACAAATACAACTTGAATTCCTTCTTTACAAGTTGAAAAATCAAATATGAACTTGATCAACCAATAAGCTTTTTTTCCTTACTTGATTTAATAGACTTGCTTGTTTGAATTTTTTACTTACTAGTAAAAAACAATTTGATAACAACAATTTATCCTTTAAAAAGGTAAAATTTTACGTTGCTTCCACCTCTATCATATTCCTATCTTATCTCTAAGAAGTAAAATAAAAATGTCTTCACCTCTAATAACAAATGTGTGATCTATGTGTTGTGTGGTAAAGACGGTGAAAATAAAGGCTTTCTTCCTCTTGATAGTTAACGGTCAGTTCTTTTTACCGTTTTCAAGTCGTTTTCTATTTTTGATTTTCCAAAACAGTGAAAACGCGTTCTCTTTCCTATTTTCTAAAACGCGTTTTTGAAAATGAAAAAAATAATTTGCACTGGAAACTAAAAATGTGCAAAAGCACATTTTGAGAATTTTGAAGTGGCTTCACGGTTATTTTCAGAAAACACGAGAAACAACTTTTGCCTTATCCTCTCTCTCTCTCTCTCTCTCTCTCTCTCTCTCTCTCTCTCTCTCTCTCTCTCTCGTCTCCCATAACATAGTTCTCACACTTGTTTTCCACTTCCGATCTCACAAACCCACAATCCAAAGCTTTCACTGGTTTTCCATTTCCGATCTTAGGTACCCATTCTATATCTTGTTTTTAACTTCTTCTTCTTCTTCATAACTTCTCTGCCATACTTAGCGATGTCAACGAGTCGAGCCGAAAAAAAAAAATTTCGAGTCGAGCCCGAGCTTTTAAAAAAAAGCCCAAGCTTAGCCGAGCCGAGCCCGTCCAAAAACAATGAGGCTCGGTCCGGGCCTTAGCAAGTCGAGCTGGCTCGATTTTTTTTTTCCTTAGAAATAGCTGCCTGCGAAGGCAGCTTGCTGCAGGCTGCCTTCCGAATTTTTTTTTTTTCAGCTAAAAATAGCTGCCGCAGGTAACTTGCTACTGCCTGGAGCAGCTGCTGTAGCCAGGTTGCTGCCTGTAGCACGTGCTAGTTGCCTGCAGCAGCTGCCTGCTAGGGGGCTCGCTCGGGCCACGGGCAGGCCCGGGCTCTAGCTGACTCCTCAAAGTGGGGCTCGGTTCCACCGAGCCCGAGCCGGGCCCGACTCGGGCTTTTTTCGAGCCAAGCTAGAGCCGTCCGAGCCTCCGAGCTTTTTTGCCACAGCTTGCCATACTTTCGTTTTCTTCGATTTCATAGGAGTGAAGAAGCCAAAGTTCGATAAATTTTAGAACCAAAATGACAAACTTCAGCTGCCCATGTGAAAAAAAAGTGGTATCTTTGAGTATTTTTGACCTTATTTGCATGTTTTTTCTTCGAATTTTTGTTGTGTTCGTTTGATCTGTCTCGGTAATACTGTGTTCTTGATGTTTCTGGCTTCTTGAAGTATAATTATGTGATTCAAATTATCACTCACAATATTCATATAACTATACGAATAATCATCTAAAAATTCAAGAAAAATAAAAGTAGAAAGATGTTTTTAATTTCTATTTGTTGTTTTAGTGAAATTTTATAAATTTTGACAAATGAATATAAATTATATTGTCAACATGAGTAGGTGCTAATCCGAAGACTTTACGTATAGATTTTATATTTAATATTTATAATACATCTTTAAGTCTTCCAATATTGCCTCAACATTCAAAATTGAGGTGTAAGTTTGTGTGAGGTTTATCACTTTCCATTTTAGTATGAATTTAAATATTGACTATTTGCTTGAATGTTAAATTATGACTGGATTCTTCTTTGTGGTGGTTGTATATTTTATACAAATATCTTGTTGTGGAGTGAAAGTTTTTATGGATTGAGTTGGCTACTGGCTACTAATTCTAAGTGTAGTTGAGGTGGGGTCTCACTTTTCTTTTGAAAATTATTGGGGGTTGGCTTTATTGTTGAGGTGTGATTCATTATTTAATTATCAGCATCGACATCGTTTTATATATTGAATTATTCATCAATCTTTAATCCAATTTATGGCCTTACTTTCTGCAACTTTCTCTTTAATCCAATTTATTGTGGATCTCGCTTATTTCACCTCTTTCCTGTTCTCCATATTATTTTGTGGAGTTTTTTTATGTCTCTTCTTAATTTCTATCTTTGTCATTTTGGCATGTTTTATACAAAGTGCTTGTATAGGAAAACAAATGCATGTTTTGTTGTCAGATTGATATGATATATTCTTCTCCATGCCATTATTACCTCCTAAATAGTTATGAATTGGTAGTGGCATGTGAATGGTGGTGTTCAAGAAGATGTCTTTCTTTCCATTTTCATTCTGTTCCAATCTTGCATTGTCATAGTAGTTTAAACCCGATGATAACAAGGTCGACAGGTCATTGGTTCAACTGAACGGTCAAGTGCTTGGATTGACAAGCGTGTTCGTGCTTGATTCATGTTTGGGACTGTTGGGCATAATATGTGCTTTCATGGATGTTCTATTTATGTCCATATTTCAATTTTATGCTTCAAAAATTTCTCTGATTTGTTTGGATGCTTATACATGAGAACAGCAGGGGAAGTATACATATAATTTTTACATAATCAAAAGAAAGGATCAAAAGAATTCGTAGAAATAACAATTACTACATGAATAGAGGACTTCATTGTTAACAGTTTTGGATCATTGAATGTGTGTTCTTCTGCTCATTTTTCTTCAATTTGTGACTACTTCTTGGCCTCCAAAATCAAACTTCTAATTTTGTCAACTCAACTCGTTAAATTAGTTCTTTTCACTTTTTATCAAAAACCACTGTTTTTCTAGTGAAAAAAAATTATCAAAATTTATTCATGTAACTATGCTATCTTTCACTCGGCATTTCCATAAAACAATCCTTTGTTTCTATGTAGTTTGAATTTATTACTTGCTTATATAAGTGATTCCCTTTATATTTTAGTTAGAGGTTGGATAGTTTTATTTTTACTTAGAGTTGATGTAGGATTGATAAGTGCTTATGGAAGGACTTATACATTTCGTGAGAATTTGATTTATATTGAATATAGAACATGGGTGATCATTGAGTTAGGAATAAGGAACCAATATCGTGGTCGGATGAGAATGAACACGCTTTTATCAAAATTCTTTACGAGAACGTGAAATCAAAAGCATTGCAATGTTCTACATTCACGAAATACAAATAGGGCAGAATCAATGAAACCATGGTAGTTTCCACAAAAATGGACTATGGCATAGATAGATTAAAGGGAAAGTGGAACCGCTTACGTAAGATTCATCGCATGTTTTCCAAACTTTTGGGACATACAGGTGTTATATGGGTTCCAAATACCAACAAAAGTAATGCTGCAGAGGAAGTTTGACAACACTTTTATACGGTACATATATTTATTAAATAATATTTTTATCATTAGTTTTTTATCTTATCAATTATACTCATTTTCTAATGTAACTTCTTTTTTAATGTAGATTAACAAATCGGATTACAAACTGTTCAAAAGAGAAGGATGTAGACACTACCACACTATGAGGGAGATATTTAGCGGTACAACTGCTACTAGAGGATTAGGCAATGCCTCTAAAGGCAAGATTTCCTATTTTAAAATTAATTACCAATTATCCTCTTAGTAGGTAAAGACAAATCCCTACTGCATGTTGCGCAATACACAACTTTTTCGCTAGGAGCACGCTTTAAATATATTGTTGCTGAGTATTCAGAGGAGAATATAGTATTTCAAAATATTGTTTGCAAAATTTAATTTTTTAAAAACTTTTTAATAAATTTAATTGGGGTTCGTTTGCACTTTTATTTTAAATTTTTTTTCTAATTTTTCAACAAATTATTCGGGACTCGTTTTAACTTTTTTAAAAAAAATTGGGACTATGATTGCAATTAATTCTTTAAATTTTTTTTATTTAAATATGAGGGTATATTCATCATTTCACATCCTTCTATTGAAAATTTGGACGAAAATGGATAGAAATGATGATTTGCACAATAAAAAATGTAATTAAGGGTGAAAATGTCAAAAAAATGAAATGTAAGGATATTTTTTCGCAATAATAGTGAATGTACGGACATTATGTGCTAATTATCCTTTTAATAATTTATTTGAGACTTATTTGTTTTTTTTTTAAAAAAAAATTGGGATTATGGTTGCAATTATTTGTTTCTTTTTATTTAAAAAGAAGGGTATATTCATCATTTTACAATTTTCAATTGAGAAAATGGATAAAAATGACATTTTGCGCAATGAAATGTGAAAATAAGGGTGAAAATACAAAGAAAATAAAAGTTAAGGACGTTTTCCAAAATAATAATGAAATGTGAGGACGTTATGTGATAATTACCCATTTACAAATTAATATAGAGAACGATGACAAGTAAGAGATTGAGAAAGAAAAAAAAAAGAAGTCATTTAGATATCAATTAATATAATTTACTTTATGATTGTATATATCACTAATACAATTTGCAGTTGCTTATTATCGTAGTTGTCTTACGTGGAATACATGTGGTGATTAGTGATTTAATGCATTAATGTGGTAGTTTTTTATTGTTTCATACATCAAATCATTAACCGTAACATATATGTAGCGCCCCGAGTTCTGTTAACCCGGATTGCCACGTCATCGTCTCTTGCCCTAATTTTGTCAATCAATTTTGCGGAAATAATCAAAATTTTAAAATCACATTTGCAATTGAAAACTACGTCGGCACTTAAAACTCATAAGATATTTAAAGTTTAAATATCATATTTTAGAAATAGCGGAAAACAATAAAATGTTATCAATATTCGAATACAAAAATTTCAAAGAGATAATAATTTCGATAGTCAAATTCTTTTATGCCACCACTGCCGGATCAATCTCGATCGCTTCTGAAATCTGCAAATATTTTTAAAATAGCAGAATGAGTATTTCGAAGAAATACTCAGTAGACTCATCGCCGATAATTTATATACAGAATAATTGAATACACACTTATGCAATATACAACGTGATATCATCTTTGGTTCATTTTTTTGAAAATCATAAGCTCTTTAAAATACAAGCTATGGGTAGTTCTTTCTTTCTTGTGCGGATGAAGCACATAAATTATGCATAACATTCTCTTCTTATCTCATAAGAGATTCTTTCTTTCTTTCTTTCTTTCTTTCTTTCTCATGCAATTAAACATATAAGTTATGGCAAGCATAACAATATCATATATCTCATATGACACATTCTCATCCTATGCATAAAGCATATAAATCACGTAATTCACATAAAGTATACAATTATAATTTAAACTAATTAATGGTGGCGAGTCTACCTCAAAATCTCGAGTTTCGTGAAAATGGTGCGAGAAGTAACTTCAATCTCCTAATTGTCCGTTCGTTTCGTCTAACCAATAGAAAATAAGTTTGAATCAGTATTTCGAAACTTAAAATTTTAAAGTGTTGAAATTAAGGTCAAGGGTTTAATTGAAAATTATTGGAATTGAAATAAATGACTTAAAATGATAAAGTAAAGTTTAGGGGCTAAATTGGAAATTTATTAAATCTGAAAATAAAACTTTAAGGGCTAAAATAATAACTTTCATAAGTTTAGGGATTAAACTGTAATTAAAATAAAGCTGGAATTAAAAGTTAAAAACTGAAATAATAACTTTTATAAGTTTAAGAACTGAGCTGTAAATATATTAAAGCTGAAATTAAAAGCTGAAAACTAAAATAATAACTTTTAATAATTTAAGGACTAAGCTGTAAATATATTAAAGCTGAAAATAAAATTTAAAGACTGAAATAATAATATTTAAAACTTAAGGGCTTAACTAACAACTTTAAAAATGTGGGGGCTTAGGAGATAAATTTCTAAAAAAAAAAAAAAAAAAAAAACTAAACATCCCTCATTTCTCTCTCTCTGTAAATCGAGAGAGAAAGAGACGACGGGAGAAGGGGGAGGGGCTCGGCCCCTTCTCCGATTCAACCACCGGCGAGAGGCGGCGTCGGCGCCACCGGGGTGTAGGTGGAGGCGAGTGGGAGGGAGTTGGGCGCACGGTCGAGGAAAACCGAAGCTAAATCGCGACTTGGAATTTGATTTTTCTACTGGAAATGGGTTGGGAACGTGAGGTAAGTTATGGGTCTTCCTATTTTCTTGGTTTTGTGTGGTTGGATGGGTGTGGTGCGGCTTGTGCGTGGTTGTCGGTTTGGAGGTGGAGGAGTGGCGGGTTCGGTATTTTGCCACAGGTGGTTCGAAATTGGTGTTGGCTTCGAATGGGTAGTAGTTTGTAGTTGGTGGTTCGATTGGGGTTTGGCAGTGAGTTTAGGCATTGGCGATTTGGTGGTATTGTTGGTAGTGCAGTGATGGTGGATTCAAAATTGGGTTTGGAGGTGCTTGTGTTTGCAGCTTGTGTTTGGGCAGTGAGCTTGGAAGTTTGGCTACGGTTTTGGAGTGGTGTTGGTGAGGTTGGTCTCGTGATGATGTTAGGCAGTGTTGTGTTGTTGGTCTCAGGTGGTGTTGATGAAAGGGCTGCATTTCGGTGTTGAGTGTTGGTGAGGAGATGGTTTGAGCAGTGAGTTGGTTCTGCAGTGATGGTGATTTCCTGTTGATGTTGGTGAATGCATTGTCTTGATGATTACACTGTTGATGCTAGAAATGGATTTTCTGGCATCAATGGTGTCTCACATTGGGAATAGAGAGAATGTTGGAGAGATAAACAAATTTTCTTACCAAATGGATATTGCGAGAGTATGAGTGTGAGTGGAGTGGAGTGGGGTAGGAATAGGGGTAGAATTAGGGTACAAAACCCTAGACGGGTAATTGGGCCTATCAGTTGGGCTTTAGGGTTTTCTAATTGGGCTAAAATAAATAAATTCCGGTTTTGGGCTCATTTAATTGGACTTAAATGAAATGGGCTAAATGAATTAAAATTCAAGGTATTGGACTTATATAATTGGGCTTAAACATTGAGCTTATGTAATTGGACTTGAAATTAATAATAATTGGATTTAAATAACATAAATCGAAATTGATACTAAAATAATTATTCGAGATTGGATTTAATCGGATAGATTTGAATTCGTTTTTATAACGGCTAGACGAACGCGTTTCTCTAGAAAATTAGGGTTACGTTTTAGCGACACGTTTTTCGAGAAAATTAATTTATATAATTTAAAAGTTCGCGGTCGCTACAATATATGCCACGTTTGACGATTACGATAGCTAACGATTGCAAATAACATTATTCTAAAAAAATATGTTCAATAAAACATGAGAAGAAATCAATATTTCTTGATACACGTCAAAATAAAGAGTGTTGTTTGAGTATATAAATAAATTCACTCTCTAAACGTAAAAGATACTCATACATGTATATATCCTCCTTTACCTTAAAAGAGGGGATCTCAAATTTATTGTTCATTTGAATCCTCTTTTTTACACTACTGTAGCTAACTGGTGTTTCACTATTCATCCCAGAAAAATTAAATTAATGTAGCCGATTATGTTGAATACAAAATATCACAGCCACAGTTTTTTACTAAATGGGAATGAGGCGGTGGTCACTGTAGTTGCTGGTGAAATTATAATATCTCATGCAAAAAAATAATTATAAATGGAAAGAAAGTGAGGCGGTGGTGGCGGTATGAATAAAACAAATATTCATTTCTCTTCTTCATCTATTCATCCCAGACAAATTAAATTAATGTAGCCAGTTATGTTGCATACAAAACATCCCAACCACAGTTTTTGACTAAATGAGAATGAGGCGGTGGTCACTGTATCTGCTGGTGAAATTATAATGTCTCATGTCCTCCTTTACCTTAAAAGAGGGGATCCCAAATTTACTGTTCATTTGAATCCTCCTTTTCACACTACTGTAGCTAACTAGTGTTTCACTATTCATCCCAGACAAATTAAATTAATGTAGCCGGTTATGTTGAATACAAAATATCCCAGCCACAGTTTTTGACTAAATGAGAATGAAGCGATGGTCTTTGTAGCTGCTGGTGAAATTATAATGTTTCATGTAAAAATATAATTATAAATGGAAAGAAAGTGAGGCGGTGGTGGCGGTATGAATAAAACAGATCTTCATTTCTCTTCTTCATCTATTCATCCCAGACAAATTAAACTAATGTAGCCAGTTATGTTAAAAACAAAATATCCCAGCTACAGTTTTTGACTAAACGGAAATGAGGCGGTGGTCATTGTATCTGCTGGTGAAATTATAATGTCTCATGCAAAAAGATAATTATAAATGGAAAGAAAGTGAGGCGGTGGTGGCGGTATGAATAAGAAAATTCTTTATTTCTCTTCTTCATTCAATCCACACGACCTGGCAAGAAAATTTAATAAGAATTCATCTGGTGCTGCATCTGAAGAGGTGGTTAGATCTTGTTACAATGCAAAGTTTTTCCAGTAATTTTGTTTCAGTTTCCCATTACATTTTTATTATTTACCGTTCAGAATTTTTAAATGTTCTATATACCCTTCTTGTCCTTGAACTTTGCACTTCCATTCAGTTTTATTACTATGAGAAGAACAACTTCACTGCTTCATGATTGAGTTTCTGCTTGATTCTTGAAGTGTTCTTTATTAGATCCTCTTAGTTAATTGTATGCAATTCACTAATGTAATTGCACCGTTTTCAGTTTTTTATTTTCGACGTGGTGGAAGCTATTGCAGAATTTATCCGAGCAAAAAAAATTTCAATTCAACTTCTTTTAGATAGAGAGACAAAAAATTCAAGGTTTTCTATTTTCCCATAACGTTCCCTATTATTACTGCAGTTTTTTTCCCAGTTATTACTACCGTCATGATTGTTTTCGAGATACAGTTGTTATCCAAGCATTGCAATTTATATTTTGTAAAATATCTTGTTCCTCATGTATTCATATTTGGAATTTTGGTTTATAATATTTAGTTAATTCTGTTGTGATTTTATTTAATTGGAATAAGAAAGTGTTGTAATTGCATGAATGTTTCGTTGGAATTTTGCTGTTTGTACATACAGAAAGGGAATCAAACTTATTTGTTTCGTGCAGCTAGAGAAGAAGAAGAAAAAAAAAAAGCAATTCCTTAAACAAAAGTGAGTTTATGTTGATATTTGAAATTTTAGTTTATGATATTTAGTTATTTCTGTTGTTTACCCTTTTGTTTTGAGGAAAATGTTTCACACATGAACAGTTAATAATGGGGATAAAATGGGAAACAAATTAATTGGTGGGGATAAAATAGGAATGTAAAATACTTAAAAAATGAATAGTACCCGGAGGAAAGAGGAACAAAAAAAAAAAAAAAACCTATCTACTTTGGAAAGGAAGAGAAGAAGAAGAAAAAAAAAAAAAAAAAAAAACTTTGCTCCGCACAATTGCTCCAAACAGTACGGAGCTCTACGAAGACTTCAAATTTTTTCTTAAAATTTTTTTTTTGCTTTTTGTTTCTTGCAGTTAAGTCCTCGGGGTAATTGTGCGTAAAGTCCTTAAATTTCAATCTTGTACTTTTTAGTCCTTATATTTTCCCTTTTCTATCAATTTCATCCTTAAAAAATTGCAACCCTAGGTCCTTAACTTTCGACATTTGTACAATTCGATCCCTGAAGTCATATTTTTATGCAACTTTGGTGCTTTTTTTAGTATTTCGACCAAAACTTTTAATACGGTTATCAGAATCGCGCTCATGACCCCAATTCAGAAACGTCTACTCAATGCGCACGTCGGGGCCACCAAGCTTAGCTGGGTGGGAGTCATTCTCGGTGCCAAAATCCGTCATTTTCCCTTCCAAATCTTCAATTAAAGTCATTTTCCCTTACGTACCGCTGATTTAACACAATTATAATATAATAAACAATAATTACTTACCTCAATTAGGAGATTAAAAATCACAATTAGGAGAAAAAATATACATAATTAGAGTATTTTTTTTAACAATTTTTTGCTTCATTTCAAGCATACATAAAATCAGAATTTCTTCTTATTTCCTTTTTTACCCCTTTATCGCTCCAATGCCTCTCCACTACATTATATACATATACCTTTCATAACATTCAACATCTTGCATGCAGTTTGTACTCTATAGGCATCTCTCGACTCTTAAGTTCGAAAATTTATTCTATTATAATACAACAATGAATTTGCCTTTGATGTCTTCCCATTCTATACAGCACAGTTGGAATCTTCAAGTAGCCATATGTACAATATTCATTGTGAAGCAGCCAAGTTATAGAGTATGGAATAATTGAAGCAGCCACATACCAAAGTCAACTGTTTAAATGCTGTTATTTTAACATTTATCTTTTGTAATATTCGATAATTTTGTTAGCGTGTAAATTGAAATCAAATTGAGATGGTACAATGTTGTTTGATTCTTCATCTACACCTTTATAAATCTGTTATTTGCTGCTACCGTAGTTTATTTAAAGTAGTAGATGTTGACATTAATGAAGTACAATAACCATTATTTTGAGTTTGATTGATGTCAAAATGCGGTGTGCATGAAACAAATAATTGTTTGTGGACTGGTTCTTGTGATTATCTTGGGTGTTTATTCGTCGAATTATTCTCACATGCATAGATTAACGATATCAATGTTAGTTCATTCATTCTTCATTTAAGTTTGATTACAAATTACATGAAAAATCCATATTTACGGTAAAATTGAAATTCAATGTTGGAGTAAAAGCAAATTATGCCCTACACCAAGGGAGCACTTAAAATATGAGATCGACAACATCCAAATTTACGTAAATGAAATTTTAATAATGTTGACATTAAAACATAATTGAAATTCAATATAATACTAACGATTCAATTGGGATGATTTAAATAGCCCATATCTAACATTCAAAATGTAATTCACGATAATTTAACATAATTTTACATATTTAACACACTAACATAACCTTCAAAATAACCCAACCCGTGCATCGCACAGGCAAAAACTAGTATATACATAAGATACTATTTGGAGATGCTCTAATCGGCCAATTAGCGATGCACGGACAAAAACTAGTATATACATAATATACTATTTGGAGATGCTCTAATTGGCCAATTAGCTTTTTTTAATGTTTGGGAAAACATTGTCATTATCAAACCTTAGAGGTGAAAACACAATTATGTATAATAAATTAATAAAAGTTTGGTGGTCATTAGCCGTGCATTGTCGAAGGCACCGGAAACAAGAAGCAATTTTTTTCCAATATGGAGAGGATTCGAACGCTCACTTGCTTCTCTCTACTCTCACTTGTATCAATCTGTTCATCGTCACAATCCCATTCTTTACCGGGTTTTGAGACTGAGTTGTTGACTCGGGACCTTTTGGAATCAGCAAAAGATGCCCAGTTCTTCGGCTGGTTGAAAAGAGTTCGTCGGAGAATCCATGAGTACCCGGAATTATCATTTGAAGAGTTTGAGACGAGTCAACTCATTAGAAATGAGCTTGACTCGCTGGGTATTAAGTACCAGTGGCCTGTGGCAGAAACTGGATTGGTGGCCACTATTGGATCCGGGGCTCAGCCCTGGTTCGGTCTCAGAGCGGACATGGATGCCCTCCCTATTCAGGTCTCTCTCTCTCTCTCTCTCTCTCTCTCTCTCTCTCTCACGCGCTCGTAATAGGACTGTTTTCTATTGGTATTATTTTTTTCTCGAGATTTGCTGATAAGTAGTTTGCTTGTTTGAGATGGATGGATGATTTTATTATTGGTAATTTGGAGTCTTGAATTTGCTAAATCATATAGAACAGTTATATAATTGTACGAAGTTCTGAAGATGGATGAATTTAATTACTAGAAAACAGTATCAGTATGAAAATTGGAATGGAAAAGTGTAAGAGCATTATCTTTGAAAGTGTTCTGTCTATTTGTACTCCTTTCAATTTCAATGTTAAAGGATAATAACTTTTCCTTTCGGAGTGTCTAGCATATAGCTTATGTTCCCCGTAAATATGTTCCCAGCAAACGTACGGAATCCGGGATCGTTGACGAGTAATAGCTTAGTAGAAAGTGTATCATTCCACAAGGAATAAACTTTAAATTGAATTATATTAATTCGTTATCAGATTCGAATGTTATGTAACACAAGAGATTTATGTGTTTATGTCTAAATTATCTAAGATTATTTTTAACTAAGTATGCCAATAACGCGTTGAAATTTCGAATCCACCTATTATTATTCTATTTTCAATTCTCAGCTTGTGTGATCGATAGTCCAATTTCATCTACCTATCTCTCTTGAGAAAAGTCAAACATATTCTAAGCACGACCTGATTATATTCTTATTCCGAATTCATATGCAAAGTAAAGAATTCAATTGCACAATTATCTAGGTGATTGCACATGTCATACATATTATTCCTAACATCTATTGTCCACACGTTAATCTTGCAAAATTTTAAACCTGTTATGTCCTTCTCGAGACTATAACAAGTAACTAAATATCTAAATGATGAGCAAGCATTTAATTTGCAACAAAGTATAGAAGATCAAATAAGAACACAAATTAACTAAACTACTTCGTCTTTGATTAAAAATAAGCAATAATAAGGTTCATCTTCATCCCAACATAAAGGACATTTAGCCCAGAAATTTTCTTATGATAAAACAACAAAGACAATGGAAAATCATCACCCGAAATGTATATGAATACAAGAAATATGTGGAAGCAATTTATTGTTCTTGATCTTTAACCTGGGGCCTTGATTCTTCAAGTTTTTAACGTAATATGCCTTGGATTTCTTGCTAGGTTTGATGTTCTCTCCAAAATACGGTGAATTGGCCCCTTCGTTCTCGAAAGATATGCTGATATGATTTGATTTGAGATGTTAGAGAGAGGTTTTTGAATGTTAGCCCACATCTGTACTTAAAGAGGTCAAAATTAGGTCAAAAATCTGTTAAATTTTTTTTTCAAAAGAGTTTCAATCGAATAAAGAAAGCTGCCTTCATCTGGATGAAATGGCATTGGCCAATTTATTGTGGTTGCACATATACAAAATGGGAAGCGTCCATTTTGGTCCTCATCTTTTCCATCTTCGTTCAAGTGAGTCCTTTCTTGCTGCAATTTAGTCCCTTGACTTTCAATTTCATCCAATTGATTCTATATAGTCTTTCATCATTGTTTTTTTTAGTCTGAATCAATTTTTGAATATTTGCACTTTAGTTTCTGAACTTTGGAAATCCTCATTTTTTTCGCTAGTTTTTTGGTTCCTTTCTTCCAAATTCACTTTTAATCATTCAATTTTACCTAACAAACAATATATAATAGAGATTAAGTCATAATTTATCAAAAGTACTCCCAAATATCTATACCTAATGGCCTAGATAAGTGCATAGAATACACTTATTAGAGTACTTCCCCGTTGTGCACAATTACTTTCGATTCATAGATTGGGCACAAATAGCTGAATTGTTAGACCGAGACCCGATATCACTAAATCAACTAGAAGTGATAATATTCAAAGAATCAAGAAAGAAGAGAGGAGATTTATCGAAGTTTGGCTATGAAAACAGCTATTTCCACGTGTGCTCCACTTAGGGAAACTCTTGCACTTCAAGATTACAAGAGACGTTCAACTTCAAGAGTGAGACATTCAACTGTTGATACAAGACTCATAGTGCAATCAATTTTGTCTTGATAGAAACACCTCAAGGAACTTCTTAGGAATTTTGTTTAAAGGGCCAACAACTAGAAGAAAAACAATTGTACAAACAGAAGGGAAAAAAAAATCTATAGAACACTAAGGAATTTCAAGAGGAAGAAAAACCAAGAAGTAAGACCACCTTTCTCCCCAGTTTCTCTGAAAAATTTGATTCCACCAAGAGAAAAGGCCATTCAACTTATAAAGTAAAATATAGTTTTAGTGATGCAGTAATAACCCGGTTCTTGGACACATGGGACCTTCCAAAGTGAGATAGGATTTGAAGAGTTTAGGATGTGGATTAAAGAACCCATAGGGCACCCAAATCAAAGACCAAGGCTGGAAATTTTCCTTTTAATTTTATTTGATTATGTTATTTTGGTACTTGATAATGGATTTCGTGAATGACCTTGATAATGGCTTTCTTCACTTTAATCTTTCTTAAAACATTCTTGTATACAAAAGAGTACAAGCTTGAAAAAGAATCAATGTAAAGGAGATGATGTTACAGTTTTTCTAGGTATAGACGCCAAGTTAAACGATGTCACTATAATACCAATTCAAATTGAATGAGTTTTAAATCTAAGAACATAGTAACCTAGTAAACTATGATGATGCTTCTTTATATTTATCTAGAAAATGGCAAATTACTTTACAGTATGACCCAAAAAGATAGAAAAAGTATAAAGAAAATCAAACCAGGTAATGTGGGGCAAGTTGGGCGAATGCTATGTAGAGTCTGTCTGTACAATACAAGCTACTTGGCATGCCTTATTTTGCTTTACTTATTTAGTCCACTATTTTTTTATTCCTCCATTTACTGTTATTCACTTTTAATTTTTCTTATTATCTGCTGGTGTGGGAAACAAATGCCTAGCAGATATATAGGAGCTATAAGTGAATCTTATCGGTTATTTTTTTTACCTTCGTTCTTGTAATACGTAAAAACATTGACTTATCAAAAATGAAAGGTAGTCACCCTTGGCCAGTATGTTGTTTTCAGTCCTTAGAAACATTTACAAAATCATGAAAGTCTCTTATTTCTGAGAGTATTGTCTCAAAAAGAATATGCATCTGCACCTTTAAAAATATCACTAAGTATTGTAGTAAGTCGACGACGTAATGAATGTTTTCAGTCTTGGCTAGTATGTTGTTGTCTCAAAAACATTTAGAAAATCATGAAGTCTCTTTTTTTTTCTGAGAGTATTATCAGAAAAAGAATATGCATTTTTTTAGAGTAAAAAAGAACATACGTTTGATTATCTTTAAAGGTACCCCTAAGTATTGTAGTAAGACAACAATGTAATACGCTATAAAACCTCCAGGCGACATTTTGCATGATTCTTGAATTTTTGTTATGTATTCTCCTGTGTTTGCATTATGTCTGTGATGTACCTATGTAATGGAAAAACTAAGAGTAGACGTTCTTTGTATTTTCTAAATACTAGATTGAAATGTGACTGAAACTTTAAATTCTAAAACAAAAATTAGAATGTTGAGAAATCAAGAAAATAAATCTGATTTCTCAAACAACAACCGGATAGATAGTCCAGCTCGTATGGGGAGAAGTAGCCGCTAGTCTGTTTTCAAAAGTAATTATTATAGTACTAATGCCTTTCTTATGATGGGAAGATTGCAGCGAAAATGCAAAAGCTATAAAAAACGGATTGAGAATTTTGATGTTCAAAATTGATAAATCAAGTTATCAGAGAGCTCCAAATCCATAACAAACTCTGTCCTTGTGACACCATCTTTTGTCAATTTTTCTTATTAGATTGCTTGTGTTTATACATTGCATTAAGGAAGATGAGATCATTTTTAAGCTTCTGAGCTAAATGGTAGGTAGAGAAGTCAAGTACTCAGGCGCTGTCTGGGACTTCGAATGGTTGTCCTATTGGTTCGATAACTGTAGGCAACAAAAGTTCTTGAGAAATCGCGATAGATGCCTGCAAAAATGGGTTCTCTCTCAAAATTCATTTTCTGAGATAATCACATGATACCTTCTGTGTAGAGTTATAACACTAAATCTACATTTTCTTAGAGCTTGAGTTCTTTTCATTCATTTTCATATTGTTCGTGTAATTTTCATGTTCCAAACGATGACAATTCTACTGCAAGAAAGAACCCTTTACTGGTCAAGCATCTAATGGCTCAACAAATTGTTATTTGTAGGAATTGGTGGAATGGGAGCATAAGAGCAAGATTAAAGGAAAAATGCATGCTTGTGGCCATGATGCTCATGTGACAATGTTGCTTGGAGCAGCCAAATTGCTGAAGCGCATATCCCATAAGTTGAAGGTAAACACTAAATAATCGAAGTGTACATAAGATTAATAACCGACAATTTCTTTAAAGTATTTTCCTCAGATGGGAAGTTTCTGAAGTTCTATTTTTATGTATTAGGGTACTGTTAAGCTTGTCTTTCAACCTGGTGAAGAAGGTCATGCTGGGGCATATCACGTGCTAAAAGATGGAGCTCTAGACGGGGTTCAAGCTATTTTTGGCTTACATGTTGCACCATATTTGCCCACTGGTAAAATCAGTTCGAAACCTGGTCCAATGATGGCTGGATCAGGCAGATTTTCAGCTATCATTCATGGGAAAGGTGGACACGCAGCAAGCCCACATAAAACTAGAGATCCAATTCTTGCTCTTTCTATGGCAATCCTCGCACTCCAGCAGATTGTTTCTCGAGAAACTGATCCTTTAGACGCCAGGGTATTATTATTTCCCTTCCGTGTGCCCGTTTGAAGAACAATTTTTATTTTATTTTTTATAATATGGGACCCTTGTAGAACTGGTTAGAGAAGGGTGGGGTGAAACTAAATAAATGTGCATGATATGATTGCATTGGATCTTACCATGGACTTAATGATGGAGAACAAAGTGAAAGAAAAATGAATTCATGTAGGTAGCCCCAAATTTATTGAGAATGAGACTTGGCAAGTTTGCTGTTTCTTGCCCCTAGATTTGAATGAAATATGTTGATAAAAATCTTGCTTGCTCATGGGTAACTGTGCAGGTAATCTCAGTTGCATTTGTAGAGGGTGGTCAGGCAGGAAATGTAATCCCTGAGACGGTCAAGTTTGGTGGCACGTTTCGTTTCTTGAATGCAGAAAGTTATTCCTACATCCGTCAAAGGATTAAAGAGGTAATTATTCACCATTTATCCTTTGTGCCAAAGATGTACAATGATAGGTTTTTTAATTTCTTGAAAACGTGTAGTTTTTCCCTAGTGATGGCAATGGGGCGGGGCACCCTCACCCCACCCCGCCCCACCACGACACTCCCCCTCCCCGCCCTGCGCCCCACCCCGCCTTAGACGGGGCGGGGCGGGGTGGGGCGGGTACGGGGCGAGGACTTGCCCCGTTTCTTGCCCCATTTGTTTTTTTTTTTATTTAAAATACAAATTCAAAATTTTAAAATTCAAAGCAAATAATGTTCATACTAACTATATCAATATTCAAAGCAAGCACTTGAAACGAAAAAATGTCCAAAACAATTTTTTTTTTTTTTTAATTCTTCACGGGGCGGGTTCGGGGCGGGGTATCCCCGCCCCGCCCCGCCCCGCCCCGCCCTGTGACCCGCGACGGGGCGGCGAACCTCGCCCCGCCCCACCCCGCCAACCCGTTCGGGGCGGGCTTTTTTGTCCCATTCGGGGCGGGGCCCCGCGGGGACGGGGCGGGGCGGGGAAAATTGCCATCTCTATTTTTCCCCTAGTACAATCATTAACATATAACATAATAATTGAAAATCAACGTCTTTATATAAGATCAAATCGAACTCGCTTGAAAAGTTCTTTTTAGAACAGAAAATTGCAAAGTGAAACATTATTTCCCATAGTATTGTATTTTCAGTGTCCTCTTTTAACTCTTCTTCCTTCAAACATTTCTTTATTATGTTTCCTGCAATTACACAAGAAGACAGGGTTTATGAAAGTACACTGCTTACAGGTTGTGGAAACTCAAGCAACTGTCCACCGGTGTACTGTAACAGTCGACTTCATGGAGGAGAAACTGATACCTTATCCAGTTACGATCAATAATCCTGTGATATACGGACATGCTAAAAAGGTCGGAGAATCATTGCTTGGGGAGAATAATGTGCTGCTCACCCCAATGACTATGGGAGCCGAAGATTTCAGCTTCTATTCTCAGAAGATGCCCGCAACATTTTTTATGATTGGAACAAGAAATGAGACGACCAAACCTATCAAACCGTGGCATTCGCCCCACTTCATTATTGATGAAGATGTTCTTCCCATAGGAGCTGCTCTACATGCTGCAGTCGCCATTACTTACTTGGATGGCCATGTTGAAAATCAGTAGAAACAGAGGCGTTTTCATCTTTTCCATTGAAGATCTCAGAGATAAATGACAAGGTGCCAACAATTAATGGGGAAAAATATAAGTTGAATCAATAGAGGTTTGCACTAATTAACACATGCCTTTGCACATGCTGAATTCTGCATCCTGATGAATATTGATTGATGAGACGAGTTTCAAACTCGCTTTTGTTAATTTTGGTGTATGTGTGTCGTCACAATTGTCTTTGAATTTCTAATATTGTAATGAATACTGAAATTTATCAAATAAAATTTTAGGCTAGCGATTTGTGTATCTTTTTAGAGTAATAATGCTACATTTAGCACAATTCTATGTGGCAACGCGGCTACTATACGTTGTCCAATGAGCCCTTTTTAGGTTTGGCTAAAAATTGATTTTTTAGTGGATTTTGATAAAAGTTGTGGATCCATAAAATGTATGATTGAAAAAAAAAAATTGAATTTAAAAAAATTATGGTCGAGCAATGAAATTATAATGCATTTTTATTCATTGGATAATATCACATAAACATAAGGATGGTCGTTGGGAGGTTTGATTCAAGCATTTTAGAACTGGAATCATTCATTAAATTTCGGGTGTTTTGTAAATGGAAACATTCAATTTCATTTAATTTTTAGTTTCGATTCTGTTCTACCGTAGAATTTTTTTTCCAAAAAAATAAAAATAAAAAAGTAGTAAGAAACCATTTTGAATGTACAATTTAACTTATTTCAAAATGGCTCTATCAAACCTAGCGTGATTCTCCTTTAAACGTTGGGATACTCAATTTTTTTAACAATTTCATTAATAATTTTGATTGCTGGTCTTATTTTAATTTTAATTTTTGTTAAAACTAATGAATACGACAAAGTTAGTAGTAGCAAAAGGAGTTTGACGCTCCATATGTGAAAGAAATCTGACGAGTGATTGAATGATTGTATTTAAAATTAATGGAGTAAATTGCTGGCACGTGAAAGAATGTCGAATTTAACGTAACCCATAATGTACATGTATGCAGCCTTGATGACTCCCCCCTCCCAATTTTTATTAGGAAAATTAAAAGTCAAACGGAAATTGCAAAAATTATGATAAGTATATATGAATTTGATCTACTAGACATCATGTTTAATTTATGCTAAACACCATGTTTAGATGTTTAGGTGGCAAACAAACACACACATATGTGTGTACATGCACACATTATCGATTAAATTACGTAATAACTAAAATTTTGCTTTTTTTTTTTTTTTTTATATTGCATAATCCACCTTATTGAAGGTATCATGCAAGATACGAAAACATTGTAATATTATATTTTTCTTTGTTTGAAAAAAATTACTTTGAAGAATCCACTCTTTTGTGCCCTTGTAGGCTTATACTAACCTATTAACTATTGAATTCTACTTTAATTTTAGCCCCCTGATTGATATAATTTTTTTTTTGGGAAAGAACCAGTTTTTGAATAATAAATTTTAGGAGAATGTGTAGTTAAAAAGTAAGGAAAATTTTGAAATTTATGTGAAAAATATTTTATTGTGAGAATATTTGATTGAAAATGAGTATGAAAAAAATAAATAAAAAGAATGGTTGTCATCTTGAACTAAATTTTAAACCTATTGTTACATTATTTTTTGTGATCCGCGTTCACTAAATTAATATTCCAAACATTCCTTTCAAAATCTAATACAGATCTCGTATTTTTCTTATGCCATTGTTTGGTGGTGATTAAAATCAAATTTATAATAGATTTTGATAAAAGTTGATGAAATATGTGATTGAAAAGACGTGGATTCTATAAAATGTGTTGTTAACTTTAACTTAAATTAAAATATGGATATTAATTTCTACGAAACAAGGGCTTTGATTGATTTTTGTTACCTTTATCCTACGTGGCTTCAGTCACGATACACATGGCACACAAGCTAACAAGCCACCTCAGACATACACTACACATCGTTTACTTACCTGGCCCAATCGAGACCAACAAAAAGAGGAAGTTGAAGTGATCATGCATCACTTCCACTGATACACCATGTAAAGGTCGAATTCCCATGGTCGAGACGAGGTGGTATGATCTATTGTAACTTAATACCAAAGTTATGAGCATTTGATTAAGCAAATGCATCTCCGTGGCTTCGCCTCTTCCAAGAGATTTTCATACAAGATCTTTTGCGATTGATTGATGTGATCTTTTTGTCGCGACACTTCTTAATCAACTTGTCAATTTACATTTTAGCAGCCAGACCTAAGTTATATGATGATCACTTTTCAGAATCATTAAGAGGGTATTTGTCACCTATTAATTTTTTTAAAATTTTTTACTTTCTTAATTATAACTATATATTTTTCAAATAAAATAATATTACACATAAATCTAAAAGTTTTTATTACTTTTCAATTATACATTTTTCCATCAATCACTATTCTAGAATTTATAATTTCCCAAAAATGGGTGCCAAACACATGCTAAATACCCTCTAAATCTAGAATAGTAAAAGTGACACTTAGGAGAAGACGCATCATCCCTTTTGGGCGAGGTCACATGTCTTTTATCCAATGATAACAACTTCACATTTTCTATTATAAAATCTTACACTTGCAGGCCTACTATTCTAAAATGCATTCCATACAAAAAATGGTGCTCAAACAAACACTTAGGGGCCGTTCTCTTCGTATTTCAGTTTTGTATTTTGTGTTTTGACTTTGTTTTGTATCTTGTGTTTTGAGTGTCTGTTTTGAAATTTCTGAAAATATGTTCTTTTTGTCATTCTGAAAAACAGTTTTCAAAAACATAAAAATGGAAAACGCGTTTACTTTGAAATTTTGAGAATTTTTTTAATAATATTTTATTCAAAAAAACTGATTATTCAATAAATTGTAATTGTTTAATGTAAGTCCCAATTTGACACACATTTTCTTCTCATTCTCATTCTCATTTTTTTTCCCTTCTTCATTTCAACCACACATACTATTAATAAAATAATACTACACAGAAACCTAAAAATTTTCATTACTTTTTAACCATACATTCTTCCATCAATCACTATTTCAAAATTCATTTTTTCTCCAAAATGGGTGTCAAACAGGGAGTAAATATAATATTAAATAACATATACATTTGAAAAATAGTGAAACGTCTAAATTTTTTTCAAGATATTAAAAACACAACATAAATTACATTTGATGAAACAGTTCAATCGATACAATTAGAAGTTTCCACACGTGTTATGACAACATAAGTAGATACTGAACTACATACAAAATAAATCGACGAAGTCATGTAAGTTCTTATCGTGTCAAGAATTCAACGTTTTGAAAGAAAAAAGTAATAATATTTTAAGCCATGCATATGGCCAAGAAGGATACCTATAGAATGATTCCATTGCAGGTCATTTATAGAGAGCAGTCGACAAGAAATAAACGAGCCCTATGGTTTTTCTTCCCTTCATAGGACATGTGAGATATACATTACTGAATATGATTCGATAAGATTAAACAATACAAAGAACAAGATTAACTTATCGTAGCCAAACATTTGATTGTTTGCCCTCAAATAACTGAAAAACCATTTTGTTCATCATTTCAAGAAATGGAATTAACTTGAAGTTCTTCATGCAGAAACTAAGGAAATCTAATCCTGCAAAATTCCATATAGTATGCCTCAGAAAAGATCATAGTTATATATGTATCATATATTGAGTTTATAAGTGATATAACTCCTCCCATGTATACTATTTTTCTACAAAACTCATTGTGGACATCTATGCATCGTCTCTTCCACACAAGTGAATGTGACTTTTCCAGCTGTGGCTCTCTGACTTTTCATCATCTTCGTCTTCCATGTTATTCCCTCCGGTCATGGAAGTCCCTCGAGACGATCCAGGTAACTGTAGAGGACCCTGAGGAAAACCCGACTGCGAATTGCTTTTTTTAAAGGATTCACCATGCTGATCATGGGACATCCATTGACCTCCAAGTACAACGGGTTGATTCGATGAGGTGCTTGTAGTTGGAGGAACTTTTCGAGTATGAAGTCGATATTTCTGAAATGACAAAAAGAAGAATTATGATAATTCAAAGTTCTCTAGGTCTATTTGAAACTGCCCCAGGAAAGCTCCACATAGCAATTTTCGAGGTCCATCTACAAATAAAGGATACTAGAGAGAATTATGCTAATTCAAAGTTCGAACCCCACCTGCAGATGGCTCTTGACTTCATCATTTGTAAGACCATCAACTTGCATAAGATCTCTGATCTGCTTAGGAGCAGCAACTGCAAAGAATTTAAGAATAAGTTAGAGGCTAATATAAAGGAGGATATCCCATATCAGGGCGTTAGTCTCTATGCGATGAACCGGTTCTTATTTTTCCCCTCGGATCACCCCCATTTTCGACGAGATGAAGTCAGAAAAACCCATCTTGGATATCAATAAAAGAAGCTCAAAGAAGCCATTATATCATTTCATTACATGTACTCTAATTCTCTTCCAGGCATTAAGCATAAATTCGTAGTGTGAATCCAGTGTAATCAGGAAATCTAATATACAAGAAAATGTTTAATTTTTGGTCTCAAAAGCTTTTCCAACTTCATAGAACACATATTACCAGTGTTTGGAAATTATAAACAGAAATAAAGTCAAACACACACCTCACTCTAATTGCACATTGTTTCCATATTTCTCATTGAACCATTGATTTTTACTTTATAACTTAGATTCAATTTCGAACCAAAATTTTGCAATCTTTAAACACTTAGCCAAGACCTAACCTTGTTCACCTCCAAGTTGTTGCAGAGCATTGACAAAACACCGATGCAATTTAGGTGACCAGCATCTCCTCTGCTTTCTCTACTGCCAGGCCCTCGAATTCAATTCACAATTAGCTGCAGAAGACGAACCTGATCCACTGCAACTGGATATCGAATTCAAACCACAAGACTCCATATCGTCCCTCGAAAATACTATTAACAATTCCACCTCAAACAATTCCATTCCAACTCAAACACCACAAGAAACCGAGATCATCACAATTCCAGAAACTGTTCAAAAATTCCACCTCCACGCCCAGCTCCACCTCCAGCACCAGCTCCACCTCCACCTCCATTTCCGCACCAAGCAAATAAAAAAACAGAGGGCAAATCGGACCCCCAACAACTCACAAATGTAATAGCAAGCAAATAACTAAATTAGCACAAGCAAAGAATCAAAACCTTGATTTGAGGATTGATTCAAACTGCCCGTCGTTTCAGGCTTCGATTCGACGACACCGGAACAAACAGTCCCAAAATTCGAAGATCCCGTCGAACAATCCTTCGTCCCCAGCCAACGCGATCCTACTTGGTTTCAGTTTTTCGGATGGGGGTTTGTGGCTGGAGATGGTTTGCAGAGAGAGGGAGAGTGACGGTGAGAGGGAGAGTGAGAGTGAGAGAGTTGAGTGAGAGGAGAACCCGTTTCGCGTATTTTCTAATTTCAGTGGGCTTGGGCTGAAATTTTACAAAACGATGTTTACCTTGTTTTCCATTTTCAGTTATTTTTTTTTTTCATTTTTCAAAACACGTTTTCGAAAATAAAATAGAGAACGCGTTTTCGCTGTTTTGAAAAATTAAAAACAGAAAATGACTGGAAAACGATAAAAAGAACGGGCCTTAGCCTCTGTTTGTTTGTCATTTTCCAATTCATTTGTAGAAAAATTTGGACCGTTAGTGGGCCTGCTTGTGAGATACAAGGTCAAATATTACGGCTGAAATTGACAAGTAACGGCTCTATTTTTCATTTTTATGCCCAAATAATGCACCCCAAACAGAGGCTTAGTCTCGTTTGAACCACATTTTATTCAAAATATATTTTTTCTCCCCTCTTTCTAGTCATACATTCTCCAATAAAATAAAATGACAAGTAAATTAAAAAAAAAATTCATTCTTTTTCAACAACACATTTTCAAAAAATCACTACTTCAAAATATATTTTTTTCTCAAAATCTTATTTGTTTGAGCCCCATTTTTTGCAAAAACAAAAAAAAAATACATTTTGGAATAGTGATTTGAAGAAGAATGTTTAATTTGAAAATTAGGAAACAAGGCAGGGCAGGTGGGGGCCGTCAAGGATGTGGTTCATGTTTTACGTGTAATATTATTTTATTGAATAATGTATGATTGAAAATAAGAATAAAGAGAAATGTATTTTAAAAAATTGATGAAAACCAAACAAAGGCTTGAAATGGAGCCCTAGGGCTTAGACAATCTATCAAAGTAAAAATTCAAAAAAGACATGCTCTAGTACAACCCACTTACGATCACCCACGTTCCTTTCCTTTTCTCTCGCTTCTTTCTCCATTCTTTGTCTACTTGTACATTGATCTTCGTTCGTAGTACATTTTTACTATAAAAGTGATTGAAATGGAGATTTGAATCAAGATTAAAGTCTCTTTTTTGGCATCATTTCGAATCAAAACATATCAAGAAACCCATTACTCATCTCCCCTTCATCTCCATCTTTAATTCTTCCCTTCTTCGATTCAAGCTGTAAAGATTCTGTAAACCCTACTTTACGCCCACTGAATAAATTTCGCTCATATTCCATATATCAGTATATCTTTAACTGTGTTTTCCTTTCTCTTTTATATATATATCTGGATCAATAAACAACAAATTGATGCTGACAAGAAGTGAATTTATAATTTCAAGGCATCCACAGGGACTAAAGTGTAAGATTTTCAAACCCACTTCATATTCTTGTGTTTTAAACTCTGGCATTTCTGGTCATTTTTATTTATTTTGGATTTTTCATTTTTGTTTGAATATAGATCGTTGAAATTTAGAGCAAAAGTATATATATCGTTAACAAGAAGTTGAAAAATTAAGGGAAAAAGTGAAAATGCCAAGGCATAGTTATAGGGGTTTGATGGAAGGGCTAATGGTGCCCACTAAGACCCGGAAAAGGGAATGCTCATCACCCTCGTCTTCATCATCAAGAATTCACAATTACAGATTGAATAAGCGGGCCATTTTGGTGGGAAAGAATCGGGTTGGGCTTGGGATCGGGTTGGGAGGATCCAGATCCAGTACCCCCGTGCCCACATGGAGAACTACTCCTCTGAGGAGCACCATTGAGTCTCCTAGGTATTCACAAAGTGGGAAGTCCACTCAACCTGTCTCGGCCCGGAAACTTGCAGCCACACTGTGGGGAATGAATGAGATGCCTTCACCCAGAATGATTGAGAGTAATTTGGAGCTAATGCAGCAGCAGAGGAAGAATGGCAGCAGTAAAATGATGCTTAAGCGGGATAAAATGCGGTCTGGATCGGGCTTGCTCTCAGGTTCTTTGCCGCCACATTTGTCTGATCCATCTCATAGCCCGACTATTTCCGAGGTGGGTTGGTTTTTATAAGTCAATATATCTGCATTTTTCAATCCATACATTTTTTTATGTTCCAATGTTAAAATAGGTAAAGGAAAAAACAATAGCAGTGGTTGCTTATGTTTAGACCATGTCAATTTATTTAAGTTTTAGAAGAGAATTTTGCATTTACTAATTTATTTTCTGAGACCATGTTTGCCAAGTTCTAGTTGATGTTCTTTTCTTTTTTGGCTTCCACTGTGTGTATTTTGCATTTTGAAGTAGAAGTTATTTTTATAACTTAAAACTTCTCTTTTTGGTCGTTGTAGAGAATGGATCGTTCTGGAAAGGGTCATCAAAGGGGGACACCATCAATTGTCCAGAGGCTTAGGTCTTCTGCGGAAAATGCCGGAGATTTTGATTCTCTAAGCAACGGTAGTTTTATGGAGGTAATGAGACTACCTTCTCTTGTCTTGTGGTTTGTTTGAATTTGGCTTATTTATAATTCTATTTTTTGTTTATTAGCTCCAAGATTAAACCAATCTTTGTTTCTTCTTTTTCATTTCAGTTTTATTTTCACATTCCATCTATGCTTTTTCTCCACATATTCTCTCTCTATTACTAGTACTGGTTCAAAAGAATTTTACGATCAAAAAATTGAGATGACTTATGATAAGATCCCCTTACTATATTTTGAAGAACTGTATAAATCTCAACTGCAGATTGAGACTAGGTCTCAAGCGGAGACTCCAAGGGGATCAATAGGTTGTGCTAAGAATCGTCTTAAGGATATTAGCAATGCTTTGACCACATCCAAAGAGCTACTGAAAATTATCAACCGCATTTGGGCTCGTGCAGATCAACCTTCATCTAGCATGTCTCTTATCTCAGCGCTTCATGCTGAGCTTGAGAGAGCTCGTCTGCAGGTTAATCAGCTTATCCAAGAACAACGTTCGGACAAAAGTGAAATTAACCATCTCATGAAGTGTTTTGCAGAAGAAAAGGCGGCATGGAAAAATAAAGAGCAGCTAGCCGTTGAGTCTGCTATCGAGTCAATTGCTGGTGAATTAGATGTAGAACGGAAGCTTAGGCGTCGATTTGAGAACTTGAACAAGAAACTCGGAAAAGAACTAGCAGAAATGAAATCGTCATTCATGAAAGCGGTTAAAGAACTGGAAAGTGAAAAGAGAGCGAGAGAAATAACAGAACAGGTATGCGACGAATTAGCTCGGAATGTTGATGAAGATAGTGTTGAAGTGAAAAGGGAGTCTACAAAAGTTCACAAAGATGTTGGGAAGGAAAGAGAGATGCTACGGTTAGCTAACGAATTGTGTGAGGACAGAGTCCAGGTGAAAAACTCGTCTAAACATCAATTTGAAGAGAAAAGTTCTGCTATTAACAAGTTGAAGAAACAACTGGAAGCTTTCCTCGGATCAAAAAAAGTCAAAGATGAAGAAAAAAAGGCATATTTGAGTAAGTCTCACTTTGGTTTGCATCTGAATGAAGAAGAAGATGATGGAGAAGTTGAGGATGCTACGGATGACAAAGAAGATTCTGCAGAGAGTGATCTTCATTCAATTGAATTGAACATGGATAACAATAATAGAATCTTCAAAAAGGCTTATAACTCCATTGCTGGAGAGTCTAGAAGATTACCCATTGACGATGAAATCAAAGGGAGGAACTCAGTCTCCGGGCAGGTTTCTAGGAAAAGCACTTCTATTCTAAGGAGCATGTCAGACGGAGTCGAATGGGGTAATGAAGCTGCCAGTAGTCGAGACGGGTTGGATTGGGAACTCGAGAAGGAAGCTCCAAGAAGAAGTTACGTTGATGAAACACAAAGATACAAATCTGTAAAAGGTCTCAAAGATCATGCATTGTCTAGCTCTAGGTTAGGGCCAGTCCGAGAATCTCCGAGTCCTACTTGGCAAAGGGAGCAACCATGGCCTTTACGAGATGCTTCCGGTATCATTCAAGAAAGACCAATTGTCCTTCCTGGGAATGGTTTAAAGTCGAGACTTGCAGATGTCCGAGGGGAAGGCCAGGGTACCACCAGAAGATTGAAGTGGTGAGTTTTCTTGTACTTGTTAACTCTTGTGGACTACCTCATTGTTACAAATTTGAAAATCGAGTATTTACTCCTGGAAGCAGTACAAAGTGAGGCAGGTGAAGACCGTGGTTCGAGGAACATTAAGAAGTTAACATCTTGTTGATTTATGATTTTACTTTTGGAACCTCCAGCAGTAGTGCTCCATGTAGCTAGAAATCTGCTTTAAAACTATAATTACTACTGATTTTAGCTAAAGTTTTTTTTTTTTAAATCAGTTTTATAGAAAGTTGTGTTCATTGAGTGAGATTTTTTTTTTTTTTGTACAAATGCATATGGTATAATTGAGTTAACCATGCTGCAATCATCACATATTGCGTGATTTGTGCTGCTTTTCTTATTAATGCAAATTTATTGGTATTTACCTCCTTGTTTAGTGGAACCACCGCATTTCAAAGGCAAGATTTGTTGAGTTGCAATCTTTCTTTGGAATTCTTGATGCATTTAGGCCGTGTTTGATAGGAAGAATTTTCCGTTGAAGCTGGAAATTATTTTTCATTTCCCACCTTTTAGGCTATTTGGTAGAAAAAAATTTCTAGGCAATAGGCAATTGGTTTTCCAACTTATACTTCACGTGACCCCATTTTCCACATTTTCCTTAAATTGGTTATTCCATGGGTTTGATGGTTTTTGGTTTTCTAGGTAATTTTTTTTTTTACAAATTATATCCCTTTAATGAATAATTTTCATGAAAAACAAAGTCAAACGAACACTAAAAGATCCAAAATTTTAATATTTTTCAGGTGGAAAATTATACTAATAAAATACAATTAATTGACAATTTCCAGTAAAACAAGTTTTAGGCAATTCAATTCTTTGAAATTTATTTTCTTTCCATCCAAATTCCATTTTTGTAATCAAACGGACCCTTAGTTCATTTAGATATGTACAAAGATTTGAATAAAAATAGTGGAGTAAAGGGTAGAATTTACTCAATTTAGTGTGGTTTGGTAGTGCTTTTAAAGTGCTTATAAAATAGGTCATACGGAATGTGTAAATAGTAAATTGTAGATCTTACAAATACCAGCTCAATAGGACCTTCATTTGAAATAGCAAAAACTTAGGGGTTGTTCTCTTTGTATTTCAGTTTTGTATTTTGAGTGAATTCATTTTGGGTTTTATGTTTTAAGTGTCCATTTTAAGATTGTTGAAAATGTGTTCTTTTTGACATTTTGAAAAATTATTTTGAACACACCTAAAACGCGTTTTGAAAATTTTGACTTGATTATAATTGAAAACACCAAAAACGACAAATTTTAACTTATTTGGTTTTCTTTGTAAATTTTAACTTATTTTTAAAAGTGCGTTTTCGAAAATAGAAAAGATACGCGTTTTTATTTGAAAAATCGAAAATAGAAAACGATTTGAAAATAAAAAAGAGAACCTGCCTTTATTTTTGGGGCCACATAGGACTAGGGATGCAAAAAGAGAGCCGTCCCATACTTGCCACATTTTTTGTCCTGTTTAACTTTTAAATTTTAATTAATTTATTTATTTTGTAATGAGCAGGTAGATAATTTGGGAAGTGGGAAAGTGGGATTCAATAATCGGTTCGGGCTTAAGAAAGTTGGGTTGCTGTGTTTTGATTTTTTTTTTTAAATAATTAGACAAACAAGGCGAAGGTAACAATTTTTGCCCCAAAACCGCCCCGAGTGCCCTGACTAAGCAGATCATATCCATCACGGACGGGGCATGACACCGTTAAATTCGTATAGAACTTAATTTATCTTTATTAGAACAACATCTAATGTAGCTGCATCTAAGTCGAATTTGTTTCGATTTCTGAGCTAGTTTTCACTCATCTCATTTTCTCAATGATAATGTGAACATAAGTTGTATTGGAGATACGAAAACCATCTATTGAGGACTCAAGTGCTATGAAAACAAAGGGTTGGATACTCGTAAATAAAAGGTTGAAGACCTAATTGTTACATCTCACATTAAGTTAGAGACCCTAGTTGTGATATTTTCTATATTAATATTTAATTAGGATTATAACTGCGCTTATGTCATCTTATTTTTAATTTCCATTTAATATATAGTGTGTCATCTCAATTTTTATTTTTAGAAAATATTAACCTACTTTCTTAGATCGATAATGAATATTGCATTATTTCTTTGTTAACTAAATACACAACTTTTAGCCTCGATTAGTCGATTTGATTAGTTAAAAAAACAAGTTTTCAATATATTTTGATAAAAGTTAATAATATTGTTTGATTGAAATTTTTATTAAAATTATGGATTCAATAAAATGTGTGATTAAAATAATTAACTGAACAAATTAGGAAACCATCAACAAATTTATTAAATATATCAAAAAATAATCATATAACAATGAACGTTCATTCTTTAGCACATGAGTTATGTCCAGTGGCTCGTTTTGCATGAAATTCAGTTTTGACGTGATTGATTGAATTGACGTACCAATCGTAACATGCCAAGCCATTTGATTTGGAGAGATGCTACATACAAAGCTCGGCTCACAGCTCGGATGACAGCCCTCACACATTCAGGGACGGGGCCCCGCGATTAAAATAACAAAATTCAGAGGCGGGGCCCGCGGCTTTGAGTGTGTGCTGTGACCCGAGCTGTGAGCTGGGGCTGTACAAAAAGCCTAATTCTTTGATTTGAGCCAAAGAATTAACGGTCCACAGCCTTAAATGCAAAATAGATTCTTTGTCCCTTACGAACGTAATAAAGAAAAAGACACGACACGAAGTTTTTTATTTGTCATGTGCATTCAACATCCAAATAAATTTATATTATGAAATTTCGTTGTAGACCTTGTACTATTTAATTAAAATAGTTTTATATCACAAGAAATTCTAACTTATTTGTTTGGTTCATCAATCTTGCAAATGGTGACCACATCATCGGGGGGAAATTTCTATGCTGTGAACAAATGAATGAACGTCAAGCAACCGGAAATTGTCTGTTTGTTAGATAAAATAAACCATACAATAATTGACAATTATTCATTTGTCTAATCATATTTAGGGTTCGTTTGACAGAATTTCTCTCTTAGTTTCAGCTTCTGATAGAAGATTTTTTAGAAAATTTACCTTAGGCCAAATGAATGAACGTCAAGCCACCGGGAATTGTCTATTTCTTAGATAAAATAGACCATACAATAATTGACAATTCTTCATTTATCTAATCATATTTAGGGTTCGTTTGATAGAATTTCTCTCTTTGTTTCGGCTTTTGATAGAAGATTTTTTAGAAAATTTACCTTAGGCCAAATGAATGAACGTCAAGCCACCGGGAATTGTCTATTTCTTAGTTAAAATAGACCATACAATAATTGACAATTCTTCATTTGTCTAACCATATTTAGGGTTCATTTGATAGAATTAATTGTCTGTTTTGTTAGATAAAATAGACCGTACAATAATTGACAATTATTCATTTGTCTAATCATATTTAGGGTTCGTTTGACAGAATTTCTCTCTTTGTTTCAGCTTCTGATAGAAGATTTTTTAGAAAATTTACCTTAGGCCAAATGAATGAACGTCAAGCCACCGGGAATTGTCTATTTCTTAGTTAAAATAGACCATACAATAATTGACAATTCTTCATTTGTCTAACCATATTTAGGGTTCATTTGATAGAATTAATTGTCTGTTTTGTTAGATAAAATAGACCATACAATAATTGACAATTATTCATTTGTCTAATCATATTTAGGGTTCGTTTGACAGAATTTCTCTCTTTGTTTCAGCTTCTGATAGAAGATTTTTTAGAAAATTTACCTTAGGCCAAATGAATGAACGTCAAGCCACCGGGAATTGTCTATTTCTTAGTTAAAATAGACCATACAATAATTGACAATTCTTCATTTGTCTAACCATATTTAGGGTTCATTTGATAGAATTAATTGTCTGTTTTGTTAGATAAAATAGACCATACAATAATTGACAATACTTAATTTGTCTAATCATATTTAGGGTTCGTTTGATAGAATTTCTCTCTTTGTTTCAATTTCTGATAGAAGATTTTTTTTGAAATTTACCTTAGGCCAAATGAATGAACGTCAAGCCACTGGGAATTGTCTATTTCTTAGATAAAATAGACCATACAATAATTGACAATTCTTCATTTATCTAATCATATTTAGGGCTTGTGTGGGAGGGATTAAAATCAGATTAAAATTGAAAATATAGCCGTTATTGTTGACTTTTATTAGACGAGTGGGGTCCAATAACGGCCATATTTTCAATTTTAATTGGCTTTTAATCCCTCCCGAACGGGGCCTTAGGGTTCGTTTGATAGAATTTCTCTCTTTGTTTCGGCTTCTGATAGAAGATTTTTTTGAAAATTTACCTTAGGCCAACTTCGTTTTAAAACTCTTCTAACTAGACAAAAACACTTATAGAGAAGTATCTAAAAATGTCAAAGTAACTTCTTATTCTCAAAAACATCTTCTAATTTTTTTAAAAACGCCTACCGAACCAGCCTTTACTAATTGTTATTAAGCATATTCTATTTGCCTTAAATAAGATTATATATATGCTATCAACTATCAGTCCCTTACAAAATTAATATGATTCCTTAGCAAAAAAATCCAAGCTTGGGGCAATAATTCAAATTTGAATAAATAGTCCATAAATAAAACACTAGAGAGTGAAAATTGAGATATTTGTGGAGCCATTGGCTGCACCGAATAAGATCGATGCTTAGTTTTCTCAAATGTTTGATTTTCATTTTTTGCTTCATGAATTTTATAAAAAGATATCTGAAATTAAGAGATGAAACATTGAGATTCCTATTAAGTTCGTCACCCAAAAAAGACAAGTTAATACAATAATAAAGATGTCCTACAAGTAGAGGTGTCGGCTCGGCCCATTGACCCACGAACTCGTGGCTCATGTGCGGCTTGTGGACCGAGCCGAGCTTTAGCTCGTGGCTCAAGTAAATTTGTTTTTTTATATTAATAAGATATGCTTTTTAAAAAAAAAAAAATGAATTTTTGGACGAGCCCACGAGCCGCTCGTGAAAAAACGAGCCGAGCTGGGCTGGCTCGCCTAGTGAGCCCGTCGCTCGGCTCATGCTCGTAGCTCGGTTGCAACGAGTAAACGAGCCAGCTCGGCTCGATTGCCACCACTACCTAGAAGTCAAGTCTACTGCGATCCTAAGGGTGCATAGGTGGTGGGACCACACATGGCCTCAGCATTGTATGGGCGCCAAAAATTTTTTATTTTATATATTTTTGGTTCTAGAAGAGTAAATTTTTGTTACACGAAAGAGGCACTATTTTAAGTATTTTTTTTTTATTGGTGCTTGTAAGTTTTTTGAATTAGATGAACGGGGCATCATTTTAAAATGTCGCACAGGGCACCCAAAATCTCAGGGCCGGCTCGCCTCGGCGGAGCACGGGCATGGGCGTGAGGTTGGGCTTGGATTTGGATTTGGACTTGGGCCAAGCTGATATACATTTTTTAATAAAATAATATTTAATTTATATTATTTTATTTTATTATTATTTAAAATAATAATATATTATTTTTGCCCCCAATTTTCTGTTTATGACACATGGATTCTTCTAGAAGGACGGTTGACGGTTGAGCTGGTCTAAACGGTTTGTGCATGTTGAAGACACAACTTTTCGATTGTTGTGTCCTTTGGACACAACCATTCAACTTCTATAAATAAGCCACCATACCCTCGGTTTCACTCACTTCAAAATCTATTCTGATTTAATTCATCTTCCGATATTAGTCATTCGTCCCTGCATTATTCATATTTTGCAATCTAGCCTCGAAAAATAATTTTCATGCATTTGTCCTCTAACTTTTAGAGATATCAAAACATCTTGTAATTTGTAGTGCTACTATTACAAGTCAATGTCGTTGTATTTTGGGAGACGAGTGTTGGAATACCGTCAACACTAGTGCGGGGCATTATCGTCTTAAGGAGAAAAAGTCGAACTCTTACATCGACCATTAACATTTTATAGTATTCACTTTTTCACGTCGTTATTCTGCCTAAGTTAATTCACGATGATATTATTACTTGCCTACTTCCAACATTCTTAAGACGATAATGAAAAATAATATTGCATCTATCGTACCCCCTAATAATGCTCACTGGAGAAACCAGAAAAATTCACAGGAGTTGATTTTAAGAGATGGCAACAGAAAATATTTTTTTATCTCATGACTCTGAATTTAACAAAATTCTTGAGTGGAGATGCTCAAACTGTTGAGGAGAATAAAATAGATTTTCAAAAACAAGCAGCATTCGATGCATGGAGTCATAGTGACTTCTTGTGCAGGAACTACATCCTCAATTGCCTTGACAACACACTATACTGCGTATACTATTCGGTTAAGACAGCTAAATTACAGTGGGAATCTTTGGAAAAAAAATACAAAACGAAAGATGTCGGGTTGAAGAAATTCGTTGTAGGCAAATTTCTGGACTTCAAAATGGTAGATTCTAAAATAGTAATGAATCAAGTCCAAGAGTTAAAAATCATCTTGCACGATATACATGCAGAAGTTATGAAGCTCCGTGAGTCATTTCAGGTTACTGAGATTATCGAAAAATTACCACCAATGTGTAAGGATTTCAAGAACTACCTGAAACATAAACGTAAGGAGATGAGACTTGAAGATCTAATTGTACGATTAAGAATTGAAGAAGATAATTGCAATTCTGGAAAGAAATCTGCAAATTTGCAAATGGAGACTAAAGTCAATTTGATGGAGCCAAATACTAACAAGAAAATGAAGCACTCAGCTAATGGCAAGCAGAAGAGCAAGGCCAAGAAATTTAAACGAGATTGCTATAACTGCGATAAGCCTGGTCACATTACAACGGATTGCCGATGGAAAAAGCAAAACAAAAAGGACCAAGTACACATGACCGAGGAAGATAGATTGTCTAACGGTGTGTCTGAACTAATACTCTCAACTGTTGTATTTGAAGCAAACATGGTGGACAATTCGAGAGAATGGTTTGTTGATACGGCGCTACTTGTCACGTTTGTGCTAATAAGGAGGTGTTTTCATCTTACACTCCTATCAATGGACGACACTATTCATGGGCAACTCGACAACATCAAAATTTGTTGGTCTAGGTTAAGTAGTGCTGAAGATGACATTAGGGAAAGAAGTAACACTCATCGATGTGCTGCATATTCCCGATATTCGCAAAAACTTGGTATCTGGAGTTTTGTTAAGCAAGAGTGGGTTTAGGTTAGTATTTGAATCTGACAAGTTTGTACTCACCGAAAATGACATATTTGTAGGCAAATGATACTTAGCCAATGGGCTATTCGAAATGAATGTAATGCTTGTACTCCGTGATTTTGATATTAATAAAAATAAATCTTCTACTTACTTGATTGAGTCTTCTAACTTATAGCATGATATGTTAGGACATGTAAATGTAAATACTTAACGTAAATTAGTAAGTTTAGATTTATTACCTCCTATTTCATTTGATCAAAATCATCGATGTGAAATATGTGTAGATACTAAATTAGCTAAAACACTGTTTCATTCAGTTGAAAAGAACTCGAATCCTCTAAAACTAATTCACAGTGATATTTGTGATTTAAAATTTGTGCAAACTAGAGGAAGCAAAAAGTATTTTATTACTTTTATAGATGATTGGACAGGGAGCTGTTATGTTTATATGCTAAGAAGCAAAGACAATGCCTTAGAAGCATTTAAATAGTACAGCAGTGAGGTTGAAAATAAACTAATCAAACGAATAAAAGTTTTTCGTATTGATAGATGTGGAGAATATGGAGCATCGTTTGAAGAATTTTGTTCAGATTCTAAAATTATTCATCAAACTACAACTCCTTATTCACCTCAGTTGGATGGTATTGCGGAACGCAAAAATCGTACTCTGAAAGAAATGATGAACGTTATGTTGATTAGTTCTGATTTACCTCAAAATTTGTGGGGGGAAACAATTCTTTCAACCAACCACATTTTAAATAAATTACCACACAAAAGTAGGTATGAAACTCCTTATAAGTTAAGGAAATATCATAAACTTTCGTACAAATATTTAAAAGTGTGAGGGTGTTTGGCTAAGGTAGAAATACCAAATCTAAACAAGTTAAAATAGGGCCTAAGACCATCGATTGTATATTTATTGGATATGTTAATAGCAGTAGTGCTGATCAGTTCCTCGTACATAAGTCGGACATTCCGAATGTACATGAAAATACAATCATCGAATCTAAAAATGCTGTATTTTCTGAGGACAAGTTTCCTTGTAAGGATAGGAAAGAGATAAGTTCACAAAAACGAATTTATAATACTGCAATTGGTAATTATCAAAGTGATGAAGAACCAGGATGAAGCAAAAGGACCAAAACATCTACATCTTTTGGTTTAGATTTTTTAACTTATTTGTTAGAAAATGAACCTAGGACATTCAGTGAAGCAATGTCTAGTCCAGAAGCTCCATTCTGGAAATAGGCTATCAATAGTGAAATTGAATCTATTATGCAGAATCATACCTGGGAGTTGGTAGATCTCCCACCTGGTAACAAATCTTTAGGTTGTAAATTGATTTTCAAAAGAAAATTAAAGACAGTTAATAAATATAAGGCCAGATTGGTAGTTAAAAGATTCAAATAAAAAGGAGGGCTTGATTTTTTTCGATACATACTCACTTGTAACAAGGATAACATTAATTAAAGTATTAATTGCAATCTCAGTATTGCATAATTTGAAAATCCATCAGATAGATGTCAAAACTGCTTTCTTAAATGGTGAGTTAGAAGAAAAAATTTATATAGAATAACTCGAAGGGTTCATTGCTCCTGGATAGAAGAAAAATGAGTGTAGGCTTGTTAACTCATTATATAGACTAAAATAAGCGCCAAAACAATGGCATGCAAAATTTGACCAAATTATATTGTCAAATGGTTTTAAATTTAACAAGTGTGATAAATTCTTTTTATATTAAAATCACACCTAATGCATATATAATTGTATGTCTATATTGTTGATGATATACTAATTATGGGTAGTAATTATGCTATCATAACAAATATCAAGAAAATGTTGACAAAATATTTTGACATGAAAGATATGGGTATTGCAGATGTAATATTAGAAATTAAAATCCTTAAAACATCTGAGTGACTTGTCTTATCTCAATCTCACCATGTTGAGACTGTACTTAAGAAGTTTCATATATGTGATGAAAGTCCTGTTAAAACACTGGTAGACTTAAGTCTACATTTGGCCAAACATAAAAGTGAACTCGTATCTCAATTAGAGTACTTTCGGATAATAGGCAATCTAATGTATATTACAAACATCACTCGTCCGGATATTGCATATGTAGTAAATAAACTTAATAGATATACAAGTAATCCAAATAATGACCATTGGAAGGCATTGATAAGGGTTCTTAGATATCTACGATAAACCTCAAATATTGGATTGCATTATACTAGATATCCAGCTGTATTAGAAAGATACAATGATGCTAATTGGATATTAGACACAAAAGACTCAAAATCCACTAGTGGGTATGTTTTTACCATTGTTGGTGCGACAGTGTCTTGGAAACCTCTAAACAAATATGTATAGCTCGATCCACGATGGAATCTGAATTCATAACTTTAGATAAAGCTGGTGAGGAAGCAGAATGACTTTGAAATTTTTTAGAGTATATTCCATGTTGGCTTAAACATGTGCTTGCAATTAGTATACATTGCGATAGTCAGTCAGCTATTGGTAGAGCACAAAGTAGTATGTATAATGGTAAGTCTCGACATATTCGTCGAAGACATAATACAATTAAGCAATTGATCTCAAATGGTGTTATTTCTATAGATTATTTAAAATCTAGAGAAAATCTCGCAGATCCGCTTACCAAAGACTTACCAGAGATCAAGTATACTGTCCATCAAGCGGAATGAGCTTAAAGCATACTACGTAAGAATCTTTGTAATGATAACCTAATCTTGCTGACTGGAGATCCCAAGATCTTGGTTCAACGGGGCAACTAAGTTATGAAGATTTAAAGAATCACTTCAGAGTTAACTCATACCCATTCCTACGATAAGCAAGTGTTATCTGCAGAAAGTTTTAGGTTAAATTATATTTTTAATGATTTCTATATCTTAGACTATCTAAGTGGGGTATGGCATGTACTCTTCATAGGAGATCACCTATATAAGTGTAAAGTGTGGTCGCTTCTATGAGAATGTTTCAAATGCTTGAATTTTCTAAAGCATTTATGAAATCCAAGAGTTGTTCAGGACCAAAATGAACACAACAGTGAGAACTTGAAAATGTTAGGGAGGTTATTGTGTTGATACTATTGTCTTGGTTTACACTAACGGACTGACAGTTCAAGACGTCACGTTCATTGATTAGCCAAGTAAATCTGATACTATTCTACTACGGAAGGTTCAAACCCATAAGGTACCTATCCAGATGCGATAACATTCTTTCTGATCTCTCTATAGGGTCTGTATAGTCTATTGCATTAATTTTTATTTATGTGGGGGATTGTTGGAAAATTGGATTTGATTAATTGGTTTGACCAACTTTTGACCAATATTTTAGTGGGTCCCGTTAGTTGGATAAAATATTTCTTTGGCCGAGTGTGTTCTACTCCACGAGTAGATTAATGTAATGTATTTATTTTCTCAAAACCAATTTAGGGTATAAGAAATTAAGGCCAAAATATGACCACTAGAATTTGAAATATATTGGAATAAAAATTGGTGAGAAATTGAAAAAGTGCCAATCTCATATAAGAAATTTAGAAGAATATAAACCACTTTATATTGGTCAAGTTTGAGACTTGGGTTTGAGCCCCAAGGAGTACCAATAGTCTTTGAAGGGAAGAGAACCTACATGCGAGTAGGTTGTGCCAAAGCCCACACGCGCGTGCCACCGTTGCTGTCCTTCCGATCTATCGACTCGGCTCGGCATTGCAAGAGCACGGGTCACGGGCTTAGGCTTGGATTTGGATTCAAACTTGGGTCAAGCTGATACATATTTTTCAGTAAAATAATATTATTTTATTATTATTTAAAATAATAATATATTATTTTTTTCCCAGAATTTTCTGTGTGTGACACGTGGATTCTTCTAGAAGGACGGTTGACAATTGAGCTGGTCCAAACGGTTTGTGTCTGTTGAAGACACAACTTTTCGACTGTTGTGTCCTTTGAGTATAATCTTTCAACCTCTATAAATAGGGCCCCATGCCCTCGGTTTCACTCACTTCAAAATCTATTCTGATTTAATTCCTTTTCCGATATTATTCATTCGTCTCTGCATTACTTATATTTTGCAATCCAGCCTCGAAAAATAATTTTGGTGCATTTTATTCCTCCATCTCTGAGTAGGTTCGTCGGGTCTTATAATTTGTAGTTCTACCATTACAAGTCGAGGTCGTTGTATCTTGGGAGACGAGTGCCGGAATACCGTCGCACCAGTGCGAGACATTATCGTTTTAAGGAGAAAGAGTTGAACTCTTGCCTCAACCATTAACATTTTATGACATTCACTTTTTCACGTCGTTATTCTGTCCAAATTAATTTACGGTGATATTATTAATTGCCTACTTCCAACAAAACTTTGGTAGGGAAAAAAGGTAGAAAGTATACAAATTGCACACACGATATTATAATTTATAATCATGGATTCTTTTTATTTTTTGAAGCATAATTAATCCATTAATTGATATGACAACTTAACCAAAAATCATTGTTAATTTCTTGGAATAATCTCTCTTGTACACAAAGATCCATGGGTCCAGCTAATATGCCAACAAAGTCGTCCAACTTTGGCTAATTATCTCAAATTCTCAACCTTTTCTAAATAAAATTATATACAGACTCCCTCAATTTGCAGTCACACACAGCGGGGGGAAGCAATGGAAATTAGATTACTGCTATTGTTATATTCAATTTCTCTTCTGTGTTCTACTGCTATTTCCACTTCAAAGATTACACCTAGATTCCCTTCTTCAATTGTAGCACAGCCAGAAAATAAGCTCTCTTTCTCCACCAAAACCGAGCTTTACGACGAAAAATTCTTCACACAAATTCTTGATCACTTCAATTTTCATCCACAGAGTTATCAGACTTTTCAGCAAAGATATTTGATAAATGACAAATACTGGGGTGGTCCAAAGACTAATGCTCCAATCTTTGTCTACACTGGAAATGAAGGCGAAATTGAATGGTTTGCTCAAAACACTGGTTTCTTGTTCGAAACAGCACCCCTTTTCAAATCTCTACTAATTTTCATCGAGGTAATTATAATTCATTTTACTTTTATGTTTCCTTCATAATTACTCATAGTTAGTCTTCCGGTGAAAATTAGAATGTTTAAATTTTGCAGCATAGGTTTTATGGAAAATCTATTCCATTCGGGGGTGATAAAGAAAAGGCGTATTCAAATTCAAGTACTCTTGGTTATTTAAGCTCAACGCAGGCATTGGCCGATTATGCAACGCTGATAATCGACCTCAAACATAATTTGACAGCAACTGACTCTCCTGTGGTTGTGTTTGGAGGTTCCTATGGAGGAAGTACGCTATTTTTTTCAGCTCTCTTTCGTATTTTTCAATTCTTAATGTTCAATGACAACGTAAAATCGATTGCCTTTTTTTTCTTTTCATATCAGGAAATTAAACTTGCAATTTGTTTAATTTAACAGTGCTGGCAGCATGGTTTAGACTCAAGTACCCTCATGTGGCTATTGGAGCATTGGCATCTTCTGCACCAATACTAAACTTTGAGAATATTACTTCTCCATATAGTTTCAGCAATATCATCACCCAAGATTTTAGGGTTAGTCTCTCTCATTGACTTCTATCTCTTGTTTTATTCTAGTTTCTTCTCGATTATTAGATACATCGTTGAGAAAAAGACGACTTTTTCCCGGATGAATGTAACAGGAAAATCAAAATATCGTTTTTACTTGTTCAATTGACAATTAAAGTGAGACGGTAAAAAAATCAGTCATTTACAATCACTGATGAAGGATTACTCGTAAAGTTAAGAATTAATAATCTTTTTTTTAAAAATCGATATAACATGAGAGTCAAATACATTTATCGATATAACATGAGAGTCAAATACATTTATCGAATTCTTTCTAGCAAGTCGCGCTGTACGCGTTCTTGGTAATAATATGTGAATGTGACAATAATAGAGTGAGAGTGAGAATTGTTACAAAGTGATAAAAGGATCATGGCAAGAAATTGAAGAGACAGCAGCAAAACCTGGTGGAGTGGAGATACTTAAAAAGGCATTCAGAATTTGCAAGTAAGATTTTTTTTTTCTTTTTTTAATTTGAACTTAATTATTAATTTATAATTAATGGGTTTTAATTATAATTTATATATGCAGAAATGACAGTGCAAATTCTCTTGAAGGTTGGCTTGAAACTGCTTTTGTTTACACTGCTATGACGGATTATCCAACTACTTCCAATTTTCTTAATCCATTGCCAGCTTATCCAGTCAAAGAGGTATCATTTCTACTTATAAGTAAATTAATTATAAGTAAAAAGGAGAAAATTATTAATGATTGTAACATGTGAGTATTTGACTTTAATTATGTTAAACAGATGTGTAAAGCAATTGATGACCCAAAGACGGGGAATAACACGTTCGAGAAATTATATGGTGCGGCCAATATTTATTACAATTATACTGGAAATGCCACGTGTTTTAATCTTGACGATGATTCTGATCCTCACGGACTTGGAGGGTGGGAATGGCAGGTACTAGAGTTTTTGTTCTCTCCTTTTAGGGTCCGTTTGATTGCAATGGTGGAAAATAGGTGGAAAGAAAATGTTTTACAGGGAAAAGATTTTCCTAGAAAATGTTTTCCTGGGAATTGTAATTAATTGTGTTTGATTGGTATAATTTTCTACCTGAAAAATGTTGAAAGTTTGGTGTCCGTTTGGCTTCGTTTTTTTATAAAAATTGTCCATTAAAGTGATAATTTTTCTACCAATACGTCTAGAATTTGTTCTAATTACCAAAAAGTAAAAAAAATAAAAAAATTAAACAATTAGAAAAAATTACCATATTCGTTTGACTTTGTTTTACATAGAAATTGTCAACAAAAATGAAAATTCTTTTTACAATAGTTGATAGAATTGGTTGCCTTTACTAAAAAAAAGGTGGAAAATGTTTTCCCAACTAATAGGTAGGAAAACAAAATCAAGTTTTTGTGCATCAAATGATTGTACCTAGAAAAAGGTGGAAAACGTTTTCCATGGAAAATTTTACCTATCAAACAGCTTTTTATGGGTGGAAAAGGAAAATGTTTTCTTTTTTCATAGAAAACTAAGGTTATCAAACGGAGCCTTAGTTGAAAATGACTAATCTAGGTAGAATGTGCCTTAAAGCTACCCTGGTTGGACCAACATTGGCCTAGTAATTTCAGAGTATCAAAATTGAGTACTCTTTGTCACTATTTAACTTTTATATATGTATAGTTGATTTCAATTAAATAGTGGATCCCAATTATTTAGTACACATGTCAATTTTTATTTTTATTTTCTTTGATAATCGTGGATGTCCGGGGCAACTTGTGCGTACCTCGACTAATTCCACGGATCCTGAAATTTACGGTCGGATACTCACCTCAGTAGCCTGAGGGGACTCGAACTGATGACATTTGGAGAGCAAACCCAAAATCTGACCAATTGAGCAACCTCTCAAGGTTTTACACATGTCAATCAAATAGTGATAAGAGTACATACTAAAAAATTAGAAAATATTCTGTAAATGCGGTGTAGATTTAAATTTAAAACATTTGTTTGCTCTGATATCATGCTATTTATAACTTGTTTCAGGCATGTACCGAGATGATTATGCAAACCGATGGTAGCAATGCGGAGAGCATATTTCCAGAAAATGAGCCGAGCTACAACGACGGGGTCGAATTTTGTAATTATGAGTTCAAAATTGAACCCAGGCCCAACTGGATTACTACTGAGTTTGGAGGCCATGTGGGTATCTGGTCCAACTTGAAAACAATACAAATATGTGCTGGAATTGTGATGTTATGGTTTGGTTTAAATAATTTTGGTTTCTTGTACAGAATATTCAGAGAGTTTTGAAGCGGTTTGGGAGCAATATTATCTTCTTTAATGGGTTAAGAGATCCATGGAGTGGTGGAGGGTAAGTTTTCTTGTAAATTTCCTCCGTTTGGGTTTCATTTTGCTGCTAAATTATGGTAATCCCATGCAAGTGTTAGTTGCTGACTTGGAAGAGTACAACTTTAGTTATATATATGACGACCATCATTTGTTGATTGGTCATGCTAGTGATTTTCGCTAGTCCAAGTGATGGAATTGGACGATGCTACCTTATTGAAATCAACTTAATGTATAGTTGCACAATTGAATAAAATTGAAGTACAAATACTCAATTGAAATCAAATTATAATTACTTAATTAACACTAGAGTAAAAGTATAATTATCGCAAGAAATTTTTCCGCAAATTATCTTTCCCTTTAGAGCATATGCATATGCACGCACATTAATATACATGATATTCTTGCTATCTAAACTTATTGTTCATGATAACATGACAGGGTGTTAAAAGACATATCCAAAAGTATAGTCGCCATTGTAGCAAAAAAAGGTTAGTATATGAATCAATTTAAAAAACTCAGAGCTTGTTTGTTTGGGATTCTCAAATTTTCAGTAAATCAATTCTCATTTTCAATCACATATTTTTCAATAAAATAATATTTTCCATCACATCAATAATTTTTTCTTCTTTTTCAACCACACATTTCCCATCATATCACTATTCAAAAATCAATTCTTCTCCCAAAAATCCCAAACAAACACTCCCTCACTTTGTTTTTGTTTTATAATGGTTGGTTTTATGATTACTCGAATGCTAATTGATTTATGCAAGATTGTCTCATAATGCTCGCATACAAGTTACGGTGTATAAAAATAGCATGTGAAATTCCCTATAGATATTCAACGACAGAACACTCATTTAGTGGTGGCAAACAGGCCGAGCGGCTCGTAAAAAATTGGCTCGTGGATGGCTCGGGCAAGTCAAATGATGAGCCCGAGCTGAGCAGGCTAACTCGCTAGGCGAGCCACGGGCGAGCGGCTCGTGGGCGAGTCTTGGTGAAGGGTTAATTTTTTATTTTATTTTGAAAAAATAAAAAAAAATTTACAAGCTTGCGAGCAGAAGCTCGGCTCAGCCCAGCCTACAAGCCACGAGCTCACGGGTCGAGCTCCACGAGTAACGAGCCGAGCTCGTGTGCATGCGCCGGCTCGACTCAACCCATTGTCATCTCTACACTCATTTATCCCTTAAAGAGTGTACATATTCAAGAGTAGTTTCTATAGTAGTGATTGAAGGCCAACGTTTGAAACAAGTCGAAAATCTCATTTCTCTATGTATCTTGTATAATAACTGGTTCCATGATTACTCGAACTCTAATTGACTCGTGCAATGTTGTCTCATAGAGCTGCAAGCATACAACTTATGGGTTAAAAGTAGCATGTGAATTGCCCATAGATATTCAAGTTACATAGAAGTATGTACAATAAATTGAAATATTTACATCTCTTTCTCTCCAACGGGCTAAAGTGCACAACAATGGTGACATTTGACAGGTGCACATCACGTAGACCTTAGATTCTCAACAGATGAAGATCCAAAGTGGCTTCAAGATGTTAGAAGAAGAGAAGTCCACATCATATCAAAGTGGCTTTCTGAATATTATCATAGTTTAGCTGATTCTTCTAATTGGTAGGGTTTTTTTGATTACACAAGCAATATTTTCAAGAACTCCCACTTCTTACACGTTTTAATAGTCCCTATCTTGTCTTCAAAAAGTAATGCTTTTTAAGAATGTAATTGCGCCATCTTTGGTTTCCAACTTATTTGATACTTTGTACTCAATCAATAATGAATTCATGGCTATAGTCATAATGTTGTAAAACAAATAAGATATCAGAATTGTTTTGATACCAATTGTTGTGGAACAAGTCACCGGATTGAGATGTTGAAGTTATATGGAAAATAATAATAAAGTATTTGATCAAGCAAAAGAATAAAGAAGACAGGAATATGGTAGAGGAATTAAGAGATTTTATCGACTCAAAAATAATAGAGAAAAGAGAAAATTATAATGGATCATATAATTCTAGTAATCTATTTTCTCACACCATAAAATTGTATAGAAGATCCTAGTATGTATAGAGAATAAGAATGAGATGTCCAAACCCACCTAATAGAGTTGTTGATGAAGTATGATACTATAAAATTAAATCCAAAACAAATTCCAATTTCAAATGGGCTTCCAAAATAGAATTTCAACATGACATATGACTCCAATAATATTCCAAATTTGAATTTTTCATGATGTACAATTTCATTAGAATTTTTCAATTACTTTAACAAGGAATTCGGGTCAAACCCAAATTCTAACACATAAAATGAATAATTATTTTCATTATTGTGATTAACGACTAAAGTCTGATATATTGTCCAATAAATAAAAATATTCACCACCACATAGACTAGTAATCATTAGAAGTGATGATGAATAGTATTACTTCCAAAGCATTGACAGACTCCAAGAACGTCATTGGGAACCCTGGCTTTATCAGTGTTAATGGATAAGAGGGATTACGTCAACATTTCTATCAGAATGTTAGTGGTGAAGAGTGGTTCGTCAACATTTTATTATCGGATCCATTTTTGGTGAACTTTATTTTAAATAATCCACAAAATGAAGAACTATGAACAAGAAGTCCTAGGAACCATCCAATTATGATTGATAATGAACCATGCAAGTGACAATTTGGAAATGTGCAAGTCTTTTGTTCAATGTGTTTATTGCCTTGTGAATATCAGAATATAATGAAAACTGAAATAATTTTCAGTCACATTTTTCTTTCAAAGTTAGGCCAAGAATAGGACAGGTCGGTCCATTTATTCAAAATACCCCAACATAGAAGAAAATAGGTAAAGGGGCCAAAGTTTGTGGACTTTATGCTATGGTGGAGTCACCATGGATTTGTTCCAACCACTAGTTTGCTGCAATATGCTGCATAATGAAATGTGCACGAAATTGATTCAAAATATATATCATATTCAAGTTGTTACACTTTGAAATTTTTCTGCATAAGATTGTATTTAAATGCACAAATTAAAGAAAGATGGAAGTATGAAGTGCAAAATTACAAGAAATGAACTAAATCTTCGAGTTGGGACTTTTATAAGCTAAATTGTGCTAAGAGAATTGATGCTTCGAAGTTAGAATGTCCTCCATGAAGACTCGGTTCAAATCATGATGTACCTAAGACAGACAGTCGAATCGAGCTTGCTTCGTGGACACGACTCTGCTCGTGTGGACATAATGTCCTCCACAAAGACTCAGTTCAAACCATGATGTACCTAAGACATAGTCTTACGGGCAGCAGCTTTACTTAAGCCCCGTGACGCTATCGCAGCCGCTGCACTTCGGCTGCACATTGTAAATATTTCATTTAATTGTAAAATAGTTAGAAATTAGAAAATTTTAGTATGATTCCTCTGTCAAAAGACGTCTGCTGGTGTCATTTGGATTTTTGTTGCTAAATCTATTATAGGGGGTATTAGTCTTTCAAAAATCTTTCAAGCTTTCTAGTGTTCGCCCCCTGCACTAGCAATTGTAATTTCCTGCTTTCAATAAATTGTAATTTCAAGTTTTCTAGCAATCAATGATCAAGTTTAAGTCAATGCATTTCAATTTCGTGTTGTAAGCTTTCTTTAAATTATGATTAAATTTACTTTCGTCCCGGAACGACCGAGAAAAGGCGGAAGGTAGTCCAGCGGAGCAGACTACTGCCGCACGGTGTCCCTTTCTGTGCTAAGAAGAAAGGTAACACGTGAAAGTTGGTATCAGAGCTGCGGCTCAAGACCCTCGATAAGAAAGCGATGGATACAATGGAATCGGACACCACAGAGGTGGTGGATCCTCAAAAAAGGACTACGAAACAGCGTTGGAGGCGCTGGAGGTGACAAACACTAGGTTGTGTCTGGCCATGGAGGGCCTTGGAGAAAAGGTCGAAGTGTGCAGAGACGGAAACTCGAGAGGTACGCATCCAACTGGATGAATGCCAAGAAGCTTGCGCAACTATGACTGAAGCTGTTGCTAGCATACCTGATCTGCAAGAGGAAGTGGGAACGTTGAGAGCTCAACTGGTAGTTCTTCAACGCGCGTTTGGCAATGGGCAAGCCACCGTGTAAGAGTCTATGCATAGGCTCAGAATTCCTAAACCGTGTACCTACGGAGGGGCACGCGATGCTAAAGAAGTTGAGAACTTCTTGTTCGATATGAAACATTACTTTCTTGCGGCTTCGATTCAAGACGAAGCGAGAAATGTTACTATGGCTACCATGTATCTAGGTGGAGATGCAAAACTGTGGTGGCGGACGAAGTATGCTGATATTCAGGCCAACAGGGTCCGAATAGATTCTTGGGATCTCCTCAAGGAAGCAATCAGATCTCAATTTTTCCCTGAGAATGTGGACTATCAGGCACGACGTGCGCTGCGAGATCTGAGACATACAAGCTCCATCAGGGAGTATGTGAAAGTCTTTTTCGGGCATATGCTGAATATTCGAGACATGTCGGAAAGAGACAAGCTATTCACCTTCATGGAAGGGTTAGAACCGTGGGCGCGCACGGAACTTCAAAGACAGAAGGTCACTGATTTAAGCACAACTATTGGAGCTACCGAATGTTTGAGTGACTATCAACCAGAATTGAGAGAGGACCGATATTCGGGAAATAGTCAGTCTATCAGAGGTGGAAATAGACCTTATAGACCTAGTTCGAGCTCAAATGGGGGAGAGCGTTGCTCTTAGAATCGAGGAGAAGCCTATCAAGGCAGCCGTCAGTAGTCTGCTCCGCTAGACTACCTTCCGCCTTTTATCGGTCGTTCCGGAACGAAAGTAAATTTGATCACAATTTAAAGAAAGTTTACAACACGAAATTGAAATGCATTGATTTAAACTTGATCATTGATTGCTAGAAAGCTTGAAATTACAATTGATTGAAAGTAGGAAATTACAATGGCTAGTGTAGGGGGCGAACACTAAAAAGTTTGAAAGATTTTTGAAAGACTAATACCCCCTATAATAGATTTAGCAACAAAAATCCAAATGACACCAGTAGACGTCTTTTGGACATAGGGTCGAATCGAGCTTGCTTCGTGGACACGACACTGCTCGCGTGTACTTCATCAAATAATCTTAAAAGTATAATATTAATTATATTGATAGAAGTTAAAAAGAGTAAGCTGGCAGTAATAATTGTAGAAAAAAGGGCAAACTTTCTTGGTCAAAAAAAAAAAAATCTGGGGCCAGCTAATGGGCAAATTAGAAAGCTATCAGCTCTCAATTCACAAAAAAAAAAATGAATTCAACGAGTATAATTTATATAATTAATGACTCGATTTCAACATTAAAATGATAAAATATGGGGAGTGGGCCACAAGCAGAAAAGGAGGAGACGTGGCTTCTTCTACATAGTTATAGAACTATAATATTTTAATTGAATTTTTATAATTATAATTATAATGTGACTGTGATTGACATGGGAAATTGATGTTTTGACCATATGAATAATATTTGATTTGCAGTTAGACAGCTACTCCAATTTGCATATAGCGTGTGACATGTGAATCTTTCTTTATTTGAACAAATAGGCAAAAGATATTTAGATTTGATTAACATATATGACTTACGAGGGAGACAACTTGTTGGTGGATGGTGAGACCAATCCTATACGTTTATTGGAGAAATATTTGGCAAAGTATCCTTGACTTTAAAAATCGGTAGACCGACAATATTTTCTTGCCGATCATGTAAATCTATTTTAGTTGAAAGGTCTGATTTTATTTAACGAGAGTAGTCCTTAAAGATAAAAATGATAGATTCTCTTATAATCAGCTGTCAGGGTAAAAGAATAGCAAAAGTTTTCTCACATCAATTGTTTGGTAGGTGAACAGACGCGTCACACCATCTAGTGGGCAAATGTTGAAAGATGTTGCAATGACGGAAAATGTTTGCTAATGTTATTGACATACAATGTCATGTCCATTTTTTTCCCCCCAATTAATCATGCTTTACTAAATTTTGTCACGTGTTGTCACCAAGTATTGTTTAAATTGACGAATTCTCGAGACTCGAGATAATCCTTGATGGCAATGGTGCACGTTATGCCAACTTTTGTGGCTTGGTGATGAGTTGGTCTCCACCGCGGTTCAAGTTGGATATTATGACTAACTTTGACGCTAGGCGTGTATCTATAAACTTCTTTTAGAGTTGGGATATTCAAGCTAGCCTTAGCTTTCTTCAATTTATATATATATATATTTTCAATTTACTATCACAAACTTATACTACACCGACAATTTACAGATCCAACAATCTTAACTATGATAACAACATTTGAATACACCTTAGTTGTGTTCAATGAAACTATCGATTTTACATGTAACAGAATATTATTAAAGAATAAATCCAGATTCGATAGCTCTGATTAATCTAACTACTCCAATATATTTAAAAATAAAATAAAATGGAGATGGGTATCAATAATTAAATTGTAGTTCATCGTTCTTGGCTCTTTTATTGTCATTAATTAATGTTGTTGCATGGGATTGATACTGTCTGAAATTATAAACTAATCCATATTTTATTGCAATAATTGTGACAGCAATCAAGATTATTTGATAATAAAACTTGGTCCCCGTAATTTCACGTGTACCAATGCAGATTATTTAATTTTTTCAACAACATATAGTTTCAAAATAAATAGACAACGAAGCTATTTTTACATTAAATTTGACAGCTATGTTGACAGATGAGTGACGTGACAAGATTGTGATGATTGAATTAAATGTATGAAATGTGAAAGATGGTGTGAGATTGCGTTAGTGTAAATTCGATAAATTAACGTATAAATCAAAATGTACATGTAGCAAGATTGATAAATATATATAGATAGTGACATGAGTAAATAAGGCTCACAGGTTGGCCTCATGAACCTGAGGGGTTTCATTTAATATTTAGGGTCTTTTTGATAACCATTTTTGCCTCATTTTTAGACAATTTCCCACCGTTATACAGTAGTGTCAGAAGGAGCTGCAATTTTTGAAAATAAAATTCAATTAAATTACCAAGTTGCCCTTTCAAATAATTTTCTTTCTTAAGGAAGTTAGGGCAATTCTGTAAACAAATTGCTGCCATTTCAGAAGTTGTAACACCTTTGGCCCCACTGACACAGGTAACGGTCAAAAAAAGCATTCTCATTTTAGCAAAAAATGGTTATCAAACATACCCTAGCCCCCGTTTGACCCTTATCATTCTCCACTAAATTATCATTCATTTTTCTTTCTCTTCTTATCAACCATACATTCTTCAATAAAATAATATTACATATAAACCCAAAAATTTTCATTCTTTTTTAACCATATATTTTCAAAAAAAAAATGCGATTTCTCTCGTTAATGTGGAATAGTGGGGGCCAAACGGGCGCTTAATTTGTATTTCTAAAATATCATCATTTGAAGAGTCATAGTTGTCCTCAAACATCTCATGACCAGATGAGGTTGTCGTCTTCTCTTACATCCCCACACCACCCCCAACACAGGGTGGCCTGCTGTAAAATACCTTTTTAATTCAGTTTTAAAAATTTATGTAAAAATTTCGAAACTTTTTTGGTATATACATAATACTGCTGTAAAATACGTTTTTAGAGCAAAAAATGGTCTAATCCAATCAAAAACGTCACGACAACATAAAAGGAGTCGTATAAATTGAATATTATCGTGCTACACTATAGTTAGTATAACAAAAGTTGTCTTCTAGAAAAAAATGTGACATGACCAATAAAATAATAATTTTTCTTATATTAAAAATGCAATTTTGTGAATTTTATTGCACATGCATTCTCTGTTATAGGAAGAGAAATGCCAAAGTGATAGATGAGGAGAGAATTGAGACACGAATGCAATGAGGGATCTCATTCATTTCTATTGGACAAATCTTATCTCTTTTCTACTTGCTTGAAATTAGTCAATGGATTGGATCTCTGGATTTTTGTCCCTAGCTAACCCATAGTTTCAATAGGAATGGCCTCACATTAAGTGCTTGTTTGAACAAAATTTTATCAAGTTTTTAACTAATTAGATTTTAGTTTTAATCACACATTTATGAAATCCAAAACTTCTATTAACTTTATAACTATATATTTCATCAACTTTTAACAAAATCTGCTAAGATTTTAATCAAAAACTTTGTCAAATAACTCCTACTTCGATTGATGTCATGCATGTGATAAAGATTTCCATTAGATCCTACGCTTGATGAAATTGAAGTCGCTTTATCTAAGAAGAAAAGAGCTAAAATTTGTTGAATTATGCTATTTGTACACAAAAAAGTACATCTTTGTTGACATTTAATAAGGTGTAAAAATGTGTGTCGTTGATTATTTTAAGCGTTGTCAAAATCAATGGCAAAAATATTGATCACCTCACATACTGTCAACCAAACTGTACGTTTAGCAAAATTGAAATTTGTTATATACAAAAGTCAGCACAAAACTTGAGATCAATGTGTTCCACACTCCAATAAAGGATTGGAGTTCTAGAATTCTAAGTATGCAAATGAAACATGCCCAACCACATGAGATGACTTAAAGTCTATCTAGATATTCAACAAACATTATAACGCTACTTCACCTACTCACCCGTGTTTGACTTATGTTATAGACAGTCAAATCACTTTTTATTTATCAATTTTGTGATAATTATAAGTACTATCAACTTATCTAATACTCATTTCTTTTTAATTATATATTTTAAACTGTTTATAAATACATTCCAAAATTTTTTATAAACTCTCGGTATTTATAGTAATTGACTAGACTTTTGAATGCATATCAGTATCAACCCTCTTTCCTCTAGAAACTCCAAATCATTTACTATGAGGTACAACTTTTTATAAACTTACAAAATGTATATTTTGAATTTGCAGTATTTTTAGTAGGATAATTCTACTTGTACATTATGCTATCCATAATAGATGACATAATATACAAGTGGAATTATCCTATTGGAGGGTGTGCCGGTGGGCCAGCACACCTTCCAATAATGTACTGTCACTTGTACATTATGTCATCAATTATGGATGCCATAATGTACAAGTAGTACAACCCTTTGTAGTAACCGACTAGACTTCTGTATTCAAATTGTCATCCTTACTATTTGATATTAAAGTATTACCAAAAACACTCGGTTACCTAACACTTGAAACGAATGAAATAATTGCCCCAACCTTTTCCTAATAAATATGATTCTCATTATTACATACATGTATCTACCCTTATGCACAAGGATCACTAGACAAATAAAGCAAAAACAAAGAAATATATACACACATAATCAAATGTGCAAGCTCTTCCTTCAAAATAACAATAAACCTAGTGCAGGGCCAGCCGTTGGATGGGTACAGAGTCAGTGCAGCCCCACCACTTGATATGTTAGCCAACATAGTAACATGGGTAGTGTTTCTAATATGGAAATTAGAACCTCATCTTTCACAAGATTCATGGTAAGATTGGAAAATTTGTAGTTTGGGTTTTCAATCTATTCGAAATATAACAAGGAGATCATCAATGTATTATTTTTGCTGTTCCAATCTTCAACCTTTTATTTTGTAACACTTGAATCTTCAACCAAAGATTCAAGAAACATTTGAGAAAAGCAAGGTTTGTCAAGGACTACGGTTGAGCTTTCTAAGGTTTTACTTCTACCTTGTTCGAAGTTAGATTCTTTGTGCTTTCTCTGATGAGTCTCCGTTCTTGTAGCTTTCTTTTGAACCCCAACTGTCGATTAGTTTTAGTTTCTAAAATGTGTACGATGTGACTTGACGACAAGGTCAACTCTCAAGCCTTAGGAGACTAAATGTACGTCTAAGCATAATAAGGTGTTTCCGTATTTTAATTATTTTAAGATTACTTATAATAATTCACTTTATTAAATTAGTTTATTTAACATAAAAATAATAAAAGATGCACACTTTCTTATGCCTAATCTTGCATTAGTCATAAATTTTGGCTTTGAGACTCGCATTAGTCGCTCCTTATGGAAATTGGGCCAATATTATAGGTAATCAAAATAGGATTGATCATCTTTTTAATAAGCGAGACGAATTCTTCACATCTCACGCTTTGCCTTTTTAAACCACGAAAGATAAGTATAATTAGGCTAAACCTATCGAAAATTGTAGCAATTAGATCTTTGGCTTATTATTTTGGTGGCTCTCAAGTCCCAAATGGACAATTTTATCCTTGTTATTGATTAGAAACTTATTTTTTATTAGAAATACAATTTATCTTTATTTACAATTATAAAGAAAATATTCTTTATATAAACAAAGTGTCATCTCATATAAATTTAAGTGAAATGATAAGATTAATTAAACATAAAGTTAACAAATTTTATCATTTAGTGTCACTTCACATAAAATTATTCTCAAGTTGTATACATAGCATTATTCGGGACCAACTATTTCGAAAATGAGATTGAAAAATAAAGTCAGAAGCTGCAAAAATATTTGGTTGGGGACCTACTTACTACATTTTCAATAGATTAGGGATCCCATTTGTAATTATTCCAAGACGTGTAAGTGGTGTGCCAAATACACTAGTTTTCTTGAACCTAATTTCCGTGTAGCTATAGAAAGTTATACAGTGGATTTGCATTCAATATAATGATTGATTTTTCCTCTCACGCAAAACCTTAAAGTACCCCCGTACTTGCATATAATATACCCCCTACTCCACCCCATCCACCCTGCTTTCTCTACATATACATACACTAACTGTTTGTATATGTCCATATTTCCACCTGCTGCTAGTACATTTCCACATCAAAACAATAATCAAATCCCTGCCCATTCTCCATCTTTATTCAGAATTTCAGATTCATCACAACACGCACAAACACAGTGTTTCTCTCTAATACACTCTCTCTTCTCTCTCTAAATGTCAATAAACCAATACTCTTCAGAAGCATACTGGTGGACACAACCAACCACAACCACCATCGCCTCCACAGACATGTTTAGCAGCCAGAACACCGCTTTCGGGTTCAATTTAAACGAAGATGAAGAAGAATTTGAAGGTGAGAGAGAGAACAATTCAGAAGAAGAAATTCCCAAAGATGCATTATTTGAGAAGCCATTGACTCCTAGTGATGTGGGCAAGCTAAACCGTCTTGTTATACCAAAACAACACGCTGAAAAATACTTTCCGCTCAACAGCGGTGACTCGGGAGATAAGGGTTTTCTATTGGGATTTGAGGATGAACTTGGAAAATCATGGAGGTTCCGCTACTCTTACTGGAACAGTAGTCAAAGCTATGTATTAACAAAAGGCTGGAGCCGTTTTGTTAAGGAAAAAAAGCTTGATGCTGGTGATATTGTCCTTTTCCAGCGCCACCGTTTGGATTGTACCCGGCTTTTCATAGGGTGGAAGCGAAAAAACGCTTCTCCACCACCGGCTACGGTTGCCCTTGGTGGTGGCGGTGGAGGTGGTGGTAGTGGTAGTGGGTGGACCCAATTCTACTCTGGCCATCCTTATCTGACCCAGCAACAAGGGATTACTCTCCCGTACCAACCTAACTGTCTTCATGCAGGTATCATTTTCTGTGCATTACATTATAAACCTCATCTTTTTTGTTTTTTCTAATTTACCATAATACACATATTACACGCAGTAGATGTGCGTGATGAACACTTCCCTATCTTCCATTGAAGCCCAGTACTGGTTTATATAGTATTGATCTTCGATCTCCGATTGGTAGGATAAAAACTTTCCAGATACAACAAGATGGCAAAAGAACCTTAATTAAGGAAAATTTTTATCTTGTCCATTTGGAACAGGAGATCAAGACACCAAGCGACACGGTCAAAATTCGTGGCTAGGCATCAAGCTTTGTATCTAGGCAAACTTTTTTAGAACAAATATTTTATTTAACATATTTTAAGGGTTTTAATTATCTTGGGATCAAATGATTAGAAAAAAAAATGGGACATTCTTAGTATTATCGAACTTCAGTACACTACAGTTGGTATAAAGTTGTACCCAATTTGTTACATTTAGCTATAGACTATAGTACAATTCTAGGTAGCTACACTGCGCGAGCTCGCGCGCACGTGCGTGCGTGTGACTGTTTGTTGATAGATGCACAGAGGCTTGATCTTTTTTCGATGATAAACATGACGCACGTGTGGTTATTACAGGATCAGCAATGCAGAATCATACAAGAAGCAGTGGGAACCCCAAGAAGCTAAGGTTATTTGGGGTGAACATGGAATGCCAAGCAGAAGAACCCGAGCCCGAACCCAAGCCTGAGTTGTCAACACTTGGTGGTTCACCCATGTCGAGCCAGGGTCAAGTCCACTACCCTCAACCTCGTAACTACAGTTACATGGTACATCAAATATTTCATTAGTTTTGGATTTGGACTAAGAGGTTAAAAATGTGACCGGTCCAATTTCCTAGTTTGATTTTCATGTTTCCTCTAGTGAAACAGATACAGAAGTTACACTAATTAATTCTGCTTACTGTTAATTTAATTATATTTATAGTCACTTTTGGATAAGACTGAAAGCCAGCTGCCTAACATTTATGGACTAGTAGTTTTTCTGAGTAGTCAAGTGAAACAAGCAATGTTCTTTTTTTTGGTATCCAGGTACAAAAGAATAGGACTGTGTTCAGGTCTTATCCTCTGTGTAAACCCACTACTACATATTTCAAACATATAATACTAGCTAATGCTTTATAATTTAATGGTCCGTTTGACAGAATTTATGTATTTTCATTTTGTAAAAGAACTTTTTAACAAAGTTACGTCGAATTAGCTTTCTTTAAACATACTTATAACCAGACGAAACACTTGAATATTATTTAAATAAGTTGAAAAGTAACTTTTTAAGTAACTTTTGACATTTTAACATTCTTGTGGAAAAACTGGGAAAATTTATATAAGATTGCCAATTGAGAGGTGGTATAAAGTTGGTCTGTATTATCACATCAATAAACACTAGGATTTATGGTTCCAAGGGGACTAGTATGAGCCATTAGGTATTATTTGGGCTCAAAAAGTGCCAGTTTTGCAAGATGATATAGTCAACTTGCCCATCCACATGCCAATCAAGATTCAACTGAGCCGGCCTCCCGACATAGCTCTGTGGAGCAAAAGACAGAAGTGTGGTAGTCTTAGTTGAGTGGCAGTCGCAGTGTGAATGTTCGATTTCTATCTCTTGCAAGGTATGGAATTGGACTCTTTGTGGGTACCAGTATGACAGTTCTTGTATCTTGGTCTGTTGAGATACATCCCGCGATTTATCTCATCCACAATGCTCTAGAGACGGGACGGGGTGGGCAGGTGGGCGGGCAGTCAAAGTTGGGATTCAACCCTTTTTTTAAGATTCAAATGAGCCATCTACAAAAACTTTACATTTATCATGGTTTAAGTTAAAGTCTTCCCCTGCAAGGTGGAAGTTTTCTCTCTCCCCTGCGTGGTGGAGGTTTCTTCCCTTCCCTGTGAAGGATTTCTTCCCTTCCGGCCGGTTAAGGTTGGGTTCGGTCTTGGAGTGCTCGTTCGGGGGTGGGAGCTTGGGCTCCCCCCTTTTTCCCCTTTCCTTTTTCCTTTTCCCCTTTTCCCTTTTTTTTCCTGTATTTTGGCTGCCTGTGGTTCTTCGGTTTGCAGGCATCGTGTTGGGTGGGGTGGTGGTCTAGCCGGCGAGCCCTGGTGGTGGACGTTGCTGCTGGTAGGGTTATGTCGGTGTGCCTATTTTGGCTGGTTTTCAGCGAAGGCAAGGGTTTGGGATTGGAGGTGTTTGGTTGGTTTTTCTTGGTTTGATTGGGGGGTTGGCCTTTTTGCTGCGGATGTTGGTGTTCTCTAGCGGCGATTGGGCGGGGTCGGTGGTATGATTGGCTTAGGTTTGGAGGTGGCGCTTGTGTAGGCTTCGGCTGGGAAAGACTGCGAGCGAGGAGTGGCCGGTTGTGGTTGGCCTCGGGCGTGCGCTTTTCATCCGGTGGGGGTCGACGGGCGGGCTACTGCTGAAGGAGCTTAGCCGGTGGCTTTCTTTTTGGACTGGGTTTCCAGTTTGGCCGTGGATGGTGGTGGTGGTGTTTGGTGGTTGCCTTGTGTCGTTTGGTGGTGTATTGGTTGTTTTCCTGTGGTTTTGTTGTTGGGGTTTTCGGGTTGTTGTTGTTTTGTTGCGTGGTTTGTTTGGCAGTGTTGAAGTCTAGACAATGCCCGTTTCCTTGCGTGCGGGGGTGCTTAAGTGCTGAGTACGTAGTTGACTTTATGTTGGGTTCTCGCCTTGGTAAAGTCGCAGATGTTTTCCGACTTCTTGTGCCGTTGTTTGTATTGGGAGGTGTATAGTTTGTATGTTTTTGGGTCTATTTTGTGGTCTGTTATTATTTCTTGGGCTGTGGTAGCACTTTATCTCTCTTAGGAGAGCGTGTGTTGGAGGTCTTTCTCCTTGTATCCACTTTGTTCGCCTTCTTTGGAATATATTGATGTTTTTCCTCAAAAAAAAAAATGAGCCATCTACATTATCAATTAAACAAACATGGTCCACTAGGGATAGTCTATGTTCACCTAATTATGCCCTTGTTTGACCGTCATAATTTGATTTTTTTTTAAATATTTATATTCAATCACAAATTCATAAAATAAAATAATTTATACGTAAATTCAAAAGTTTTCTTTGCTTTCAATTACACATTTTTTTAAAAATTATTTTGACCAAATAAAGGTTATCAAACGGACTATATTGTATAGTTGCAGCAGGATATCAATTTCACTGGAGATGAGGATAAGATCTGTGGATGTGACACGACTGCAAAATTTGACCTGTTCAACCATTTCAAAGGTGGACATTGAACAACCCAAATATTAAAAAAAGAAAAATTGTAAGAAAATAGAGTGAAAAAAGAAAATCAAAATCCCAGATTTTGTGGGCACTTTCTCTCACTAGAAAAATAAGGGGATTTTTTCTCCTGTTCCTGGTCCAGGGTCTGGGGGGAAAGGGTAGAAAATTAGAAAGGGTAGTGCTAGGCTTACGGGGAATTTCAACCAGAAAGTCACCAAATTTAGTTGGCAGCAACTATTCCTCCCTTAGAATGTCTATATTGCCCTTAATGAAATATTTTACAGGTTAAGTCCTGTATCTTTTTGATTTGTTCGGGGTTATGTCTTATAATTTTTTCAATATCTTCTCTTTCTCCTTAATTCATTAATCAGGATTAATATGTAAATGTTTTAATTTTTCAAATTGTTCTAAATATTCTCTGTATTTTGATAATCTTTCAAAAGCTCTAGGTTGGTCTTCTTTAGTTATATATCCAAAAACTATTCCTTCTGAGACTTCTTCTTCTATGTCTTTGTATTTTCCAATAACATCTTCAACTTTCTTTATTTCTTTGCTAATTTCTACAGGATCAAATCCTATATTATGTTTACAAACATAATCTATTTCAGAATTCTCTTTAAGTTTTTCTTGTCCAACAGGAACTATATCTTCAGATTTTTCAACTATATTAAGTAGAAATGAAATATCTTTTTTATCTAAATATAATCTAAGACAATCATCATTAGATGTGGATGCTTGTGAAGTGTTCATTAAGATTAATAATTAAACATAAACATATAAAGCATATAAATAACTTACAGTAATCGATGGAAATAAACAGGCTTTCCCTCCAACATGTTCTTATAGTAGCTTTGCATGTATTTAATCACTTTTCTGAATCAGATGAACATTTAAAATGTTTTTGAAATCATTTGGGTCCACAACTGCTTCCGCAAAAGGCTTTTCAATTAAGATTGCATTTCTCATTCTAGAGAATTAGCCGTGTTGCCACAGACGCTATCTCACAGTATCCAGAGTCTCTGTTTTCACCTCAATTCAAACTCTTTTCAGAACAAGTTCTTACTTAGAACAAGATTTTAAAAGATAACTCACACACAATGTGCTACAATTTTGTTAGAAAACTGCCATTTTCCCCTAAAACATTCATCAAAGACGGGTACTTTGGCATGGCTAACATCCATTCAAAATCAATATTTTGAAAATCTTTTAAAATCTCTATTTGTACTGTCGAGGAATCATGAGAAATTTAACGAAATCATTTCATAGAAACTTTGTTAAATCATAAAAACTTCATCTTGATATTCATAAGATTGAAATAATACATGCTTGCTTACTATCTTTACATACCTTTGGTACTCACCTTATGAAATTTAGAACTCCATAAGTGATTACCTTATTACAAGCTTTCCTATCTTCAAAGCTAGCTAATTTCTTTTCTGAATACAAGTAGTGTATACAGATATTTTTTCTTGAGATAGAGAATTCGAGATTCTAGAGATCGATGATCTTTCTTCTTTGGACCTCCTCTCCTTATATAGAGGATTTTTCTTCAAGTGGTTGGAAACCTTATCTTCACAGCTGTCCTTCATTATTTCTTGTCTGTCATCTTCTTTTGTTTGGTAGCAAAGCTGTCCTTTTTTTGAGTTGGTAAGTTGGTGAAGAGTCATTGTCATACCAAATTTTCTTATCTTCAATAGTTACTTTGCTTCTTTTTCTTCAGTAGTTGGTGGGGAATTAAAATCTCAGCTACTTTCTTGTACTATCTTCTGTTTTTTAGTGACCACAGTTTTTCTTTAATAAAGAGACTTTATTAAAGTAGTGATAAAGGGTCACTATCCTTACTCCATTATTTTTCCATCCTTGACTCAAAGAACTCTGCAGGAAATTCTTCATCATCAAGTGATACTTGACTCATATCTTCTACTACGCAATGTTCACAATGATGATCACTGTAATCCCAAAGTAATTTGCATAGTTCTTTCTCCATTTTTTCTGATCCGCAAACTTGGTTGGAGATTATTTTGGATAATAAATGGTCGAGATAACATATATCTTCCTCTTTTGTCTCTTTTCTGGCATTAGAGTAGATTATATGTTCTTCAGATGGATAAACCCATATTTTTTCCTTCTCAGTAATTATCTGGGTTAGATGTTCAAATATTTCTTTGTATCCTTTAGCTCTTCTGTATGGCATCATATTAATAATATCTTGATAACCATTTTTAACAACCTTTTGATTGGTTGGTAAAAAATGTTGATTTGTGAGTCCTAACTTGATAACATGAAATGATGTCTGCATATATTGAAGATCTGGATCCCATTCCATCGTTGCCGAGTAGAATCTGACGTATATATTTGTAGTTTTAACAACTTCAGTATATCTTTTTACTGCCTTCTTGAAGTCAGCTGGAAATTGGGCTATCTCCTTGAGATCTTTGCTAGGATATATACAGAGTATATTTCCTAGTTCGAAACAAATTTTTACCTAGTTGGCTGGTGCTTCTGGATAAAAGTTTATCTTGTTGTATCTTCCGTAGTGGAGAGTTTTCATCCACTTTCCAACTTCTAGATACCAGTCGGATAAGATATTAAAAACAACAATAAAGAAAATGACTTCTTCATAGTTATCTTTTTTGGATATTTTTGCCGTGTGGCATATCTTGACGATTTCTTTTGGATCAATTTTTTCAATATCTAGTTTAGGTAAAATATGGCTCTGTGAAGAGCTACCTTTGCCATTCTTGGTATCTTGAATATCTTCTTTACCAGTAATAGGTTCGAATTTTCCCTATGAAGGGGTTCTTATTACTTTCTTTTCTTTCCCTTTATCTTCGGGTAGAGCGCTAGTATTCACAAGTCCCTGTGAAGGGATACTAGACTTGGTACAAGTATCTTCTGCCACAAGGGCTATTTTCATTTGGTCTCAAAGACTATCTTGTATATTTTGGATCTGAGTTTCCAAATAAGAAACTTTTATCTCAAGTATCTGGACTTTCGTCCTCAATTGTTCTAGCTCCATCTCTGCTAAGATAATCAGGAAGAAAGTTAGATTTTCCTTTTATATGCTCAATATCAAATTTGAAGTAAGAAAACCAAATTTGGATTCTAATAATATATCTATTAGCAATAGATGGGTCAACATTATTTTTTAAAAATGCTTTAACTTGAGTATTATCAGTTCTAATCAAGAACTTTTTTGGTAGTAGATAATCTTCATATTTCTGTACTCCTCGCTTCACAGCAATGAGTTCTTTTCTGTTCATCTTATACTTTGTTTCAACTTTTTTGTATGTTCCTGATGTATACCCTGCAAGTATTTCGGGACAAGAACAATTCTTTTCACATTTATATTCTTTATGATTCTTTTTAACATTTAATACTGCACCCCAATAATTATCTGAAGCATCAGTTTCAAGAATAAAGAAATCTTCTTCTTGTGGAATTATAAGTTTAGGCAAAACTCTTAATTCCTCTTTTACTTTTCTTATATTTTCGCAATCTTGTTCATCCCAAGACCATATTACATTCTTTCTTAATTTTGGGAGAAAATAATTTTTTAATTTGGCACAATTTTCAATAAATCTTTCAGCATAATTTAATATACCAAGGAAGCTTTGTAACTATTTTTTATCTCTGATTTCTTCAGGAAAATCTTGAAGTTTTTCACCAATATGAGATTGCAATTGCAATTCTCCTTCTTTTATAAATAATCCCAAAAATTCTATCTCTGTTTTGACTATTTCTGCTTTCTTTTGAGAAAGTGTAATACCATGTTTTTTCATAATATAACAGAATTTCTCAAGATGCTCAATATGTTCATTCATATTATTTGAATGAACTAGTAAATCATCAACATAAGCAATACAGAAGTGAGTAATTGGTTTGATTACCTTATCCATTCTTCTTTGAAATATCTGTGATGCATTTTTCAATCCAAATGGCATTACATTCCATTCATATTGTCCTAAAGGACTGGGAGTGCTAAATGCAGTTAATGGTTTACTTTCCTCTGTAAACATGATTTGCCAAAATCCTGACTTACAATCAAATTTCGAAAATATTTTCTTATTTTGTACTTGTTTAATAAGGGTATCCTTATTAGGCAAGTAATATCCATCGAATTTAGTTACTTCATTTAACTTCTTATAATTTATCATCATTCTAGTTTTTCCTCTTTTTATCTCACTATGTTTTCTTATCATAAATGCTGGACTACTATGTGGACTTTTACTTGGCCTAATCAATTTAGATTCTAGTAATTCTTTTATTTGAGTTTTAAATTTCTTTTGATCATCAACACTATATTTCATTGGTTTAACTCTTACTATAGTGTCTGGATTGATAAGTTCTATTTTTGCCTTTACTTTGTCTGTATTCCATTTTTCTAATGGATTTTCAGAATATGTTTCAGAAATTTCTTTTTTCAATTTTTCTTACTTATTTTCTGTTGTCATTTTTAAAACTGTAACTGGTTTAATTTTTCTTGTATTCCAACATCCACCACGTTGGGTTGAGGAACTCTGATGATTAATTTTTATATGTGCTATACTAACAATTTTAGTTATCTTTGGTGTAAATATTTTATGTGCACAAGGAGTTGTGAACATATATCTATCTACATATTGTGTAAATGGTGCATATTTTAGTAGGAAATTTTGTCCTAATAAAATATCACATCCAATTGTAGATGACATATATATTGTATAAACAAATACTTCTCTAAAGGATATTAGAAAAGGTACTTGTGTAGCATATTTACTATATATTACTTTGTTACCACCTGCTGTTGTGGCAGTGACTACCTTTTTTGAATCATACTTCCAATATTCGTTTGGTAATACATTTGGTAAACACAAACTTATTGTACTTCCTGTATCTAAATAAGCATGAAATTTAATTCTGCAATAATTTTTTATATTGAGTATAATTTCAATATATGGGCTCATGGGGTTAATATTAATTATTCTTTCCATGATAACAATGTTTTCATATTTTCATCTATTCTTGATATGATGATTGGACAATCATCAACTGTTATTTTTAAATATTCTTGACAGATTTTATAAGGACTAAATTTTTCAAGAAAGTTCATACCTAATAGTATAGATGAACGTTTGATTCCATATGATTCATCTTTGTATAGAATTATTTCTTTGTTATGTTCTTTCTGATCCTCTCCTACGAATATAAGAGGGAAATTAACATATTTCTTTATCTCAAGATTATTTCCTAAATAATCTCTGAAAGTATATGGTTCAGGTAACTCAAAATCTAGTAAATGACTAACAAATTTAGCATTTACATGACTTTTTTCTGCTCCAGTATCTATAAGGACAAGAAGATTCTTCTTGTATCCTTCTTGATTAACATATCTTGTTTTGATATAGTATTGTGAATTTGTTGGTTCAGCAATACTAAGTTTTTTAACTTGGCTTATCTTAAGGTCTTGTCTGGGGGGAAATCTTGCAATAAGATTATCTCCTTCTAGACTGACACTATTTCTTCTTATCAATTTTCCTTCAGAATTGATTTCTCTTGCTTGTTTGTGAAAATCAAGCATTATTTGTTGAGGTATTGTCACTTCATGTTCTTGGTATTTTCTAGGGAGTATATATTGAGCTAATTCCTCAAAATCTTTATGTATGATAATGTTATCAGTTATTTTTCTTAAGTTGTTATGGTGGCTAGTACTAAAAGCAAAAATTGATTTTATGCTTATGCTAATAGCCTTACTTTTTCTTAACATTTTCAAGTTTCCAATTCTATAATATAGATTGAAACTTTGATCAATATTTTCATCAATCAGTGAAACCGCATAATTTGGTTTTACTGTAAATATTATATTTTGATAGACTAGATTTCCTACAATAGTTCCTAATAGAACATCTACAGGATCTTGTAAGATTTTATTGTCCATACAATATATTTCTATTGGTATATTCATTCCTTCTCTAACGAATCCTTTAACCATAATTTGGATTCCTCTTATTTCAATACATTTTAGTTTGCTTCTTACATTTTCTGGAATTTTGGATAACTTTTGTCTTACCCATTCTTTTGTAATTATAGGAATTCTTGCTTTTCCCATTGTATCTTCTATGTTAATGGATATCTCTTTGTAATTCATACTTATAATTGTTTTATTTACTCTTGGTAGTATTCCTAAAAATCCTTGGTGGAATACATCTTTTTCTTGTAAGTCTAATATTTTCTTTGTTATTCCTTTGTATTTTCTATCATCAAAGGTAATCTCTTGATTTATACCTTCTACTGAATCTTCAATTTCCTCAGTTGTTTCTACCTCTATTTCTTGATCTATTTGTTGTATCTCTTGATTCATATACACTATCTCTTCAGAATCTTCTTCTGAAGATGATGTGTCTAACTCATAAATGCTACTGCATTCACTACTTAAATCCTCAAGATTCTCAATTGGTTCTATATCACTATCATTTTGAAATTCTTCATATATTTTAAGGGTTTTTACGTTTTGTTTATCTTTCCTTTTAGGACATTGAGGAGCTATATGTCCTTCTTCATTACAGATAAAACATCTGCATTTCTTGATATATTTAGGCTTGGGCTTTCTAGTCCAGTCTTTTCTTTTAAAATATTTTTTATGAGGTTTAAAAAATCTTTTCTTAAATTTCTTATAGTTTTTAAACTTTCTTTTATATTTTTTATATGGTTTATATTTCCTTTTATGACAACCAAATTGTTCAATTTGTCTTATATCTTTGTAGCAACATAGAGAGTTTCTTCTTATTTTATATGCTTTTTTATTTTCTAAAGTTTCTCTGCACCATATTCCTATCATCCTTTTTGTAAATTCAATTCTACATCCTAAACTATCTTTATTAACTCCATCTTCTTCTCCAAAGAGTAATAATTTTTCATATTCTTTTAGTAATTTCATTCCCCATGGAAATGGTAATTTTGTAAAATAAGATCTTAGTATATGTTTGTTTTCTTGATAATTTCCTTGATTTAATATATAATATATCTCTTCAAACTTGCATGTGTAACTTTCAAGTTCACACATATCACATATCTTTAGATTTTCCATTGCTATCATTCCTTCATTATATTCTTCTTGCTTTCTAGTTTCTTCGTCTATTGTAAATCTATTTCCTAAGAATTCTGTTCTTAGGGCTCTTTCTAGTCTTCTTAATATTTCTTGAATACTTTGTTCATTTAAAGCATTTCTGTTATCTATTATCTCGATTGGATTTTCTCCATATTTTATACTTCTTTTTATATTTTCTGGTAGTTTTCTCCACCAGTCTGATACAATTCCTCTAAAAGTATGTTCTATAAATCCAAAGGCTGTGTATGTTTCCCATTTATTAAACTGTATAGCTAGGTCTGTACTTTTTATCCATGTTTCTATGGCTTTATTTTTATCTACACAATCTAAATCTAACCATATCCCTGTTGTATGGATTGGTTCATTATAAGATTTCATTGGGTTTATTTTTTTAATAGACTGTCTTTTTATATTTCCAGTGTATCTTTTTTGTGTCTTTCTATACTGGTTAATACCTTCTTTATTTGGTATGGGTGTACCATAAAGATAATTTTCATATTCTTTATCACTGCTAAATTCTGTCTTTATATTTCGACTAGATGATGGATTAGTATTCATTTTTGTATTTTCCAGTTTTTCAGTTAATTCTTCTAATTGTTCTTCATATTCTTCACCAGTAGATTCTAAAAATTTTTGTTTTAATTCTTCTACTTCTGTTATCATATATTGTTTTATTTCATGATTTTTACCTTTATCTTTTATTATTCTAAAATCTTGAGGTGGATTGATTATAATCATATCATTTCCTTCAAGCTTTTTATCTAACAAGGCATTTCCTATTTGTAAATTATATTCCAGATTTTCTAATCTTTTATGAATATCTTCGAAACTTTCATTTGTACTATTTTTAGGTAGGTAAGGATAACTATGTTTTTTATGTTTTTCAACATTTCTAAAAAATTCTTCAATTATGTTTTCTTCATCAACTATATTCATCATGACTTTTGGTTCGTAATATTTATATTCATAATATTTTTCAGGCTCATACATTTCTTTACAATAAAATTCTACTTCTTCTTTTTCAAATTCTATCATTACTTTTTGATATAAATATTTATCTCTTATACATCCCAGTATTAATTTATCTAATATTTGTTTTCTTATTTTTATTGGTAATTCTTTAATTATTATTAATGTTAATATTTTTAATCTCTTAGAGACGGGATCTGTAAACACATAACTTAAACCATATTTTTCTCTTAATATATAATACCAATTATTTTTAATAATTTCAATTTCCATAATCTAACAAGGCTCTGATACCAGTTATAACAGAGTGCGCAGAGTCAGCGGAATTAATTTTGCACTCATAAATATTTTAGGAACTAATTTGGTATTTTTATATACTTATGATGGCTTTTAGTTGCAAATTATATGAAAAGGGTATTTTAGGAAATAATTTATTCTGTAACTATTCTGCAAGTGAATAGTTCTGGTAAAGTAGCATTATCCAATTAGAAATGAAGGTGAAACTTGAAAGAGACTTGTGTGGCAATGGGTCCCACAATAAACATGAAACTAACGTGATCAGGTCCAACAGGGAAGCATATGAACATTGTACAAACATGTTTCCATTTGCTACTGTAGAGATTCTGCATCAAAATTATATTGCAATGGCAGGTGAAAAAAAAAGTTACTTTGCCAGTGGTAGTGTGGTACTTGGCAAACTCGACCTTCTCTACAATGCGATTCTTTTTATTTTTTGATAATCTAACGAAAGTATTTTTATTGAATAAAATCTTGCTTCGATTTGTTTGGTACCTAAGTTCTTGTGGATCGGTATTATAGTGAAAATAACAATGCTAAAAGGATATTGAGATTTATGGTCACATTCAATACATGTGTACGTGTTTGTCATTGAAATCTAAGAGCATTCACATAGAGCCTATTTCAGTCTCATTTTTTTTCCCTTAAAAATACACTTTTAAATAGTACATTGATAGAAAATGTATAGTTGAAAAATAAGAAAATTTTTTGAATTTGTGTATAATATTATTCTATTGAAAAATGTGTAATTTAAAAAACGATAGAAAAATGTATTTTAAAAATAATTAGAAACAAATAAGGGCAAAATATATTGGCATGGGGAGCATCTAACATCAGACCAGTTCTCCTCCATTCAAATTTCTTATTTACGAAAATTGAACAAATTATTTTGAGGCAGGACTTCTGCTTTCTCTGAAAATTCTCTAAAAATAAAAGAGCTTCTCTGAAAATTATTCTGGTCAAATAAAATATTTTTAAAAATTATTCAAGCATATTTAAAAATACTTACTTAATTTCAAACAACTTTTAGCTTTTTAAAAACCCTATCAAATGGGACATTCGTTTATAAGAAACCTTAATGCTAAGGGTGTGTTTGATTGTTAATATTTTCATGGAAAATATCCTTTTTTTCTATCAAAATTTCTACTTTTACGTTATTTGATTGATATTTTTTTTTATGAAAAATATTTTCCTACTTTTGATCAATTGATCATATTTTCCTCGAAAACAAAGAAAATATTTTCTTTAGGGGGGTAAGATTTTATTTTTCAGGCAACTCTCTCTCTCTCTGTCTCTCCCCTTCTCATTTACCTATTAATTAAAGATGAACAACTATAACATTTTCAAGATTGAAAATTAAACTAATCAAACACATTTAATTAATATTTTTTATGCAAATAGTTCTAAGCAATTCAATCACTAAGAATTTATTTTCTTTCCATTCAAATTTTATGCTTACAATCAAACTTATCATTCAACCATATAAAAGATCATTTTATATTTGTTTTAAACATTTTTGTAGTGGGATATGTGTTAAATACATACAAAAACAAATTTTAAGACATTGATTGCACATGTTTTGCAACCTATAGGAAAATGCGTTCTCGTTTTTGAAAACAAGTTAAAAATTTACAAAAAAATCCAAAGCGACAAATTTGTCATTTTTGATGTTTTCGGTTATAATTAAGCCAAAATTTTGGCGTTTTGGGTGTTTTCAGTTTAACGTCACCCTAACCACCACCGTCGCTGCCGGCACCACACCACTACCACACAATTGCGGATCCGCCACCACAGCCACCACCTCTCTCTTTTGCCTAGACCCTCTCCCCATCCAACTCAGTAACTGGCACACAAAGTGAAGAGCTGGAATGGCTTGAATCCCACACAGCTCATTACGAAGAAGAATTTGAAGAAGACGATTTAAAAATCGAAGTAATTTCACCCCCTTCCTCGCCCGAAACCCCTCAGAAAAACCTACTCTTTCACTCCCATCGAAGCCCTTGCCATCCAAACCCAGTTCAATAATCACTAACAATGCCAAAAAAAGGGTTCCGATCTAACATCTCCGAATTGCTTGGAGAAAATGAAGTGGACGCGATTGAAAATAAAAGAGGCAGAACTGAGGAAGAATCCCAAAATAACGTTGGATCAGGAATTTTGTTGGATGATAATGAAAACGAGATTGTGGGAAATGAAAATGTTGGTGCCAATATAAATGATGGAAGGAGGGATGGGGATGAGGATGAGGAGTGGTTGAGATACTCACCGCCCATGGTTGTGGGGGAAGAGAGGGCGACTGTAGAGGAAAGAAAGGAGAGAATATTGTCGACATTTGCAACAGAAATAGAAGGAGATTGTGTGCTAGTTACCGCGGGGGGGGGGGGGGGGGCGGGGGAGAGAGAGAGAGAGAGAGAGAGAGAGAACGAATAATACATTTATAAAGTATTTACTTTATACATTTTCAAAAATACAAAAATAAGTTTCAAATTTCACAAATCAGGTTTTTAAATTTTTTATTTATGAATTAATGAATTATTAAATCAATTTATTATTAAATATTTAATTCTATTATAATATAATTACCCCACCCCATCCCACCTCCACCACCCCTGTCGTTTCGGGGACTATTTCGGCTACCGTTCCAGTCACAACTCATCTCCGACGACCATTTCGACTACTGCTCCGATTCCGACAAAAAATTTTGGGTCACAATTCAAAATTTTCATAGGCTACAATTGTTTATTGGTCACAACTTAAAAATTTAAAAGTCACAATTTATTCACCAGTCACAAATCACAAAATTTATAAGTCACAATACTTATTTAGGTCACAATTTGTCAAATTATTGATCACAATTTAATAATTTTTAGGTCACACATCATGTATTGGTCATATTTTAACTAATTCATTGGTCACATATCATTTATTGATCGCCAACCAACCAAATTAGTGGTCACAAACCACCAAAATCATTTGTGACCACCACTTTGCCACCGCCACCACCACCACCAGCCGCACCCTCAACATCTCAAAACCAACACCACACCCTCCCCAACACCACTATCACCACCCTAAGACCCCCATCGCCACACACACAACCAAAACAAACACACAACCACCGTCGCCGCCACCACCAACTTCAGATCCACACTTAGCAACGCCCGATCCATCGCCAACACCATCCAAACACGGAACCACGACGGCTACTATCACTCCAACGACGACAATAAACCACGATCTCAACACCAAAACACGGAACAACAACAAAATCGCCTCCTGATCATTCAAAACCACCGCCTGATCGGCATAGCCAACAACAAAACATCACCCTTACACCCACCCTTTGACTGAAAACCACCACAGCAACCACCAACCAACAACAACCATACCCATCCAATAAATCAAACTCGAAAGTAAAAGAAAAAAAAAAACAGATCTACAGAGGCCGAAAATGGTGGAAGACGAAAAAACAGATCCACATTGTCGAAAAAAAACAGATCCACAGCGTTGTTTTGTAGTGGTGATGCTGGGGGAGTAAGTGGCGGCGTGCTGGTGAGGATGAGAAAGAGGGTATGGCGGTGGGGCATAGGCAGTTGGCGACTGCTTTTGATCAGAGAGAGTGGAGGGGAGATGGATTTGATTTTAGGGAGATATGATAGGGATCGTGGGCTCTCGCCGGTTAGGAGATGTGCGGTTGGGCGGCACAGAGATGAGGAGGAGAGAATGGGACGGAGGGGAGAGAATAGACAGTAGGTGGAATGAATTTTAGGGTTGATTTGGATTATTTTAATTGGGATGAAAATTATATAATTAATATTAAATTAAATATAAAAAATCTGATTTTTGAAGAGTTAAACTTGATATGTGATTTGTGAACATGGAAATCTAAAATCAGGGTTGGGTGTAATTTCCTCTTTCCAATTTTTGATTTTTGAAAATAATTTTTCAAAATGCCAAAAAGAACATATTTTTAACAATCTCAAAATGGACATTCAAAACACAAAATCCGAAATGAATTGAAAACTCAAAACACAAAACTGAAAAACAAAGAGAACAACCCCTAATATTTTCAAAATAAATGTCCACATTTGATATGAAAGGACAAAGCATTACGATCAATTCACCACAACATCCTAAATAATTATCGTGTTCATGGCCATGTTACATTTGAACATACTAGAATAAGTTCAATCACAAAAATGCCAGGCATTTCAATAGTTAGTCACATGTCCAAAACAAGTTGCAAGCTAGAACTTGACATAGCGCGAACGGTAAATACAAAGGGAGGTAGCCGTACCCGGTGACTAACTAGTCGGAGTTTCATGTTATTATCTGGTGTCCAGACCCAGAAATATCAACAGAAGAAAGATACCGGTTGACATTTGAAGATAATGGTGATGGATTTTAGTGCTTCTGCAAGTGGAAGGGTCCCCTGATATATGGGATCATCAATGGCTTTACAGTACCGACGATTCACATACCTGAAAGGACTCCTCTTGAAATACTATAACTAACATTGACTTTTGATCACCTTAGTCGACCCTAACGTTGCAAGAAAGCAGCTTTTGGCAGAAATGAAAGCGAAGGAAGATCCTTAAAGTAGCAATACCTAGAAAATAATAGTAATATGAGCATTAAACTGATCACTGAATCACAAGGTAGGAAAAGTTGCTGCACAAAAGCCCAAGAAATTAGCGCAATAGGCATCCCACTTAGTGGGTACACATCTACAACCACCATGCTTACTGGAAACTAATTGCTAATCCTCATTATGAATTTCATTTCGTGATTAGACATGATCGGTTTCATGTAAAAAAGTGGCCCAAAAGCTTGAAAAAGGTTATTCAATGACAGTTCACAGGAGCCAAATCCTTGTTATATATGGGAACTTGTTCCTAGTACCTACATTGATCACGTTCGTTTATTCTCCTTCACCCAAATGAACCCTGTAAATCAGATTTCATACAGTTTGATCCTAAATTACATCTCCTCCATGGATAGTGAAATGAAAATTTCCTTTTGTACTGAATAGAGAAATTAAATTGAGCTTTTTACATTTTGCACTACATTCCACTAAGCCCAATAACAACAACGAGCAATATAATAATAGTACCTTTTGTCTACTAAGCGAAAAAGAATGCCGATTCCACGTAATAGAGTACACACAGAACACCGCAGGAAAATAAATTTTTCCCCCTTTTCAGACATTATAGGATAAAGATGGCGCAAAGATATTGCTCATCACAAATTTTACTGTGTTTGGAGTATGCATAGTTTGCTTATAAAATATAAAATAATGAAACTAGAGTATAATGATTGTTCATATTCATACTATTCAACATAGTTAAACAGCAAAGCTATAAATCACGAGCTAAAACATGAACTCACTAAGTTCGAGAGAGGTCATACAGATCCTTTTGGAGTGTCCTCTCCATGACTTGTTGTATACCTTCTTGGTAACCTTCGATAAAGCTTCTGAGAGCATCTCTATATGCAGAAGCTCTAGTTATGTAAACCCGTTGAAATGCTGGCCTTCACGTCTCCATTCCCCCCTTGCAGCAACAACTATATATTGTGTTCGAAGTAAAAGAAAGGGAAACTCAATGACTAGAAACAGAAAGAGGGCACGAACCATAACTCGGGATGGAAAACACATTAATATAAGGGTCTGTTTGATTGCAAAGTTGGAAAATGGGTGGAAAGAAAATATTTTACAGGGAATTGATTTTCCTAGAAAATGTTTTATTGGGAATTGTAATTAATTGTGTTTGATTGGTAAAATTTTCTATGAAAAATGTAGAAAGTTTTGTGTCTATTTGACTTCATTTTTTATGGAATTTGTCCATTAAAGTGATAATTTTTTCTACCATTGGATCTAAAATTTGTTCCAATTGTAAAAAAAAAAATTTGAAAAAAAAATTGAAAAAAAAAAAAAATTTACCATACCGAATATCATTCGTTTGACTTTGTTTTGCATGGAAGTTGTCAATAAAAGTGAAAATTTTTTTTACCATTGTATTTAGAATTTGTTCACATTGCAACAAAAAAAAAAAAGCAAAAAAAAAAATGGTGAAAAATGTTTTCCCACTAAATAGGTGAGAAAACAAAATCAAGTTTTTGTGCATCAAAGGATTGTACCTAGAAAAAGATGGAAAATCAATTCCAGGGAAAAAAAGTGCAATCAAACATGACAAAAGTAGGAAACGGAATTTCAATTCCAACTTCCATGGAAAATAAAGGGCTATCAAACAGGCCCTAAGGGATAATTGCAGCTGCGGTCCCAAACCTTTCAGATTTTTGCGCACTTTACCCTAACCTTTGATTTGTGCCAGTCACAATCCCAAACCTTTCAAAAATATGCGCCGGAGATCCAAATGGACGGATTCCGTCCGTTTGACCGTTAGTCAACCAAAAATAGTAAAGTTTGACCAATTTTGACAATTTTAGAAAGGACAAAGTGGTAACTTGTATTTTTCTCCTATTAAATAAGTTTAAAAAATAAATTAAAATCCCAAAAATAAAAACAAATAAACCCAGCCACCCCACCCCACCCCTCCTTCTCTTCCTCCCCAACCACTCTCTCTATCCACCTCCAACTAAAGTCGTCGTCGTCGTCGCCGGCCGCCAGAGTGAAACCTCCATCCCTCGGCTGCCGTCGACCACCTTAATACAAAACAAACAACAAAAAATCATCGGCACTTCATCAGCAACTACCGACCCGAATCAAAACCAAAATCACATCTTCAACTACAGACGACCGCCGACGCCACCCTTCTGCACCCAATCAAAACCAAAATGGGTCAAAGGGAACCTTAAATGGGATGTACTAACACCAAACCTGAAATTCCCCAGATCTGCAATGGACTTAGCTTGAAGGGTGTCACCACAGATCTGCATCTGTTGCCCCAATTCATTGCTCAAATAACATTTGTTCAGTTAGAACCTCAACCGCAGGCCAATGGCTTCAATTTCCATTCCAAGCAGAGCCACCTCGCCCGACCCAGAAAATCTTAAACCCTGGCTCCTTATAGGCCTTGGCAACCCGGGGAAGCGTTACAACACTGGAAGCAGGAGAAGGGATCTCGAGCACTGGAAACATTTCCCAACCTGCAGAAGCAGGAGAAGGGATCTCTTGCGAGCACTGGAAATGTGGATTCTCTTGCTAGCACTGGAGTTGTAAAGCTTAAAACAAAATTGTGGATTTTGTGGGTTTGAGAACCAGAGATTTGAGAAAATTCTGGATTTTGTGGGTTTTGATTTTGTTGATTGTGGTGGTGGCGTTTTGGGGGTGGAGAGAGTGGGGTTGGGGAAGGAGATAGGGAGGGATGGCAGCTGACCGGAGCTGCGACGGTGTTTTGGCCGGTGACGATGGTTGAAGGCTGAAGAAGAAGGGTGGGGTTGTGGTTGGGGTTGGGGCTGGGCTGAGAGTTTTTGTTTATTTATTTAATGTGAAAATTGTCAAATTACCACTTTGCCCTTTAAAATTGTCAAAATTGGTCAAACTTTACTATTCTTGGTTGACTAACAGTCAAACGGACGGAATCCGTCCATTTGGACCTCCAGCGCATATTTTTGAAAGGTTTGGGACTGTGGCTGGCACAAATCAAAGGTTAGGGTAAAATGCGCAAAAATTTGAAAGGTTTGGGACCGTAGCTGCAATTATCCCTTAATATAATTCAAAAGTCGCTAGTGATCAGAAGAAAAAAGGGAAAATAAAAAGACGTATAGTCGTATAGACGCAGAAATGAAAAACCTTTTAAAGACCTCTTCACCATGTTATATAATGTTCATCAAATTATAGAGTTAACCCCAGATTTTTATTTTGTATCTGTTCTGTTGAACATCCCAGTTCCCTATCCTGGAGAACGATATATATTATGAAATCGTTGCATGATTAAGATAGTCGTATATGAAAATTTTGGTATCATGTAAAATGCAGTCACACAGTCTCTGGTAATATTTCAACTCCTATATAGTCTCTGTCTACTGTAAAATGCAGAAATGTAGTTTGATACGATTAATTTTCATGACACAACAAAGACAACTACAAGGAAAGTTGAATCTCGGTCTCTTGTCTTTGACACAGCTTTGTCTCCTCAAACCTCTTGAACGATGTATGCTCTGAATATCTACACAGACCTTTTAATTCGTGTGATATCATGTAGTCATCAAATTCACCAGGTAAAAAAGACATAAAAATCATCCCATGCGTAAAGTCTTGATATGATCCGGGACAAGCAATCACTTGGTCGGGTCACACGAGTCAAGGGTTCAAGCAATGGAGTTCAGATGGGTGAAGTCGACAAGCCAATGTTCAAGTTTCGTGAAGGGCTCGGGAGCCGAAACGAGTTGGATTCAAGGTTTGGAAGATATTTGGAAAGAAAATGAGTGGCGTAGATTAAAATGTGCATAACTCTCAGCTCGGGTGTCAAATTTTCGCCCATGAGTACATTCAGAAATCGTCACGAAATTCTGCACAAGGCTATGTAGGCACATGGTACTTTTGGGCTTGCAGTCGCACAGAAACATGCCGGGAACAAGTTGGCGGGATTTTCCTATTTTCGCGAGATTTCCCTGTTAGTCTGAGATTCTATTTTATTTCCAATTTTGACAATATTCTATGACCTAATTACATTTTATTAGGGCTTCTAACATTAGTTTACATCGGTGATTTATTTCATTGTAATACCAAGATTTTTATTATTTTGAGAGATTAAATACAATTTGTGAGTTTCTTCCTCCATATTCTTGGTAGCTTAGACTTATAATCTTGAACTTATCAAAAGGTTTCGCATTCCTTTTGTGGAGTTCCCACTTCACGATTTTTGTCCCGGGTAATCAATGGGTTGGATTTCTTACGCGTAATCTCGGTTCTTGATACGGGTCGAACAACGGGTTAGGTTTATCTTTACACGACGTGATTTCTAGCTTTCTTGGGTTGGTTCCATCTTGTTTGTGGGTTCCCAAGATCAATTCTTGGTTGAGTTCACATCAGTTGGTATCAGAGCTTGACTCTAGATTTTAGGTCATCTATCATTTACTTTCTGTCAATTATTTTTATTGTTTGAAAAAAAATTTACTGTTCACAGGAAAAAAAATTCCAACTTTTATTGTTCTTGTTTGATTCATTCTTTCCCTTGTAATTTTATTGTTTGTTTTGCCTCTAGATTATATTTAGTTGTTTATTGAGGGAAAAAATAAAGTTAATGTTCACGTCTACTGTTCACGTGAGAGAGTATAAAAACTCTACACTTCGTGAACGTCTAGAGGCAACGCAAAGCAAAACAATATAAATTCGAGTCATTTTGTTTTCTTTCCTTGTATTTGAGTCCATTACCTCAGTCCGTGCCAAAAATTCTATTGATTATTCGAGACTTGTACTTGTGGTGGGGATCGTTGCGGGATTGAGTCATGTTTGACTGAGATCGGTTATTTCTTGAGCCATTGAGAAAGGAGGACGAGCGGTAAAAAGCAGAGTGGTGAGCTCATTATCGGGTAAAAGCCAATCTTGAGTGATACACGAGTGCAAACACGTGAGGTAAATTGTTTCGTTCTTTTTAGTATTTCTTTTCATTTACATTGTTGTTGTTTACTTAATTGCAAATGGGAAATATGAGTAAAGGCGAGGATGAAGAGGTACCTAAGGGGTTTTATGCGGAGTTTATGGATAGTATGCAGGCTATACATAGTAGGTTTGATCAATTGGGTTTGGCGGTTGAACGTATTAGTGGTGATGTATTTAGGCATGAAACTTTGATTGAGAGTCAGCAGCGAGGGACGCCCTAAAGGGTTCCTCGTGGGGGTAGAGAAGATAGGCTATGACGTAATCTTATGGTTGAATTTGATGGGGAAGATGAGGCTGTGAGTGTAGGAAGTGATGATTATTATTTGGAAGTTGACATGGGACGAATGAGGACTGGAGGAGGTAGGTTTGATCGAAGGGTTGATGGAAATTTGGGGAGCATCAAACTAAACATTCCAACTTTTCAAGGTCGAAGTGACCCTGAAGCTTACTTAGAATGGGAAAAGAAGGTGGAATTGGTGTTTGATTGCCATAATTACTCGAAGGAGAAGAAATTGAAGTTAGCATTAGTGGAATTCACTGATTATGCTATAATTTGGTGGAATCAATTGGTGACTAGCCGTAGGAGGAATTTGGATAGGCCAATTGGGACGTGGGGAGAGTTGAAGGCTTGCATGAGAAAATGGTTTGTACCTGGACATTATTATCGAGGTCTTCATCATAAATTACAAACATTTTCGTAGGGGTCTAGGAGTGTGGAGGATTACTATAAAGAGATAGAGGTGGCGAAGATTAGAGCGAACATAGAGGACGATTGGGAAGCCACCATGGCTAGGTTTCTGAATGGGTTGAATAGGGATATTGCTAACATTGTAGAGTTGTAACATTATATTGAATTGGAGGACTTGGTGCACGTGGCTATGAAGGTGGAAAGGCAACTCAGACGAAAAGGGGTAGCTAGGTTTACTACGAAACTCAAATGGAGTAGTGGTGATAGGAATGATCGGGTGGAGACCAGGGGAAAGGTTGAAGTGCCCGAGGTTAAGGATGAGGTAAATAAAAATAAACCAAACATTGAAAATCAAGCTGGTCAATCGAGGGATATTAAATGTTTCAAGTGTTTAGGTTCAGGGCATATAGCTTCACAGTGTCCAAACCGATGGGTGATGATTCTTCGGGAAAATGGAGAGATTGAGTCGGATGATGGAAGTGGGAGTGACAACATGCCTGAGTTGGAAGGGTGAAACTTATATGGAGTATCCGATTGCAGAGTCATCGGTAGTAATGCGTGCTCTTAATACACAAATGAAGGTGGATGATGAGGAGCAGCAGCAGGATAATTTGTTTCATAGGAGGTGTCACATTAAGGGTAATGTGTGCAATCTAATAATAGATGGCGGGAGTTGTACAAATGTGGCTAGCATAAACCTTGTAGAGGAGTTGGGGTTACCTCTTATGACGCATCTACAACCTTACAAATTGGAGTGGTTGAATAATTGTGGGAAAATACGGGTTACCAAGAGGGCGTTGGTGAATCTCAGCATTAGACGGTACAATGATGAGCTGTTGTGTGATGTGGTTCCAATGCACGTGGGACATCTCTTGTTGGGTACTGGGTAGGCCATGGCAGTATGATAAGAGAGTGAAACATAAAGGGTTCACAAATCGGTACAGCCTTGTGATGGGTGGAAAAACAATTACTCTTGTGTCATTGACACCACAACAGGTCCAAGAGGACCAACTGAAATTGAAGAGTGAGCGAGAGAATAAAAGTAAGGAGCGAAAAAAGGAGAGCAAGAGAGAAAGAAGTAAGGTGGTTGAGAGTGAGAAAAAAAAGAGTAGAGCCATATAAGAGAAAAGAGAGGGAAAAATCAGAGATGAGAGAAAATTCCAAAGTGAGCTTGTATGCGAGAAAAGTCGAGTGTGAGAGGGTTTTAGTGAGAGCTAACAATCCCCTCCCCCACTTCGATAATTCTTTTTTGCAGTATTTCGAGGAATTATTCCATGGCAGAATAATTCGTGGTGCACCATGCATAGACTATCCACTTGATGTAAATCACGTGGAAAATTTGGTGAGTAACAAGGAGGATGGATGTAACTACGCCATGGTAACGTATCAAATTCCTATACGGTTAGACTATGAGCTTGCATGTATGGAAAATTTCTTGCTTTTCTATGATATGCACTTATTACACCACAACATTCTAGCATGTCACACAGAGTTAATTGAATATGATAGGCAATTGAGGTGCATTATGGGTGACTGGGTGCATGAATGTCTGTACTTTAATCACGATAATCTTACATGTCTTAGGATGGATTTGTGGAGTGTATTAGGAGTAAATTTAATGTCTACTAATCTCATCCCACATTCCAATTTAACAAGTGGTTCTAATTCACTAGTCTGGGTCAATTTAATGTTTTCATCTGTTGGTGTTGGTGTTGGATTTTGTGAGATACATGTGATGATACACACGATACGGATACGAACTCAGAGGAGGTCAAAATTACATCCTAGGGGAGACGGACCATGCCATTCAGTTTCTATGATCGAGAATGAAAACTATAGTTTACTTCTACTGGGTAAGTTTGTAATATTTAACATTTTCAACGTTGATAATGTTGCTTCGTTTGATGCAGGTTCAGATTCGAGATCGAATCCTTTCGAACAGAGAGGAGATGATATGATCTGGGACAGGCAATCACTTGGTTGGGTCACACGAGTCAAGGGTTCAAGCAATGGAGTTCAGATTGGTGAAATTGACAAACCAAGGTTCAAGTTTAGTGAAGGGCTCAGGAGCCAAAATGAGTTGAATTCAAGGTTTGGAAGATATTTGGAAAGAAAACGAGTAGTGTGGATTAAAATGGGCATAACTCTCAGCTCGAGTGTCTGATTTTCACCCGTGAGTACATTCCGAAATCGTCACAAAATTTTGCAGAAGGCTACGTAGGCGCATAGTACTTTTGGGCTTGCGGTCGAATAGAAACATGCCGAGTACAAGTTGGCTGGATTTTCCTATTTTGGCGAGATTTCTTTGTTAGTTTAGGATTCTATTTTATTTACAATTTTGACAATATTCTATGACCTAATTACATTTTATTAAAGTTTCTAGCATTAGTATAAATAGGAGATTTATTTCATTGTAAAACCAAGACTTTTATTATTTGAAAGATTAAATACAATTTGTAAGTTTTTTCCTTTATATTTTTGGTGGCTTAGACTTATAATCTTGAACTTATCAAAAGGTTTCGCAGTCCTTTTGTGGCACTCCCACTTCATGGTTCTTGTTCCGGGTAATCAACGGGTCTGATTTTTTACGCGTAATCTTGGTTCTTGATACGGGTCGAACAACGGATCACGTTGATCTTTGCGCGACGTGATTTCTAGCTTTCTTGGATTGGTTCCATCTTGTTCGTGGGTTCCCAAGATTAATTCTTGGTTGGGTTCACATCAAGTCTTTAGCACATCACTTTCCTCTAGATTTATCTTCTCGTTCCTTCCAAAATTGTAGTATCGGTTAAATTTTTTACAGCGATAGTATAGATATTAACATGACTACTTTGAAAATGTAAAACATTGTACCTTTCTTTATTTTCTACCAGTCAGTCCCTGAAATAATCTAAAATTTCATTTCAAATTACCATGACTTACCAAGATCCTCTAGGGTCGACGGTTCCATCTCCTTAGTTGTGCTTTTCTCCCCATTGGATTCTTCTCCGCTCTCTTCCTTTTTGTAATCATTTGGCTTGAGTTAGGGGCGGAGCCAGAAAATGATGTTAGGATGGGCTGAAATTTAAAAAATTTCGAATAAACTCACGCTACAAGAAATCGAGTTTCGGAGGCTATTCTTGTGACATTCACAATAAAAAGTACATGAAACTCAATGAAATAAAAAAAGTTTAAATGTCTCACGTTAAGATATTCCACTAAATCTTTGTATTGTTTTTATCGAACAGAAAATCGATGTTTGCCTTAAAAAATATAAATCGACAGAATCATAATAGAAATAAGCAAAAATACATATCCACCAATGAAAATTTAAAAAATTATTTAACAAGTACTATTTTAGTAACTTTGACGACCAATCTTTCCAAACAACTGAAAGCTTGATTGAAACACGTAGTCGATAATATATCACTATTATTCATATGTTATTATCATATGTCAAATATTATTTGGTGTTTGTCGATCTTTTATATCACCACATGTCAAAGTGAGTGAAGAATCTCAACCAAAGTGAGAAAAATCAACTAAGAATTTTGAGGGTCAAAAAATTTAAATTAATTTCTTTTGCTCGATTTCAAGAATATACTTATGTATAGATTACTTTATAAATAAATAAGTTTTAACCAATATTCTTTTTATTGTTAATATCGAATTTAATGTAAATTATTTATTTTGATAATAATATCTTTTTTATGGTCAAAATAAGTAATTTTGTTATGAATTAGTAATACATGAAAACATACATAGAAATAAAAATAATAATTACTTTTAAATTTAGCAAGATATATAATGTCTCTAACTATTAAAATAAGTAATTTACTTCTAGATCTAGAGTGTGTTTGGTAGAGATTAAAATCGGATTAAAATTGAAAAATTATCCATTATTGTTGACTTTTATTAGACGAGCGGAACCCAACAACGGCTATATTTTCAATTTTAATTGGATTTTAATCCGAACTGAACACGCCCCTAATCAATACAAATTATCTATAGTAAAGTTTAATTAATAATTATAAGTAAACTTAGTCAAATATGCATTAAATGGAATATCTAATTTAACAATAAAATATTCACGTTTAATTGAATATTTTAAGTACTTTTCAGATTTGATTATAATTGAGATTGAGTTAATTTCTATGCATAATTGTGTAATGTTTACGTTTGTAGGCTTGAAACCCGAATTAACAAAGAACTGAGCAAAAAGGAGAAAAGGGGACTAAAAGTGTACAAAATAGTGAAGCTTGGGACCAAATTGCACGTGCCAGAAAGATGGACTTAAAGTGCAATTTATGAAGGACCAAATTGATATGAAAGTGAAATTATGAGGGCCAAAATGTACAAGATCAAAGTTGAGGGACCATTTTGCTCACTTTTCAAAAGTTTGGGGACTTTGATTGCAATTTTTTCTACAATATTTTAGTTAACTTAATGGCTAAGATAGGAAAATATCTTTCCTATTGCTGGGACGTTTTTTTTTTTTTATATTTAATAGATTAGTTTTTAGTTTTTAAAAAGTTTTATAACTTAACTTAGTTTTCTAGTTTTTCTTGACATTTTTTTCTCTCTAGCTTTTCTTCCTTTTCTTCTCTAGTTTTCTTTTAGTTTGTTAGGTTTTTGTAATCTTAACTCATTTTGATGATCAAAAGTGGAAAGCGAGGGGGATTATTACTTGAAAAAACTTGGAAAAACACCTTGGAAGGATTCAAACTAAGCAACGAGGGTTGTATCTTTAAAACTTTGTGTTCTTCATTTGTTTTTCCAATATTTGGCATGTATAATATTGTTAATCTCCTTTGTTATCATTTTATGATGATAAGCTAAGTTACTTTGTTGGAATTTATGGAATAACTTAACCTAGTATTTCATTAATGTCAATAATATGTGTTATTTTGATTTTGTTATGCATGTGTTATCAAAATAATAGTGTATGAATTATCATGTTAAAAATTACTTTATTTATGTGACGTCAATATATGTTGTAATTAGGTGTTTATGTGATTGTTGAAAAATAATTACATTTGTTAGACCGAAATGATTGATATCGTGGGTTTGTTTAGTGTTCTAGGCGCGTATAGGTGATATAAAAATATACAACTACCTCATGTGATCCGTTGAACATTTTCGCAAATGTTGAATGCAATTATTTAACTTTGTATCGACATAGAAATATGTGGTATGAATTAATTAATTAGGACTAATATAACTCAAAAGAGGGTATTAATTTAAAATGGGAAAATCGGGTCTAACTACTTATTTTGATAATTTGCATTTGCGTGTGATTGAATTGACATTAATGAAATATAGGTTAAGCGAAATCATATTTTCCAACATTTTTTTCAAAATCAAAATCTTTTTACCTTTAATTTGTCATTTTGTCAGTTTAAATCAAAATTGTAGTTATTAGTTTTTAAAATTCGTTTTTTAAATCTGTGTGTGAATTTCGTTAGATTGAGACGGATAAACTTATAATTGAATTCAACACTCTATGTGGGATCGACTTGGACTCTAAAGGTCAACTTTACTACTTGTTCTCGACTCGTGCACTTGCGACATAAGATTGGACCGAACACATGTCATGAAAATAGTAATTAATAATCATAGCGTCTTTAATACAATTTAAATAATTGAGCATTGGATTTAGGTTGAGATTCAAACTAAAGTTGGGCTAATGCTAATATTTGGGCCAAAATTCTACAATTTCTTCTTATGATTTCTAAATGTAAATAGGTTGGGAGACAGTGCAGGGCTACAGCCTAGCACTGCCCCCCACTACCTCCACCCCTAGCCTGTGTTCAGGATTGATATCCCTCACCCAGCTAGCCGCATAAAGTCTATATATATATATATATATATATATATAAAACAGACATTATAATACATTTAGCAAATAAAATTGATAAGTTTGCAATGTTAACTGTTGACGAAAGAACTCACAAGGAACCACTTCACGAAAATCAAATTAAAACCACTGCGCAAGTGTACGGTTCGTTAACAAGTAATAAAGTGGATTTGAGTCCAAGTATCGTTCCACCGAGATTGATTTAGTTCAATTTTTATTATCGTGATCTCAATCGAAACAATAATAATGTGATGTGTTTGTTTGTTTGTGACAAAATTGTTACAAAATTAATCTATTTACGCAATCATGAGTAAATTATCTAAGCAAAATGCAAATTATGTTGAATGCAAGTTGATGTGTTCTATTTGGTGGATAAATTCTGGTGTCACTATTCACATAAATGTGTCTATGTTGGGTTGTCTGAACACTCAAAAGCTAATTGATGTTGAAAAATGCACCTATGTAGGCGAAGACAAATCAGTTAAAGTTGAGACTATATGGACTTTTAAGTTATTATTAAATGCTATTATTATTTGGATTTGAAAGAGACATTTGTGGTACCATCTTTTAGACGAAATTTAGTTTCTATTTCTATATTGGATAAATTCGATTACTCTTGTTCAATTGAAAATATTTAGTTTAGTCTTTTTCTTAATTCAAAAATTGTGAGTACCAATTCTTTATCTGGTTATGATAACATATATTTTCTTAATATTGTTACCTCTTATAAAAAATATTGTATGTGAATTCACATGGTATTAAACGTAAATTAACCAATGAGAATTTTGTTTCGTTACGGCACAAGTGTTTATGTCACATTTCTCAAAAGAGAATGGAAAAACTTGTGTCAAAAGGAATTCTTGATTCCTTTAATTTTTCAAACTTAAGTGTTTTTTTTTAATTACATTAAGGGGAAACAAACAAATATAAGGAGATCAAGTGCTAATAAAACTTCGAACGTCTTAGAAGTAATTCATACGGATATTTGTGGAATATTCCTTTCAACTTTTTGGAATGATCAACGGTCATTTGTTACATCCATAGACGATTTTTCTTGTTATGGCTACCTATATCCCATTCATGAAAAATCCTAATTGCTGGACATGTTCAAGGTTTACAAGGCTGGGGTTAATAAAAGAATAAAACACGTCAAATCTAGTCGTGTTGGTGAATACAATAGCAAACATGACGGATCAAGAGAACAATGTCCATTGCCCTTTGCTAAATATATAGAAAAATGTGGAATCATCTCATAGTACATCATATCATGGTCCCCTAGTATGAATGGTGTTACTTGGAGACGAAACAGAACACTTAAGAACATTTAAGAAGTATGATTAATAATTTCACATTATCAAAATATCTCTACGAAGAAGCACTAAAAATTGCAACTTAAATTCTCAATAAAATTTTGAGTAAAACAATTGTTAAGGAGTGACAAATTTTTAAAGATCACTCTACTAGGTCAATTTTCGAAATAGGAAATGTTCAATTCTTTGAGGATGTAGAGTTTGGGGGGAAGGGGGAGATAATGCTTTAAAGTTAAAGATTTTATCTTTAAGGAATGATATTTATATATCTTTTTTGTTGTAATTGACAATGATCAGGATGAAGAACAAATTCTCACTCCATATCTTGTTCAAGAAGTAATTCCAGATAAAAACAATATTACAAAATTCCTTATACACAATTAAGAGATTGTTCCAGAAGAACAAACTCAATAACCTCAAGAACAAATGATTTAGAAAATTCACTGTAGAAAGGAGAAAGATAATTTTAGATAACTTTATAGTCTTTAGCCAGAAAATAAGGATGTCATTGGATTGATAGAAGAAGATCTGATCAATTAACTTTCATCAAGCCATGCAAATGAATAATTCTCAAGAGTGGATTGATACCATGAATAAAGAGATAAAATCCATAAAATATAATAATGTCTGGAAACTTATCCTATTGCGGACGGGCCGGTCATAACCCGTAAAAATCGGCCCGTGAAAACCGGGACCGCGGGCCGACCCGTGACCCGCGCGGGCGGTTCACGGGCCAAGGAGGTGTAACCCACGGGCTTCGCGGGTTGCACCCCCATGGGCCGCGGTTAACCCGTGGCCCGTAAAAAAAATTGAAAAATAAAAAAAATAAAACAAAAATTAAAAAGGGGGGGGGGGAGATTATTTTTACAATTATTTTTACAATACTCTCTCATTAGTTATTATATATTTATATTTGTTACTACCTTACTACAATTACAATTATTCAATTGCAAATATCATCATCATCTTGATTATATTTCTTTCTTCTCGGTTCTCACTAGTCACTACTAAATTTTTTAATCCTATTATATTATGGATTCTCGCGATTCTTTTTCTCAAAATCCTATTTTCAATAATAGTTGCTCTCCAATAAATTTAGAAGATGATAATGTTGTAGAAGTTTGCAAAATTATAAATAATTCATGTAACATTAAATTTGAATTCTATGTAAAAATTTCTTGATATAATTATGAATTTATCATTTTGTTCAATTCTTAGTTTACATTTAATAAAAAAATATATTTTTTGCTATAAATATGAAAAATTCTATATTTTTATAATTTTATTTATACAATTATACGGGCTAAAATTGGAACGAACCGCGACCCGCGCAACCCGTGACCCGTATGGGCTCGACCCGGATGGGTCAGCGGGCGGGCCTGGGTTGTAGTCCAAAATTGTGGGCCGACCCGTAACCGGCCCGGAACCCGCAGCGGGCGGGCTTTTTTTCACGCGGGCCGTTACCGGGCTCACATGTTGGCGGGCCGACCCGACCCGGACCACCCGGATTGACACCTCTACCTGAAGATACGAATCTCATTAGTTGTAAATGAATATTTAAAACCAAGAAGGATTCGAAGAGAGATGTGGATAGATATAAGATTCGTCTTGTTGCAAATTGTTTTACTCAAAAGGAAGGCATTAACTTTAAGAGACTTTCTCTTCGATTTTCACGGAAGACTCTTTTAGGACTGTTATGACACTTGTGACACATTTTGATCTTAAACTAGGTTAGACGGTTTACAAATTAAAGAAGTCCATTTATGGGCCTAAGTAATTTTCTTGTCAATGATATCACAGATTTCATTAAATAATTATCTCATTTGGTTTTGAGATGAATGCAGTTGATGGTTGTGTATGTTGATTGTTGTTACAAATTTAGTGGGAGTAAGCATATTTTTGGTATTGTATGTCGATGACATATTGTTTGCTTGCAATTATATAGGCTTATTGTACGAAACTAAGAGATTTCTATTATGAAATTTTGAAATGAAAGATTTTTGTGACGCCTCGTTTGCGTCAAGGATACAGATACACCGGAATCATTCTCGAAGTATTTTTGGATTATCACTAAAGAACTATATAGATAAAGTTCTTAAGAGATTTGTGATGTAAGAATGTAAAACAGGTGATACCCATATTGCTAACGGAGATAAGTTTAGTCTCAATCAATGTTGTAATGATAAACTTAAAGAAAATGAAATACAGAAGATTCTTTGTGTTTTAGCAGTTTGGAATTTAATCTATGCTTAAGTTAGCACATATGCAGATATAGCATTTAATGTTGGAATATTGGACAGATATTTAAGTAATTTTGGGATGGATATTTGGAAAGCAGGCAATCGGGTTTTTCGGTATCCACAGAGAATTAAAGATTACCTGACTCTTGATCATCTATCTCAAGATGTTTATTGATGATGAAACTGTCACGTGGGTGACCCGGGTTCGATCCCCGGCAACGACGTCAAAATTTGATTACGTTCAAAGAATAACGCGATAGTTGTAGCACAGTTTTGGGGTCGTATTTACAAGGGAGATGGAAGAATATTTAAAGGATCAAAAAGGCTGAATTGTTCTATCAAATGTGTAATAAAATTCAATATCAAAACGTGAAATTAAAATCAATAATTCGAAGTGGTGAAGCGTCAGAATTCCCTCAATTGGATTGGATCAATCATATCAATTATTCATTTTTATAACACAATTAGAGGCTTTCATCCCGACACTCTAATCGGAAAATATATCGTGAAAATCAATTTAATTTACAAATGTAATCCTAGAATTTAGACTTAAGATATATTCGCACAATTTTATTGGAACAAGATCAAAGATCGACCATATACATCAAGCATAAGGCAATAATCAATCCGCCAATAAAGTGAGATTGAGATTAAAATTCAACAACTAATTTAATCTAACGATAGAAGAAGCATGACTGGATCTATAAAGGATATAATAATTGTTAAACCAATTTCAACAATAAATAATTGAAATTGAAATTCAATAAATAGTTTGATTGAACAATGGAAAAAGTATTACTGAATCCATCAAATATCTTGTAAATATTAAACCGTTTCAATATAAATTCAAGAGAATGAAAATCTAAATTCTATCATTGTTTGACAATGAAAAAATCAAATTAAATGAATAAAAGACATGAAATCACCAATTCCAATCGAATTCCTTCGTAGTTTCACAAAAATCTTTAGTTCTCCATGAGTTTCTTGAACCAAAGAGGAGAAGAATGGTGTATGTGGGCCTTCTCCATATGTATTCTGCTGTTAAATATTTGTAAGAGTCGGAAATTGGATGAAAATCACGTTCAAATTGGTTTCCAAAAGATTTCTAATCGAATAAGGAAAGTTACTTTCGCGCGAGGATTTTTTGTCTCTACGTAGCAGTCAGTAATTTGATTATAACTTTCTCTTCCGATATCTGATTTAGACGATTCAAAATATGTTAGAAATATAACTTGAAGAGATACAACTTTGTTAGAAATATCTATTTTCCAATTCAGACTTTTACTATGCCAAAAATGGGTCTCAATTTTCGACTAAAAATCTGGAATATATCTTGTGCGAATTGAAAATTGATTTTGATAATATTCCATTCCTTTTTGGCTTTTAATTGCTTCCAATCGACCCTTAGCACTCTTGAACCTTCATCGTGAGCCCCGACATAATTTTTGAGTATTTGCACTTTAGTCCCTGAATTTTCAATTTCTTCAATTTTGGTCATTTTTCACTTGTTTCTCCTTATTTTCGCTACATTCATCACTTGTCCTGCAAAATATGAATTGTATAGAATTAAGCTATATTCCAACATATTAATCAACAATTGCTCATGTTTTGATAGTAAAATAAATATGTAAAAACGTACTTATCAAGAAGAAAGAAGAATATGGCAGCAGAAAAAGGAAAAGAAAGGCAACAGCTAGAGGAATTCGACAGTTTCGGAGTGAAATTCTACTGCTGATTTATATATATACAGCACATGCATGCAGGCAGCAGACGGTGATATAGCGCTGAATTGATTTTAAAATACAAACAGAAAACGGTGGCTGAGCAAGGAAAACATATATACATCTACACACAGAAGAATTGGAGGCGGGACACAGGCAACTCCACGTTGCGTCAAATTTTGGTGACGTCGTTCCTCTTTTGCATATTTTATTTTTACAGTATGCGTAGCTAAATTATTTTTAGGGCGAACAATATAGCCGAATTGGGATCATTTATTTCGTTATTTTGAGATTCTTGTTTTTGTATTTTTATGTGTTGATTTTTACTATGATCTTAATGCAATTAATTACTTGATCACTAATTAAATGATTTTGTGAATCCTTTACGAGTCGAGGGGTGAGTTTAGGGTTTAGACCAAATAGTAAAATTCGGTAAATTGATATAATGTGTAGAGATACATATGTTAATTATTGCGGTCATAATTGAATTCTTAGAACCAGTGTTTCGTTTAACTAAAGTCAATTTGTATAGAGATATGAAATTGAATTACTTAAATAGGCTCAATAAGAACTCGAGAGGGATAAATTGAATACAATAGAAGAATTCGATCGAACACTACATTAGGTTATGAATCTTGATTTAAGGAATAAAAGTGATCAATAAGTGAAGTTGTTCCGCCATAAAACGGATATTATTTGAATTTCAATTAATTGTGTTTGTTTTCAATTTAATTTAATTTCATGTTTTTAAATTAAATAGTTTCAACAAATCCATAATTTTATTTATTTGCATCAAATACAAGTTAGAAATAGTAAATTGAGAACGAAAGTATAGTCCTCGTGGGATCGACAATTCGGACTCAAAAGTCCATTATATTACTTGTTAAGACATCGTACACTCGCGATATAAAAAAACGCAACATTGATCTATGTCATTTGATTGTGTTTGATATACGTGATCATTGATGGTTTTAGTTATGATATTTGTAACGAAGACCTCTTTGATCCTATATCGACATAATTGATAGACGAAATTGTTTAGAGAAGCTTTTAGTTATGCTAACAAAAGTTTCGACGTCATAAAGTTACGTACATTTATAAGGTAACATATGTGGTCTAGTGGGAGATTGTTGGGTTTTAATTTGTCATATGAGCTTACATATGTAATTAATTGTTTACAAATGCTATTTTAAAATTAAGCAGAATTAAAGTAATCTAATAAAAAATTAAAGTTATGGACTTTGGCATTTAAATAGAGTATGTGCCTAATTATATGTAGAGACCAAATCCATTAGGATTGTATTAGACGAATGGCTGAATACATATGAAAATATAAATAGGCTTATGATGCACAATTCATATGTGATTCTCATTTTTTGTGTCATCCCATCAATACAAGAATAAAGTAAAAATATATTAAAAATGAAGATCCAAAATCCACAATAAAAAATATAAAATTAACAATCAAGATGAATGAATTGAGATAATCAAAATTATGGAGCAAGAAACCAAAGCCAAGAACAAGAATTCAAAAATCAAAATAGTCAATATTCAAGATTAAAGATTAAGACACCAAACATGAAGATATTACAGTTGATATTCAAGATTCAAGATCCGAAATTAAGATTCAATAATAAAGAATCATTCTTAATGAATTAAGGTATATTCCGCATTTAATAATCCTCTTATTTATTTGACTGGAGGATCTGGCTATAAAGTAATTACTTTTTCAAATTCTTGAGATTTAAAGTTTTAATAAAATCTAATAGTCTCTCAATTAATGCTATTTTTCTCTTTGATTCTTACTTCAATTGTATGTTACAAAACATCCAAAGAACTTTGCAGCCGAGGTCTCTTATTGATATTGAAATTATTTGTCCTGAATCCAGCGTAAAACTTAAAGAACTTGCGATTACTCTCACGAAAAGTGGGTTTGGGATGAAACTCAACCCCTTCGAAAGTACACTGAGAAGTGTCCGTTATTGGATCCCCGGATTCCTGTGTGAACAAAATGGTCGAAAAGGATTCAAATGATCAAAAGTGGCGATGGTAGCCCGGAGGTTGCCATCTTCCAAATAATAAGACTTCAACTTTTTTCAGTAATAGATTGTATCATGATCAACACTAATGATACATTGTATGTAATTATGATACATGCCATATCCATCGATAAGTGTTGGATAGTGGCTTTTTTTTTTCTGCCCTGGTTTGAGCTTAATTTATTGAGAATAAACTTTGTAAAAAGCGATTTTTTTAAAATAATGCATAACTAATTTTTTTTTTTTTATTTACATACAAAATTATCTTATTGGGAGAAAGTCTCTCTCCATCTCAAAAGGCACTATGCAACTTGCTGTACACATTTTATTGAATCGTGCAAATGCCATGATGATTAGTATCTTCAATTTTTTTAGGAATACCCCTTTTTCACATGACTAGTTTAACACCCGTGCAATGCACGGGTTGTGTAATTTTTAAGGTAATATTAGCGGTTTTAATGTTAAGAGTAGATGGAAAATTGTATTATAAAATTTCATCACACATTTGTATAAAAGAAATAATGTTTTCTAGAAATATAAGGGCAATCAAAAATTTGAACAAAGGAATAGCAATAAATACTGTATAGGAATTGCCTCCAATTGGGAAATTCAAATTTACAAGAGGGGAACAATGCATGTTTCAACGTGGAATACAACAATTTATTTGAAAATGAGACTTTCGTTGGGTTCTCGTTTATTAAACTAACATAAAAATAAAGCAAATGCTCCCAATAGAAAAGGAAGTTGCCATAATAGGAAGAGAAAAATTTCAAAGACACAGGGCATCATCTTTACAAACATGTAAGTGTGTATCTAGATACATTATGTGGTCCAACGGAAAATAAATGAAAAGCATAATTAAGTTCCAAGATTAGAGTTTACCTTACATATTTTGAACTATTTTTATCCATGTTATGTCTATTAACATTGCAATCATTCCCTCAACCTATCACTGTCGAATCTTATAAGTTAAGTCATCTAATACATGTTTATTATACTATGAAGATTGGTCCGGTACAAATGCAATGGGCCTGATAGCTTGCACCATTTTCTTGTGGAGGCGCCATACTTCATTTTCCTTCGTTTCTAGAGTTCTACCACGTGAACTCCACCATGAGTAAATCCTAATGCAAACCGATTAAGCTTGGAGGGCTGATCAAAGAATGACAATTGGATAAACCTTTGAGCTGCAATGAATAAATAAGGCACCATTAGATTGGAAAGGAATAACATAAATAAAGTAATTGGAACACAATATTGAATAGTACTTATGGTATAGTAAAAATGTGTCTAACTTTTTTTTCTTCATTAACTCTATCAACTACCATCTAGTTGAGCATCTGAAACATGTTAAAAGTAGTTACAATAATATGACAGAGATGTGGAAAAGTAGCAAATTATAGAGTTTGCAGTTTGTAGTCGAAGGAAACCACAGACATGACATTATCTTTTGTTTTAAAAGTTTACAGTTCAGTTCCACAAAATGTTCTTAATAATTACATTGACCCGAGTAATAAAAACATTTCTTTGAAAAATTTTCCATTCTCTCTGTAAGCCATCAACAAAATAAATAAATAAAAAATGATAGAACTATCTAATAATTCAAATTCTTTAATGTAAATTCATACCTTTCATTAGTTCTGCAAGTTAAGGTTTTGCTTATCATGTTTTTCAGTTCCTTGTCAGGTATCTTAGTCCGAGCATAACCATAAATGACAAAATTCTGCATTAACATAGATGGAAGAAAAATCAGAAAAGAGAAAGGTAATGTCCGAATCAGTATTAGTGGACTCCGAATTTAAGACATGATATATTTTATAATAATTGAGAAATTTATTTGAACAATATTTAATATGCGTTTATCTAGTTAAAGTTAAAAATGATGAATGAAAGTATATCTAAATTGATCAGGAAAGAGTAAAACCTTTGTCGAGTATATAGTACCGAAGAAGCAGATTCAATTTAATCTCAGAAGATGTCAAATGTCAAAAATAGTCATGAAGATTGTAGTTCTACGGATGTATGAATGAAAGAATTTCCTTGTACACAATATTCTTAGTACATGTGTTGTGTAAAGTGTCAGTGTTTGATGGTTTAAGTAAAACTTTTATAGATGTGCTTGTTTTTGCTCTTGATAATGCTACATACAGTTGACCATGACAGAAAACTGATTCTGGAAGATATAAACCAACGAAATCAAGTGTTTGACCCTGTGCTTTGTTTATTGTCATTGCAAAACATGGTCTAATTGGAAATTGAGTTCTTTTAAATGGAATTGAGTTTCGATCACTTTTTAGAGGTATAAAAGGGATCCTTGGTAAGAAAACATGCTTTCCACAATATTCGCCAGTAGTGATTTCAGCAAGAATTACGTTCTTTTCAAATTTTCGACAAGTAAGACGTGTCCCATTGCATAACCCTTCAGAAGGATTGATATTTCGTAATAACATTACAGGACAATTTACTTTGAGCTTTAATTCGTGTGGTGGAATACCATTTGAGGTCAAACTATTCAAGAAATCTTCCTGTAGGATTTGTTCTGATTTGTCAATTGATTCATCAAAACTATAATATGTGTAAAATTCACCAGGAATATCTTCAAGCAAAATTTTGTTAATATGATCAACACATTCGTTTGTAGGCGTAAGAATAACTCGATTTGCCATAAGATGTAAATTATCAGCATATGATTCTATGTTTGGAAAAACATGATGTATTAGATTTTTTAAAGATGTAATTTCATCCTGAAATGGTAAAATTATATTGTTTGGAAGCTTAATGCATTTACAAGTATGTTCTTGCTCAGTTCCATTTCCAATTTCAAGCAAGTATTCGCAAAATTTGGGATCTAACTTTGCCCTCATATTCTCAACTAATGGTAGATGTAAATATAAAGGCCAAAGATCAGAGAATATTAAGGTAGCTCTCATTATGTCTTCTTTTTTTCCTTTTTGTACGACTGGAAGAACTTGTCGAAAATCGCCTCCGAAAACCACCACTTTACCGCCAAAAGGCAAATTACAATCTGTAATATCTCTTAACATCTTATCTACAGCTTCAATGGCACAACGATTTACCATAGTTGCTTCATCCCAAATTATTAATCTAGACATTTTAAATAAAGTCCCTAAAGGCGATTGCTTGCTAACATTACAACTAATTTCACCAATTGTTTCCAAAGGAATTTTAAATCTTGAATGAGCTGTTCTACCTCCAGGTAATAGAGATGATACTCGTAAGACGCAGCTTGCCAAAGCAATTAAATTTTGAGATCTCACACCACCTAGGAGTGCTTTATATAAAAAAGTTTTACTGTCCCACCCGGACCGTCGATAAAGAAAGCACCACTTGATTCTCGACTTTACTCTTTCCATAATTGTATCATACGCCGATCGTTGTTTGTCATTTAAGGTTGCTGTATCATCATGGGCACAATGAACATTCAAATTAGTTGTCTCTTCTACAATCATTCTTCTTAACCTTTCATTCTCATCTATATTTATATTAAATGATACTATTTCATAGTCGTTTATGTTTTTACCCGATGATTCTAAAACAGAGTTGAGATCCTCTAAAGCACGTACTTCAGCAACTTCCACAGGTATATTTTCATGTACATAATCATCAATCATATAAGCTTTGAATTTATCCCACAACAACTTTGGATGATTAGGGTTGCAAAGCATAAGGACTGTAGCAAAAAGACGTCTTAAAGAATATGGCATTTCGTAAACAATAGCTTCTGACAAACATTCTTCACAATGGTTATCTCCACTTAATAGACCATGTAGTAATGCAGCTTCTCGATAAGTTGTAGTCGTCACCCCATTTGAAGTTCTTAAAGATTGAAATGATGTTGGTCCTCGAATATGATTAAGAAGAATGCGAAGAAAATAACGTTCTCCTTCAGAAGGATTTGCTGTGACAATTCGTCCTATAACAACTTGTTTCTTTCTTGGAGTCCAAATCTTTGTATTTGTATTCCAAACAAAATGTGTAGGGAAATCCCGATATAACAATGTTCGAGCAAATTCATTTACTTCATTGATTCGAAAAATTCTCACAACATTGTTCTCCGCATATTTTCATTGTCAACAAAGATAAATCATCATTCCCATTGTATGTTACTTGTTGATGGTCTTCAATATGAAGTCAGAAAGAATAAACAAGAGGACAAATTTACGCCAAATGGAAAGAAAAAATCCTCCACATAGCTTCAGGTGGAGATATCCATCTAGCAGATTGGTAAGCTGAGATTTCGTCAATTTCTTTCTCTGTTTCATTTGTGTCAATTAAGAAATTAATACGATCATGTCCTTTGTATACATATTTGTATAAATATTTTACAAATTTTCGAAAGAACATACTTCAACATTAATGTGATACCAAATTTTGCACTTAAATAAGGATTATATGGTATGACCCATTGATTGTTTAAGATTTGACCTCTAACTTTAACAGAAATGCCATTATTACGACGTTTATACAATGGGTATGAGTCATGACCAAATATAGTAGTGTTACAATAATCTCGAGGATATTTATTTTTACAACCTCCATTTGCCTCCATACATACATTCTTTGGATTTAGATTTCCACAAGGACCATGCATATTGTGTTTAACAATAATGAGAATGAAGATGAGAGCATTTATTTTTGTCGAATTTCACAGACACTATCTTATCAACGTCCGCAAAGACAAGAAATTTTGTGGGCACAAATTGAAAATTAACAATAGATGTGCATGAGGAAGTCCTCTTTTTGAAATTCAATCACATATATATGTGCAATAACAAGGCCTAAGACATTTTTTTTGTATAAATCATTTTTTAACTCTTCTAATTTTGCTCGAATACTCGTACAATTAGATCGGGTCGATTTTGAATTTCGTCATTATGTCTTAGTTGTTGTCTAATCTCTGGCCAATTTGGATTACATGTTATAGTTAAAAATATATCTGGTTTTCCATAACGTTGTACAATAGCCATTGCATCCATATATCTCCTTAACATATCTCTAGGGCCACATGTAAAGAATTGTGGTAAAACGAATTTTCTTCCAATTTTGTACCCTCTTGTTTCTCCATTTTCAACACTGTCTACAATGCCTTGATAAAGTTCAGCACGAATTTGTTTTTGATTATTACGAAAATAGTCTAATCTAGTAGTTTCAATTTTAACATACATATCTACAACATATTGTTGAAATAGTCTACCACTATGAAGCAATATAGACTTACCTGGAGGCCTGATTTGTAACTTGTACGAATAGTATTCTCGGCAAGAAACCTGAGACCGTTTCTTAGTTCCATTAAGTACTGTATGATAGAAAACCAATTTTAGTATTCATTTATAACATTTACATTGAAAATGGTAGGAAATATACTAAAAGGAATATTCGCAAACCTTGATTTTCTTTTTTGATAATTTGAGATGCAGAATTAATTGTGGTAGGAAAAGCATCAAAATTGGGCAAATCTTGAGACTGACTTTTGCATCTATCAATACCTTCATGCCACCCAGATTCCCCATATGGAAAAAGTAAAGGATATTGCAAAGGATCATAACAACCATAATAATAATGAACCTTATGTGAATCACCAGAATGCCCGTATATAGTAATATCACGAATGTGAGCATTTGCATTTCCATTTCCATCATCTTCAATCCATACAGCAGCTACTTGAGACGACGTGGGAGTATTAAAAACTCTTTGATCAAGTCCTGGGTCACATCTTATATGTATTTGGTAGTTATGTAAGTTAGTTATATCACTTAAAGATCTAAAAAATCTACTATATGGATTTATTTCAAGAATTTCAATTAAAGTCATTAAAGTAGATTCAATAAAGTTTTCTGAAATTTTCATACGATTTTCAAGTTCATTTTCTGTATCATAAAAATATAACTGCATATAATAAGGCGTATTATTCTTTGGTATAAGTTGATTTACATAATGATATACTTGCCCCTGAACTCTAAATGTGTATATACCTCTATATGTTTTAAACAGTTCTTTATCATATTTGACACCAAATGAAGTGAATGCAAAATGGTTATTATATCCCCTTGCAATTTTTTTAAATTCCATACATTTAGGTGCTGTAGAAGTAAACAAATTGAATAGTTCAGTTGGTGAATCACACATATAAAGCTTAACTTTTCCGTCCGAGCAACAAAAACTTTTACTTTCTTTATAAAATTTTTGTGCACCACAATGTTCACAATAAGTACACATTGGTAATACATATGAAGTAATTGGTACATTCAATAAGGTAGAACTTTCTTGTAATTCCAAATTGGAAATATTGGCAGTTGCTTCATTTGAAGTAGAAGTTTCAAAATGATGATGTATTGTAGATGTATACACATTGGCGACATCTAAATTAGCATTCTCAGTTAACATAGGGTTAACTATCCTTTTGCGTTGATCAATGCACCCAGTTCTAACTCGATTTCGCCGATCCTTATGTCTTTGATTTTGTTGTTGGCGAACGAAGGTATTGTAGGATTCATTTGTACTTTGGAAAATAGTTTCAGGGTTATGAAGATTAGGCTCTCCATCAGCAGACATTTTTGAATTATCTATAAAAGAAAATAAGATAAATTATCAAATAGTTGGAGTATAAATTAAACAATATATGAACTAAATGAGAGGAAAAAGTTTAAAGGAGTGAGAAAAACTAATGAATTAACATGTTATTTAACATAAAAGGGAAATAAAGGCGCGTATGCGTTTTAAGGAAGTGGAAAAAGTTAATAAATTAAATATGTTATTTAACAGAAAAGGAAAAAAAAGGCGCACAGACACAATGCGGAAAACGTGTATACGGGCTGGGGGAAAAACGGTGCGGAGCAACATTAAAGTCGTGGAATAAAATTGATGGATAAAAGTCCTAAAACTATAGTATAACATTAATAAAATGCATACATTTAAAGTTATAAAGTAATGAAATTGTAAAATTTAATGCAATAGTAATAAACATTGAAGTCGCTGCCTCAAATATTTGATGAAATGAAATGCTAGAAAATTATAAACATTTTTTTTATGCTATTATATCTACAAGTAGACTAATTGAACATTATTAAATGAAGCTAAATTTCTAGAAGAGAAGAAATTCTTACATTTTCACTTAAGCAAAACGAAGAGGGAAAAATTCGATAGATGAATAACAGTCAGACCCTGCACAATATTAACAAATGGAAATTAGATTATTAAAGTAAAAATATGTAAAAAGATTTGGACACAATATTATAAAGTGTACTACTGTAGTTAATCACAACCAATTAAAATACAATTAGAAATAAACTTGTTATATGTAATGCGAAATAACACAAATGAAAAGTCAAAAGCAGGGCCCCTCGTGGGGGTTCGGGGGCAATCCCCCTGACGGGGATCGACATGCCCGGTTAGGTCGCGGGGTCGAGAGGGCAACGCCCATCGTGGGGGTTCGGGGGCAACGCCCTTTACGAGGATCGACCTGCCCAGTCAGGTCGCGGGGTCGAGGGGGCAGCGCCCCTCGTGGGGTTGCCCCCGGAAAGGATTTTTGATTTTCATGTATGAATGAAATTGCATTTTCATGTATGAATGAAATTACCCCAAGTGTTGGTAACTTGGGGTAATGGAATGGAATAAGTAAAAGTAGTATAATTGTTAAAAAAAAAAAAAAAAAATTAATAGCCTCTCCCGTGCGCGGACGGGGAGTTCGGAACTCCCCGTGCGGGCACGGGGAGAAGCGGAACTCCCGTGCGCGCACTCAATCTCCCGTGCGCGCACGGGGAGATGGACACTCCGTGCACGCACGGGGAGTTGTACTCTCCCCGTGCGTGCACGGGGAGTTTCAAACTCCCGTGCACGCACGGGAGAGTACACTCCCCGTGCGTGCACGGGGAGTGTCCATCTCCCCGTGCACGCACGGGGAGATGGACTCTCCCCGTGCGCGCACGGGGAGTTTCAATCTCCCCGTGCGTGCACGGGGAGATTTACTCGTTTTTTTTTTTTTTTTTAAACAACAGTTATATTATTTTTTGAGAAAAAATATATACTCCTATAATTATACTACTACCTAAATATACATTATTTATACTGCTTCAACAACATTTCAGTAGTAATATAAACATTTAAGGCACTAACTCAAATATTTACGAAATCAAATCGAAAGAAAAATATGACAAAGAAACTACAATTAATGAACTGACTTTATGAAAATTTAAAATTTGCAGGACTTCTTGCACTTTGGTTATCAATAAAGAATTAGTGTCATCCTATTTCCTTCATTTCTTTTTACATTGCAACTTACAAACGTGATGTTACATAACCCCATATATCACATAACTATAATCACTAATTTTCATTAAGAAAAATGAACATTGATTGCAGTAATATCCCAATTAACATAGGTAAAAGAGTAATTCTACTTACTTCAATGCACGGGCATTTACACCGGAGTTTTTTTCCCGAGAAGGTAGAGCGGAGATCTTCTTCTTGGCGCGGCGGACCTCAAGATGGTTAGTCTAGAACTAAATCAGCTACAGAACAGTAATCGAGAAATTTTTTTTTTTTTGTTAAATCTTTTCTTTAAGAAAGAGGAAACTGTGTAGAAAATGTATTTGCATGCATGTATGTATAGGGCAGAAAATGTAAGTCGGCAACTTTATTTTTTTTTGGATTTTGTGTATTTTTTATTGACTAAAATAATATGTTAGTCTGCAAAGAACAGAAAATGTAAGTCGGCAACTTTATTTTTTTTTGGATTTTGTGTGTTTTTTATTGACTAATAATATAATAATATGTTAGTCGGTCATAAAATACGGCGGGAAAGTAAGTCGGCTACAAATGAAAAGTCGGTTAATAAGGCAACTTTATTTTTTTTTGGATTTTGTGTGTTTTTTATTGACTAATAATATGTTAGTCGGTAATAAAATATCAACAGAAAATACGGCGGGAAATGTAAGTGGGCTACGAACGAAAGTAAGTCGGTTGATAAAGTCGGCCACAAACCTGAAACCAGTTTAAGTGTGGGAGAGAAGGAGCAAAATGCGCTTTATGGGAAGATATTTAGGACAAAAACAGTGTCGGTTAGGTCCAACCGGTTCGTGAACAGTACAAACTGGGTAGGTGTGAAAAGGAGGGTGCAAAAATGAATAGTGAATTTGCTATCCCCTCTTTTAATAGAGTAGTGATTATAGTAGAATTTGACATGACTTATTAAGGATATGTGGGCTACATCCTCACTCATAGCACATTAGAGAACCCTATCTATGTGACTGTCATGGCCATCTTCACAAGTTATTTTACAAAACTTATAAGTTCTTATAAGTAAATTTTCTTATTCAATTAATCCTAGACTGATTTGATGCAAAAGACTTTCTTCGACTCTACTAGAATGGGCGGATTGTTTTCGCCGGAGATTCCATAGGAAGAAACCAATGAGAATCCCTAATTTGCATGGTCACACAAGGAGTTTCAAAACAATTTACGATATACGAGAAAAACGGGAGTCCAATAGCGAAACATAAGGGCTTCTTGTAAATTCGATTCAAGGAATACAATCTCACCGTCGAATATTACAAAATGTCTTACCTAGTTGTCATTGATCGTTGACCAGAATATGTGCCCAAGGAAGTTATCTGTTGGTTAAGGTCGATAAATTGCAATGGTTCTCCGCTGAATGGTTCGGAGCAAACGTTTTTGTATTCAGCGCTAGTCAACATTCTTAGGCAACGAACAACTCTGATTTGAAATGAGTCGTGCATTTTCTATAGAAAGCATCGTTTGAATTTGACTTCACCGAAGCAACTAAATAGAAATATTGGGTCATATCATCTATGGAAATTAGCAAAATAAAAAAAGAATAATGCTATTTGTATATGATTTACAAATTGATTTACAGAATGATGATGTGGACTACATTAAACGATATCTAATTGATTTTTTTTCCTTCTCTGTTTTTCACTTTTTCTCTTTCACTCTCTTCCATGTATCATTTTGTATATCAATTCGTAAATCATGATGTACAAATAACACTCAATAAAAAATAACAATAGAGAACATAGACTAGTGAGAGTGTAGAAGTGGCAAATGGGGCTCGGCTTGAACTCGTTTTGAGATGAATCATGGACCGAGTAAAAAATTCCCTTCTTTAAAAAAGCTGTTTGGTTTTGACCTCGCTGGCCAAGTTTGTTTTATTTTGAATTTTTGAATTAGAAGGAGTCCAATCATAGACTCGTGGAAACTGGACAGCCCACAAGACAAATGGGCGAATCGAGCCTAGTTTATGGATACAAGTCGAGATCAGGCTCGGCTCAACTCCCCTAATGTACTAAAAAACGAATGATATCATTGTATCTAAATCTAATTAACACAAGAGCCCTGCTACATTACCAGGCTGGTGGCTCACAGGGTTGTTCCAGGCTACTCACATTCAGGGGGGTGGGTATTTTTTGGGCATTTTTTATTGCACGTGGGGCCCACCCCATTAAGAGAGAGCCTGTAAAACACCTGTGATGCAAAGTCTGGCAGAGTAGAGTTATTCTTAACACAAATCCCCAATGTACATGGAAATTATGTAGTTACACACTACTAGATACAAGTTCTGCTCTGTCCTATGTAACATCAATATCATATAAAATCTAGCTGCCTTGGGACTGGAGAAAGCGATGAAAGTTGGAACCTGGAATCCGTAATTTGGTTATTGTCCACTGTGGCCTCTGCATGGAATTGGCGGGCATGTTGGGTGGTAGTTTACCGCACAGCACCATTTCAGATTCACTTCTCTCGGTATAAATTTGTCTTTTTATCTTCTCTTCTTCACTTAAGCAGAACCCGCTTCTTCAAATTTGTATATGCGCTATAACTGTTTGTTAAAATGTCCTTTCGAGTTGAAAACGACAAAGCAGCCCCATTCTATTCGTTCACATTGACAGAGCTTAGTGCGTTTCGTCATCAACAAATTTTCTTGAATAATATTGAGGAATAGATGAAGCCGCAAGGCTCTGTATTAATTTGTATTGAGCAGCCACGATGCGGCTGAATTTCAACGTTCTTTGGCAACGACTGCACCATTTTAGAGGCAACCAGTTACTCGCTGTGATCGATAATGGTAAAGGCTTTACTTTTCTGAGTCTTTATCTTTTATTTTATTAGAACTTTTTTGTTACCAATTATTTAGCCTTTAATTGAAGCTGCATTTGATCGAATATGCGTAACTCGTGACAGGGAGCCCTTCTGAAAGTTGTCTGCGAGTTGCATCTTATTCAACTCAGAAAGCACTTAATGATTATAAAGATGAGAATGAGGGGATTGGAAAAATGGTACTTGCCAAGAATTTAGCCAATTTAATGGAGGAATCTTCAAGTCATTTCATTCAGAAAGAAGCAAGTGACTGTAATGATGATAATGAGTTAGGTAAGATGACATTGGCTAAGAACTTGGCTTTTTTGGTTCAAGAATCTCATGACATCAAGGAGAAAAAATCCAAACAGAAAACCCGTGTGGAGCTCAAGAAGTTACTCGAGCTGCATATAAAGAAGAAGGTTAAAGAACAATGTGTGAACGGGAAATTCCAAAACCTCATGTCAAAAGTGATTGCAGATCCAAAAACTCTTATGGATGCTTATGATAGTATAAGGGTGAGCTCCAATGTTGACTTGGCATTGGATGATAATAAATTTCCTTTTGAGTCCATTGCAGAAGAACTAGCGCAAGGAAAATTTGATATTCAGGCTAATACATATGCAATCTCAACTAGGGGATCAAAGGCAAAGAAAGAAGAACTTGTTTTTCCTAAGCTAAAGTTGAGGATAGTTCAAGAAGCCATTAGAATAGCCTTGGAAGTTGTTTACAGGCCTCATTTTTCTAAGATTTCTCATGGTTGTCGAAATGGAAGGGGTCATTGGTCTGCTTTGCGATATATACGCAAGGAGATATCTGATCCTGACTTTTGGTTCACATTGGTCATCAACAAGAAGCTAGATAACTGTATACTTACCAAACTATTTTCTATTATGGAGGATAAGATAGAAGACCCTGGATTATATGCTTTCATCCGAAGTATGTTTGATGCCAAGGTTCTCAATTGGGAGTTTGGGTGTTTTCCAAAAGGACATGGTCTTCCACAAGAGGGGGTGCTTTCCCCGATCTTGATGAATGTATATTTTGACCCCTTTGACCACGAAATCTATAGGTTGTCAATGAGATACGAAGCTTTTGATTCTAAGCATACTGAAGAGGATAGATCTCACTCGAAGTTGCGTCACTGGTTCAGGAGACAGGTGAATGGAAGTAATATTCAACAGTCCAGTGTTAGGGTGAAACCAGGTGTGAGGATACATTGTTGTCGCTTCATGGATGAGATCTTCTTTGCCATTTCAGGTCCCAAAGAAGTTGCAATTGCTTTCAAGTCTGACATTGAAGCTTATTTAAAGAATTCTCTCCACTTGGAAGTTGATAATCAAACTGATGTTTTAGAGTGCTTTGGTCCCCATGGTGTTCAATTCCTTGGTACATTGTTTAAAAGGCGCCTGAAAGAGATCCCTGCTGTAAGAGTTGTTCATAAATTGAAGGAAAAAATCAAGTTATTTGCTGAACAGAAGCAGGAATCTTGGGATGCAGGGACGGTCAGAATTGGGAAGAAATGGCTTGCTCATGGACTGAAGAAGGTCAAAGAATCAGAAATCAAGCATTTAGCTGATAATAACTCTCTTTTGAGTGAAATTGTCCATTTTCGGAAAGCTGGAATGGAAACTGATCATTGGTATAAACATCTACTGAAGATATGGATGCAAGATGTAAATGCAAAAACTGCAGCATCTGAAGAAGTTCTCTTAGCCAAGTATATCGCAGAACCAGCCCTTCCCCAGGAACTAAGAGATTCTTATTATGAATTCCAGCAACGTGCCAAAGAATATATATCTTCTGAGACAACTTCAACACTCGCCCTTTTGTCCAGCGCCAGCTCTCAATTCACACCTGCCTCTGTTACGGAAATCATTGCACCGATAAATAATATAAAGAAGCGTCTCCATAGATATGGATTGACAAATGGAGAAGGATATGCTCGTACATGTCATCTGCTCATCTTACAGGATGACAATCTCATTATTGACTGGTTTTCAGGTATAGTTCGCCGTTGGCTGAGGTGGTATAGTGAGTGTGACAACTTTAGTGAAGTGAAGCTCATTATTTCCAATCAAATACGAATGTCATGCATTCGGACGTTGGCGGCTAAGTATAGAATCCATGAGATGGAAATAGAGAAAAAATTTGATTTAGAACTGAGCAGAATCCCCTCAACACAAGAAATAGAGCTTGAGGTAGAAAATGAAAAGTCTGCTTCTCAAGAATTCATTAATGATGATGCCCTATTTTATGGAATATCTTATAGTGGTTTATGTTTAGTATCATTAACAAGAATGGTGAGCCAATCCCGGCCTTGCAATTGTTTTGTCGTTGGATGCTTGGCTGTGGCTCCTTGTGTTTATACTCTTCATGTGATGGAAAGACAAAAGTTTCCTGGTTGGAAGACAGGATTTTCCAGTTGCATCCATCCCAGCTTGCACAGAAGGAAAATCGGATTGTGTAAAAAGCATTTGAAGGATTTGTTTCTTGGTAACGTATCACTTCAATCTATAGAGTTTGGTGCTTGGAGATGATTTAGAGTCTTTTTCAAGCAGTAGGGTCTTTTTCCCTGAAGAAATGTAACTAGAAGAGAAACTCAGTAAGCGCATTGGAACCAAAAGGAGAGCTCTGCTGCAAACAAACTAGAAGATATATTTCAAAGTTTGAATATTAAGTTACGAACTATCACTGTTCGATTTTACACAAAAATGAGAGTAAACCTCAGAACCCTTGTTGATTCAGGTATGCTTCATGGCATTTTCTGGTCAAATTTTGATTGATTTATAGCCTATTGGAAATCTGAATCACTAGTTGGTGTCCGAAGAATTTTAGAGTTGACTTATATTACGCAGGTCTCAAAATAATGCTGTAAAGATTTAATTAAAAAATTGATAAATGGCATCATTATATAAAGTAACACTTTCAGGGTTTCACGAAATCTCATGTACTATTTACGACAGTACTAAAATCTTTTGTTCAATAAATTATCTGGTTGACTAAATCTTTTGTTGACATCAGGCATTACTGTTTTCTTATTTCTGTGCCATAGTAATCCGTTAAGTTTGATATGATGTCGTAGTAATTAACGAAGCTTGATCTACTGAACCAGAACATTTGATCTTTGACGGTGCTCTGTATTTGAAAATCTAGATCAGCACAATTATTTATTTTATTTTCGTAACTTAAAAGTGCTTTCATTATACTGCCAAAAGTACATTGATGATTATGTATTATATGGGCATGTGCTGAGGTGAGAAGCCATCTTTACTTTGTGCATTTATATGCGAACCAAACTGCAAGACAATATCAATTGTGCATCACTTAACTAAAGAACCGTATGATTTTTTTGATAATGTCGACTAATGAGACAGTCAACATGACATATGTGATTTTCCAACTTAATGTTTGCTGTACTTGCTGCATTGATTTACTCAATTTGCATTTTCAACTCAGTAATACCAATACAGTATGCACTTATTTTATTGGACAGGCGCAAATGAACCTTGGATACGGACATCTTTTTATCTTTTTAATGAACATGTCAGAACTTGCTATTGTCCTAAACTTAATATCCAAATATTGCGGGGGTCTTCACATTTTCTAAACTCAACAAAAAAACTAGGTCTTTTTCTTTCCGTTTTCCATTTTTCGGTTTGGTTTCTGTTTGGTCCTCCCTTTGGCTGCAAATGTGAGGTTTCTTCTAGGCTCCTCGGAGTCCTAGTGCTCTCTCCCTGTCTTCTGGCGGTGGAGGTTTTTCCTCCCCGGCTTCGGTCGGTGGAGGCTTTCTCTCTCCGATTTCTTGTCAGTTGAGGTTTTGGGTGAGGTGATTTTGGCTTGGTGGTGTTTGGTCTGCTGTGGGTCTGTGGTTGCGGTGTGTGGCTGGGTGTTGCCGGGTATTTTCAGCTGATGGTGTGGGGTTGGACCTGGGTTTCAGTTGCTCTTCTACTGCTGTGGCGTTTCTTGGGTTCGAGTGAGCATGACCTCCTTTTCCGACGCGTTCCTGTCCTTGTTCAGGTTGGGTCTTCAGCTACTATTTTCCAAGCCCTGTTGGTGTGTGGTTCTGGTGATCGGCTGGAGGGTTCGGTGGTGCTGGTTCTACGTCGTTCTTGGCACATTCTCAGACAGCTTCCTTCCTCAAACGGCCGGGCTTCCATCCCTGTTTTTTATGTCTTGTTTGGTTTGTCTTAGTTTATTGTTTGGTTTGTTGTTTGTTTTTCTGCAATGGGTTGCACTGAATCTCTCTGAGGAGAGCATGGTGTAGGAGATTTTTCTCCTTGTATCCTTTTCTGCTATTTGCTATTTGGAATATATGGGTTTTTTCTTCGAAAAAAAAATATCCAAATATTGCGAGATGAGGAAGGAGGTCCAACACAGGACATTAGCTGAGAACCCTAGCCGACTGTCTTTTAGGCCATCCATTAGTGCTTGGCATTGTCGACCTATACCTAATCCTGCCAGGTACATGGCTTTGCCTTCACCTTCTGCTCGTTTTATCTGGTTGTGTTTTTCAACCTCGGTTCTCTCATTGCTACTAGTCCAAGTCTTGAAGCTGGAAATGCTCATAAGATGAGTAATTTCATATGCATTTACAGGAAGTTAATGAGATGTATGCTTGCAAAATTACAAAAATGATCAATTGAGATATATCGGCTAGGGTTTATTTTTCTGGAATACATGACGTGCTTATATCAACTGGGTTTCCTTCAATGATCAACTGAGTAATTTATCAATAATATAGGAAACAAAATGATCGAGGTTTAAGCTCCTTTTTCTGTTCGAGAGTGTTGCAAATGCGCGCTGCAATGTCAACTTCAAACCATTTCCCAATACTTCTACTTATTATAGGCTTCCAACTTTCATTTATCTCCTAAATTGACATCCTTGATGGGGATCTGACCACTTGGAATTTACTGAAGCTCGAAGTTCATCTCCAGGCAGAGAAGAAGAAGACACAGGTCAATGCAGGCAACATCAATGATTTTCTAGATAAAATGGACGAGTTATTCCCCATCTTGATCTATTCTTATTGAAATGTACTCTAGTATGAACTGTTGGATTCTACATAAGAATTTTTTGTTTATAATCATGCCCAGTTCAATTTAGCATTTCAAAAGTGCCTTTGCTGCTAGAGATTTCATGTACATATATCCGTTCCATTTTGTCTGCACGAAATTTTCTTCTCAATCTGTTGTACAAGATAATAACTGTTACTCATATTAATAATCGTAAAATAAATTCTACGAGGCAAGTGGACGAGCCCACAGGTGGCATAGTAAACAGGCGATCCGACCCTGTGTATGCCAAAGCGAGCCCAATCCAAACGCTGCTCATCCGATCCCCGTTGGCAGAGGCAACGGGGATCGTCTGACGAGGAGGTAAGTCAACCAACAAAGGTTCAGAGGCTCATATCAAACGGGTTTGTCAGGGAAGAGATATACCCAAAATGGATATCGAACCCAGTGCTCGTAAAAAAGAATAATGGCAAATGGAGGGTCTGCATAGACTTCTCGAACCTCAACCAAGCATGTCCGAAAGATAGCTTTCCGATCCCTAGGATAGATCAATTGGTCGACTCCACCGCGGTGACAAGTTGTTGAGTTTCATGGATGCCTATTCAGGATATAACCAGATCCCCTGTATCCCACTGATGAGCATACCTCTTTCATCACTGATCGTGGTTTATATTGCTACAAGGTCATGCCTTTTATTTTGAAGAACGCCGGTGCAACTTAACAACTGTTGGTAAACAAGATGTTCTCTGACCTGCTGGGAAAGACAATGGAAGTGTATGTTGTTGACATGCTGGTAAAAAGTCTTAAGTCAATCGATCATGTTGATCATTTGCAAGCCACCTTTGACATCTTAAGGAAGTACCACATGAAGCTGAACCCATTAAAATGTGCCTTTGGAGTCGCTTCTGGAAAATTCCTAGGCTACATGGTGAACCAACGAGGCATTGAGGCGAACCTCGAAAAGATTAGGGCTTTGCTGAGCATAAAATCTCCCAGTAAGCCAAAAGAAGTACATGCCTAACAGGACGCCTCGCAGCACTGAACCGTTTCATCTCAAAGGCAATTGATAGATGTCTTCCTTTCTTCAAAGCCTTGAAAGGAGGAAAAAGATTTTGCTGGAGTGAAGAATGTGAAGGGGCGTTCCAAGGGCTGAAGAAGCACTTGGGACAAGCCCCCCTTCTGTCAAAGCCCAAAGAAAGGGAAACTTTGTTATTATATTTGGCTGTAAGTGCCGTCACTGTAAGCTCGGTGCTCATACGAGAAGAGGGTAATGCCCAGCTACCTATGTACTATGTTAGCAAAGCCCTCCTACCAACAGAGACCCGTTACACGGATATGGAAAAGCTCGCCTTGTCCCTCATGTCGCCTCTAGGAAGTTAAGACCTTACTTCCAAGCACATAGTATACAAGTTCTAACGAGCCTTCCCCTCAGACAAGTGCTCCACAAGTCGGATGCGTCTGGGAGACCTATGAAATGGGCCGTAGAATTGAGCGAGTTCGACATCACATACCGACCCAGGACCGCGATAAAGGGGCACGTAGTGGCAGATTTCATCGTTGAATTCGCAGGGGCAACAGACCTCAATGTCGAAATGGAACCAACACATCCTCCAGCATGGACATTATTTATAGATGGGTCCGCTGGAGAAACTGGTTTGGGAGCAGGAGTCCTGCTAGAAAGCTCGGAGGGCTACAAGCTCAACTACGCAATACAATTCGGTTTCAAAACCTCCAACAACGATGCTGAATATGAGGCGGTCTTAGCAGGTCTTAGGTTAGCCAAGGAAATGCAAGTAAAGAATTTGGCAGTTCGAAGTGACTCACAGCTCGTTGTAAGTCAAGTCAACAACAATTTCTCAGCCAAAGACAAAGGCATGGCTACATACCTGAAGAAGGTAATGGAACTGATTCCCTGCTTCGACAAGTTCGGGTTAACCCAAGTCCCAAGGGCTGAAAACTTACATGCAGAAGCCCTATCAAAGTTGACAAGCAGCAAAAACTCGGAGCTGCTGAAATTCGTGCTTGTGGAATACCTCCCCAGACCTTCCACGGCTGAAACGGAGGAAGTAATGTGGGTCAGAGAAACCCCTCACTGGATGCGACCCATCTTAGCGTACCTCTAGGATCACGCCTTGCCAGAAAATAAGGAAGAAACCCGTAAATTCAGGCGCAGGGCTGCCCATTATGTGCTCAGGGACAAAGTCCTATACAAAAAAGGGTTTTTGTCACCCCACCTGAGGTCCAAAGGGAAAGAAGGGGTGGATTACGTGTTAAGAGAGATCCACGAGGGGATATGTGGCAACCACACTAGAGGCCTAGCACTGGCTCATAAAGTGCTAAGGCAAAGTTATTATTGGCCAACCCTGAAGAAGGACGCCCTTCAGTTCGTTAAGAAATGTGATAAATGCCAGCGTTTCTTCTCCATTCAGAGGCAACCATCTCAGAGTTAACGGTAGTATCCAGCCCATGGCCCTTTGCAAAATGAGGGGTCAATTTGATAGGACCCATGCCAAAAGGAAAGGGAGGTTCAAATTATGCAATTGTCGCCATTGATTATTTCACTAAGTGGGTCGAAGCCAAACATTTGGCTAAAATCACTGAGACACATACCTCAAAATTCCTATGGAAAAATATCATCTGCCGTTCGGAATTCCACACTCAATAGTCACGGACAATGGGCGACAGTTCGACAACAAAAAGCTCCGAGATCTATGTGACGAGCTAGGTATCAAAAAAACTTCTCCATTCCTCATCGCCCTCAGGCAAATGGTCAAGTTAAAGCGATCTAAAAGACCATAAAACACATTCTGAAGAAGAAGTTGGATGAGTCGAAAGGAGCGTGGGTGGACAAGCTTCCCCATGTGCTGTGGGCAATACGCACTACCAGCCGAACGACAACCGGGGAGACCCCTTTCTCCATGGCTTACGGAGTTGAGGCCATGAGCCCAGTTGAAGTAGGTCTGCCATTGCCTCGACGCCTACAGTCAACGAGATCTCAAACGAAGAAATAAGGCGCCATGAGCTCGACTTTGTTAACGAGAAAAGAAAGGCTTCGCAGATTAAGTTGGCCATCTACCAAAGGAAAATGGTGCGGTACTATAATCGCAAAGTTAAACGCAAATCTTTCCGAAGAGGCGATTTAGTGCTTAGAAGGGTTTTCCTATCATCAAAAGAACCAGAGGTAGGCATGTTGGGCTAGAATTGTGAGGGTCCTTATCGTATCGCAGGTGAGGTTAGGCCTGGGACTTTCTTAATTGAGAATCTCGACAGAAAGATGCAACCCCATCCGTGGAATGTGGAGCACCTTCGAATGTATTACCAGTAAGGTTTCGCTCTGTATGCATCGTTTGTGATCGATAAAAACTTTCTTTTGCATATTATTCAAGTATGACGAGCTCATACACGTCTCCATCAACGGTTAATATATGGTGAGCTCATATCTCCATCAAATTAATTAATTATGACAAGTTTATAAATTATTATTCAAGTATGACGAGCTCATACACGTCTTCATCAACGGTTAATATTTGGCGAACCCATATCTCCATCAAATTAATTAATTATGACAAGTTCATAAGTTATTATTCAAGTATGATGAGCTCATACATCTCCATCAACGGGTAATATATGGCGAGCCCATATCTCCATCAAATTAATTAATTATGACAAGTTCATAAGTTATTATTCAAGTATGACATGCTCATACGCGTCTCCATCAACGGTTAATATATGGCGATCTCATATCTCCATCAAATTAATTAATTATGAAAAGTTCATAAGTTATTATTCAAGTATGACGAGCTCATACATTTCCATTAAAGTAATTGATTGTGACGAGCCGGCCATGATAAGTTCGTGAAGCGCTTAAAAGCTTACTAAAAAGGCAAATTATTTGACTATAGTAAAACGCGATCTACTCGAAGAAAACTTATAGAAAAGGAATAAACATGTTTATTATGAATAAGGGCAAATACAAGAGCTGAAAACTACAAATAAGTCTATCCTACATGCACGTCCTCCTTTGGGGGTTCCTCCGAAGCGTTTACCACCTCCGCGTCGTCCCCATGATTTGCCGAAGTAGAGGGCTCCTTCGCCAAAAACTCTCCCTTCAGAGAAGACAGATCCAGCTGGGGATGCAGCTCAGCCAACCTCCCGAAAACTTTGGCATATGCAACCTTCTTCTAATGGATTTCGAGCCCCTTATACTCCGACATCTCGTGAAAGTGGGCCATATAGTCATACACCGCCGCTTTCCCAGCATCCTTCAACTTCTCCTCAAAGGTTGAGGCTTCAGCAGTAAGCTCGACAACGCGAAGCTTCAGTTCTCACATCTCCTTGTTAGCCTCCTCTAAAGCTATCGAGGCGATCCTCTGGAGGTTGTCAGAGTTTTCGATCCTCTTTGTCAAGGCATTCACTTCTGCCTTACAAAGATGTACCTCCTCCCTCAATCCCTCATTCTCCTTTGTGAGGGCTTCCGCCTTAGACACAGCATCGGCGCATTTCAGTTTAAGGGTCTCAGCAAACTTAGTGGTAGAGGTAGCCTCGGCTTTGGCCTTGATCGCGTCAAACTCGACGTTCTGGGCTCAATTATAATAATCTTGCACGAGCCCCTGTACCCGCCTCGCCTCCATTTGAGCAATAATTAAAAAGCTCTGGGAACGAGCTTGCATGGGAGCCCTACCTCCATGAGATCGGCCACATCGCAAGTCTCGGCGTAGGATGAGTACTTATCGGTCCAGTACTGATGGCTAAGCCTTGCAGCCCCTTGGGCCCAAGTAGGGAGCATCTCCATAATCGCAGGGCGATCTCATCCGACCTCCCCTCCAAGAAGTTTTGGGCCTTGTCCTCTCTGAGGGTACTTGATTCTGTACCTTCCCTCTTCTTCCTTAGTAAGTTGCCCCCTTTCTCGATGGATTCCTCCGCTCAACCACTTTCAAGGAGGAAATGGGCTCAGCAAGAATGGGACGACCCAGCAATTTGTCCGAAGTGGATTGGCGTTTAGGCGGGGGAGGAGGTCCCACGTTCTTAGAAAGAACCAACTTCATTTTCAATGGCTTGCACTCCGAAGCCTCACCCTTTTTCTTCTCATTCCCCTTCTCCTCCTTATCTTTTTCCCCTGGCTTTGATGGGGGAGGTGGGGGGTTCGCCCTGGAAAGACGGGCCAACTCGTCCATCTGATTCTTGTAAGTAGTTGAGCTACTACTTAACGGTTTCTTCCTCTGGGCCTCCCCCAGGATTCTCAATTGGAAAAGGTTGGGTTTTACCTTCTCCTTGTTGTGCTGACTTGCAAACGAGAAAGGTTAGGGACCATGCCGATAAAGGGTAGCGTTAAGGAAGTCGAGTAGGTCATCACCCTTAGTAGCCATTAGAAGGTGGATGACAAATAGGGTCTGCTTGGCGACGACGTTTTTAAGGTACCTCTTCTCGACAGGCAATGCGTAAATCGCCCTCACCGCAGCCCACTTGGATGGCTCGAGTCGAAACCAATCAACAGCCGCTGCAAAGACACCAAGCCAATTCAATACTAGATAAAGTAAAGCAACAGTATGAGGAATGATAAATAAATTTGGGCTCGACTCACTGTACTCATGGTACTGGGTCGGCACAGTTATCTCCGGAACCACATCCCTTCAACGGTCTGCCAGTGACCCCTAACCCAAAATCAAGAAGACTTCCAGTTTTTTATAGAGGTATGGGTCCCTCAGACGAAATGAAAATGTAAGCCATAGGGGTTCATACAGTACCACTCCTTACAATCACTACCCCCACTAGAGGCTCGGGTTTGGAAGAGGGTCTGGAAGACATGGGGAGGCATATCCTCGCCAAGCGTGACCTCCTTCCAAAGAAGGAAGGCCCCTACCAGATGACGCCATGCATTGGGTACTAACTGGGTGGGGGCTAAGTTGTATTGCCTAAGGATAAACCTGAAAAGGGGGTGTAAAGGCAGCCTTAGCCAAAATCGCGTCGCTCACGGCCACACACCCTTCCCTAGGAAAGCAAGCTCTCTCCTCTTAGGTTGGCACGAACATTTCTACATCCTCAAGGATCCTGTACCTCTCCCTAAAGGTCTCCAGTTCGTCCTCTCTTATATTTGTGGGCCACAAAGAGGCCCCCCACCTAATGCTATAGTTGACGGGACCCTCATGCATCATCTTAGCATCATGAGGACCCCCCACACAGGTCAGGGCCATATCTACCTCAGAAGACCCTCCACCAACATCCTTTTTGATGAAGAAGCCATTAAAGTCAAAAGGAAGTGATAAAAAGGCCTCTGTATGGGAAAATACGTACACAATATCTAACAACCTGAATCCTAGATGCTATCGGAGTGAGAAAAGCAGTCAATCGCCAGCAACAACAAGAATATTGGGTTCGGACGGAAGAAAATTTCAATACTTGGTTACATGAAATCTCAGAAAGTGAAAAAAGATGAAAAAATGAAATTTCAACCCCTTATATAGGCTTGGCAGATTAACCCCCATCGTCGGATTCTTCTTTAGTCTAATCTAAGCCCTTCACCTGTCGCCTCACCATCTACGTAGAAACCAAAAGGCTCCCATTTGAATTCGAATCAAGGGCCCAGACTAACCCGTGTAGCACACGTGCCCAGAATTCACGTACACCTGGGTAGAGATGAAATGTCATCATCATTGCGTATTAAATGCGCACGTCGCTCGAGCCTTGGAAATGACCAAGAATATCCAGCGTAGCTTATTGGGAATCAACACTTACCAAATCATCACAAAGGGCTCTGCCTTCACACCTCATACCTCGGCGAGGTTACGGAGAACCGCCTTTATTGATGCAAGCCCATTGTCTTGCAGAGTTCAAGCAGAAAACGGGGGAGCCCCACGCTGATTCTAGCAGGCGAGTAAGGGTTTCGATTCCATCGTTTCTCGGGCTTCAAAGTCCACGCAAGATATAAATAATCATACATGGACTTGGGGGACTGATGTTACTCATATAAATAATAGTAAAATAAATTCTACGTGGCAAGCGAACGAGCCCATAGGTGGCATAGCAAATAGGCGATCCGACCATGTGTATGCCGAAGCGATGCCAATCCAAACGCTGCTCATCCGATCCCCGTTGGCAGAGGCAACTGGGATCCTCTGACGAGGTGGTAAGTCAACCAACAGCAGACTTAATGAAACGATTGACAAGACAATAACCCTGCCAGTGCTTTCTCTACACACCTGCGCAGTCAAATCCTCTATCAGGGGAAAATGTAAGGGGATCTAAGCATTAATGGTTTGATTGATTAATTGACTCTAATAAGAACCATTAGATCTTTTTATCATCAGACGGACCCCATTCACTCGACATGAGATATAAAAAACCTACACTCCATACATTAAGGGGACAATGCAAGTTTGTACATTCAAAGTAAATTTTGATTCTCTCTGCTATACTCAACGGCCGACCCCCTTTTTATGCACCAAGCAATTATAACAACCTATAAAATGTTGTGGACCATCCTCTACATTGATTCATCAATATAGCTAGTAGTTAGATTCGAGTATATTGCGATTCGATCTACAAGGACTTGAATCTCTAATTTTCTGTTGGCCACGTCATATGACTATTTTTTGGGGTCAACAATAACCGTAAGAGAATGGAAATTTAGGTGGTTCGAAAGTGTCTTGTATAGGTGTCTAATGAGGCGTTCGTGGAATATGTTAGAAGATATGGGAGTCGATCAAAAAGAAATGTAGCTTACCGTTGTTAAAGTTCTAATCACTTTAAATCTTCCGATTATCCTTAATTCAGCGACTTCCGAATGACCTCAAAAAGTCGTATAACTGTACTTGCAAATTACAATCTAATCTTGTGCAAAGAACGCAAAAGTCGATAGAAGATATCATGTTAAAACAGTGACGAGTCGAGAGAAAATTTGTAGAGGTGACGTGTTGAACCTATTTCGGAGACGACAACAAAAATGAGGCAGCTGATCTAAGGTTTTCATTTTCACAAATTTTTAAATTGTCAATGTGGGACCATCTAGTTCCATTAATTTTAAAGTGCAAAAATTAACGTAAAGAGTTTCAACGCTTATTAGTAAATATATTAACATAGCAATCAAATGGCTATAAAAAACAGTAGGTAGTAATCCATTGTCTACGCCGGCTCATAAGCTTTGGCATCTATTGATTGTCTCATTCACGTAGGCTGAAAACGAAGTTATATTAAACAAAGATTAATGTTATTTGTAAGTCGTATTTATCCTGATGGGATACTTTCATATTATTTAATAAATTAAGTATCCATTTAATTTAGCTAAAAATCAAACAAAAACTAATATTTTGGACGTGTAGTTTGTAAACTTACGTCATGTTATACTAAATAAAATCAGTTTTAAGATGTGCCGTACGTTCGGTCGAGCTTAAAATTAACAATTTCTAGGTTATAAATGATTCAATTTTGGCATTGACAAATTAATGTTTAAAAGCCGGTTATTAAAATTGTTTAGTGGGACCATTAGAGTAATTAAAAATGTTTACCCCATGGAGTACGCAATTTCTCGATGACAATAATGAGTAATTTAGATCCCCAAACTACCCTTTGGCTGTCATTGTTAGGACTCGTATCAACTGCCATTGATATAACATAACAAGGGTAATTTCGTAAACTCATATCCTGAGGACTCCTATATAAACTTTTCACTACTAGAAATCAAAGCCCAGCTGAAGTTCCAGTACCGCATGCTTCAATCCTCAAATATGAATAATAATTCTTCTTCCTCCTCCTCAAAAACACCATCGCCACCATCTGCCCCCACAACCATGGCTGAGCAAGACTGCAACACCACCGGATTTTCCACTCTTCACCCGGATGTAATAGAATCCCACATATTGAAACGGTTGGATGGGGTATCTCTGTCCACTGTCAGCTGCTGCTCCGCCACTCTCCACCACCTCTCCTCCCAAAACAACTTGTGGTCTAACATGTGCCACTCCACGTGGCCCTCCACCAGCTCTCAACGTGTCAACCACGTCATATCCACCTTCCCAGATGGTGGCCCTCGTAGTTTTTTTGCCAACGCCTTTCCTCTCTTGGTAGAGCTTACTACTTCGACAAATCTCAGCCTTTCATCACCATCAGCGCCACCACCATCAAAATTTATATCCGCCGTTGATATACACTACCAAGACCAATTGATCTTCACTAAAGTTCAAGAAACGGAAACCGTGTCGGGATGGTTCCGGTGCTCACCGTTCAGGATTGACCTGCTGGAGCCAAAGGACGTGGTCCCCACACCCATTAAACACCCAGAGGAGGACACGTGTACGGCACTCATCAGCCACATGACACTGAGCTGGATTTTGATCGACCCAACAGGACGGCGAGCAGTGAACCTCTCATCTTACAAGCCTGTTACGGTACAACGTCATTGGTTGACTGGAGAAATGCAGGCGCGGTTTGCTACAATCCTGACAGTCGATCATGGTCACGTGCAGTGCGAGATTTTGGTCACTTGCGGTGTGTCGGAAGGAGGGGACATGCAAGTGAAGGAAGTCAGTTTAAAAATTGAGGACATAGATGGAATGCATTTAATTGGAAAGGACAGTTTGGTCATTCTACAGAGAGCGTTGGAGGGCAAGAAAGGAAGAGTAAAAACCAGATTACACGAGGGGGAAATGAGGTATAAAAAGTTTGTCGAAATGAGGAGAGAGAGAAGAGAGAGAAAGTTGAGGAGAGATGTCGCATTGGATTTGTTCAGCGTGGCATTTTGGGTATCTACTCTTCTAGCATTATGGCGTTACAGATAAGAATTAGGTAAAGGGATATCTTCAGCGAACAATAATGTATTCAATCAATCAATCAAGATAGATTATTGTATTTAATTAAATATAAACATAACATTTTTTTTTTTTTTTTGACGATCCAAGTTTTTTAAGTTCAAAATTATTACCAACTTGTAGAGAGGAAGGGCTTAATTGTAAATTTACCATAGTGGCCAACATTGACCAGAATAATCCATAGTTCATCGTTAAAACCCCTTTACTAAACATGCACTTAGCGTTCGAGACATCAATACGTCTAGCATAGATTTGGTTCTCTACAATCGAACTCGTGTATCGGGTTTCATATCGGGCTAGGAGTGAAACTTCAACATAGAACCATGTACCCAAAATAAATGTCACAAAGAACAAGCTTTCATAGCTGCACGTATCTGAATCTTCCCATTTCTGAGACTGACTAGGGATCAATTTTCTGATGCTGGTTCGGGTGGTCCTCTAGCTATTGGCATCCCACCTCTAAAGTGTGATCCCGGCTTTGCATAGTCAACAAAGATAGCACGTCCATTCAGTGGCTGCAGCTCGGGTTAAACTCGTGTTAAAAGTAATTTTATACGGAAGTCAAAACGAAAACAAGACAGGACAGACCTTTCCATTCATTTCTTTGATCGCGTTCTCTGCTTCATCTTCAGATGCATAGGTTACAAATCCAAAACCCTTCGATCTGTCTGATACTCTATCCATCACAATTTTAGCTGTCAAAATGAATATGTTGGACTAACGTGGATACATTTTTTTATTAGCTATGGAGAAAAAGTACAAATAATTAGATTGGTGGTATAATAAACCTTCAATAACTTGGCCATACTGGGAAAATGCCTCGGATAAACCTTCTTCTGTGGTACGAAATGAAATTCCTGAAAGATAGAAGTTTCCATTCGCAAACTGATATTAAACATCTAAAGCTAAATCCAATGAAAGACTGAAGCTGATCTATTGTATTGATTTTCTAGATCAATGCTAAAGCATACCAGCTATCATGTTTGGGAAGTGTTTATACATGGTTTATTTTTATACATACAAAGAAAGAAGTGATGAATAAATGGATAGTATTCATGGATCCCTGTGGATAAGAAGTGACTCAAGTGTCTGTAAACACGAGTCAAATATAGAAGCGTGAAAATAAAATAATAACTGGAATACTAAAAATAAGAACAATGCTGGAGTGCCAGGGAGGGTTTGACACCCTCCCTAACAAATCCCTCACAATAGGGGGGATGGGAGAATTTTTTTCCCTTTTTAATTCACATGGGTCCCGCGTGGCTCCCACTTCAAATGTGAAAGGATGTCAACTAGAGTATCAAATTTCTTCTGGTAAAATAGTTTAATCCTAAAAATAATACTTCTGAAATTTATTGCTATACAACAAACATATAGTTGAAAGAAAGGTCCCAACCAAGTTGTTCCAAGTAAATTAACCAATGATTAGATTGAAATCATGACCATTTCAGAAATAGAATGAAATCAATAGTGTGCATAAAATATATTTGAATTTGTTTCGTATTCTCAAAATATAAATATTAGCTTCCAGATGGTAAATATGTTGACACAAATTCAATTTTTCAATGAAATTGGCATGGACTAGTTGCAGAATAAGTCACGGTTTTGCATCACACCACCAACTCCAATTACATTTTTAAGTGCTCCTCCATAATAGGTCCCTTCCTTGTACGACAATATGCCAAAAGTGCACACACCATGTTTCTCCCTATCCCACCCCTCATCGCTGCCATATCCTATTCAGAATCTAGGGTATCGTGAATAGACTCAAGGTGTGTACAATTAGCTGAAATCTTTCAACTCTATGAATTGGCAGACAGACTCTCGCCAGTTCCCCCCCAATCCATCATCACAACGACAGAAAGAAGTGACTTACGTATGAAATTGAGCCATGGTTACATGCTCACAGTTAGGTTTGTCTTATCTTTGATCATTTCAAAGAACAAATACTACTACAACGCATCAATACATCCCAAAGCAACATCTATTTCACTAATCTACGCTCAGGCATGTCAAAAATAAAAGTACAAGTGACAAAGGTAAGTGGCATCAAGAAGTATGCAACACTTTTAGAAAGAGGCAGCCCCTTCAATCATAAGTAGCTAATGCAGAACAGAGGTTTCTTTTAGCACGTAACATTATAAAAGTAAAATCAATTTTCCATGACTGCACTAGGAGTTTCAAATTTTGAAAGCATTGCAGGCTATGGTGTTGGCCACATCAAGAGATCATCTAAAGATACATATGGTGGCACAAAATTGAAGTTTATTTTTCATATTTAAAGGGGGGCATTCCAGTGAAATTCTCATACGCCTTTTTATTAATCTAATTCAAAACATACGCACAAGAATTAATTACGATATAATTAAGAACAGGTAGGTTTAGAAGAAACTTATCGAACAAAAATAAACAATCAACTAAAACTAAAACTAAAACAAACATAGCGCGTAGGACAAAATTAATAAAAACCTAACAATTATATTTTGAATGAGCAAGAAGAAATACATTGAACTCTATATTTCTTTAGTGTTGTTTGGGTGTACCTCCAACGAAGAGCTTCGAAGCTATGCCTCTGCGAGAAATGAAAAGATGAGGACAAGTTGATGCTGATAGAATGCTTGAATTAAGTTTCTTGAGACCGCTCAATATTACGTTATTTGCCAATTTTCTTTGGGCCGCCATTTTCACCTGATTGTGAGTGGACGTGTGTGAGAGAGGGGAGGGGAGGGGAGGAGAGGAGAGAGGGAGAGCAGCCTGCACGGAGAGTTGGGGGGAAACAGTCGCATTTTAACTGGAACCAGAAAAGAGGCCCATTGGGCTTTCTTTAAGATCCACTCCTGTATTTTTAAACGGCCCGTATAAAAGAGTGCATTTCTTAAGGACTCGAGTAGTTATCAAAACAAGAAATAGCTTTTTCTGAAAAAGGAAAAATCACCAGAGATTTTTTTTTTTTTTTTTTTTTATTCAACTTACAATTCAATTTCTACTTATTGGTGAATAATTTTTTAGCTTTTATAAAAATGTGTATTCGTATCCGAGTTAATTTCACTAAGGCCCCGTTTGATAGCACACATTTCCTATGGAAAATGGCATTTTCCAACTTTTGTAGTGTTTGATACGCAAAATTTTTCCCGGAAAATATTTTCCAACTTTCCAAAATTTCCACCTTTTTGAGGAAAATAAATTCTTGATATTTTGGTGGGTTAATATTATTTATTTATTTATTTATTTTGACAATTGGAAAAAATTATAGACACAATGGTAAAAAAAAAATTCACTTTTATTGACAATTTCCATACAAAACAAAGACAAACGAATAGTATTCAATAGGGTTATTTTTTTTCCTTTTTTTTCCTTTTTTTTTTTTTTTTTTGTTTCAATTGGAACAAATTCTAGACTCAATAGTAAAAAAGATTATCACTTTAATGGACAATTTTCATAAAAAAAGAAGCCAAACGGACACCAAACTTTCAACATTTTTCATGAAAAATTATACCAATCAAACACAATTAATTACAATCTCTAGGCAAATCAATTCTCTATAAAATATTTTCTTTCCAGCCATTTTTCACCTTTACAATCAAACGAACCCTAATAGTCACTTAAATCTATGAAAAATTTCGAAATGGTTTTTTTAATGATCCGTTTAGTCACTAAAAATTAGGACAATATCATCATCAATCAGACTCGATTAGCAAAAATAACACATAGGGTGCGTTTGACACCTATTTTTTGAAGATAAAAATTTTTAGAATAGTGATTGATGGGAGAATGTGTGGTGGACAAGTTATGAAAAATTTTAGATTTGTGTGTAATATTATTTTATTGGGAGAATGTGTTGTTGAAATAAAGCAAGAGAAAAAAATGAGAATGAGAATGAGAAAAAAAAAGGGTGTCAAACAGGGGCATAATTTGATGGGACATAGTAGACCAAGCAAGGTCAACCTCGTGGATTAATCCAAGAAAATGGAAGGTTGCATCAAAATCCCATGCACAATGTGGTCACACTTTGCAAAGGTGGGTTAGCTCTCACATTGGTGGTGTTCATCTTCTATTTGAGATTTCTCTAACATGCATTTTAGATAAGAAGCAATGTGAGCGACTCTTTACAACATTTGTAATTTCAGAGTTATCCATGTTCATAACTGAAGGGGTATGATTTAGAATAATAATAAATGGAATAAATGATCGTCGATAGAAATTGATGATTGTCTACATATTTATTTATTTTATTCTTTTTTAATTCTTAAAATCACATTTAACCAAAAAAAAATAATAATAATATTAAAATGGAAAAAAAATATATGAATATTTTAATCTTTCTAGCCTCCTCAAAATCCCCGGAACACCACCCGACCCTGTCTTTATTTCAACACATAGACTGACAAAACGCTAGAGCCCCATATTTGAAGTTGGTATAACCCATAAAATCTCAAGACCGGCCCTAACAAAGCCCAATGCTTCATGCAAGTCTTTTTTTCTAGAACAATGGGAGATCAGGTGCAGCCGTGCAGGCTGTGCCAAGCATTTTTGCGTTTGACAAGAACAGCATTTAAGGCTCTATTTAAACCCTAAAAATGCCAAACATCGCTACATTTGTAAGTCGAAGACCTTTGCTTTAATGATAAGATACATTTATCCCAGTACCTGGGCAAGTTTGTCGCTTCTGACATGCATTCACAGACTTTTCCTCTTGTTCGACCAAGCAAACAAGAGAAGTATCTCAGAATAAAGTGGTATAATGCGACAAACTTACTGAACCTCTAAAGGAAGTAGGAACAATAAGCAACATAGAAAAATTACATGCATACGCAGTTATTCTTTCACCTACAAGTTCAACATCATTTGAGAATGCTTGAATTGTCAAAATCACAGTTTCATACAGATGCAAAAAGGAATTTGCAATATAGAACTGCTAAGCACACTAGATTACAGTGTAGATATTCAACATGGTTTACCCTAAAAGATGAAATAAAATTCGATATACAGCTCTCTTTCCAATCAATGCTAATTCCAAGACATGTCGACCCACCTGAATTAACAATCAACTAGAAAAATTCAATCCCGAGGTGTGTAATTTCATCACAGCACAGAAGTCAAAATGGCGGAGATGTCTACATAGGAAGATGAAACTGCTAACTCCCGACATTTCATGTAAACAATGCCACAGATACGTACAAATTTGTCCTTCTGTGAAATTTTATATTTACAATGGTGTCATCACTGTTAAAGCTATCACCAACACCGTTCATGCACTTTCAGCAACGCTTTGTAAAACATGTCGATGAATTGATTGTCCTGCCACACGGCAAATACAAGAGTATACAAATATGTAACATTCCCATCAAGTATAGCATTAGCATTTGATTTAGTCATCAGTAAAAGTAGATTAGAGTTTCTCAGTATTATCTCTCATTGCTTCACATAACAGATATAATTCAACCCAACGGAATTCTAGAAAAGAAGAAACTTTATACCATTTGCATTTCATTTAGGTGATTATATGCATAACTCTCATTCTATATCTGCAAACTGACGCGAACCTCAAGTAAAATAAGGAAGCAAAGCTGCCTCCACAAGCAAAAGATAGAAAAGTGACACTTTCTTTTAAGATATGGATGAAGGGATCAATACCAGTCAATACTATAATAAGCAACTTTCTCATATTTTCAACTACATAACTATGACATTTTCCTTGGTCCAAAATAAATCCATTCAGCCTATTTGGCAACGATCAGAACCATAACATTCTTTTGTAAAATAACATCCAAACATCAGGTAGAAACTGTAAGTTTTTTATACCAAGACTCTATGAACCAGAGGTTCTCTTACAAATATGGCTTTAATAAAAACAAATTATGGGGAATATACTGCAAGCGAAAGAAATACGTCTGCGCAAACTAAACATCTATTTAGTTGTTCAACTATGTCAGGATAAAAATTAAATACACCTTCAAAAATCTAAACAAGTACACAAAGAGATGACTAAGGATACCTGAGCTAGCATCAAAAGCGCATCCCGAACTCTTTCCCTGCTTACAGGTCCATAATTTGGAACAGAAACGGAATCGGGGGTAAGAGATGCCGGTGGTGTAGGAGGTCGGAAAGGTTGAAGCATTGAAGAACCATGTGGCCGTTGCATATTTGCGGGAAGATGAATAGCAGAAGTTGGAACAGATGAGGTAGAAGTTGAAGTGGGCGAGAAGAAAGATGATGGCTTGACTAGATTGACAACCCAGTTACCACTTTTGCTTTGTTCACTAGCAGCATGAAGGGACGACACTGGAGCAGTTGATGGAGCTGCTACTGTAAGTGATGTAGCTAGCAAAGTTGGAGTGGAAGGGCCAACACCAAGAACATTGGAGGATAGAGGAACTGCAGGAGGATTGTTGAGAGAAGGATTTTTGACTTTTGAAGACTCATTTCCAATATGCATAGCACTCTGCAAAGAATTAAGAGTTACATAAATATTTAGTGCCACATAAAGATATCATTGAGGCCCATCTAACGAGGACTGACACATCAAAGATGCATATAGTGCACAAATTCTCAAGATATAATACATAACTCTGGAATTGTTGTCCTCGGAAAGTAAACGAATTAAAGACAGAAATTAGTTGCTCACACTAAAGAAGTTCACAAAGGAGGAGTCGTGGTGTAGATCTGCAGAAGCAGTGTATGATGGTTCTAGTGGCCCTTCAATCACTGAACTGGTAGGGACTGCTTCAAGTTCCTCAAACTCACTGCAAAGAAGAATACAAAAAGAAAAAAGTGAGAATTGGAAGAATGCATTGAAATGAAATCAGAAGTAATACCCATACCAATCATTGCCAAAAACTATGTATGCCATGAATGACAGCATGTACTGCAGAAATAACTGCCTAGTCAAGTTTGAGATGGTAATCAGAGCATACAATTTTTGCCCCATTCTGTTCATATTTAAGACTTCAAATCAGCTATGTAGCACTCAGTGGCCACCATCCGATGCTGATTTGACGCTTTTTCAACATCATATCTTTTATACAGCAATAGTTGTACTTTTTTTGTGTTTATCATATTAATTCATCTATAATTAAGAATTGTTACAGTTGTTGGAGAAAGGTAGGAGAAGAATTTTCAGGAAAGAGACGGTGACAATAAAGCACCATAGAGGTGGTGGAAAGAGGAGGATGTCAGCTTCTTTCTTATACCCTTCTATCTAAGTATAGAAAGGATGCATGTCTTAAACCATAAGGTATTACAGAATAACCTGGAACTACCATGCCAAGTCAGTCCAGCACATGCATGTTTAAATTGATGGAGTAAAGTTATAGAAGCTAATGGTAAGGATGAGAATTGAGAACGGTCAGCTTTCCATGTCATGAAACTGAGGAATTGTTAAGAAATTTAATGTGATTCAATCGTTAGGCAAGAATTTTCAGGCAGAGATTTACAAATAAAGCTCGGCGTTGTGCACAGAAACAGAGAAATTCTTCAAGATAGTTTCTAGATACCTTTTACTTGAGGATACTTGTGGCTTTGAAGGAACCCTTGAATAAGGACTCAGTATCCTGTAGAAAAGGTTAAGCCATACAAGTTGTCAATACCACGTAAGCTATTCATCTGAAGAATGTCTACAGATTGCAGGGTGAAAAATATCAACAGGTCTTGCATACAAGGCACCGAAATGGAATAAAGTAATCAAAAGTCATCTTCTCAATAACTTGTCCTTATTAGACATACCAGTGATACTTGGGAAGGAAAATTGTGAAGTGTACATTGGTCATATATTGCTTAGGACGTGGTGCTTTGATAGAAAGACGCATTAGTTGTATGTTCTCAGTTTGGACAGTAAAGATCACAAAAGGGCAATTAGTTACTCTTAAAATCAGCGTTCTCAAGACATACTAACTCTTCCAGAGAGTGTCTCGCTAGAGTGGTATCTCGTTGATGGCTCTGGCTCCGCCACGATCCTAGTGCTTGTCATTTTCCTCCACTTTCCAACTTTTCCCAAAAAAAGAAATAATTATTTTTCAGCTTGAGTGCATATTTCCAATTTGTACCTATTAGCAGTTATGCCATATCTAATTGATTTTCTAGCCATGGATGTGCATCCTAAAGTATGAGCTAACCATTTAATTTGGTTTTAAGTAAAATTAGGTTCTGAGCCATAAAGCAAACAAGCTGTGTGCAGCCTCCAGTGTTTCTAATATTTGCTTAAGCCTACCTAATGCGATAACTTTCAAGAATGAAATTAGAATTGCTACAATAGTATAGAAAAACATATACATGTGTACAGGGACATTCATAGCATGTGCAGTTGACTTAATAATACACTATCAGAAATTCTGCTTCATGGAAAAGCCATGTTGGAAAAGTCATTCTTTTATTATCTCAACCTGATAGATGAACCCTTTCTTTGGTATCTAGGTTCTATGATCAAAATCATACTTCGCGACTGCTGCTGACATTGTTATTTTACACAAAGATCTAAGCAAACAAAGTTAAAATACATTCAGTTAGGAAGATGATCAGTAATAGGTACCTCCGAATCCACAATATCCGAAAACCCATACCTCACGCTATATCAACATGTTTCTGTCTCCAGAAAATCGAGTTTGCGGTACTGAGACCCTTCATAATAATTTTTTATCAGTTTCCTAAATAATTTGTTCAGTTCTTCGAGGTTTTTCTTTTGTAGAGGGAAATAGTTTTGGTGTTAGCTTCTGTTAATAGTGTAATTTATAAAATTACCTAAATTAGCTATATTTTATGAAGTGATTAAGTCAAAAAATTAGTTCCTAATGTGTTGGCTAATTATTGTTTATTTCGTGTATAGTTATTTACCTTATATATGTGTGTGTGTGTGTGTGTGTGTGTGCATCAGCTAGACTTTTGTAATCAATATGCAGAAATTATTCATTTATCAATTCTTTGATAACATGGTATCAGAGCGGGTTTAATCTGCTTTCACTCGTCTACAATATGCCTCTGACCTTATCCTCTTCAGGGGTAAATTCTGTCATGGTTGCACGTAGTCATGGTTATGACCTTGGTAAAGCAAAACGTCGTAATAAGTTATGTGAGTTTTGTGGTGAAGAAGGGCACACTGTGGATCGATGTTGGGATAAGCATGGCAAGCCTGATTGGGCTATCAAAGGTGCTAAACTTAAATCATTCAAAGGGCCTAAAGCTACAATTGTTACTCATTCTTTAGATGAATCTAGTTCCTCTACAACAATTCATGTAGATATTATTCAAATCTCCAAAGAGGAGTATAATAGATTACGTCACTCTCAACCCAGTCATGTTGCCTCCAATGTCATTCCATCAGATACTGATGCATTTGCAGCCTCGTCTGATAATTCATGGTTAATTGATTCAGGCACATCTAATCACATGACTTGTAATTCCCATCAATTCTCTAATTTTACACTTTGTCGGTCTCTTTCTCCTATCACTATTGCTGATGGTTCCTTTTCTCATGTGTCTGATTTTGGTACTGTTTACACTTCTTCTTTTGCACTTGATCACATCCTTCATGTTCCAAAATTATCATTTAACCTCATCTCTGTTAATCAACTTACAAAATCCTTAAATTGTTCTGTAACTTTCTTTCCAACTTATTGTATCTTTTAGGGTCTCCAAGCGAATACAATGATTGGACTCGACTCTGAGTCAGGGAGAGTTTACTATCTTACTCATGATTCTACATCTAAAGCCGTTGCTGCTGGGGGTTTGTCTCCTTTCGATTGGGTCATCTACCTCTTTCTAGGTTAAAAAAAATTGTCTCTTTTCTTGAGTTTGTTTCTGAAATAAACTATGGCGCATGTGAATTAGGTAAGCATCATAGAACGTCTTTTCCTTCTAGAGAGGGTTGAAGTATGCATCCTTTTGATTTAGTCCATTCCGATGTACGGTTGTCATTATTCTACTATGTCAAGTGATAGATATTTTATTACCTTTGTGGATGACCATTCCAGAATGACTTGGCTTTATTTGTTAAAAGATAGGTCGTCTGTTCTTGATATATTTCAAATCTTTCATAGTGAAATAAAGACTCAATCTTCTTCTAATATTCGTGTGTTAAAGATCTGAAAATGCTTTAGAATATTTGAAATCTAATTTCTCTAATTTTTGTTCTAATCGTAGTATTCATCAAACTTCATGTGCTTATACCCCCACAACAGAATAGTGTGGCAGAACATAAAAATCGACATCTTCTTGAGGTTGCACGCACTATTATACTTCAAATGCATGTACCTAAATCTTTTTGGGGGTGATGCTATACTCACTGCAGGTTTTCTTATTAATAGGATGCCCTCATCTGCTCTTGGAGGATAAATTCCTTTTAAATGTCTTTTCACCAATTATTTATTTTCACTAACTCTTCGTATTTTTAGGTGTGCGTGCTTTGTTCACTTTTTTACGACTGGTATGGATAAGTTCTCTTCTAGAGCTATTCGTTATGTTTTCTTAGGATATTCTCGAACTCAATAAGGGTATCGGTGTTATGATCCTACAACTAAAAAGAGGATTGTTTCTGCAGATGTTACCTTCTTTGAGTCTGAATCTTTTTTCAAGGTCTCGACTTCCACAAAATCTATTCCTCTTCCTACTCCTGTGTATACTTCTATACCACCTTCTAACCCTTAAAAGTTTACACTAGGCGCAATACTATGAAAATCCCTCCACCTCAAGAGTCGTCTCCAACTCCACTAAATTTCGATGGTAATTCTAATTATTTGCCAATTGCTCTTCGCAAAGGTAAGCGTTCTTGCACTCAACATCCCATTGCTAATTCTATCTCTTTTGATAACCTTGGTCAATTTTTTCGTCTTTTTGCACTGTCTCGATCATCTATATCTATTCTTAGGAATTACTAAGAGGCTTTCCACATTCTTGATTGGACAAAGGCTATGGAGGAGGAGATGTCAACACTTCTTACTAAAAGCACATGGGACTTGGTACCATTACCTGAGGGGGTTCGTCCAGTTGAATGTAGATGGGTTTTCACACTCAAATATCGACCAGATGATTCTATTGAGAGGTATAAGCACGATTGGGTGCTAAAAGATACAAATACTGGGTATAGACTGTTTTGAGACTTTTTCTCTTGTTGCTCGGCTTAGCTCTGTGCGTGTACTTATACTTATATCTGTGACAGTAAATTGAGATTGGCCGTTGAATCAATTAGATGTGAAAAATGCATTTCTTTATAAGGATTTGGTCGATGAGGTTTATATAGAGTAACCACCAGGATTTGGTCGATGAGGGGAGAGTCATCTGGTGTGTAAACTAAAAAAGGCTATTTATGGTTAGAATCAGAGTCCTCGAGCTTGGTTTGATAAATTTAGCCAAGTAATTCTTGCTACAGGATCTAGACGAAGTCAGGCTTATCATTCTGTCTTTGTGAAGCATAGTTCATTTGGCATTGTGATACTTATTATATATGTTGATGATATTTTGTTATCAAGTAGTGATATGACTGGCATTGAAGAAACCAAAAAATACTTGCGACAACAATTTGTTACAAAAGATCTCGGCCAATTGAGCTATCTTCTTGGTATTGAAGTTCCTCGTGGTAAACAAGGTGTAATGTTATCTCAAAGAAAGTATGCCACAAATCTCTTAAAAAAGGGGCAAAACCAGCAGATGTCCCTATGGAACCTAACCTAGACGTGGAAGGAGGATGTAGACTTTGAGGATAGCACACAGTGCAGAAGGCTTGTTGGGAAGCTTATTTATCTAACAGTAATGAGATCAGATATTTTGCATGCCGTGGGGCTAGTAAGCCAAATTATGGAAAAACCTAAGAAATATCATTGGGAAGCTGCTTGTAATATTTTGAGATATGTTAAAAAATCTCTGGGAAAATGATTGTGGTTTGAAAAAATAAACATATAGATTTAGTTGGTTTTTCAAATGCCAATTATGCTGGTGACAAAGCTGATAGGAAATCTACATCGGGTTATTGCACTTTCGAAGGAGGTAATTTGGTGACTTGGAAGAGCAAGAAGCACACGGTTGTGTCTAAGTCTAGTGCTAAAGCCGAATACTGTACCATGACTCATACTACATGTAAGCTGATTTGGTTGAAAGCACTTCTAGAAAATTTCGGTATTACATACGTGGAACCTATTCCTATGTCACCTACACGGACACATGTGTCCGACACGATACTTGTCAGGTATGACGACATACGATTTTTCAAAAAAGTATTGACACGACTTGTCGCCGACACGTTGATTAATTTTTTTGAAATTCTTCATTTATATAGTATAAATTTAGTTTTATACTTGTTATTAATTTTTCGTGTTAAAATCTTTTAAATGTGAGTACTTTTTTATTATTTACAAATAACTTTAAGTTAAAAATATATAATATTTTTAATAAAAAAGAAAAATGTTTATGGTAGAGTGTTCGAGGAGTATCAATATCGACACATATCCGACACACGCTACCTTAGTTGAAGTGTTCGTGCTACATAGGTGATAATCAAGCCACGATTCATATTGCAGGTAATTCCCATCTTCCACGGGAGACAAAGCATATTGAAGTTGATTGTCATTTTGTGAGAATTGTTGTCACTAGTAACAAATATTTGTACACCATTTACATCCTCAAAGTCAAAGGATCGGATTGATGATATGCTCACTAAGGCACTTAAGAAAAATGACTTTGTAAGACGAAGAGACAAGCTTCACATGATAGATATCTATGTTTAGTTTGAGGAGGAGTGTTAATAGTGTAATTTATGAAATTACCTAAATTAGCTATATTTTAGGAAGTGATTTAAGTCAATAAAATTAGTTCCTAATTTGTAGGCTAAATTAGCTAGACTGTTGTAATCAATATGCAGAAATTATTCATTTATCAATTCTTTGATAACAGCTTCTCTAAAGAGGATCCACAGACCTGGGGCAACGCACTGTTTACATATAATCCTAGAAATATGAAGTTAACTCTGTTTCTAAAACCAATTGGAGAAATCAGTAGCAGCTAATAGTGGTAATTTTATTAATATTATTGAGCACAAACAATGCACAAGTAAACCATAATGGTCTAAAATACAAGATGAGACAATTTTTTGTACCTAGTAAAGAGATTTGCAACTTCCTCACATTCACGTGAATTGTAGAACCAAATACCATTGACTTCTTGTGCAGCATTGCGATATAATAGATATGGAAGTTGGACTTCAAACTCGAAATTTTGCAAGAGATTCTCCACAAGATTTTCTGTTGTTACAAAGATTATGTAAAGACATAGTTTGCAAACATAGGAACAAGTCACAACAGAGAATTAGCTCCCAGAGAGCAGCATTTGAATCCAGCCCTGTGAATTGAATATCATTACCTTGCTAACACATTTTGGATGTAAATTATTCCTCAATAAGCAAAATGTCATTAAAATAGATAGGTATATTATTTAGGCATTCAACTAACAATATTATTATTCAAAATCATAAAAAATAAATTAAACTTAGCTTTCAAAATTTATTTGATCCTTAATAAGCTGCAAACAAACAAACTTTCAGAACACAAACAGATGAAGTGCAACTACCAATCTATTTGAGACTATGGCCTCAAATTGAGTATCAAAGGATGCAGTACAAACAAACTCGAAATTTTTGCATGAAAGCACAGATTAATCATAGAGCTAAATTGTGTTTTTATCTCTACCTGCAAATAACTATGATCAACATATACAACATATATTCATGTTTAAACTTAGATTTTAGCATCAGTTCTTCACATGTGATTTTTCTTATTTACCTTGAAATAGCTATAATGTCAATGACCATAAAATGCATAATTAATAGACTATAATGGTCTTGATTCTACAGTGGTTATAGAACATATTTACTTAGAGCTCATCAAAATTAGTATATAGTACTCTTTACCACATATATACAAACATTCATCAACCAAATAAATTGGAGCAGAATAACAAATGTATCAACATAAATCAATAGAATAAAAAGATTCAAACCTTCATTCAGCCTATTCATAACAACGAATTGGAACCGCGGCTGGGTGTTCCTAAAATGATACCATGAACAAAAATTTGTAAAACAGATCCTACGGAACCAAAAAAGGACAAACTGTGAAAGAAGTCTTGGAAATGTAACTCATTCCTGGTACCAAGAGACGAGAAGAATTGCACCATAAAACACAGTTAAAAAACACTGCAAACTCAGGTGTAATTCCCATAAAGTAAATTTGCCTAGGGTTTTTACATTTTCGGTTACTATGGTATTTCATGTCACTTCAACTTCCACAAAAATCTGTGGCAAGTTAAATCTTAAAACCTATTTAAGTACTCTAGAGTAGGAAAAAATTACTGAGACACATAAAAATTGACTACCTCTTGACTACAAAGAGAGGCCCTTCAACATCCTTGCGGCTCTGCAAGTAAATTTGCACGGAAAATGAGAAACTAATTCAACGATCCGGAGAAATTACAAGTGGACAGTCTTGATACTTCTAAAACAGATTACATATGAATTTACTTTATTCACGACTCATCTTTTTCAACGCCCAATCGGAAAAAAAAATTTAAATAACACTTCATTCATAAAAGAAATATTCAATATCACGCCGTCAAGCGAGTTCGATTAGTAACAGTAACAATGAAGAAGAAGATAAAAGGGGATACCCATTGGGAAGCATCGACGTTGAACTCGTAGAAGGTGACGTGAGCGGCGGTCATGAGAATCTCATTGATGAATGGGTCCGTTCTCTGCAGAACAGTGAGGTTGAGCGTTTTGGTTACTTGCTCATCCAGGTGCGGCGTCAGTTTGCCCCCCACGCCGGCGCCCTGCGATCCTATTACCGACGATGACGACATTTTTATCGGCAACACTAAACTGAAGTAAATTCTACAGTATTGGCTTGGTAAATTCTTAATTTTCAATTTAAATTTTTAACAGTGGCATATTTTTACAAAGGCTAAATAGCACACAACGTCCCTACTTTTCAATGTCATTGTACAAAACGTTCATATCTTTCATTTTTTGACATTTTCACCCTTACCTTCCACATTTCATTGCACAAAAGTCCTTTTCAACCATTTTTCTAATAAAATGACAATTTTACCCTCTTATTAAAATGAAACAAAAAATAATAATAAACAACTAATTGCAATCATAATCCTCAAATTTTTTAAAAAATACAAATGAATCCAAAATTTATGAAAATATTAAAAGTAACAAAAAAAAACTCTTTCTCTCTTCTCCTTGCCTCATCCACCCCCCACCGTCGTGACGGCACTGGAACCCACTCAAAAGACGAAAAGAAATTTTTCTTTATGATTGGGAAGCAACCAACAAAATGGATGACAATAAAGGAGAAACTACCAAGAAACAACAGCATTTATCTACTTCTCCGAATGTCCCAAATTAAGAATCAACAAAAACCACCCCATCGCCGCCACAAAGTCACCAACAACCACTGGGAATAGTGGTTTCTGGTGGAGCTTCGTTTATTCCTCTGCCTTCGTACATCCAAGTGGTGGAACTCTGGTTTCACTTGAACAACATTAGCAATTTGAAGCTTTCAATCCGAAGAGACCAAGATACACAATAGGGCAATGGAAATTATTGCCATCTCCATCTCAGCAAAAGCCCTTTTCCTTCAAGACCCACAACTGCTGTCGCCGTCGCAAATCGACCACCACCTCATCCTCAGAACACGACTGGTTCATCATCAGACACGACGTCATCTCTTTCTCATTCTCCTCATCAGTTTTGTTGGAAATGGTGCCCATTTGACCACAAGTGGGTCAACTTTGACCACAATTTTATGTGGGACCCAATGTTCGAATTGTTGAAATTTATGTTCAATTAAATTCTACGTTCCGAGTAGATGAGTGTAGAATATTTACTTGTGAAAAACCATTTCAATATGAATGAGAAATTAAGGTTGAAAGTCGGATAATAAATACGAGGAATAAATGAGAAAGAATTGGAAAAGTGTTCCAATCCCACATAGGTTGCAAACACAACCTTGAACCACTTTATAAACTCTAAGGTTGGAAATGGGTTTGGGCCCCAAGGGGTACCAATAGTCTTTGAAAGGGGGGAGTCTTAGACAATGTCTAGACTAACCAACGGCCACACGCGCGCCCGCCGCCGCCGTCCGTCCGACCGGCCGGCTCGGCACGGCACGGCACGGCACGGCACGAGCACGAGCTCGGGCTCGGGCTCGGGTCTCGGGTCGTGGGCCTGGACCGGACCTGGACCTGGACTTGGGCCGGCCCGTGCCAATATTAATTTTTTTTGGATAAAATTTATTTGAATTTCTTATCCGAATTAAATTAATTCCCTCTTCTTCACGATTAATTAACCAATCCATTAGTTGCTTAACTGGTGAGTTAAGTGGGCGTGAGTGGTGAAAACTGCTGCAAGTGGGGAGTTGAACGAAGGCTGAACCGTCAACTCCCTCCTCTATTTAAAGGGTCATCGAGCTTTCATTTGAACACACAACAAAAACACACGAATTCATACTGCACTGCATACATTGTCTTCTTGTCTTTTCCGTTTCTGCATTAGTCTACAGAGAGTTACTTCCGTTCTGGTTCGTTGTCTTGCAGTCGACGTGCTACTTCTGCAAGTGTGATCGTTGTATCTTGGGAGACGATTTACCATATACCGTAAGCACCGTGTGACGGGGTAAAAAATCTTAAGGACAGAGAGCATAGTTCTCGCCTCGATCATCCTCATTCCGTTTACAGCAATTGTTTACAGCTTTCTGTTTTACTAGTTTCATGTTACTGTTTGTAATATTTTAAATTCCTACATTCTGTCTTCGCAAGTCGATTCTGGAAACTTTTATTTTCAGATACAAATTTTATAACCAACAATCTTAAGACGTTTTTACGCGAATTTCAAATTTAATCAATCTGTTTCCAAATTTGTACTTGCGTATTTCTAACATTTGCAGGTTCTTATACGATATTACTGTTCTGCAGAATTTAAATTCGTCAATTTTGATTTTTTGTTGATACTGTTTTACAGAATTTTAATTCGAAAATTCTGACTTGTTGATCTTCTGTTTTGAAAACAGAAATGGCTAACACTGTTGGGACGAATGCAATTCCCTCTACTATGGCTGTGACTCCTACTGTGGCTGTGACCCCTACTGTGACGCCAACAGTGGCTGGTCCTGCTGCTTCAACTCATGTTCCTCATGGAGAGAAACCTGAAAAGTTTAACGGGGTCGACTTTAAGAGATGGCAGCAAAAGATGTTGTTCTATCTTACCACTTTGAACCTGGCGAGGTTTCTCACAGAGGATCCTCCTTCTGTTCAACAAGGAGAAAATAATCGAGCTTCGGTTATTGCTTTGGATGCATGGAAACACTCCGATTTCTTATGCAAAAACTATGTACTGAATGGATTGAATGATTCGCTGTATGGTGTATATAGCGTAATGAAAACTGCAAAAGAATTATGGGAATCTTTAGAGAAAAAATATAAGCGAAGATCTTTGGTTCTAAAAAATTTCTTGTAGGCAAATTTTTAGAATATAAAATGACTGACTCTAAATCTGTTATTTCCCAAGTTCAAGATTTGCAGGTGCTCCTTCATGATTTATATGCTGAAAAAATGACTGTAAGTGAGTCATTCCAAGTAGCAGCAGTAATTGAAAAACTCCCGCCCTCATGGAGAGATTTCAAAAATTACCTCAAACACAAACGTAAGGAAATGAACATGGAGGAGCTGATTGTGCGTTTGAGGATTGAAGAAGATACTAAGAAATCTGAAAGGAGGATCGGGGGACCAAGCATGGAAGCTAGGGCAAACATGGCTGAATCAAGTTCAAAGAAGAACATGAAAAGGAAGCACTCGAACTTTGCTCCGAAGAAAAATGAAAACAACCAGAAGAACAAGAAGTTCAAAGGGGATTGCTTCAACTGTGGCAAACCTGGACATCGTGCAAGTGACTGTCGCAAGCCTAAAAAGCAAAATGACCGTGCACATATGGTTGAAACTGAAAATCTGACTGAAGGCGTTCAAGAGATGCACTTATCTGCTGTGATATCTGAATGTAACAGTGTTGGAAATCCCAGGGAATGGTGGGTGGACACTGGTGCCACTCGCCACATTTGTGCTGAGAAGAACGTGTTTTCAGATTACAAACCTATTGATGGAGAACAACTGTTCATGGGAAATTCCTCAAGCTCAAAGGTTGAAGGACAAGGAAAGGTGACCTTGAAAATGACATCTGGCAAGGAACTCGTCCTCAACAATGTGCTGCATGTGCCGGACATTCGAAAAAATCTTGTATCTGGTTCCCTTCTTAGCAAGAATGGGTTTAAGTTAGTATTTGTGTCTGACAAATTTGTACTAACTAAAAATGGAATGTATGTTGGAAAGGGTTACATGACTGATGGGATGTTCAAGATGAACGTCCTTACTATTGTACCTAATTTGAACAAGATGAATGAAGCTTCTACTTCTGCGTATATTGTTGATTCTTCTTGTTTATGGCATAAAAGATTAGGACATGCAAACTTTAAATCTGTGCGCAAATTAATGAACTTAAATTTGCTACCTTCGATAAGTTTCGATCCTAATCACAAATGTGAAACTTGTGTTGAGGCTAAATTAGCCAAAAGACCATTTCCTTCAGTTGAAAGAAATACTTTACCTTTAGAATTAATTCACAGTGATATATGTGACTTGAAATTCGTACAAACTAAAGGTGGGAAAAAGTATTTCATTACCTTCATTGACGATTGCACTCGGTATTGTTATGTTTATTTGTTAAGAAGCAAAGATGAGGCATTGGAAGTGTTTAAACACTATAAGAATGAAGTTGAAAATCAACTTACCAAAACAATAAAAATTGTTCGAAGTGATAGAGGTGGAGAATATGGAGCACCGTTTGAAGAATTTTGTTCTCTTCAAGGCATCATTCATCAAACTACGGCTCCTTACTCACCTCAATCTAATGGTATTGCGGAACGAAAGAACCGTACGCTTAAAGAAATGATGAATGCTATGTTAATTAGTTCTGGTCTACCACAGAATTTGTGGGGGGAGGCTATCCTCTCGGCAAATCACATTCTTAACAAAATACCACACAAAGTAAAGGATGAAACACCTTACGAGTTATGGAAAGGTCACAAACCTTCATATAAATACATGAAAGTGTGGGGGTGTTTGGCAAAGGTAGAAGTGCCAAAACCTAAACAAATAAAAATAGGACCAAAAACTGTAGATTGCATATTTATTGGATATGCTCATAACAGTAGTGCATATCGTTTCCTTGTGCAAAAATCAGAGATTCCTGATATACATGAAGATACAATAATTGAATCAAGGAATGCAAGTTTCTTCGAAGATGTCTTTCCTCGTAAAGACAAAAGTGATGTAAGTTCAACAAAACGAACTTACGATACTGCAAATGATGATGAAAATGAAGAAGAACTCAGACGCAGTAAAAGGACTAGAAAGTCTACGTCCTTCGGTTCAGAATTTCTAACGTACATGATCGAAGATGAACCAAAGACATTCAGTGAAGCAATGTCCACACCAGAGGCTCCTTTTTGGAAAGAAGCTATCAATAGTGAAGTTGAATCGATAATGCAAAATCATACTTGGGAGTTGGTTGATCTCCCACCTGGAAATAAACCTCTAGGTTGCAAGTGGATTTTCAAGAAAAAATTAAAATCGGATGGATCTATTGATAAATACAAGGCTCGTTTGGTAGCAAAAGGATATAGACAAAAGGAAGGTCTTGATTTCTTTGATACTTACTCACCAGTAACGAGGATTACTTCGATAAGAATCCTTATTGCAATTGCTGCGTTACATAACCTCGAAATTCATCAAATGGATGTTAAAACAGCTTTTCTGAATGGTGAGTTAGAAGAAGAAATATACATGGAGCAACCTGAAAGATTTGTCGCTCATGGACAAGAGAAAAAAGTTTGCAGACTCGTTAAATCTTTATATGGATTAAAACAGGCGCCAAAGCAGTGGCACCAAAAGTTTGACAAAACAATGTTGTCAAATGGTTTTAAGATTAACGAATGTGATAAGTGTGTGTATAATAAAAATACACCGACAGCATATGTCTTAGTATGTTTATATGTGGATGATATGCTAATTTTGGGTAGCAATCATGATATCATTGTGTCCACTAAGAAAATGCTAACAAAAAACTTTAACATGAAGGATATGGGTGTAGCGGATGTAATTCTTGGAATCTCTAAAACACCATATGGTCTTGTTCTTTCACAATCTCATTACGTTGAGTCTGTACTAAAGAGATTTGGAGTTTTTGATGAAAGTTCAGTTAAAACTCCAGTAGACACGAGTCTACACTTAGCAAAAAATAGAGGTGAACCTGTACATCAATTAAGATATTCTCAGGTTATTGGGAGTTTGATGTATTTAATGAACTGCACACGTCCTGATATAGCGTTCGCAGTTAATAAATTAAGTAGGTTCACATGTAATCCAAGCAATGATCACTGGAAGGCATTGAATAGGGTACTTCGATATTTAAAACATACCTTAAAATTTGGATTACATTATATGAGATATCCAGCAGTATTAGAAGGATATTGTGATGCAAATTGGATATCTGATATGAAAGATTCTAAATCCACAAGTGGTTATATATTTACACTTGGTGGTGCGGCTGTGTCCTGGAAATCCTCAAAGCAAACTTGCATAGCTCGATCAACAATGGAATCAGAGTTTATAGCTTTAGATAAAGTTGGAGAAGAAGCAGAATGGCTTCGTAACTTCTTAGAGAATATTCCGTGTTGGCCTAAGCCGGTGCCTGCAATCAGTATTCACTGTGACAATCAGTCGGCTATTGCAAGGGCACAAAATTGCATGTATAATGGTAAGTCTAGACATATACGTCGTAGACACAATACCATAAAGCAGTTGATCTCAAATGGTATTATCTCCATTGATTATGTGAAATCAAAGGAGAATCTTGCGGATCCGCTTACAAAAGGCCTACCAAGAGATCAAGTATATTATCTATCAAAGGGAATGGGATTAAAGCCGAACATGCATGAATCTTAATGATGGTAACCCAACCTTGTTGACTGGAGATCCCAAGATCTTGGTTCAATGGGACAACTAAGTTATTAAGACTCAGTTAAGCACTTAACCATTCTTTTATTTAAAAGTGCTGTCTGCAGAATGTAAAAGGTTAAGTTGTAACTTTTAATGATTCCTATAACTTGGATAATCCGAGTGGAGTACCGCAGAATACTCTTAATAGGAGATCACCTATATAAGTCTGACGTGGGGCCGCTTCTATGAGAATTTGGGGCTTAAAATTCTCTAGAGCACTTATGAATCCCGAGAATTGTTCAGGGCCAAAATGAACACAACTATGAGAACCTAAGAATTGAATAGAAAGATTATTGTGTGGATACTGTTGCCTTGGTTTACACCAACGGCTGAACAGTTCAAGACATCAGTTCACTGATTAGCCAAGTAAACTCGATAGTATTCCACTAAGGCAGGTTCAAAGCCAAAAGCTACCTCTCCTGATGCAATAAGTCTTTTGCCTGTACTCTCTGTTCGTGTCTGCATTGCATTTGTCATGTTAATTTCCATTCATGTGGGGGATTGTTGGAAATGGTGCCCATTTGACCACAAGTGGGTCAACTTTGACCACAATTTTATGTGGGACCCAATGTTCGAATTGTTGAAATTTATGTTCAATTAAATTCTACGTTCCGAGTAGATGAGTGTAGAATATTTACTTGTGAAAAACCATTTCAATATGAATGAGAAATTAAGGTTGAAAGTCGGATAATAAATACGAGGAATAAATGAGAAAGAATTGGAAAAGTGTTCCAATCCCACATAGGTTGCAAACACAACCTTGAACCACTTTATAAACTCCAAGGTTGGAAATGGGTTTGGGCCCCAAGGGGTACCAATAGTCTTTGAAAGGGGGGAGTCTTAGACAATGTCTAGACTAACCAACGGCCACACACGCGCCCGCCGCCGCCGTCCGTCCGACCTGCCGGCTCGGCACGGCACGAGCACGAGCACGAGCTCGGGCTCGGGTCTCGGGTCGTGGGTCGTGGGCCTGGGCCTGGACCGGACCTGGACTTGGACTTGGACTTGGGCCGGCCCGAGCCAATATTAATTTTTTTTGGATAAAATTTATTTGAATTTCTTATCCGAATTAAATTAATTCCCTCTTCTTCAGGGTTAATTAACCAACCCATTAGTTGCTTAACTGGTGAGTTAAGTGGGCGTGAGTGGTGAAAACTGCTGCAAGTGGGGAGTTGAACGAAGGCTGAACCGTCAACTCCCTCCTCTATTTAAAGGGTCATCGAGCTTTCATTTGAACACACAACAAAAACACACGAATTCATACTGCACTGCATACATTGTCTTCTTGTCTTTTCCATTTCTGCATTAGTCTACAGAGAGTTACTTCCGTTCTGGTTCGCTGTCTTGCAGTCGACGTGCTACTTCTGCAAGTGTGATCGTTGTATCTTGGGAGACGATTTACCATATACCGTAAGCACCGTGTGACGGGGTAAAAACGTCTTAAGGACAGAGAGCATAGTTCTCGCCTCGATCATCCTCATTCCGTTTACAGCAATTGTTTACAGCTTTCTGTTTTACTAGTTTTATGTTACTGTTTGTAATATTTTAAATTCCTACATTCTGTCTTCGCAAGTCAATTCTGGAAACTTTTATTTTCAGATACAAAATTTATAACCAACAAGTTTGCCGCCTCCGGCTAGGAAACCAGCAAGCCTCAGGATGAACAAGTATTTTCGCCAACAGTTCAGAAAGGGCAAGTATGTTAGCCCAGTTTGGAAACCTGATGAAATGATGTGGTTGGCGATGGCTTGGAGGGTTCAGTATCAAGGTGGATCCGAAGGTTCGATCTCTTCAGTAAAGGGTGCTGCAACCTCTGTAGGTGATGTGGCAGCGGCGACGGGAATGGGGAAAATACGAACTGATAAAGATAAAGGGGTTGCAGAATTTTTAAATAGGCGTGGGGTGAATAGGGATGCCAAGACTGCTGGTACAAAATGGGACAACATGTTGGGAGAATTTAGGAAGGTTTATGAATGGGAGGTGAGGTGAGCGAGAAGTGGACTCTCCCCCTACGAGAGGAAACTTCATAGATTGCCTGCACCCTCATACTCAACCTCATCCAAGGAGCCTCGTAGAAAGAAATTTTTCTTTTCGCCTTTTTAGTGGGTTCTTGTGCGGCGACAGCGGGGGTGGAGGAGACGGGGGTGGAGAAGAGAGAAAGAGTTTTTTTTTTTTGTTATTTTTAATATTTTCATACATTTTGGATTCAGTTGTTTTTAAAAAAAAAAATTAGGACTATGATTGCAATTAGTTGTTTATTTTTCTTTTCTTTTTTTGTTTCATTTGAATAGAAGGGTAAAATCGTCATTTATTATAAAAATGGTTGAAAATGACCCTTTGTGCAATGAAATGTGAAAGAGAGGGGTAAAAATGTCAAAAAATAAAAGGTATGGACGTTTGTACAATGACATTGAAAGGTAGAGACTTTTTTGCTATTTACCCTTTTTAATATTTTCATAAATTTTGAATTCATTTGTATTTTGTTAAAAAAATTTAGGACTATGATTGCAATTAGTTGTTTATTTTTTTTATTTTTTTGTTCCATTTGAATAGGAGGGTAAAATCATCATTTTATTAGAAAAATGGTTGAAAATGACATTTTGTGCAATGAAATGTGGAAGGTATAGGTAAAAATGCCAAAAAAAAAAAGGTATAGACGTTTTGTGTTATTTACCTTTTTACAAAATACAAAAATGTCCTTAAATAAACAATACAGTTATAAAATATGATTTTATTTAAAAGACAATATTACTATTATATTTAACAAGTAAAAACTAAATACTTCTCACTTACAATTTTAAATTCATCTACATGTTCTTATCTGTTTATTTCTACACATATACAAAATCTCTCACTGTTCATCTAATTCAACCTCAAAATCTGAAAAATTGATCAAACACTGAACAAGAATTTTTTTACATCTATCACTTCGAATCGATAAGTATATTTATGTATGTTTAATTTCGTTTTCGTTAAATTGGTATACGTTTTTTTATCGAGAAATCTTATTTCGACATAGAACAACATGTAAGTAATTTTTTTAACAGATCTATAATTTTTTAAGCATAAATAAGAAATGTTCATCTGCATGTATATTCATGACAATGATTCCGGCTAATCTTAATAGTCGGTTGTTAACACCCTTAAGCAATCGGTTGTTAAAAGCTAAAACAGACTGCTGTTGACGTTTTTTTTTAAATTCTATTGTCCAGTGGCTGAATCGATTTTTCGTCTGTTTATTTTTATAATTAAAAATTATGTTTCGTCGTACAGATATGATTGTAATCTCAATTTGTTACTTTAGTGATTTCGAATTGGATAAAAAAGATCGATGGGTATGGAAATGGAACTGGAAATGAGCGAGTAATATATGTGATGGTATTCCAATTTCCGTAACATCGAGTACATCATATACGAAAATGTATCATGATTTACAAAACAAGTGAGAGTCAATCTCTCTTAGTACGATATAGAATTGAGATTTCAATTCAAAGAGCATTCATCCATTCTGATTCAACCTATAAAGGTTACTACTGATGTTGAAGTGAATTATCTATTTGAATTGAACAAAATGCACACAACTCCTCTTTGCGTGACTTTATCCATTTCGAGAGTTATTAATCCTCGCAATAATTGAGAACATTCGTACAAAACTGCAGCAGTGGTTTCACGATCGACGTGCAGAATTATAAAATTGCACGAGTATGCTAACCCCAGTTCAGAAGGATAAACTCTTCAAAGCTGCAGAGGTTGTGAGAAAATTGGATGTGGAACCACGGATGAGTTGAGCTTCTCCGTGAAATATGCACGTAATATGGCATGCATTATGGACTTGACTGATAACACCTGTACTTATAGTCAATTTCGGTCGAAGAGTTTTCCATATGAATATGCAGTCGCGGCGACTATGTATAGAGGCGTTGCAGCGAGAACCTTATACTCTCCTTATTACACGACTGATTGTTGGATAACAGCATATGCTGAAACTACATTTCTTCCATCGAATGAAGCTTATGAATGGCCTGTTGAAAAGGCCATAATTCAAGTTTGGAATTTTACCAAGAAATAGCATTTAAAAAAAAACTAAAAATAATTTTAAATATCAAAAAGGCAAAAATACCGCTAATTGAAAGAGTGGAAACCGACTCCTCTTCTCTTCATCTTCATCATCTTCAAAAACCGACCTTCATCTTCCAAAAAACCGACCATTTGAAAGCGAAATCCGGCCACCACACCGACCACCTTCCATTGCCGGCGCCGACAATAAGGTTAGTATTTTATCCTTTAAATGCCCTTTTTGAAAGATGATTGTGTTTCAATTATTTTCACAATTTTTGAGTTTAATTCATTACCTAGATCTAGTCTTAGGAGTGAAATGTACCAATTTGAGGGAGTTAATTTGAAGGTTTTTGAGCTTAAAGTCAGCCATTTGCCGACTGTGTTGCAATTTCGGCTATTAACAGCCGATTTTTGAAACCGGCTGTTAATAGCCGGCTTGTTGTGCCGGCTCCAAGTCGGCCCAGATCCGACTGTCACTTGGGCCGACTGCTATTTGGCCACAGCCAACCCAGAACACTAAATGTCTTGGCCGGCTGTTAAGTCAGCCCATATATATATATTTTTGATTTGTTAATAATTTAATATAATAAATGGTATAATAAATAATTATTTATATAATTAAATATTTTACGTAATTGAATAAAAGTAATATAATTAAATATTTTACCCATTTCATTAAAATTAATATAATTACATAAATGATTTACATAATTGAATATTAAATAAATATTTATATAATTAAATATTTTACTTAATTTAAGAAATTGAATATGAAATAAATATTTATAGAATTAAATATTTTACGTAATCGAAAAAAAAGTTATATAATTAAATAATTAATTTTAATTTGAGAATTACTAATATCATTAAATAAATCATTTTAATTATTAAATATTATTTTTACATATTAGCAACTTCTTTTTTTTCTTTAAATTTTATTAATAATTGAATAAATCGAATATGAAATAAATATTTTTAGAATTAAATATTTTACGTAATTGAAAAAAAATTATATAATTAAATAATTAATTTTAATTTGATAATTACTAATATCATTAAATAAATTATTTTAATTATTAAATATTATATTTTAACATATTAGCAACTTCTTCTTTTTTCCTTTAAATTTTATTAATAATTGAATAAATCGAATATGAAATAAATATTTATAGAATTAAATATTTTACGTATTCGAAAAAAATTTATATAATAAAATAATTAATTTTAATTTGATAATTACTAATATCATTAAATAAATCATTTTAATTATTAATTATTATCTTTTAACATATTAGCAACTTCTTTTTTTTCCTTTAAAATTTATTAATAATTGAATAAATCGAATATGAAATAAATATTTATAGAATTAAATATTTTACGTAATCCAAAAAATTTTATATAATTAAATAATTAATTTTAATTTGATAATTACTAATATCATTAAATAAATCATTTTAATTATTAAATATTATATGTTAACATTTTAGTAACTTCTTTTTTTTCCTTTGAATTTTATTAATAATTGAAGAAACCGAATATGAAATAAATATTTATAGAATTAAATATTTTACGTAATCGAAAAAAATTATATTATTAAATAATTAATTTTAATTATTAAATATTATGTTTTAACATATTAGCAACTTCTTATTTTTTCCTTTAAATTTTATTAATAATTAAATAAATCGAATATGAAATAATATTTTACGTAATCGAAAAAAATTATATAATTAAATAATTAATTGTAATTATTAAATATTATGTTTTAACATATTAGCAACTTCTTATTTTTTCCTTTAAATTTTATTAATAATTGAATAAATTGAATATGAAATAAATATTTATACAATTAAATATTTTACGTAATCAAATTTTTTTTATATAATTAAATAATAAATTTTAATTTCATAATTACTAAAATAATGAAATTAATAATTTTAATTATTAAATATTATGTTTTAACATATTAGCAACTTCTTATTTTTTCCTTTTAATTTTATTAATAATTGAATAAATCGAATATGAAATACATATTTATAGATTTAAATATTTTACGTAATCGAAAAAAATTATATAATTAAATAATTAATTTTAATTTGATAATTACTAATAGAATTAGCAAATTCTTGTTTCCTTTTATTTTTTAATTTAATTATTTGTTTTGTGTAGTTGTTACAATTCGGTTCACTTAATTTTCTGAGATTATACTGTATTTCATTATCTTATGTTCGAAGTGCAGATATTTAATGGGTTTTTTTTTTTGCAGCATGGAGTATCACTTAGACCTGACATTGAGACAGATGCCGAGCAAGGCTACCTGGAACGGTAACCTTGGCAGTTATACAGCCGTGTTGGAGTTGTTGGATGAGCAGCATGCAGATATGCTTCGACGTTCGTTTCTTTGGCCCATGTACAAGTTGAGACATGTACAGTTCTCGGAGCAGATCCTGGATGCCCTACTGTGTCGGTTGCGTAGTCCAGTCGACGACGATGCCCTCCACTTCGACCTCAGGGACAAGGTCGCCAGTTTCTCCATGTTCGATTTTGCTCTCATCACTGGATTGGAGATTACGAGTGATGATGCAGCTCGTGCCGATACTCAGAAAGGTAGACTGCACGACACTTACTTTGGGGGACAGAGGACAGTGCTACTATCGGATATGATGGACGCGATCACGAGATGTGACCATATGTTGGACAGACTGAATCTCGACCTGGTCTACATCCTTCATAGCATGTTGCGATGTCACCATCGGAGGACTGGAATCGACCTATTCCATCTGCAGATCGTCGACGATCTTGATGTCTTCAACACATATCTGTGGGGCTGGAGATGTTTTGAGGACACGACGCACGTCTTCACCAGATCACACTCGAGGCCGAAGGGGACCATGTGTAAATATGATACGTACAGATTGCCTCTTGCCGTGAAGGTAAATGTTTGACATAATTTATTTTAAAAATATTGTTTACAATAAATATGAATATAATAATTGTATGTGTTGCAGATTTGGGCATACGAGACGGTACTCCTCCTAGGTACCCAGTTTGCTAGGCGAGGGGAGACACGCTGTCCGAGAATGCATCATTGGAGAGTATCTCGAGCAGAGGGATGCCCGACTAGCAAGAAGCTATCAGCTCTCCCCGACGACCCTCAAGTTAGATAATATGATGACGTGATCATTAACTGGTCGAAATGTTGGTATGCCAGCTTTAAGTCATAACGGAGTTGATGCCGTCGATGGTGGGGGAGGGTCGTGGATATGTGCGTGAATTGGCCGCTCCGCACGATGAAGCAGATCGAGAAGAGGTACGTGAATTGAATATAGTTTTTTTATTACAGTTTTGTATCCGTTAGCCGATTTTCATTAAATATAACAATTTTTAATGTTCCAATTTATGTAGGAGCGCGGTCCAATAGATCGACGATCACATCTGCCGAGGGTATCTCCTTCGTCGAGGGCATCACTGCTGCCATGGGCATCACCGCCTCCAATCAGGTCACCTTCTCCACCGTCCACTGGTATGTATGACCGCCTGACAGTATTTATAGCGGCTCAGATGGACGAGATGCGCCGAGAGTTGGCGGAGCAGATGGGAGAGATGGCATGTGAGTTAGGGGACGGGTCAATAATTTATCTAATGACGTTAGAGTTCTAAGTCACCAGGTGGGAGATGTTCAGGATGAGATCGCAGCCCTCCGAGGCGATATAATAGGTATGGGACGGGGTGACAGACTGGGTGATGGAGGGGGTCATTTCTGGGCGGATGATGCTACGTTGGCTTCATTTTTTGTCCCCGGAGGAGAGTGGTGGTGGGGAGGACAGAGGCAGTGGCCCCGGATGGGGTAGGACGGAGTTGGTGGCCCCGGAGGAGGTGGTGGTGGTGGGGAGGACAAAAGCAGTAGCCTCGGAGGGGGGTAGGACGGAGTGGGTGGCCCCGGAGGAGGTGGTGGTTGTGGGGAGCCCGGAGGAGATGGTGGTCCTCGAGGTGGAGGACGAGCATACGCCTTATGTGGCTGCGGGGAAAAGGCGTGTCGTTGACGCCCCGAAGCAGGTGGTCAGCAAGTGGGTCAGGTTGCCTTCACAGTACGTCGTTTCTCCCTTCACGACTGAGGCAAAGATGAGGACGTTCGTCGACGGGACGTACCCCAATCTGTTTCGGGAGGTGGACGCAACCAAATGGAAAGCGTTCGAGACGGAGTGGAGGATAATTAAGTCGGGGTAAGTATTTTAAAATTTCAATGAAGAATGCTACGCTAACTTATCTATATCTTTTTTAACATTTTTCTTTTTTTTTTTTTTTCAGACATAGCCGCATCGTTGGGAAGAGGATGATCTCAGATACCTATAAGTGGTTTCATGACATCACCACTTAGAGGACGTAGCTCACTGACGATGTAAGTGAAATAGTCATATTATTGTTTATTATGTATACATTTTTTTTTGTTTTATGAAATTAAATAACTCCCTATGTTTTTTATTGGTGTTTCCTGATGTAGCACATCGACCTTGCCATGGAGTTATTGTGAGATCGAGCTCGACGATATCCGCGATTATTCGACATACCCGATCGACTCATACTGAGTACTGAGTTTTTGGTGCTGTTACCGTTGAGCATCAGTTGCTACAACGTATGGGTAGTAAGTACGTGCTGCCTGAATATATGGTTGAATGGGTCGTAGGGATGTTGTCGACGCTCGGGGGAAAGGCATGGGAGGCTTGTACATATATATATGTTCCAGGATCTTGAATTATGATACCATTGCCGTGGAAATTGTTTTTGCTGACTCCACGATGTATGTGTACGACTCCGACCATTCATGTCTGACACAGGGCTAGCTCAAGCAGCAGTTGGAGCTTGCAGTGATCGTTTCGTTGATCGCTGCCCGAGCGAGTGTTATTGTTAATAACAGGCTAGCCATCGTGCGGGACCAGACGACGGCGAGACAGTCGAGATCGTAAGTATTTATATTTTATTTTTAACTTGGAAACTTAGTTTTTATCTAACACGTTTTTGAACTAACACGTTTATTATTCAATTGTAGGGATATTTGCGGCATTTTTGCAATAAAGTATATCGAATTTTTGAGTATAAGACATAAGGTTGATGTAATCAACTAGACATGGATACAAATTTGGAGGAATAAATTAGCGTGCGATTTGTATTAATTTGAGTGTGACCCGTAAACGTTGTACATTTAATTGTTGATTCATTTATTTAATACTTGTAAATATTGTAAACATTGTACATTGAATTTTGTGATATTGTAAATTGAATTTTGTTCTTTTATTTATGTATGATTTATATAATTTATATAATTAAATAAATAATTTTAATTTGGGAATTATGAAAATTAAATATTTTGTTTTATCAATTATCAAATAAAGTTATGCTAAAATGATTATCTAAATGTTGTTCATTTAACAGCAATACCATTACATATTCGACTAATTGTCATTCAGGGGAATCTGACTCGTACAAGTTTGGCGAGTATGGCCGACTGCTCTACATCCGCCGCACCGACGCGGTCGAGAAAACTCTGCAATAGATGGTATTCTAGAAGTTCGTGGACGCCCGGGCCACGCGGCTCAACTACCGGTGACGACAAACTGTTAAGTGGGATAATATGGTTAGGAACTTCCCAATCAGATTTGTTCGGTAAGGGAAATATAGTCTCAGCGTATGCAGCTCTCCAATAATCAGCTGTGTAATAATGATAAAATAATGTTCTCCCTACAAAGCCTCTGTTCATAGATACCGCGACTGCATGCTCACATGGAAAACTCTCCAGCTGAAATCGAGTACAAGTGCACGTGTTGTCAGTCAAGTCCACCATGTATGTCAGATGACGTGCACATTGTACGGAGAAGTGCGACTCGTCCAGTGGTTCCACAATCAACCTCCTCGCAATCCATGCGCCTTGTACAATTTATCCTCTTGAGCCGGGGCTAGCCAGCTCGAGCAGTTCTGGGATTCCACACGTCGATCGTGAAACCACTGCTGCAGCTTCGTATGGATGTTCTCAATCATTGCGAGAATTGGCAACTCTCGATCCTTCTTGAACAATGAATTTAGAGACTCCAAGTTGTTCGACGTCATCAAGTTGTATCGACGTCCTGAAAAATGTGATCGCGCCCAATATTCTATTCCCATTTTTGTAAGATAATCCCATGCCGACATCGACTTATTTCCTATTTCGACCATAAACTTATTACAATCCTCGACACTGTAAGCTTCGGCCGCCCTCCTGAGCAATGAAACGATACCTTGGCCCCGGTATCTAGTCTTCAGATTACCTTGTATATGGTACATGCAGTACCCATGATGTGCCTCGGGGAAAACTTCATCAATAGCATTTATTAGAGACTGACCTCGATCAGTTACAAAGGCAAGATTCTCGACTTCCCTGATCACTTCATTGAGCTTCGTAAAGAACCAACGCATTCTCAGATCATTCTCGCTGTTGACTACGTCGAATGCAAGTGGGTAAATCTGGATGTTGGGATCTTGACATGTAGTAATAATCAACTGCCCCCGTATCTCGATTTCAGAGTTGTACCGTCGACTAAAATTACTGGGCGTATCGCATTTTTAAATCCTCTAATGCATTGTCCAAGAGTCATGAATAAATACTTAAAACAATTCTCGCCCTCCGTCTCAATGAAAAAAGTGAAACCGTGATTAGTTGTCCCCAAATTATGGCAGTATCTGGCCAATTTAGTATAACTCTCCTCGGCCGAGCCCATTAAATCCTTCAACGCGCATTCTTTGGCCCTCAAGGCCTTCTGGTAGCTCATGACCACTCCGTACTCTCGTCGAACGTCGTTAATGATGTCTGAAGGTCTATAGATCGTCATTGGGTTATGATACTTGTGCATTATCTGTCGACCAACAAACCATGATCGAGCTTGCCTGTGATCGTTTTGACGAATCCCCAATTTACAAGTATGTTCCCGTGTATACTTGCGAACTACAAAATTCTCATTCGTATCCATTTTAGTCGCTCGAACCTCCAACAATAACTGTCGTTGATGCAAACAAGTGTCAACAAGGATTTGTTTGATTTCTTTACCTTGAACTCAAAGTTATGACAGACAAAAATAAAAATAAATAATATAAAATGAAGAATTAAAAATAATTTTAAATTGAAAAAAAATTATTTATAATATGAAGAAAACAATTAAGAAATTTTAAAATTATTTCCAAAAAAAATTATAATAAAAACAAAACAAAACAAAACAAATTAAACAAAAGGAAATTATGAAAATGAAATAAAGAATATAAATATTATTTAATTGAACAAATTAAATTTTATCATAAACATAAAAGAATTAAAACTAATTTTAAATAAAAAATATTATTTATAAAATGAACAAAACAATTAAGAATTTTAAGACTATTTCAAAAAAATTAAAAAAAGGAAATTATGAAAATTAAATTAATAAAAAATATAATATTATTTAATTAAAATTTAAAATATATTTATATTATCATGAAAAGAAAAGAATTATAAATAATTTTAAATTGAAAAGAAAATGAAGAAAAAATAAGTGGCAAAAAAAATAAAAATTAACAGTTGGTCATGGCCGACTGGAAAACTGTTTTATCACCGAATTGTATTTGAAGTTTTGACAAATAAATTTTTGAGAGATTTGTATTTTAAGAATGTTTTATATCCAATGCCCCCTTTATCAAAAATACATTTTTGATTATCAAGTTTTAAATCAAAATTTTTCTTTCCTTGAGTGAATTTAAAAATAATTTTTGTCAAGTCTTCAACATTTTCTTTTAAAGAGAAATTTTTTTTGTACAATGAATCATAATCAATATTTTCCTTTTTGGTTTCCAAAATTTTCTCCATTTCACTTTTTAATAATTTATGTTTATTTTTAAGAATAGAATGGCTAATGCGAGTTTTTCAAATTCTTCTAAAATTTTACCATAAGAGGAAGATAAATTATCATATAAGAATTTTTCAATAGAGTTTACATCATCATCGATTGCCATGAAAGACATGTTGGCGATTTCTTCTTGACTTTCTTCCTCATCTAACTATGTCACGAGCCTAGCCTAGCCGAGCCCGAGCCCAAAAAAAAAAACCTCGGGCTCGGCTCGAGCTTTTTTAGGCCGAGCTTTTTTGGGCCCGAGCCGAGCCGAGCAAAGCTTGGCCAAAAAAAAAAATGAGGCTCGGCCCAAGCTTTCGATCCGAGCCTTAGCGGGCTGAGCCGAGCCCGGACCGAGCCGTTCGAGTTTTCTTTTTTTTTTTAAATGTCAAATCTACATTTTTACTTTAAAAATTTAAAATTTGTACGGTTTATACATACTATAAATTAAATAAAAAAGCTCGGGCTCGGCTAGAGCTTTTTTGGACCCGAGCCGAGCAAAGCCTGTCCAAAAAAATGAGGCTCGGCCCGAACCTTGGCTCGGTGTAACCGAGCCCGAGCCGGGCCCGACTCGAGCTTTTTCCGAGCCAAGCCCAAGCCGTCCGAGTCGGCGAGCTTTTTTGCCATCCATATCCTCATCACAATCATCATTGTCGCTTTCATCCCATATTACTTGGAGTGCCTTCTTCTTGATAATCTTTTTGTTTAGGCATTCGGTTATCTTGTGATCGGGTTTGTGACAATCATAACAAATGATTTTCTTGCCTCTTTCTTCGCACTTTTCTTCATTGTTTTTGAAATCTTCGATTGTTCCGAAATCTCTCCATTTTTTGACAAGAAGGACCAAGTCATCGAGCACTTCATCGATCATGTTGCTATTTGTTGTTCCCTCATCAACTGTCGCTTTTAGAGCAATTTAGCGTTTTGGAGCCTCCTTTGATTACTCTTTGCTCTTCATCGTCTTCTCCTTGATTTCGGCATTGTTAAGTTCGTAGGTTATCAAGGTTTCATAGAGTTTTTCTAAGGGATATGTATTTATATCCTTGGTGTTCTCTATCAACATCCTTAAAGAGCTCAATTTCTCCGAGAGCGACCTAAGCATTTTGCTTACAAGTCCACCGTTAGTAAATTTATGATCGAATCATTTTAGACCATTTACAATATCGGTAAAAAGAGTAATCATATCAACAATAGATTCGTCTTGTTTCATAAAGAAATTTTCAAATTCTTTGACTAACATGTTAATTTTTGTTTCTTTAAGTTTACTAGTGGCAACATGAGTAACTTCAAGTGCATGCCAAATATCATATACGGATTCACAAGTACTAATACGGTTAAATTCATTTTTATCCAATGCACAATAGAGTAAATTCTTGGCTTTAGAATTTAAGGATAATTTTCTTTTATCTTCTTCATTGTACTCTTCTCTAGGTTTGAGGATAGTTTGATCGGGTTGACCATCTATCTTAATGGTCTTGGTAGGTTTATAAGAACCATACTCGACAACTTCCCAAATGTTGTAATCAATTGATTGAATGTAAATCATCATTCTAGCCTTCCAATAATTGCAGTGTGTACCATCAAAGAAGGGATGTCGATTTGTGGAATGCCCCTCATGATTTTGAAATATTGGATTAGCCATCACTCAAGATTGTGAAATCTTTGAAAATGAGTACCTTACTCCGATACCAATTGATAGTCCAAGAATAACTAATCAAGAGGGTGGTGAATTGATTTTTAAAACTTTTTCGAAAAACTAACTTAAGATCGAGTACGTGATAACAAGATAGATTAATTCAAATAGTAAACACGAATATGAAAGCAATAAGTAAAGAGGGATAGAGAGTGCAAACGATATAATTATGGAGGTTCGATCCAACGCAATAATCTACGTCCTCCGTTATCAAGCTTTTCGGCACGAGCAATGTCAAATTCACTATGTTGATTGACTTGTGGTGCAATCCAACCCTTTATAAAGCTTCCGATGACTTACAAGTAATGAGCACCGATCATTTTACAACTTTAAGCTTTCCGGGACCTCAACACAACCCACAAGTTTAAAGAGAACTGAATTTACAAATTGAAACATATCCCTTAATAAATGATATAATCACAATTTAAATATCAAGAGAGAAATAGGCTAACACTTTAATAGATAACAATGAGTGGAGCTCAAGTGTTAGGTTTAGAAAAGCTTTGATGTGTTAAATGATTTTCAAGAATTGATTTAATCAAAAGTTTTTCAAAACAAAATGATTTGATAATAATTAATAGAATGAGAAATCAATGCTATTTTGCTCAAAAGAATCTCACTTTAATGCTCTCTAGTTGTTGTAATGAATGACAAATGAGTTGGTATTTATAGGAGTGAGAAATGCCAACTTTTCTACCTAACCGGATGACCCAACCGGACGTCCGGAACAGTACTGGACGATCCAAAAAGTGGCCGTTGAAAATCGATCAGAATGGTCAAATTTTTTACTGGCGAACCGGACGTCCGGATGACCATAATTATTTTGGTCCAATTTTTTGTTTTGTTTGCAACTTTGTAATTTTTGCTTGACATATCTACTTGACACTTCAAGGTAAGTAATGCTTAGTATGATCGAAAATTAAGTCATAGTCCTTACCTTAAAAGAAAATATTTTTCATGCAAAAATGTTTTACAAAGTGAATTTTTCTTGTGCATCAAAATCCTTCACTTGAGCTTTCAATGTGTCATTGCTAAGAATTACAGTGGTTTACCTTTACAAACGAGCTAAAACATCTAGTTCCAATATTTTCGATTGATTTGGCGCGAGTGCCTGATTTTAAATGACGTAAGATTTGTCTCCAATTGTTTTGGCTTTGGTGCTCGATTGTGAATGATCGATTTTCATTTTGAGCTTTCTTGATCGACAACTTTTCGTCCAATAGTTTTGTCTCCAATTTGAGTAAGTCCGCAACATGTAACAATGAAGACTTGAATATAGATATTAGAGATAAACATACTTTGTTTGTTATAATCAAAACATAAGGTCGACCATAGGTCAACATGGTGGTCGGCGTTGAGCTAATGTGAGGATGACTTCTTTGACTAGATCCCGATTGTTAGACTATATGAATAATTTAAAATTTGTTTTCCTCTCCACTCAAACACTTGGTTGAAGATGATGTATTTTTGAGTTTTAGTATTTAACTTAACTTTTTGTGCTTTTAACTATTTTTTTAATGATCAAAGGCCATTAGGAAAATATGACCGAGTCAACCGACCATTTCCTTCTATTTCATCATAGTATTACTACGAGTAAAAAGTTTCAACACTCACTGAACTTTGCTCCCCGTCACGTTGTAGTCACTGAACTTTGTTTTCACCATAAATGGTCACTCAACTTATTAGAAAACCAGTCCGTCCATCACTACGCACTCCCCAGTTTCATATGCTTCCCAGGTGGCTAGACGGACTCCGACGTGGCAAGAAACGGCATCATAAAGTTTCCACGTGGAGAGTTGTTTTCCTCAAAACCACGATTGCACCCAAGAACTTACAACCCGCCTTCGACTGAGAAAGAGCCCCAATCTGCCAAACCTTGCAAGAACCCTAGAAATCCGTCCCAAACTCAAGATTCAATCCCTCCTAAACCTCGAATGAACCCTAGAAATCAATTTGGGGAAATTGCTCCTCTTCGACTCTGTAGCATCAACGAAGGAGGAAGGAAAATTGATGCCCGACTCAGTGAAGCCCGACTAAAAAATGCTCGATTTATCTCGGCATCGAAGGTGAAATTCCTCAAACATCTCCGTCGAAGGCGTGAACCCTACTCCCAAAATCATAATTATTCTGAAATTGAACGTCTGCAAAGGGAGATTGTTGAATCGGTTGGCATGGAGAGAACACGCCGGAGGTAAAGGAGAAAAAATTTCCGTTTTCGTAATTTAGTATAATTGGATTTGTAGTGCAAACTGGTTTTGTTGATCGAGGGAAAGATGCTGGTTGGCTAAAGAGAGCAGCAATTTGTTGATCCATTATGGATCATTGGATTTCGGTTTGTTAATCCATTATGGATCTTATCGAGGGAAAGATGCTGGTTTTGGAGCTCACGTCCCTTACAATCCTGGAAAGATTAGAGCTGCTGATGAGAAGGTTGTGTCTGAGCTTGAATCACTTTGCATGATTAAGAGGGCTTTCAAGGAGAAGCTATTGAAGGAATTGAATACCTTACCTGCTTGCTCAGCTCTTTTGCTTGCAGAAACTCACGTTCAAGAGAAGGTTTTGGAGAAGTTGAAGTATATAGAGTTGGTATTGAAGTTAGGAAACATGTACTGGACCATGCAGAATTTGAAGGCAGTAGCTCGTTTAGAATTTTGCTCCTCTGCCAGGGATTGGGCCATTGGGGACAGGGATTGGTGACCGACCCCTCACTGTGCAGGGGACCCGCGTGAATAAAATATTTCCAAAATGTGTGGACCCTCTCTCCTATGTGAGTGGTCGGTCACCGAGGCCTGTTTTTTGGCCCGGTTTTTGTAGCTCGGTTCGCTGGTTTATGTGCAGGAGTTGATGTGAATATGTGCTCGTAGATGTTGGTATTGATGCTAGGATGTAATTAAAAAATATCTTTTGTGTTAGCAGTAGATGCTGGTATTGAAGGCAGCATGAACATGTAATTGGTGCTGATTTTTTGTTGTTTTTATCAAGTCAGCTTTATGTCTTGCTCATGGTGTTCGAATTTCGTTCGATGTGCTTGTTCAAATCATTAGAAGAAGGTGAATACAAATGTTTTGATACACAACATCAAAGACTTGTTGCTTCTACTAGTCATTCAACACTGGAACATGACCAAAACACTGTCATACTCTAGACAAAAAGCACGATCCAAAACCATCAAAATTCACATCACATTCCAGTTCAAAAATCTACCAAAAAACTGTCAGGAAATATCTAGACAAAAATCACGGTCAAGTGTGATCAAAATCCACCATATACAACCATCCCCAAATGCAGAAATTTCCTTTATTCATAATCTGTAGGTCCATTCGCTGCTGGGCCTGACCTTAGCCTGGTTGCGTGTGTCTCTATGAACTACAGGGGTAGGCATGAACTTCATGGGCTATTCTTCAAATGCGATTTCGGTCGATGTCGATCCCTTACCTCTTGACGAGACCAGTTTACCCTATAATACACAACAAACACATCAAAACATGCCTTGCTACAAAGAGCAAATGTACCAAATGATGTAAAAAAAAACCTTAATAATGACTTACAATTCGTTGACCACTACGTTACTGTTTGATTCAACTGGTTCTACTTCAGCTTCGAACCATTCCTGTTGGAAGTAAAATAGGTTAATGTTACACAACCATTCCGTTAAAATACATTTTCACTCATAATTTGAAATAAGATTTAGATGGTAAAATCATTGAAATCATTGTAAATAACGAATGATTTACCTCCATCTGCTCCATCCATGGCTCTTCTCGACACTCCTTCATACTTGAGTCGGGCTTCACCGATTGGGCATCGTTTTCCTTCCTCCTTCGCTGATTTTGCAGAGTCGAACAAGATCAATTTTGCGAAATTTGATTTCTAGGGTTCGTTCGAGGTTTGGGGAGGGATTGAATCGCGATTTTTTGGGAGGGATTTCTAGGGTTCTGTTGAGGTGTGGGATTTAGGGCTCGAATTTGAAGGCGGGTGGGTGCAATCGTGGTTTTGAGGAAAAAAACTCTCCACGTGGTAACGTTATGACGCCGTCTCTTGCCACGTCGGAGTCCATCTAGCCACCTGGAAATCATATGAAACGGGGGAGTGGTAGTGATGGACGGACTGGTTTTTAGTAAGTTGAGTGACCATTTATGGTAAAAACAAAGTTCAGTGACTACAACGTGACGGAGAGCAAAGTTCAGTGAGTGTTCAAACTTTTTACTCGTATTACTACTAATATAATCTTCTACGCCGAGTCAACCGACCATTTCCTTGTATTTCATCATAGTATTACTACTAATATAATCTTCTACATCAGTACACTAATGATGTGATGTGATGTGATATGTGTGTGTGCGCATATATGTAAAGTAGTAGACTATAGAGAGAGGCGGTGGGGCAGATTATTGTTTCGATTGCTTTGCGGCTGTGGACACAGAAGTTGTATGATTGACGAAATTGACCTTGTGATTTTCGCCAATAAATATGGGGGTGTTTGTTTTTGATTTGAGAATTGATTCTCAAATCAATTCTCATTTTCAACCACACATTCTTCAATAAATAATATTTTCCATCACATCAATAATTTTTTCTTCTTTTTCAACCACACATTTCTCATCATATCACTATTCAAAAATCAATTCTTCCGTCAAAAATCTCTACCAAACAAGCACGTAATAAAAACAAAACTTGGTGATGATTAGGGGGAAATTGCATCTAAGGCTCTTGACTTGTGAATTTTGTGCACATGAGTTCCTAAAATTTGAATTTTGATGTCTACATCCTCAACTTTTATGTATGTATGGCTTTGTAGCATATGAAATTTAGCAACGTACAAATGTGATATACATTTGTTAATTTTACAGAAAGAATGCAATCCACAAAACACGAAACAACCATGGAAATTATGAACCAGAAAATAACAGAAAAAGAAAAGGTGAAAATATATATCAACACATAACAACAATCTTGCAAATTAGTGTTTTCTGAGAGCAATGGCTGACAGCACCACCATAAAGACGAGGAGAACCACTGTAATGAAGGATGCCAACACTGCACCGCTAATCTTTTGGCAGAAATCACCGTATTGTTGACATATTGCAAGCCAGTTCGCACTTGAATTCCCATTGTGAGCCAAATATACAATGGCTACGGATGAACTTGCTGCAGAAGTAGTCAAAGTAACAATCACCTACAACAAATGAACATCCAAAAGATTTTAATGAAAACTCGATGTGATTATTTTTAGTAAATGTTATTATGGGGGTGTTTTTTTTTATTCTCAAATTCTACAGTAAATCAATTCTCATTTTCAACCACACATTCTTCAATAAAATAATACTTTCCATCACATCAATAATTTTTTCTTCTTTTTCAACCACACATTTTCCATCATATCACTATTCAAAAATCAATTCTTCCCCCAAAAATCCCTACCAAACAAGCACTATATGTTAGAGGAAGCTTACAGTATCAAAGATAATTAGTAGGAGCCTTGCGCCTATTGCAAGAGGACGTGCAATGCACACGATGGAGAAGGGAATGGAGAGAATAAGGTAGCTTGTGACGATTGCCATGGCGATCACAAAGAACCTACAAAGTATGTGAAATAGTTGCATGTGACATAATTTGGATAAATAAGTGAGTTTACTTGTTAACAGCTCAAATTTTTATACGAAGTAGTTCAACTTAGTATCAAATGTTTGAGTTTAAGAAAATAAGTTTATGGCTCTTTGACATATTAAGTTTTTAAATGAGGTGGTTCAACACCATAACAAAATTCTAGCCTAAGGGCACTTACGAGAAAGTTGGGAGATCATCGTAGCTTGCTTGGAACTGGAAGAATTGTGTGAAGAAGGGAAGGGTTTGTTCGGTCGTTCCCATTGCAACCGTTGCAGCTAAAGCTGATGCAAAGGCACTTATTCGAAGGATCAAGTCGAATATGCCAATGCCTCTCTTATATCCTCCTCTTGCATGCTCCACTCCCAAAAGGGGTGCTTTTCCTTTCCTTTCTTTGCTAGTCTCCACAACATCAATAGTAGTCGACTCATTTTTCGCCATACCTTTTTGAGAGAGAGAAAGTTGTTTCTTTTTTCTTTAATTGCTAGTATAGCTCAGAGCTTTTAATGAGAATGCCAATAGAGGGGGTAAGATGGATGGATCTTTATATAGTGATTAGTGAGAAGATTTGGTTTTTAGAGATAATGGAGCAAGAAGAGTTGTTGCTTAACTTATTATTTGAATCTCCAGGACAGAATATACCATAGAAATTGGGGCAGGTATAGTATATATTGACTTAAATTAAAGTAATGGTGGATTAAGAATATCAAGAAATTAAATAATTTGGATGATTAGTCAATATATACCTTCTAATCCACCAAGAACTAACATATTTGGTGTCTCCATATATATTTTATTAAAGTATGCATCTGGGGCTTCATTCCCACGTTAGCTTTGCTCAATCTGGTTGACCATTTGTTTTTATTTATTTAAGGAATTGCTTAGCTGCAAGTATATCATTTGTTCATCTTCCTTGCACAATTCAACATTTAATCATCCAAGCAGTAATTAATAACCAAGTATTATTTAACAATCAATCGTCAAATGGTCAACCATATGTATTTCAAGAAACAAAATTCCATTTGGCTCCACTAAGGCCATACTTGGTATTGTCGACCGGACTAAAGAAGATACACGTGTGAAATATTTATCTTTGTATCAACCTATCGTGTGGTGTCCTGCATACCAAACGTTTGTCATGTGAAAGCTCATTATCATTGCAATCTCCACCCACGTTCTGCAAGCGCCTTCATAACTTCATCGGCTGCCTCCTTAGTATCATTTAGTGGAGAATAATTCCAACTTTCAGCAATCTGGTCATCAAGTTTTAAATTAGGATAATGTGAAATTTGCATTATGTGCTACTATCAGGTTATGTATATTTGTTAATATAGTAGAATTTGACTTTTTGTCAAATTTTCAGTCATAAATTGACGTCCACGAATAAGAGCAAAACAAGGCAAAATCAACTCACATTTTCTTTACCAGTGAATGGTCGGACTGCTCCTCTATACTGCAGGGATTTGAGGAAATCTGCAAACTTCCATGTACACAGCTCGGCCCCAAATACATAAACGGGCTTCCTACAATTCAAAAACTTAAGACGGAAACAGAATATTTAACTGTAAATTTTAATTTTTAAAAATGATAGTTTTTGCAATCAGACATAATTGTTACATACCCTGTGCTGCAAGCCTCGCTCAACATACTTACTGAATCAGCTGTGATGACAAAAGCATCACCCCAAGCCAGATGTCCCATGTGCGGATTTGGATCTGAAAAGACTCGCAAAGATTCATATCATGTGACTCATAGAATCGGGAACAAAGTGATGAACTGAAGCAACATTGTTAGGATGTGTAAAATCAGAAATTTTCGAAACGAGTTTTTTCAACGTTTGGAGAGATTAAAGTTTTGATTGACTGCTAAGTATCCTACCATGTGTCACAAGTCCCTTTTGGCTGAACTTGGGCGCACAAGTTTATGAAACATTAGTGGCAACCCAGCAGAACTGAACATTACTTCTTAAGTAATAATATAAAAACAATTAGAAAGAGAAATGAGTACCTTCACCATTCCAGATGTAGACTTTAGGATGCTTGCCAAGTTCACTCACAAGGATATCAGAAACCTGCTAGTTACAGCGCAAATGAGCATTTACGGTTATATAAATTGCCAAATGGGACTGTGAGAAGCAATACATACAGTTTTGGGTGTTCGACGAGAAAATGATAGTCTGAGGCTCCCACAAGTCGGAAGAACATTCAGCAAGGAGGCTGCTAGTTGCTTCGAAAGCTCCGCACCATAGTTGCAACGACCTATGAGAAAGGATGTGAGCAACGTTGACTGCATTGATTTTTGTGTGACTAATATATGAGGTGAGTGAGAAGAGCATGAATGAACCAACGTGACCCGACCAAGAAAAGTCATTATGTCATCACTCATCAGTTTTAATTGATAAAAAGAAAATCATAATTGTTGCATAGAAAAGCATTGGTTTACATATAGTATCACAATACTGAATTTACGGTGGGTGAGCCAGTGTCTGTGGTTCTAACAGAGTGAGAAAAGCAATAAAACTCTGTATTAAAATCTCAACCATTCCATTGATGTGTGACAGCATGAGATTAAATGAAAACGGTACCCATGATAATTTTACACTTGACAGAAACATCTTATCAGCCATCCCACATATATTGATTATCTTTTACAAAATCCCTAATTCAAAGTAGTGGGCTTGCTTTCATTAGTTATTTTTGCGTCAGGTTGCTATTTAAAAATAGGTACTCATAGTTAATGGTCGCTTTTCATGGTAAAACGTGAACAGTTCAGCCATATGGCCCATATCTTCCTCATCTCTTTCTCTATTCTAGAGCAGAGAAGACTGGATTCCGAGATTGAGGGTCAAATCAGTTTTTCTATTTCTAGGGCCTAAATCACTCAATTCTCTCCAATAAACTATTTGCACCAATAGGTTAATTCGATATCAAAACTTGAGACTAGGGGCGTAAACCACCAAAGAATAACGTGGCTAAGTGAAGACTCGACTCGGTATTGGGCCTAGTGCCCAGGTAATTTGGAAATTGGGCAATAGTGGGCCAAAAAACATTGAATTGTGATTAAAGTGGGGAAAATTCCAACTTTAAAAAAAATCATTAATAAAAACATCACATGGAGCTCTACAAGAGTGGAGAGACCTTTACTTGTCAAAATCCATTGGTGGGCAATAGCATAATTTTATTTTTTAAAAGTCAACAGCTTTAACATGGGGAGGGAAAGCAGATCTTCGCAAGATTAAGTGCATAACTTACTTGTAGGCCCTCCAACACTGACCACCAGCAACGGTTTTGGTAACAGCACCAACTCATCATGCCAAGAAGAAGCTGCACTTCTCAACGCAACAGAATCAGCCTGGTGAATGGCTCCCACAGTAAGGACCTAAAGTAAAAGTGTTTAGATTGGCAAAGTCTATACACGTTAAAATCAAAGAAAGCACATAACCACAAAAATTTCTCCATTAGAGAATATTTTAATCAAATCAAGGAAGATCATACCACGTGCTTGTCAGGAGGCTTGCGAGGTGTTAACCATCTTCTGAGATACAAAGGGACCTGTCTCTGTGCCTCAGGCGTCAATGGGTAATAATCATGACGAGGTGTGATAACTAGATCAAATCTGTGTAGACGTGACCGAGGATGCTGTATCTGAAAGCATATTGTACAAAATATCAGAGTCCAATGTGTAAACTCAAAGGCCTGGTTCAATGACTTGTGAGTTATGACTATACTTAACACCTCAAATGCAAACTTATCTTTCAAATTGCACAGTGATTGGAAAAATATCAAAATTAAATTAGGCAGCTAAAAACAAGTGCAAAAGATGTTTCTGACATTAACTTTGTATCCATTTCTCCGCATCTGAAGATGCTTTTGTGAATGAGAATATAGAAATGTAAAAGAGACAGACATTTTAAAACATATAAAATCTAAATGATACACTGATTTTGGAAAGAAAAATTGAAGAGTAGTCTGGAATAAGATGTTTAGTTATTAAACATTGGATAATCAGAAACAAAATTGAGTTATATAGTACCCTTTATATGCAAAAGAAAATCGAAAGCAGAGAACACAATACATTCTATTCACACTGATAATTGATAAACCATTTATGCTGTTCACAGAATTTAGTACCAAGTCAGGTACGTGGCAAGAACTTTTATTAATTTTATCTCTCTGAACTTAGGATTGCAAAGCATTATGCAATAATTCCATGTCAGATCCATATTCCAGCAGTGAGGGAATGGCAATTGTTCCATATTAGTGTGTTACCTATTTAGAGTCTCATCTAACCTGAACAACGAAGACATTTTCTGGGGCTAAATGTTTAATGGAACTTGAAACAGGAATGCTGTCACGGCCAGATGCTACCACCAATATGGGGCCGTCCCTAAAAAGTTACAAAAGTAAAAGCTTAAAACCAACAGATACACACATGCAAATATCTGTACGTGGATCATAATATGCGCAGTCAAGTTTAAGAAGTATCATCCCTAGTATCCGCTAGATGTAAATCAAGTTTATGTATAAAACAGATCACCACTGAAGAAGGAATGGAGAAGCTGGACTGCAACAAAATTTTAGATTCCATGTGAATATAAAGATCTTGTTTACATCCAAAGATCTAGGTATAGTACAAGCATCATATTACAAAGAAACCATCGCATCACAAACATATGATGTTGCACTTTCTTATCATTCAAAAAAATGAAAAATCATAATCTCTATGATATGCACGAAGACAAATAACTCATCACCGAAGGTCGAACAAAAGAATGCTCGGCATGTAGCTTCATGTTTTAGCAAGTTCCTAGAAGAATAGAATATTACGCAAAAAGAAAGGCATTATCACTTCTGTTCATTTATCCGCAATGTGCAACTTTCCCAATGTTTCAGTGCAAATGTATTCGGATTGTACCTTGATACATAGAATGGAGACCGCATTCAAGAAAACAAATCAATAATCAAACAGAGAAAATCAAAATGAAATTTTGGGATAGAAGTCAATAAGAAAAGTAACAATGCATACCTCTCAAATGTTTCTCGAGCAACTTTTGCAATATGTCTTGCATCTGCTTCTAAAATATCTGAACGCATACCATTTAAGCCACCGCAAAAAGAAAAGATAAATTTTCATCTAGTGAAGATTCCAGGGCCATTTTACACTATGAGAACTGTTCTAATAATCAAAATGAAATGTAGATTAACCTATACTACCTCTCTCTCCATCTTGAAGGGGCACCACTTTTTGCCCTTGGATTCGTGAAAATCCACGAATCCACTTTACAACCTGCTCCAGCCTTTTGTGGACAGTAACAGGCAACCAGTGGAACCTCTCATTGATTCCTCCTCTGGGCCTAGTAACGCGCTACGTGTGTAATGACAAACAAAAAATTAACACTGCTATGAGCTAATTAAAAAATCATCTAGTAAACATATCAAAGTGTAATCAACCCGAAAATATCAAAACCCAATTGAATACTTATAGCGCGTATAATTTACATAAAAAAAAAAAACCGTAAAAATGGCCAAAAATATATTTATGATTCTTCAGTTGTCTTCTTTTCGTTTACTGGAAAAGTGCTTACATAAAGAGTGTAGTTTTGGGAGAGACCAAGAGCTCGAACCAAACCGATGCACTGATTTTCTGCACCCGCAAAACCGTTGCCAATTACAATCGCTCTTCTGACTGTTTGCATTGATTTAGATTATAAATGAGAAGACATTTTAGGGTTTTTGTTTTTACTTGAATCAAGGATTATAGACAGGCTGTCTTCAAAAGAATTAATCTAGAAAAATAGACGGCGGCAAAATGCTAGAATGCGGGTGAAGTGGCTTTAAATTGAAGAATGGGATATTCAAAATGCACTTTTATACGCCTTGTTTGGCGTGGATTAAAATTAATTTTTTTAATTAAATTTTAATAAAAGTTGGATAAAATATGTTGTTATAAAAAAATATTGTTAAAATTGATTATTGACTTTAACTTAAATTAAAATTTTAATTTTAATTTTTACCAAACAAGGGCAAACATTTATAAATTACTAACTTTTAAGTTGAAAGTATGAAAATAAAATTTCAAAATTTATCTCATTTTCCCCAAGATTTTGGAAGACTTTCGTAGAAGAATTTGTTTAGTCTTTCGATATTTTTCATTTCTCTTTCCTAGAATTTTTTTCTTCTTTTTTCTCTCTTTTTTTATTGTTTCTTCGAATTTTCTATGAAAAAAAATATTAAATTAGAAACTAAAAAATTTATAACACTCGTTTTCTTTTATACATTTTTTTTTATGTAAAACGTCAATTTGTAACCAAATTTTATGAGATTTTATATTAAAAAAAAAAAGAAAAAAAAAGACTAGTTTTGTAATTAAGAACTTGTTTGGTAACACTAAAAATCCAATTAAAATTGAAAATATAGTCGTTATTGGGTCACACCCCTCTAATAAAAGTCAATAATAACGACTAATTTTTCAATTTTAATCCGATTTTAATCTCTACCAAACACACTCTAAGTTTTAGATATATTTAGGGTGGACATGGGTCGGTTCGAGTCGATTCCGTACCATAATTAAATTTTTTAACATTTACAACAACACTACATAAATACAATTAATGACATGTTCATTTGTAATTTTTACAGATTAACGTAGCCTAATTTAAAAATATATAAATAACAAGCTGTCCAATAAAATTAATTCAACGTATACAAAAATCAAAAAGTAGATACTAATATTAAAATATCGGTGATCCATATCAATAATTCATTTGCTTCAAACAACCTGTATAAAGAAAATGAAATATAAATTAAAAGTTATAAAAATAAAATATTTTTAAATATTGGTAATACTTACCAACTATTTGATTTAATCATCAATTACTTGACTTGTCATAATAAGAAACTCTACAAGTATAATTGAAAAAGCACAATTAACAAACACAAATAAATTAAAAATTGTTCAACTAATAAGATTTAATAATTTGTTTTAAAAATTAAATTAATTTAATTAATTCAATATAAAAATTAAAAAAATTATTTAGATTCGGTTCTTCGATTCTTGGTTCAGAACCGAGAATAGACTCAAACCCATCGGTTCTCGATTCAGATATTCGTTCGGGTATTTAACTTATGAAGAACCCCTCGATTCGATTCGGTTTGGGTTCGGTCCGATTCGATTCGAGAGTTTTGTCCAGCCATAGATATATTGATTGATTGTTTACTTTTTTACGGTTTCACAAATTGATAGTACTGAATATTATATATAGTTTGACTTTTTTTTTTATCAAAGATAAATATTATATATATATTTTATATTTTGATTACTTATTTATCTAATTAAGGTGACTCAAATTTTTTCTTCTTTTAAAAATATTTATTATTAGATGAAGGGGAGGGGGCAAACTTCCACCCCTTATGTGAATTTTTCATTGTTGCCTTAGATCCAAATGATTTATATATCAATTGAAAGTGTTTAAAGTCAAATGAATTCTATAAAAGTATGTAAAAGTTTTAAAATGAAAACTTTACGAAATACTTCCATTAATTCAATACAAATCTATAAAACTCCACTAATTTCACAAAAAAATGTTCAATTAAAAAAATGTTTATAAAAGTCTTCAAAGTTCCGAATAAATGCAATCCCTAAAAGTTAAATATGGATGTTGCAGTGAGTGGAGAAAACAACTTTATTAAGGTCCGTTCGATAATATTTTTGTTTTTTTGTAGACCGTTTGGCTAATTTCATTTAAAGTTCTTCTAGCCATACAAAAGATTATTCGAATATGTTCAAAAAAATAGTTTCTTAGTCTCAAAATCAGCTTTTGACCGAGCATAGTGGCGGTTCAATAGAAGAAAACGGTTAGGCAATTCGAAGTGGAAGATGAGTAGATGGTTGACTGAGAGATGATCCCAGTTTTGTGAAGGAGAATGAACTTTAGTGGAATCAAGTGTGTGCACCAAAATGCGATGATTTTGTGAGATAATAAATTGAATAATCCATTTACTTATCAATGTCATTTTGTGGTACTTTACTGCTTCATTCTTCGCAAGGGGAACATAGTAGCCCACAATGCGGTGACTTTTTCTTCGGTAGTCTAGGACTGGATAGGTATAGGTAAATTGATTGTATTCCTCAACTTCCATTGCCATCAATTCACGTGATTTAAATTAAATTTATTTTACATTTAAAAAAAAAAGAAAAATTATGATTTTGAACAAAAAATAAAAATAAAAAAACTCATGTACATAATCCTTACAAATTTAGAAAATAATAAAATTTTATGTGTCATGTTTTAAAATTTAAAACTTGTCACAAGAATATTTATATTTATACACAAGCTATAAAATAGACATCATATTTCAACAGAAGGAAAATGTACTTCAAAGTTTATTTTCAAAAATCTCAATTTCAAACCATTGGATTGTATGTCAGCACGCTCCTTGCACATTGTAGCTTTAAGTCTTTAACCGTAAAACTAGATTCACCGAATTGGGTACCAGAGCATAAAATAGTAGTATCTTGCCCAAAGGACAAAATTTATGCACCTAAACAAAGACTTCGAAAAACCCGATAAATTTCAAAGGAAAACATCACCTTATATCTATATATTACAAAAGCCATATTTCTAATCAAGGGGTAGACGGACTTGTCATTTTGTTTTACAGTCCATTATCCTCCCCATAATGCCTCGTACACTACATTTCTATCTCTTGAGCAAATATATATTTGAGCACTTCTACACATCTAATTTTATAATCTTTCTCCAAAACTAATTTCTACCTAAGAGCACTAAATGGCAGATAATTACTGTCAAAGACCCCATCAAATTTATATCACAGGAGGCTACAATAATTGCACATTTTGTTTGAAACTGGTCAAAGCACTCTTGTTGATGCTCTGGATCATTTAGTCATTCACCAGAGATCTCTTTGATAAACAAATGGGTGTGTCGTGTTAATTACTTAATTGTCTCATTCAACTGCTTCCTTTCCAGCTGGAGTGTTGCCAAATGAAGATGACCCTGGGTTAAAGCCATTCGTCTTAATTGGTCCAGGGGAGTTATTTTCAGAATTCACAATTGTTGGGTCAGCAAAATTGACAGTTGTCTCAGAAACAACCTGTGGTTGCTGCAATTCCATTCGCCTCAAAGATGGCACGTCCCCCGTACAATATCTCCGCCATACTTTCCTGTATGTAGACTCCAGGGCTTGGGTGAATTTTGATCCATCACAAAGAGGAGACTTCAGCATTAGGTCCCGCAGTTTCATTCTCAAGCTTGAAAGGGCAGTAATGTCAGAGGCCAGCTGTAGTGACAGCTGCACGTATTCATCTTCGTTCTTGGCAACCAGATTGCTCAATCCTGTAATGCAAACAATAGGGTTTATCAAGCAGTCACTACAAATTAGGATGCAAGTCATATATATATATTCATTCAAGACAGATGACATTTTCATCATTTCCTTGTTAGGAAGTAATAATAATTGGGGGCATGTTCTTGGTTTCCTTAAGGGTAATCCATAAACATATACACAGTAATTACGGGTTTAGATATAAGAATCAATTGGTACACGTGATAATATGGATTTTAAAAGTATCAGGTATGTGTCACCAATTCTTTGAAACTTTGAGAGAGTGAACAGCATTTATTGCATGTGTAGACTGTAGAGAAAAGATTCGTACCAACTGTGGTGAGGAGACTCGCGCCGACATTATGGGCATGTACTGCACCTCCCATGGTAACACATGGAACTCCCATGTAAAGAGATTCACATGTGGTAGTTGTTCCTGCGTAAGGAAAAGTGTCCAAGCTACAAAAGATAACAATTGTTAAATTCTTATTTTTTGAATTACATCAAAATAGAAAAATCTTGTCATTAACCTTAACATGTTATTTACAACAAAAGAATCTAGTAATGCAGAATCTATGGAATACCTATCAAAAAATGCAGAGATGGAATATATCACGCAAGATTGTGTTATTAGTTAACAGTTCTTGGGGAGTGAATGTCACATAAGACATTTTCAGTCTCCTTAGCAAACAAAAAAGATGACCTGGCTTCTGCATGCCTCAATGAACTAGCTTAAAAAAATAACAATAATAAAAAATAGGAAGATCAAGGATTATTGTGATAACACAGCACAATAGAAAGAGAAAATTTCAAAAGGAAAATTGCAAACAGAGAGGAAAAGAGTGACATACACAAAAGCATCGTGAAAACATGCACACACCAAAGTCACATCACATGACTCCATGTGATTTTGGCTTCATCTAAGATTTTATGGACAGGAATAGAACTTTGCACATGAATTATCATGAAAATGCAGTTCAATATGAGGTTTTGAACTGTTAACAACAGACATCAAAAGCTACAGACACAATGTTTTCCGTCATCAAGTGCCTAAAGGAACAAAAGATATTACCTGATGTCCATTAAAGAATATGTTTGCATATGGTCATGGTTGAGAAGAATTAAAGGCAGAAGATCAACACGCTGAGATTCTAATCCCAACTTCTCCAGTGTCGAAAGAAATTGCTCCCTCAAACTATCACAAGAAAAAGGCTTACACTTTATAATAAGCCGGGAATTTGGAACAGCACATAGAATTCTTGCCCAGACTTGCAGTACTTTAGGTGTTATCTGATGTTCACAGATCATTTAAAAAGTAAGAACACTATCATTACTGATAAAGTAAATAAATTCGTTTACAGATGCTCGTATTATTGCATTTTTTCACAAAAGACGAACATACTATTCTCATCAATACCTTTGCAAGATTGTTAAAACTACCAAATGTAACAAAGCCGTTGGACAGAGCAGGAGTTGGAGACACAAGCCCTGCTTCAGGGGAGGGTGTGTAACATAGAAAAGATTCTGGTAATCGAACTAACTCCTCAACATGCCTGCCATTAATAGATGATTTGCATAAAAAATTAATTCAAGCTACTTCTAGGATCCAGCTTTCAGTAGGATCATTATAAGAAAATTTTGAGAAAGACTTGTATGTGTCACTTACTTCTGTTTTGTATCAGGAGGATCGGCTAGTTCATCAGTGATCCTATAATCAATGGTAGGCAAACCAGTGGTATTTGGGTAGCCAATCCAAGTCACCTATCATAAAGCCAAGCCAAGTAAATGAAAGGTCAGAAAGAGTAATAACAATTAGCTACATCAAATCCACTCGACAAACTCCTACAATTAAGCATATAAACGCTCACTTAAGGCATCACCATCAACAAGTAAGCCTCATTTTCAATAAACTCCCTTGTCTGCCAATCAATCAATATCTCTAAAAGATCTATGGGAGCCAAACCTTCGCCACCAGGCTAGGAATAACATGAGTTTATGGCCCTGTTTGTTTTGGATTAAAATTAGATTTTAATCTAAGTCAAAGTCAAACAATTAATATTAACATCATCTTTCATGGGTCCCACTACTTTTCAACCACACATTTTAAGAACTTCATTCACAATCTACTAAAAATCTAATTTTAATCCACTCCAAACACCCACTATATTTTATCTTTCCCATAGCACCCTAAAACAAGAGGAAGATCCATTGGAACTTTCAGAAGGAAAAATTCATCATCCTTCCATGAAAATTGATGGATGTCAAGTATTTGGTTGTTGCCAAGAGTAAATTTTTTGCAAACATGCCATGTTCTCTCACTGCGGCTCCTACCCACAGAGTCGTAATAATCACTGCACCGCTCTGTTTCCGTTATTGTTAGAATATCTGCTACTTAATTTTAACCACAAGAATTATGGAGACAGAACAAAATAGGGATGAAACAAGAAAGTCAACGCCAAAAGGGCACTATGCTGTAATACAGATTGCACTGAATTAATATGTAACATATCCTGCAACTGAAAGGTCAAGGACCAGTTGGCAATTAGAAATTTTTTGTTTAAGCTAACTTTCTGGACAAAGAAGAAGATTAAACAGAATGAACATACAATTGCAGCTATGGATTTACAAAAAATCTGGCTTACTATGTATAGAATATATCAAAGTTCCTTAGTTCTTGATTAAATATACCCATTGATGTTGAATTCTTTTGCCTTAAAGAAATTACCAAAAGACATGGTCTACCATCATTATAAAGAAAAATGATCCTGTTCATATGAAGTTTTTTTTTTTGCCTCAGAGATACCTGAACAGGGGCAGGTCGGCAAGCCATCATACCCAACTTGTTGTTTGCTGTATGACCAGTAAGTTCCACCAAGATATCAACCTTATCTTCTCTAACCATACTAGCAACTCTTTTCTCATCAATCCCATAGATATCTCTCCATGTCCCTCCTTTTTTCAAGACACCATCTCTAAATCTGTTAGTTTTTGCATCTGCCTGTAGCATCATAAGTGGCAATCATTAAATTAATAATTTTGACTCCGCTCCAGAATCGCATCTCAAACAACTGGAACTGGCAGTAAACTTAAATCCATTTTCAAAATAAAATTGGAAAAAGACAGCACCTACGACTAGGAAATTGTTGTCAGTCAACAAGAACACAACAGCTGGCATCAACGTTTAGTAAGGTTAAATCAGTTACTGAGCCTCAGGGCATAAGCCTCAAGATAGATAGACAAATATTTCGAAGAAAAACAAATATATGCCCATAATAAATCGTACACAATTTAAGAAATTCGTAAAAATAATAATAACAACAACAACAACAACCAAAAAAAAAAAAAATTAAAAGTCTAACTTGCAAACAAATATAAAATGAATCCATAAAATAAAAAATAGTCCAAAAGGCTAAGGCAAGTAATAGAATGTCCAGAAAATGCAAGACAAACAGGAAACAATTTAGTCATCTTAAGGCCTCATAAATGGGCATTTTATGATAGCCTCACGAGGCAAGATTCGAGGCGTAAGCCTCATGTAGCTTTTGTAAACAAGTCCTGTTTCGTTTAGATAAAAATAAGAAATTCAGTAGATTTGATGAAAGTTGATGGAATATTTGGTTGAAAAGTCGTGGATTCCATAAAATATGTGGTTTGAATTAATTGTTGACTTTGACTTAAATTTTAATCAGATTTTCTCGCTGAACCAAACAGGAGCTAAATAATGGCTGGCTATAGTAAACAAAAAATGTGCACAACTTAGACAGGATTAGAGAGGGGGCTGATATGTAATTATACCTTTAAAACAGCAGAATAAACAACCACATTGTAGTTTGCATAGTTGTGGTAGAAGAGTGGGGCTTCAATGAAATACGATACAGAATGAGTAAAATAGTCAGGTGACACATATCCGATAACAATAGGCCTCTCTGGATCTTTTGTGTTGTCCCATGATTTATACTGTGAAAATAACCTCATAAAGCGCCAACCCCAGTCCCTGCAATTATAGTTTTGAATCAAGCAACCACAAAATTTTAAAATGCACGTCATTCAAGCATCCACAAAATAGGAAATATTTACTGTTGATTTCAAAAGACAAGGTTTCATGTGCATGCTTGTGTGGGAAGGATTTCAAAAATAAAATATCCAATACTGATCAACTACTGGTTGTTGTCTATATAAGATGATCAACAGCTTACTCATGGTGCAAGATGTATATAGTCAATTCATTTGTATTTAATTTATCATGCTCTCTTTTTGTAGTAGTAAGTGCGGACAAAATGCTGTATCTGTGAACCTGTCTTCCCACTGATTTACATAATGAAATCATACTTGGTGTTCATCAACGTAGCAGGTCTTTCATTTTTATACTGGATTCGTATTCCAGTCTTTCTCATTTTTAGTATAGTATGAGAACCTCTAAGGTGGCAAGAAAAAGGAGAGCAAAGAAGGAACACAAAATAGCAGAATACAAATGGCATCTCTCTCTATACATGTAAAACACAAATGCACATACAGGATGAAAAATTAGATTTTAGGCACTCAAAAAGAGAAATTATTTCACTTCCATGTGGAACTAATCATAAAAATATAAATTATACAAACAAGCTAGAATACTAGACCTGTGTGCCTCATATAGTTTATCATCATTTCCCTCATTTATGTAGTTCATTGCAAGCAACCGATTCTGCAATTATGGTCAAATGAGCAAAACTGTTAGCACGAACTAAGAATGTAATTTAGGTCTCGAGATACTGTAAGAATGGAGCCCATAACTATACAAACAAAATAGAAAAATTACAAAGATGACGTCCAAATACCCCTACACAACCTATCCTAAGAAATGAAATTGCATACCATTAGAAAAACATCCCGCAAACCTATCAGAGATGTAGACACCATAATTTTCTAAACATGACTAAGAACTAATTCAAAATACTTTCAAAACCACTAAAAAGATGTTGAAATCACGTAATGATTGGGGTCAAGATTAGGAATGATTTGAGATGATTTATCTTTCCATGTGTGGAATATTGTAATCTTTTAGATTGTAGAATTATTTCTTTCCTTATATTTTTCCTTTCCTTGTACTTAAGTAGATGTATTGATTTGTAAATTAATAAGAAAGAAATATTCAATTCTCTTCATGGTATCAGAGCCGTGGTTTTTCTAACCTAACAAAATCATGTCGGAAGCCCCTACCAACAGCAGGGAATCTACAACCTCTGACTCACACAACTGCGAGTCTGAAGGTACCTCTACCATAGGTTCGGGGGAAACTTCATCGTTTCAATTAACAGTTGAAAAATTGAACGGGAGGAATTTTCGCGAATGGACTCAGTCGATCAAACTGATCATTGATGGAAAAGGAAAATTGGGTTACCTCACGGGTGAAGCAACGAAGCCAGCCTCAACCAATATCGTCTCTCTTCAAAAATGGAAGTAAGAGAATTCCATGGTGACTGCTTGGCTAGTAAACTCGATGAAACCATCCATTGGGAAGACATATCTCTTTCTACCGACGGCGAAGGACGTTTGGGATGCAGTGAAGGAGACATTCTCAGATTCTGAAAATTCGTCCCAAATCTTTGAAATCAAAACCAAACTTTAGCAAACTCGACAAGGTGAACGAGATGTCACCGAATATTACCTTGAGATGACGGCTTTGTGGCAAGAATTGGACTTGAGCACTAAGGAAGAGTGGGAATGTGCCGGAGACAGTGCACGATTCAAGAAAAAGCTCGAAAACGAGCGGGTATTTGAATTCTTGGCAGGGCTGCACCGTAATCTTGATGACGTTAGGGGCCGGATTCTTGGAAGAAAGCCCTTACCGTCGACGAGGGAAGTTTTTGTAGAGGTAAGACGCGAAGAAAATCGGCGGAGAATCATGATGGACGCCAGCGGTGGATCAATGGAGTCGCCTGGAACAGAACACTCATTCCTAATGTTGAAGTGGTCTGGGTTTGGGTCGTCCAAATCTGTTCTTTTCAATGCTGGACCCAGGTCATCTAATTTTGTGTTTTTTAATGTTGGGCCTGGAATTAAAAAGGGTGCATCAAATGAATTGGGAAAAAATTCTGTAATTGGGCCGGATATTACGAGCCTTTATTCAAGAGGAGCCGTAAATGGGCCCGATCCAAGACAACAAAAAGGACAACTCTGGTGTGAACATTGCCGTAAATCGGGACATAGAGACGACACGTGCTGGGAGTTGCATGGAAAACCAAGAAATTGGAAACCAAGACAAAACAAAAATCGGGGATATCAGGCTTCAGTTGACTATCAAGGAGAACAACCCAGGGAGTCCAGTGGCGCCTTCAATCCTGAACAGATGGAACAATTTTACAAATTATTATCCCGCTTCCAACCGCCTAGTCAAAACTCCACAACCAATCCATCCAGTTCACTGGCTCATAGAGGTAATTTCTTAAGAGCCGTAACATCCACCACAAAGTCTAGTACACCCTGGATCATTGACTCTAGAGCATCTGATCACATGACGGGCTCCCATAACCTATTTTCTTCATATTCTAAATGTGCCGGTAATCTCAAAGTTAAAATTGCCGATGGTTCTCTGTCGTCTGTAGCCGGAAAAGGGAGTATTAAAATTTCTGACTCTATAACTTTAAAATCAATTCATGTCCCAAATTTATCGTGCAACTTACTATCTATAAGCCAGTTAACGAAAACTTCAAATTGCTCTGCTAAATTTTTCTCTTCTCATTGTGTCTTTCAGGACCTATCATCAGGAAAGACGATTGTCAGTGCTGAGAAAAGTGAAGGATTCTATTACTTTGATAAGCCAAACGTGAGTAAACAGCGTCAAGTTAACATCTGTGATTCTGCATCTGCCCTTAGAGATAGTGAAATGTTATGGCACTTTAAAATGGGACACCCTAACATTTAATACATGAAACGTGTACTCCCTTCCATTTTTTTGAATAAAAGTTTGGTCAATTTTCAATGTGAAGTTTGGGAACTTGCAATACATCAGCGTACATCTTTCCACAAATCTATCTATAAACCATCAAAACCGTTCACCATGATTCACAGTGATGTTTGGAGTCCCTCCCGCGTCCCAAACCGTACTCATACAAAATGGTTTGTTACATTTATCAACGATCACACTCGAGTCTATTGGGTCTACCTATTAAAAGATAAGTCTGATGTCCGTACCATGTTTATCAACTTCCATTCGATGATTCACACACAATTCCAAACACAGATTCAAATTCTACGTACGGATAATGGCATTGAATACTTCAATCACATACTAGGAGACTTTCTCCGAACACATGGGATCATTCATCAAAGGTGTCGACACTCCCCAACAAAATGGGATTGCCGAACGCAAAAATAGACATCTCCTAGAAGTTGCCGAGCTCTAATGTTTACCACAAAAATGCCTAACTTTTTCTGGGGAGATGCTATTCTTACATCCACCTATCTCACTAACCGAATGCACAGTCGTGTTCTAAATTTTGAAACACCTCTACAACAGTTTTATAAATATTTCCCAACATCTCGTCTCACTTCAAATCTCAACCTACGAGTGTTTGGGTGCACCGCATTTCTTCACATTCACTCTCATCACAGAAGTAAACTTGAACCCCGAGCCATTAAATGTGTTCTGATTGGATACTCTCCAACACAAAAGGGCTACAGATGTTATGACCCCGTCACTAAAAAAATCTTTGTTAGTCATGATGTCACCTTCTTCGAAAACACTCCATACTTCGGAAACACCTCTCTTCAAAGGGAGACCTTACATGAAGATAGGTTCATCGATCTCAGTCTCTCCTCTTCTGAACCTTCCTCTTATGAACCTACCCCACCTACTCTGCCATTGACAGAGGGACACTTGAATTCAGGGGGAGATGCAGAAAAACAATATGATAAGGAGATACTAGTTTACTCAAGAAAGCCGAAATCAAAGTACATGGAGAATCTCACTACTGAAGCACCAAGAGAGTCGGAACTGATGGTAGCTCCAGAACCCCAAAACCCCAAAACCAAGTAGAAATATATGAACCTGACTTACCCATTGCTCTCAAAAAACAACCAAGGTCATGTACTCTACACCATATTTCTAAATTCATGTCCTACAACACTTTATCTACCAGTTACCGTGCATTTACCACTCACCTAGACAATACATCCATTCCAAAAACTATTCAGGAAGCCCGGGAGATTCCACATTGGAGAGAAGCAGTAATGGAAGAAATGAGAACGTTGGAGAAAAATGGTACTTGGGTAGTAATGGACCTACCAAAAGGAAAGAAACCCGTTGGATGCAAATGGGTCTTCAATTTGAAATACAATGCTGATGGAACAATAGAACGGTGTAAAACTCGATTGGTTGCAAAAGGCTACACACAAACATATGGCATTGATTATACAGAAACATTTGCACCAGTAGCAAAGTTAAATACAGTTCGAGTCCTTATATCACTAGCAGCAAACTTGGATTGGCAACTGCAGCAACTGGATATTAAGAATGCACTCTTAAACGGGGAATTGGAGGAAGAAGTGTACATGACATTACCACCAGGTTTTTGCAAGGAAAATGAAGAAAAACGGGTATGCAAACTGAAAAAGTCATTATATTGGTTCAAACAGTCACCGAGAGCACGGTTTGACAAATTTGCTAAAGTGTTGAAAAATCAAGGATATTGTCAAGGACAATCAGATCACACTTCCTTCGAGTATTTGAGGACGACACTAAAACAATTCTAATCGTATATGTTGTTGACATTATTTTAATAGGAGAAAATATAGTAGAGATGGATAGATTAAAGAAGAGCCTTGCCACTGCATTTGAAGTAAAGGATCTAGGGCCAATGCGACACTTCCTTGGAATGGAAATTGCTAGGTTGAAACGAGGCTTCAGCATATCACAACGAAAATATGTCCTTGATCTTCTCACCGAGACTGGTATGCTAGGATGCAAACCAAGTGATACTCCTGTTGATGTGGGAAAGAACACTGAAGATGAAGACAATCCAGTAGAAATTGATAGATATCAAAGACTGGTTGGAAAATTGATCTACTTGTCTCATACTAGACCTGACATAGCGTTTGCAGTCAGTCTAGCAAGCCAGCATATGCATTCTTCAAAAGAAAGTCACTTAGAAGCCGTCTATAAGATACTCAGATATCTCAAGGGCTCACCTGGAAATGGATTATTCTTCAAAAGGGGTGAAAAAATTGAGATCTTCATAGACGCGGATTGGGCAGGATCGATAGACGATAGGTCTACTACAAGTTACTGCACATTTGTATGGGAAAATTTGGTAACTAGGAGAAGTAAGAAACAGAATGTAATGGCCAGAAGTAATGCTGAAACTGAGTTCAGAGCAATTGCACAAGGAATTTGTGAAGGACTGTGGTTGAAGAAACTTCTGGAAGAATTACACATTACAATTAAGTTACCACTCAAACTTTATTGTGATAATAAAGCAGCGATTAACATTTCCCTTAATCCAGTTCAGCATGACCGAACTAAATAAGTGGAGGTAGACAAACATTTTATTAAAGAGAATGTAGAAAAAGGAACCATCTGTATGACCTATGTTCCCACACAAGCACAAACTGCAAATATCTTAACCAAAGGACTACCGAGACAGAGATTCGATGATTTCATCTTCAAGTTGGATATGATCAATATTTACGATCCAACTTGAGGGGGAGTGTTGAAATCACGTAATGATTGGGGTCTAGATTAGGAATGATTTGAGATGATTTATCTTTCCATGTGTGGAATATTGTAATCTTTTAGATTGTAAAATTATTTCTTTCCTTATATTTTTCCTTTCCTTGTACTATAAGTAGATGTATTGAGTTGTAAATTAATAAGAAAGAAATATTCAACTTTCTCTTCAAAAGACATGTATGGAAGGCCTTCAATTTCGATTAAAGCAATTGTGCTCATGTTTTTGTTTGCCTCTAGGCTGCTCTTTCTAGATATATTGGGGGACGGGCTTGCAGAAACTTATAATCAGATCAGTGAAATAATGTGTTGATCCATTTTTTTCAAAACTCAAAATATGTTCATTGCCATGTTAGTTACATAATCAATCGAATATAACTCAAAAAATATAGCTGCAGTAGCACTTCCAGAAATGCAGTGAACTGGACATTTAGCCCCTTTTTGGTCCCAATTTTTCGAAACTCATTTTTCTCCAAACTCATTTTCAACCAAACATTTTATGGGACATACAACTTTTATCAACTTTTCAATCACATACCATCAAATTTTATCAAAATCAACTAAAAATCTAGCCAAACCAGATAGGGGCTTAATTTTAAATGGAAGGTAAGGGTTGGGAAAGAGCAGAGAGATTCATGAAAGAGTTGCAAAAAGGCTAAAAAAATGATCAAAACTCAACATTCACAAATTAAACAAGCAATACCTGGCCTGCATTGCGAGAATCAGGATCTATTTTAAGGCACTGTTCATATGCATCAATTGCCAAACCTATGTTCCCTGCGTCTCTATAAAGAACCCCTAGACATTAAAAAAACAACATATTACTGAAACAATATAGTAACCAAATAAAAAGGAATTTCCAACAGAAATTTAGAAGGAATATAATAGATGATCCAACACTTCAGGCAGCAAAAATTCTAAAACATGATTTTGATTATAGGTGTCTCGTCATCAATGCGGTAGCCTGAACTAATGAAAGAATTTGTTTATTTTGCATGGATACTAACTTTAGAAGAAATAAGTTTCATTGACATCAGTCAATCCCTTAAAGGTGATACAGTTCAGTATTGCCACTCAGGCAAAAGAAACTTATTGACCAGAACACAAAGCCTTTCTATTCATGCGGATAGGTAACTGTCAAGACATAGGGAGATGAAAGGATGGAGAGAGACCTAAATTATTATATGCTTCTGCATATGTAGGATTTGCTGCAATAGCTTTCTCTATCATGCTGGCAGCAGCATCCATTTTTCCCTGTGCACAGTCACAAATGCCATGAATTTTACCAGCCGGGCATATGGTCTTTCAGGAAATTAAATGTGAAATACTATAGATACAGAACCTGGACAGTGTAGACTACTCCAAGATTATTTAATGACTGAGAGAAGTTAGGTTTGATTGATAAAGCCATCTGCAAAGACATAAAAATAATAATAATAATAAAAACTGAAACATTTGTTTTGTTTCGTTTATAAAGACCCAAAGGAATTAAACTTGCCTGGTAACATTCTACTGCTCTGTCAAGGTTGTCCCGATCCTTGTATATCACTCCTAAATTATTACATGCCTCTGCACAGTGGGGATTGAAGTGGAAAGCAAGTTCGTAGAATACAACTGCCTGCAAAAGTAGGACGTTATTTACAAGAAGATGGCAAGATACAGCCACGTAATATACATAAAGAAGAAAATATAAGCAGATAAGAAACATCCTTCTAGTCCTGGAAGCATTTTATTACGAGATTATCTTTTACAGTTGGCAGTTTGCATGATATGATTTTTATACCCAATTACCATGTCAAATTCCAGCATTTCTCCATAAGCAACCCCTAGATTGTACATGGCATCAGCATAGTGCCAATTATAATACAGTGCTTTCTTATAATATGCCACACCTTGGTCGATGTCACCCTCCAATTTGACCTGCACAGAATCATCCCATGTCAATAACAGTGATACAAGAGCATATGTTTATTTTTCATAAACCCTTCTAATAGAAGATCATGTTTAATGATATAAAAGGGTCAGTAATGTACGAGAATGCTGGAAAATATTGATTCACATGATTTTGGGAATGTCCTTCAGGTTCCCAATTCTTATAAAATGAGGAACTGAATTAATTGCCCTGAGAAACCCCCAAGTTGTTCATATTACAAACTTCACTTGTTGATGAAGACAAGTGCACAAATTCAAAAAAAGTTACAGCAACATAAGGAGTGCATTTACAATTGCAAAAGTTTAGGGCTTCTGTAATCACTGTTTTCAGAAGAATGAAATACAAGGCAATTGCTGCAGGACAGAAGAGGTGTGAAAATATACTAAATGAACCCGTCCGATTCAAGTAATAATAAAGTATCTACTTTGGTTTACTAAAAATGTAAATGAGCTGGAAATATCCATGTACGAAACCTTTGTGCCCAAATCAGTCAAAGCAATTGCCATGTTGTTTTTTGCAATCTCAAAGTTTGGAGAGACAGCAAGACACCTGTATATACAAATAAGAAAAGAGTCAAAATGACATCAAGTGGAGGAAACTCTTCCTACCATTATATTTGGGGAAAAAAAGAAGATGATGATGAATTATAGTTGGGAACCTCTCATAACAGGCAATTGCAGACTCCAAATCCCCACGATTTTTATAGATAACGCCCATGTTGCAATATGCTTCAGCATACATGGGTCTCACTATAGCAGCTTTCTCATAGCAGTTTAGGGCAGTGTCATATTGCATCATTTCAGAATAGACAACACCAAGGTTGTAATAAGCAGGCTGCAATAGAAAGCCATCTTATCAAAATTCAATGCCTGAATAGCAAAATCAAAGCGACTGGAATCCCAAAAAAGGAAGCAGAGAAATGTGAAACTACAGCATAGTGTGGGTCAATTTTGATAGCTTCATAGTACTTCTGAATACCATCCTGAGTGTTACCAGCAAGCTTTAAGCTGGTTCCAAGATCTGTTAATACGATTGCCAAACATTCAGCAGCTAGTTTATAAGAAGGATCAGCCTTTAGAGCTTTCTGATACATCTGCATTATAGAAATTCAAAAAACATGAATAATGACTAACAGAAAGTCATACAGCAAAATGGACAACTGAATACCCCTATCAACAATTCAAAGTGCCGAATAAGCTCTAAATGCTAAATCAATGGCATGAGGCTTGTTACAGATGAATAACTATCACTACAGCATTCAGGACTTCCCAGGATAAACCCCAATGAGAATAGCAAATTAAAATGCAGAGAGAGAGTTCTACCAAATATAGGTCATCATTTATTGCTACCAATCCCAAGCATAGGATATATTTTCATATCGGAGGTATACTCATAATTGTTGTATTCCTAAAAGATATATCAAAAGATTGTTATGTTTTGTTTACCATAGATGCATGAAGAGTGTGAAAACACTCTCGAGAAATTCACTACACTAAAGCAGGCATCACCCAGCAGAAGGAGAGTGATTAGGGCGAATCAAAACAGGTATATCGTCCTAAAGGCTCAAAGAGACATGAAGACCAAGATAAGGGTATGACTTTTATAGGTTTGGTTGCCAACAAAAAGACAATAACTTCAAGATAGAGAAGAAATGAAGAAACACAACAGAAGAGGAAAATTCCATCAAGTATCAATTTACACTTTTAACTCAGAAATTAAAAATTCGTAAAGAGAGCATTAATTACCCTTTCTTATTACACAAGCTCTAAGGCTATATCAAATCACCCTTTCTTATTACACAAGCACTAAGGTTGCACCACTTAGTCAGAAATTTGTTTTGATTACTTAAAAAAAAAAAAAAAAATTCATTCTAGCAGTAAAACAACTTAAAATATTGACTAAACAAGTTCAGAATTGCAAAACCAATTACATCAGAGATGCACCATGCTTATTTCAAGTTGGAGCAGTAACATAAACACCACATCCTTACCTCGGCAGCCTCCACCAGTTGACCCTCATCTTTATACAAGATACCACAGTGCGTGAGCGCACATGCGTTTTGTGGTTCCATCCGGATAGCTTCTGAAAAACTATCGTATGCAAGCCTCTTCAAGTTCTGCATTTGTAGACAAATCCCCTTGCCAATGTAGGCGTCAACATTTTCACTATCCTCCTCCAACACACTCTTGTAGACAGCAAGCGCATCCACAAATTTATTCCTGGAGCGGAGAATGTTGGCATAGGATAAAGCATCTTTCCCTTCAAAACTATTCTTAGGTTGACTAATGCCTATAGAGCTTCTGCTGGCAGAAGAAGGTTGCCCTTCTGTCGAGAAGATGTGATCATCAGTTGAGTCATTTCCTTTTTCATTGCCAACATCGTTTTCTGTCCAGGCCATGTGACTTAATGAGCAAAAACAAATTCCTGAGATGGGATAATAAATGGTAAGAACAGAAAAGAAACAAAATTATATAACAGACTATTTTCCATAGTTCCAAATCATCAATTGTTTCTTCAGACATCAAAAAATATCCTTCCATTAACAAGAACATTAACTAGAATCCAAGGAAAATAAAGTTTGTCCACAATACCCCAACTAGTACTGCATCAACTAATTTCCGCTCTCTTCCCAATACCATAAACTATCCAATCTTAGTGTTATTTTGAGGGGTAAAAAATTGATCATGAAATATTAAAAAACAGCAAACTTACATTATATATGTTGAAATGCTAATTACTCAATACAAGCCAATACTAGAAATGTACAGGTGAGAAAAAGCTTTGAGATAGCTGGAACTCATGGCACTTTTTGTTCAATTTAGGGGTAAACAGGATTATGCAATTGGCTAAAGATAATCATGGGATTAAGTATGGGTCTCAGGAGCGTCAACAGTAACCAAAGAACTATCAATTGTGGAACTAGAGGACCCTTTAGTATCTTCAAAGGTTCTGAACTTAATGTAACACTACTGTTCACTTATTAACCAAACCATATTCAACAAGTTCAGGACCATAAACACTGTGGTATAAAAGTCAAATACTCTCATATAATTAGCAATTTTACCAAATAAACCTGCACCAAATATTTACTCACATATTACCCAAAAGAAATAAGAAGAAGAAAACTAGCATCTTTAGAAACTACAGAAATGATATTCAAAATATGTCCCAATCTGCAGGGAGTTTGTGAATTATTCTGTTGGGGTGTCCCCGTTATCCACAAATTGCATTGGATCTGGGGTGCAGTAATTAGTAGAAAGATGGTATGGTTTTAGTTGGTGAGATAAGACATGAAAAAAAATTCATGATTTTTATTGGCAATAAAACTCTACTCTAAAGCCACCTTTGGCACCCTGGATTATGCCATATAAGAAATTTAGTGTAAAATTATAATGGATAATAATAGGTAGATGGTATTACGGTAGATAGTACCCATTGACTTTTCATTCAAAGAATGTTATTTACTATATCATCATTATTCGGCATAAACTCACCTCTAACCTCTATATTATGTTATGCAGATGATAGTACCAATGACTATCTTTTGAATGAAAAAATAAAGAACACTATCCAGCTTAATACGATTTATTTATACATATCCATTATAATTTTATACTAAATTTCTTATATATCCTTATCCGATGTGCCAAACGTAGCTTAATGGGTTTTAAGTCGAAGCAAACTATGACTGATTACAAGCAATGTCATTTTAACCATACTAGAAATAAGTATGATAATGGAGCCAAACCAACGATTTGTTTACACAACAAAAAGGAAATAGAATATGAAATTCCACAGATTGTAATGTTGTAAACTTTGTTGGTTCAATTACGAGTAGAGAATGACCAGTTAAACACGTAGGCTAGACAAAAAGTAGTTCAGAACTTTCCCTTGATAGGAAAAAGTTTTAAAAGATCTATAAGTTAACTATAAAATCAGCTATGCTATATACTTTATGCCAGTGAGAACTGAGAACTAGACCATGAAGGACGAGTGTGTAAATTAACCATACCAAGATTCTACATCAATAAATAGAGTGGCAACTATTGAGAATGAATTTACTGACGAACATTGGACATATCTTGCCAAAAACACTAAACAAAAATGTCATTCACAAGACTGATGCACTAAACTTACAAACACTAAAACTAATTCAACCAGAAATCATCCTAAAAACTTAATTCATTTGATATTCTTAAAAAACGTTGATTCGGAAAATTGGGAATAAAGCTTAATTCTTCATAGCGTGTAACTGTGCCATTGAGTGATTGCAAACCCATGTTTCACAAAAGCGCTAGTCTTATATTTTTCGAAAGCAAATTGTTGTAGCTCAAAAACATATAAATCAACATAATTAATCAATTTGATCGATAATACAGAAAAAAGGGGGAAAATAGGGGAAAAAGAAAACAGAGAAGCGAAGCAGAGCTTACTTTGTAAAGATTCCAAGGCTCTCACACAGTAACACACAGTAGCGTGTGTGTGCAATATATACGAGCCAGTGTGTGTTTGGGGGCTCTATGTAGCAACACTGAGATTTTGATGTCTCCGAAGCTTCGGAGCCCCTGGAGTTCGTCTCTTTGCTAGAACCCCCACCATATACTGTCTTGGACTTTTTCGATTGCCCCTATGTGTCGGTGTATTTGCTGAAATGCCACTTGCAAAGTGTCAGCGGCGAACGGGCTTAAGGTGGACTACGACGTGTTTGGCTTTGCTTATAAGGCAATAAAAGTTTACTTTTCTACAATAATTTATTTCGTTAATAGAAATTTCAAAATTCATTTTCCAACTGAATTAAAAAAAAAAAAGTTAAGAAAGATATATTAAAATCTAATCTATTTATTATATTCTTGCTTAGTAGCATGTAAATATGTTTTAAAAATTTAATCATAGCATGTATTACTAATTTTATAATTTCTCGAAAAAGATTGTGCTATGAAAATAATAAGAATAATGCTAATGGTACATATGGGTGTACCTAAGGGATTACACCCCCCTCACATGGCGGTGATACCCACTTAAACAAAAAAATATTTTATACAAGTGGGTCCCACCCCATGTGGGGTGGGGGGGTGTAAGTGTAACTCCTTAGGTACATCTTTTGATGTACCACTAGCATTATTCAAATAATAATTTGTTTTGACATATTGAAATAGTAATTTCATAAAAGTGTACTCTAAAATTAGGATTGATAAAAATTAATTTATTATTTTCTAATCCATGCCAACAAAATTGTAGCTAATTGAGATTTATTTCACATCGGCAATTTTTCTAACTTTTATCAACAATATAGATAAAATGCTTATTTTTCATGTTTGTTAAGTCCCATTTTTCCATTTGGTGATGCATAATGTTTCAATTAGGAGATAGATAAGAGTGTTAGGACAACAAATGTGTGGACTCGTAGCTAAGAAATGTTGCCCTTGACCCGACCACTCACCAATAAAAGAGAAGAAAGTAAAGTAATGTTATTTAATATCGTTGGTGTTAGGGCTAACACAAATCTAAATGGCATTATTTGATTGACTTAATTAAAAATAGAATTATGCGATTCATTTAATTGTGTCTTTTATTTAATGTCATATCATATGATGTTGGTAAACTATTATGTAAGTTGTGATATACATAAAACATGTAGCACAACCAGTAATATTATTCTTTGAAGTATCATCCAAGTATGAGTTTAGACATTTAAGTGTCAAATTTTCCATGGAAGATGGAAATTATTCCACAATTTTTCACTTTTTAGTCTGTTTGATAGGAAATATTTTCTAGGCAATTGGTTTTCTCAGTGTGGACGTGACCTTTTTAGTCTTTAAAATCGTAATTCTTTTTGTTATGAAAACTGCAGAAAATTATGTAATTGTTCAAATTTTAATTTGTTGACTATCGAAGATTGGACTAAACTATACTATACAGGGTGCCAATCTGTGAAGCACATCGGAGGAAGGACCATGGCTATTCGCCGATGACGATTTATTGTATGACGATGACGATTTATTCTGATCAACAGAGCAAAAAACATCCCATATCTATTTGTGTTGTACATGGTATAAAAACGATTTTCATTTTCACTATCTATTCTTTAATTCTTTATTTGTCTTCAAGCATGTATCTGACTGTGTTTTTAGGTCATTAGAATATAAGATAGTGCATAAAAAACTCAAATAATCCCACATAAAGAGGAACTTTAAACCAAAAAAATCCAAAAAGAGTAATCTTCTGGCAACCAAATAGACAATTATAATTAAACCCAAGTGCAAAAGTTAAAGTTATACACAACCGCGTGTATATATACCTGATTTGTATCTCAAAAGCAAGAAGCAATTGCAGCCATGGTCCTTACTTATCTGCGCTTCACAGAGTGGCATCTTGTATAATTTAGTCCAATCTTCAATATCAACAAAACAAACGTTGAACAATTACAATTTCAACTGGTCAAACTTATGCAGTTTTTTGTAATAACAAAATCAATTGAATTCCTTTTTATTCATAATCTTCCCCCATATTAACGTTGGAAAGCTTGGCCATATTTGGACTTCTTGAAGTTCACTATTCAAAATTTTAAATGGATGAAAAATCGAAACTCTTATCAACTCATTGTTGGATAAATTAGTGCATAATTTATATTCCGTTAATAAAAAATGCGTGCATGCAAATATAATAAAATTACGACTTACAAGGACAAAATATAGAATAGAATTTTGACTTACCGAAATCAAGATACGCATACAAATTATCGACTTACTGAAATGTAGAAATTAGAAGGAGATGAAATAAAGTGAGGTATGCGAATGCAAATCTCTTTAAAAAGAATTTCACCCCTTGCATTAGTGCTAACATGATCAAATGGATGTTTATCTACCAAAGTACAACGCTTCTTCCAAAAGTAATATAACACAATATTCATTTTTTTGGACGAATCAATGCTTGAATGAGTAACTCTTTTAGAATTGAAGATATCGAATTCTAAATATCTTACACGACACTAAAAAATAATTGAAAAATGATTTTGACACAATTTAGAGAATGAATAATTAAAAATCAATAATATGAAATTGATTTGGAGTAAAGAAAATAGAATTAGGAGAGTCCTACTCATAAATTTTCATGTATCTTTTCGAATGGCGCATCTTTTGGTACAAATTAATTTTAACCGTTAGATCACACAATTTCTTGACTGAAGGTATATTGCACCATATCAAAATGTCATGACTTTTCGTGATGCACCTTTTATACTTGAATAATTGCATCCGATCGACGCACCTAGTGAAGACTTTTTCAATTCACACATTTAAGTCGTGTATATTAAAGCATTAATTCCAATAATCCTTACATAAATGGAAGAAAGTCGATTCAAAACAGAGAAGACGAAGAAGAGTATAACTGAAATATAATGCATTGATGGATCGATAGCTTTCACTTTGAACATTCTCAAGTAAGAATCTATTAGATTCACTTGACTAATCAATGAATGCAACGTTTTGAACTGTCCGGCGTTATCGTAAGCCCAAACAAAAGATCAAACATATTATCTTTCATATCAAATTTTTGTTATCTACTGTGTTTATTATTTCCGCCTGAAGCTTCTTGGTTTTACAAGTGTGCTAGATAACTCATCCAAGTGAAATTCTCATAGATAAGATCAACTTTGTAATGTGATGATGTTCTATAAAGAGTACCTTACAATACTGTACTTGCACTATTTACGAGATCTAGCCATGATTAAAAGCATAGTTAATTCTAACCAATCTTTGGTAAGCAACACTTATTTGCGTCATAGAGATGGGAGAAGTTAAAACTCCGAAGTGCTTCTTATCGAGTTAATCATAAATAACTTTCATATTAACATAGTCCGAGAGATCTCCAATTTTTAGATTACGTTTTCATTAAGCTGACCTATTAGTTTAGGTTTTATACCAATTCCCTGATATGCAATCTATTATCTCTAGATAACACATTTATAAACGGAGCCGATAGGTAATTATTCGATAAAAATCGATAATGTTCAATTTGAAACAATATTATGTTTATGATATATATATCTAGACTTATCAGTATGCACGACATTATGTGTCATTCCATTCGTAACTAGCCATCTCAATCAAATGATATAACAAGCACAAATTGTCACCAATTAGAAAATATTTCCAACATCTCTGAAGTCATCATGCTTCATTCTTTCTTATAAACTCTAATTTCTTTCAATTCTCAAGTTTTATTGAGGATTTTCACGAAATAATTATACTCTCAGTTGTAAAGCATATTGAACCCTTGGTTTGAATATCCAATTTTCAACATCATGCGCATATGAAGTTAAAAAGGTATTCAGTATAGTGCAGTTTATCATTACAAATATTCTTTGAATATCTCAATATTTTTATTTGAAGAAAGCAATGCTATCCCCCACAAATTTTGGGTTGCATCCGAACTTTGGTTAGGAATATAATGCAACCAATCATATCCCACAATTTTGGCAGGACTTAACTTATCCACGTAATATTCATATAATTATATTACGTATCATACACTAATTTTATTTAGAAAAAGTCAACTTTTTATATACGATTACCTATTCAAAAAAAATAATCTTTTCCATTTAATGAAATTGCAACCCTTATGTAGTGTGATTCACCCTACTATAATTGGACCATTCAAATTTTACCATAGTCAATACATTGCACCACATTTTGTCAGGTTACAAAATGATTTAGGAGGATAACTAATTTTTGATCGGTGCAATACATACATATGTCGGAAACATCTTTTTTTCCACGTTTAAACAAACCACAAGAGTTGGCAATCGACACAATTACCAAAAAACAGTTAACCATATGGCTCTTGTATCCAAACGCGCCTCCTCCAAAAGGACATGTAAGCAATGTTGGAGCAATTGGCACAAAAGGACAAATGTGACAATGTAGTCCATACAAATTCAAAATATTTCCCAACATTTCAAAGATATTCAAATGAAATGGGTCCCGGAGCATGGCTCAATGGTGAAAAGGATATAAGCGAGGTAATCTCAATTGAACGGACAGTCGCAGTGTGAGAGTTTGATTCCTGCCTTTTACAAAGTATGAAATTGAACTTTTTGTAGGTAATAATATGACAACACTTGTACTCTGGCCCGCTGAGATACATCTGACGATTTACCTTCTCCACAATGCTCTAGGGACGGGACAGTGAGGACCCCCTCAAGGTTGAGGTTCAACTTTTTTTTTATCAAATGAAATGGTCCCAATAAAATTTGAGAACAAAACAAGAGTAACATGTTGTTTTCAAAACTGCCGTCCATTTAGCAGAGAGACTTCCTGTCAAAAGAACACACCTTTTTCACCCACATGCACGTGCACAGTTCCCCAATTGCCAGACAAAGTTAGAAGAAACCACTAATTTTATTTCTTGAATAAATATGTAGGGTTAATTACCCCATTAGTCACTGAACTTTGGCCAAAGTTTCCACCAAGTCACTGAACTTTAAAAACTACTTGATTAGTCACTGAACTTTCAAAAAATCACTCAATTGGTCACTGAACTTTAACAATCACCCCATTGGTCACTGAACTTTGCAAAAAGTTTCCCAACTAGTCACTAAACCCAGTGACCATTTGGAAAACTTTTTGCAAAGTTCAGTGACCCAATAGAAATTTTTTGCAAAGTTCAGTGACCAATGAGGTGATTGTTAAAGTTTAGTGACCAATGAGGTGATTTTTTGAAAGTTCAGTGACTAATCAAGTAGTTTTTAAAGTTCAGTGACTTGGTGGAAACTTTGGCCAAAGTTCAGTGACTAATGGGGTAATTAACCCAAATATGTACAACTTTCTTTCAATTTTATCGGAGCACAAATAGTTTTCAAATAGACACAACTTTTAAAATACGCAAAGCATAAATCTATCTTAAAATTGTTGGATAAATTGATACATAATTTATATTCCGTTAGCGATTTATGCATGTAAAATATAGAATAGAATTTTGACTTACCGAAATCAAGATACGCGTACAAATTATTTACTTGTTGAAATGTGGAAATTAGAAGGAGACGAAATGAAGCGAAATATCATAATACAAATTTTCTTAAGACGGTTTTCGTCCATGTAATGTGCTAACATGATTAAATGGGCGCCCGTCTCACAAAACACAACGCTTCTTCCAAAATTAATATAGCACGGGAGCTAATGCTTGATTATACTTTCTAGAATAGAAGATATAAAATACTAAATATCGAACACAAAACTCAAAAATAATTAAAAATTATTTTGACATAATTTAGTGGAGGAAAAATTAGAAATCAATTATATGAAATTGATTTGGATCGGAAAAAATGAAATTATGAAATCTTATTAATAAATTTATATGTGTCTATTCGAATGGTAGCATCTTTTGGTACAAATTAATTTCAACTATTAGACCGCATCATTTCATGATTGATGGTATAGATTGCACATTATCAAAATGTCATCACTTTTCTTTATGCACCTTTTACACTTCAATAGTCGCATCCGATTGATGCACCTATTAAAAACACTCACCAGTTGGAAGTATGAAAGGAATCCCGAATTGATCTCAAAATGATGATAGTAATCGATTTTTCTGGCAAGAGAGTAGAAACAGACGACCGTAGTGTCACCACAATTGGGTCACTGATTGATCTTGATTTATTTTAATTTAATTGGTGGGTCACTGATGCAGGGGAAGCTTATAGGAAAGACAAAAATATCACAAAAAAGAATTTCAATCAAGAGAAATTCAAGAAAAAACTTTATTTTATTCAAAACTGAGTTGCCTCAAAAGGCTTACAACATTTAAATAGCGAAACCCTAATAAAATTCGGAAAAAAATTAAATAATAATAAAAAATTTATTTTTTCCAAAAATGAAAAAAATTGAGATAATCACGGATCTTGATTCTCCTAATCATCAGGATCGTCCCCCAATAAACGGAAATCAAATCCGAGTTTATTTGACTAAGATATTGCCAAAATAAAAATTACCATAAACAGCAAAAACGCATAATTAAGGGCCTAAACGATGAAATTTGCCCAAAATTTGACGTGCTTCAGGGCTAATGGCCCTGAGTTGTGATCATTGGCCCGTTTCCACTCAAATTAGACTAGCAATTCGTCAAAAACGAACAAACCTGAAATTAAATTAAGTCATTATTTTGCCTTCATCATTCTCCACGGGTTGAGAAAAATTCGCCCTCGAATTTGATGGGGTAGAAACCTCATCATCATCAGAATTATCACCTCGAAATGACGGCTCTGGCGGTAATCCATCTAGGAGCTCTTCCGGGAAGTCCTCATGAAATTCCTCTAGCAATGACTGAATCCTGCGAGTGACCTCCTGCTCACTGTCAACTGACTTTTCCACCAGCACATACACTATCCCATATCCTTCCATATTTGTCTCGAACTTCACTCTGGTCAGTAAATTGGCGTCATCCCCAACTGCTTTTACTGAGCCCTTATCTGGAAGCAACACACTTTTCTTTTCCCCAATAGTACACGTCGACTGGAAGAGATTAGTATGCAACCAGTCAGTGTTATTTTTCAAGGAAGTCAGAAAATTCCGTCTCACCACCAATGACTGACCCACATCACCAACCACAAACTCCTCATTCCATGCTGCTTCTTCTACACCTTCACTGTCAAATATAGGCGGACCGTAATAATCAAACTCTCCCTCCTCTGTTGCTTCTTTAGTGTCTTCATTGTCAAATACAGGCGGACATTCATAATCAAACTCTTCCTCTTCTGTTGATTCTTCAGTGTCTTCATTGTCAAATACAGGCGGACATTCATAATCAAACTCTTCATCGTCTATTGCTTCTTCAATATCTTCATTGTCAAATACAGGCGGACCTTCATAATCAAACTCTTCCTCTTCTGTTGATTCTTCAGTGTCTTCATTGTCAAATACAGGCGGACATTCATAATCAAACTCTTCATCCTCTATTACTTCTTCAATGTCTTCATTATTAAACACAGGCGGACCTTCATAATCAAACTCTTCCTCCTCTGTTGCTTCTTCAATGTCTTCAATCGTGACATTCTGAATATTATGATCATGGTGTTGGACTTCCTCAATCGGAACCTGCCCACGACGACCACGACCCCTAGGTGCATGTTGCTGCGGCATAAGTGCAGCAACTTGCCGTGTCAGCAACTCCACTTGTTGACGCAGCTGTACGATTTTATCACGTCTATGTATTTCCTCTATTAGGGCTTCACGGGTTTCTTGACGTCTCCTTGAAGGCATGATGAAGGAACGACTTCGGCTTTGATACCAACTGATACTGATGCAGGGGAAGCTTATAGGAAAGACAAAAATCTCACAAAAAAGAATTTCAATCAAGAGAAATTCAAGAAAAAACTTTATTTTATTCAAAATTGAGTTGCCTCAAAAGGCTTACAACGTTTAAATAGCGAAACCCTAATAAAATTCGGAAAGAAATTACATGATAATAAAAAATATTATTTTTTCCAAAAATGGAAAAAATTGAGATAATCACGGATCTTGATTCTCCTAATCATCAGGATCGTCCCCCAACAAACGGAAATCAAATCCGAGTTTATTTGACTAAGATATTGCCAAAACAAAAATTACCATAAACGGCAAAAACGCATAATTAAGGGCCTAACGATGGAATTTGCCCAAAATTTGACGTGCTTCAGGGCCAAAGGCCCTGAGTTGTGATCATTGGCCCGTTTCCACTCAAATTAGACTAGCAATTCGTAAAAAACGAACAAACCCGAAATTAAATTAAGTCATTATTTTGCCTTCATCAGTCACTAATTAATTTTAATTTTAATTAGAGGGTCACTAATTAATTTTTATTTTAAATTTTGCCAAATAAGCAAAATACTACATCAGCTAAGCCCGGTATGTTTTAAAAATGGTGCGAGTTAGGCTAAGGAAACTAGCACCATTCTATTCACAATCATATTTTCGAGGAATCTGTCCATAGGACTTGCAGTTCCAACAATTTTCCATACACAAAGCTATATGTACAGTGTGGGGATGACTCACACATAGGGGGTGGGTAATTTTTTTTTAATTTTTTATTGATGTGGGTGTCCCGCGTGAGACCCACCTCATGTGAGAAGGTGTACCTCGACCCCTGTACATATAGATTAATTCATTTTTCCATTTATTCATCTTAGGGTCTTTGTCTGATTTTACTCTTTCATGTTAACATGTTTATAACGTACTTTATTTATTTATTTCCTTATTCATCTCTCCTCTACTTTCCTTGCCTACTCTCTCTTAGTTTTACGTGGAAATTGGAAGTGTCAATTGTGGAAATTACACTCTCCCCTACATTTGGAGAATCAAATTCTAAAATCAGATTTAACGTTTTAAGTTTCAAAAATCAGATATTTAAATATGTAGATATAGATTTTTTTATATTTAATTAAATATTAATAAAAATATTATGAAAATTAAATTACATACACCCACCCCACCCCTAAAATTATCAAATCCAAATTCTCGTTCTTCTCTCTCTTCTCACGCCGCTCTCCCTCTCTCCATGGTGCCTAGCTGGTGGTGGTGCCGTTGGTGCTGACCTTCACCGACGGCATCCTCTTCACCGGCGGTAGCGACAGTCTTCATTTTTCCTCTTCACGGCGCTGTCCATACCCACCCAACCCTAATAATCTCCCCCAATCCCGGTGCTGCAACCATACCCAAACGACTAGGTCACCGCGTCGTCGCCACTACAATCCGGGTGCTGCAACGAAGAAGAGGAAACGACGGTGGAGAAGCTGTTTGTGCAGATCTTCGAGCTGAAAAAAGGGATTATCGAACAAGTCAAGCAGCGAACGGAATAAGAGATGCATGATTTTGTAATTTCAATTTCTTTCTTTTTTCTTATTAATTATTTGAGTCATGGCGGTTGATCTGTGTTGATGTGGTGCAGTGAGATTTCGCGGCGGTATGTGGTGTTGGTGTAGAGCCTTGCACCATCAGTTGCTCCTGTTTTTGTGGTTTTGTGTGGAGGTTGTGGTCTTTTGGTCGTGACTCAATTAAATGTGCATCCACTGTCGTTTGAGTGTGAATTTCATTTCCCCCCATGTGAATTTGTGATTTTAATGGTGTTTGGGTCATTCGGTGGTGGTGCGGTAGTTGGTGGTGGTTTGTAAATGGCGACGGTTTGACTGTGACGTGGTGCAGCTTGCAGGCAGCTGCGGCGGTGTTTTTTATATTATTATTATTATGGTGGTGATGCGATGCGGGCGATGGTCCGGTGGTTGTGGAGGTGTGCGGGCGGCAGTGGTTTGAATCTGGGTTGTGTTTCGTGACCAACTGGGACCACATAATGGACTAATCGTGACCTCATAATGGATTAACTGTGAATTTAAAATTTGAAAATTTGTGACTAAATATTAATCTGAACCATGTGCAATTTTGTAACATGTGCTGTAATCATTTGAAAATAATCTGTAACTATGAACAAAATTCTGAGTTGTGACCTGGGTTATGACTTATAACCTGAGTTGTGACCTGGGCTGTGACTTGTGAATTGAACTGTGACCAGAGTTGTGATCTGGGCTGTGACTAGTGAATTGGACTGTGACCTGAATTGTGACCTGAGCTGTGACTTGTGACTTGGGTCGTTGGAATCGGAACAGTCGCCGGAAACGATCACCGGAATCGGAGTAGTCGCCGGAATGGTCGCCATAGAAATTGTCGGAATCGGAGCAGTCGCCGGAGAGGTCGCCGGACCTGCAGGGGTGGTGGAGGTGGGGGTGGGTTAATTTTATATATATATATATATATATATATATATATATATATATATATATATTGTTTCTTGTCCTGTATTTTTCAAACTTAATTTATTTAACTTATTTGTAATATTTTCTAAATCTTGAATTGGTTTATTTTCTATATTATTTAATTTTTATTTATATTTTCTATTGCTTCTGTAGTTCTAAGATCTGGAAACTTTTCTTTATCCGCTACTTTAATAACTTTATTTAAAATATTTAAATTCTGTTCTTTAATAAAATCTAAATTTTCTTTTATTTTTAAAATATCTTTTTCAATATTAATAATTCTTTTACCTAAATTACTTAATTCTGCAGATATCTTATTAACTTCTCTTGTTAATATGTCCAGCTTAATGAATTTAATCTGTATAATAATAAGATTCTAAACTGAAATCTGTATGATCTGATAAATAATTATTATCTAAATATTCAAATTCAATTCTTATTGATAAATCTGAACAGAATATCTGATCAAATTTATTTATAAAATATTCTTCTCTAAATTCTGTAAGTAAAGATCTATATATAATGTTTTCTCTTAATTCTAAAGGTAAATTTTTAGTTACTTGTAAACTAGCAAATAAATAATCTATAGATTTACTTTTTTCAATAGAAATAAATTCTATTCCGTAATCTAAAATGTCTCCGATTTCTTGATAAAAATTAAAACTATAGAATATTTTTTCTAAATTAACAAGTAAAATTCTAAAAATCATAAAATCCTAAAATTATACCTTTGTAGCGTAATCTGTGGAGCTGAAACTTAAAATTCCAAAATCGGAACACACGCTCTGATACCAAAGAGAGGGGGGCGGTTGTGAAGGCTGTTGAAGAGCTGTTGTGGAAACTGATGTATAAAAATATCCTACTCAGTACTCTTCTTAATCATAATATCTAATTCTTTTGATAAAATAATATCCCATTTTTACTCTTTTTTTTTTTTTTAAAACTCGTCAAAAGAAAAAATGCCATCTGAGATATATGAACTTTGGCCTAACTCCACTCTTGTAAGGACACCACTGGCACTCCCTTAACAAGAATTCTTAAAAAAGAGATCACTTTCCCTCTTCTATGCATCTCCTAGCCTCTTCACTGGGCTTTATGCTTTGAGAGGTCACTCAGGACTTATTTTAAAAACAGTTTAAATTTAACTTGGAGTTAAGACATGCTCTTATCATATACTCAGCATGAAGCATAAAATTTTTTTACAAAATCATAAAAATTTATAAACATAAATTGTTCTTAAAAGATCTGGAACTAATATAAATTACTAACACCATATCTTAGAACTATAAAACATACCTACTGGAATGATCCGTCAGTAGTTTAACAAAATTTAAAACAACATATTTTTGTGGGATATTATAATATCTAAGAATAAGAATGATTAAGAATTTCCCTTTCGGGAGGAAAAGGAAATTAGAACATTTTGTAAGAACAAAAGTTTGTATTGTATTCTTTTTTCTGTGTGTTTACAAATAAAGAAATGGTCTCCTTATATAGGAGAGAAAACGCGTTTTTCAAAAGTAAGGAATCTTTGCTTTTTCAAAACGTCAAAAAGAAAACAGTAAAAAGAAAACTAATTAAATCTTACTTTATCAAATAGTAAGATTCGTTACAAATTTTTCAAAAATAGTAAAGATTCTTCTTTTCATACAAAAAATCTCCGAGTAGTTCAGTCTTGTCTTGTCAATCACCAAAAATTTGCCAAGTGTCTTCCTTTGCATCAAAATCTGGAAAATTCTTATCTTGTTTCATAATTATGTCTGCCAATCGTCGTCCAAAAGAGTCTCCTCCATCGATCTGAGTCATCCTGGATTATCATTTTCTTCTGAAAAATTGTCTTTGAAATCTTCCAAACCTTTTTCTTTTTCAACTTTCTTTTTGCCTTTATTTTTCTTTTTAAACTGTATCTTCTTTTTCTTTGTAGTACTTTGTTTAACTTGTTGCTGCAATTCTTCAATCTTATCAAACATTTCTTGAATTCTTCTAATATCTGTTTGAGAAATTTGTTCTGGATCTTGAGATGATTGAAATGAGTCTGAGAAATTTACTGGCTGTTTCTGTTTAAGATCTATTGGATTAATAAGTCTAGTAAGCGTAATTATCGATCTGGCGTATACGATCTTCAAAAATCTTATTTTCTATAACAGGATTTTCAGCCTGTTGAGTCTGATTAAATTGGAAAGTAGGAGAATGAACAGTCTCCTGAGTCTGTTGAGCTTTTGGTAAGCCCAGAACCATGAACGGATTTGATATGTCTTTACTGACTTCCGTTTGAAATTTGGACTAGCTATAGACTTCTTGGGCTCTATAGTACTGATTGTGTCACGAACATTTGGATTTAAAATCTTTAAATTAATAATTTCTTGTTCTAATTCAGAAATTTTCTTTTGTAAAGCTAATTTTTCTTGTTGTAAAACCTGATTAGACTCATTTAAAATTTTAAAATTTTTTGTCATACATTCACAATGCTCACAAAATTTTGAAACATAATCTAAAGGTTGATCTGAAACATTCTTTAAACACGGTGCAACAAAATAATTTATTCCTAAAAATTTTCTACATTCTTCTAATGCTTCTGAAATTGAATAAAATCCTTTATAAAGAGGATTTGGGAAATTTTTAATACAATCTGAAACTTCTAACCAAGTATGATAAACTCCTGGAAGTCTACCTTGTAAAACAACATAACACTTAAATTTTTTATGATCTTGACTAAAATGTTCTGAAAGTGCATTTAAACATGCTAAAAAATATTTTTGATCTTTTGGATTCTTATTATAAGAAATCCATAAATTGTCTAAAATACATTTTTCGATTTTGTAAGCGAAATATGAGGAAGTGTCTTAAAACTAATATTACTATTTGGAAAACAAAGTAATTCTATACTACCAAACTTTAACTTATCATGAGTACGTATTATATTTGTCGAGAACTTGAGCGCCAACAATTGGCAATCCTGGTCTTGGTCCTCCGGGTCTCTGCATCTCGCAAACAATCCGTCATAATCTTTATTTTTAATTATTCTACTTAAAATATACGCTATCGATTATTGCTACCTTTAATATGTTCAAAATTAATTATTAATCCAGTATTAGTAATTCTATCTATAAAATTTAACCATCTTCTTCGATTACTTCTTTTATTTTCTAATTTCATTTTATTAACAAAACTTACTATTGCCTCACAATCTGTTCTTAAAGTAATTTCTTTTTTAGAAATAATAAATAATTCAAAAGAATCTAATGCATAATTAACTGCAAGTAATTCTAAATCTATGCTACTTATATTACCTTTTTCTTTATAATTTCCACTATTGTATCTAACAATTTTTTCAAGATCTTTACCTGCATACTTATTGGGTTTTGCAATTAAAATTGCTCCCCATCCTGTTATACTTCCATCTGTTTCTATAATCAGATAATCTGTATCTAATGGCATATCTAATTTAGGTAAATCTTTTAATCTTTCTTTTATTTTTTGTACTAATTTAATATCTTCTATATTAAAATATCTTTGTCATTTAGGAGATGTTTTTCCATATAATGGCCCTGCCATCTTTCCTAAATCCTTAATAAAAGGTCTAGCATAATTTACTAATCCTAAAAATTTCTGTAATTGTTTAAGGTCTTCAAGCTTATCTGGGAATTCTAAAGCTTTCTGAGTTATATGAGGTTGTAATTCAATCTTACATTTTCCTATATTAACTCCTAAAAATTCTATATATTCTTTAAATAACATCATTTTTTTTCTTATTTACAATTAAACCATGTTTTATAAATTCTGAAAAAAGAATTTGTAAATGACCTCTATGTTCTCTTTTATTTTTACTAAATACTAAAATATCATCAATATATACTATAATAAATTTACTATGTTTATTAAAAATATTTTCCATTTTTCTTTGAAATATACTAGGAGCATTCTTTAATCCAAAAGGCATAACTAACCACTCATAATGACCTTCTGGAGAAGTAAAAGTTGTCCATTCTATAGAATCTGGATGCATTTTTACTTGCCAAAATCCTGATTTTAAATCAAACTTGCTAAAAATATTACAGTCTTAAATTTTATTTATTAAAACAGTCTTATCTGGAATAGTATATGCATCATCTATTGTATTATCATTAAGTCTTTTATAATTTATAACCATTCTACTTTTTCCTCTAATTCTTTCTAAATGTTTTCTAACTATAAAAGCTGCTGATCTATGTGGACTATCTGATTTTCTTATAACTCCTAATTTTAAAAGATCTTTAATATGCATCTTAAAATCTTCAGCATCTTGATTTGTAGTTTCAATACTTTTAGTCTTAATTATATATTCAAGATTTTTTATTTTTTATTTTTAATTCACATAAACTTTATCTTTCTCCTAGTATTTTAAAACATTTTCTCCTAAAATTTCTAATTTTTCTAATTTATTTATCATATTTTCTATATCTTGTTCTGTTACTAATAAATCATATATTTTTTCAATTTCTACAAATTCTAAACATATTTCTCCTTCTTCCTTAAAATCTTTAGAATAATATTCTTCTTCTATTAAAAACTCTTCTTCTTCTACTAATTGACACTCTCTTTCTCTGCTACATTCACATTCTTTTTCTTCTTTAATCCCACCACGCTTTTCAGCAAACTCTGATGGAATAATTTTAGTATAAGTAGGTGCAGAAATTGTAAATTTTTGTAATTGCATAAAATCTTTACTAATCATTATACTTCCATTATCTTTTAATAAAAAGCTTAATCCCAAAATTAGATATGTATTTAAAGATAATTCTCTTATCCAAACTGAGTCTTTAGGTAAACTATATTCTGTACTTCTACCGCAATTAGTCTCAAAACTAATTCTTGCTGGTTTTAAAATATCTTGATAACTATAAAAATTTTCATTCATTTGTTGAGCTTCTATGGGTTCTTTTGATTTTATTATATATTTTTCTGGTATGATTCTTTTATTAATTATACAATGACTACAACCTGAATCTATCAAACCTAAACACATTATTTCACAATTTTCTATTCTAATATAACATTTTACTTTAATACTTTTTAATTTTTCTGAATTACAAAAAACTTGAACCAATTCTGATTCAGGAATTATTTCTGAGTTTTCTCATTTTTTAGAGGATTCCATTAATTCTAATTTTTGTAAAATATACCTTTGCATATCTTCTAAATTTTCTATTCTTTTTCTTAATATTTTAATTTCTGACAATTCTATCTTAATTGAATTAATTTGCTTATCTTCTTCCAATTGTATTAAATTTTCTTGTAATAAACATTTTTTACATGCCTCTAAAAAACAATCTTTACATTTTACTCTTAATTTCTTACTAGGATACCATTTACATATATAACATGGTATGTTGTCTAAACCTGTTTCTGTTAACCAATTCCGTTTACATTCTATATCCATTAATTCTAATTCTTCATACGAGATACGATAAGTTTTTTAAATTTGAAAATTCTTGTATAAAATTTTCATAATCGATTGTTCTTACGGATTATTATTATTATTATTAAAATCTTCTATTGAAACAATACGTAAGCGATTCTTTATCTGAAATATACTCATCAATTTCTAATAAATCTTCATTTGTGCATTCTATAAGAGTACTTCTTTTATCATTATTATTTATCTTTTTAGGATAAGTTCTGGCTAGATGATCTATTCCTCCACAGACATAACAATTTAACTTATTAGGATAATTCCTTTCTAATTTGAATTTTCTAACATGTCTGTTTTCATCTAAATATGGTTTTCTTCTATTAGACTTTCTTAAATAATATTTTTTCCTAATAGGCCTATTAAAATTTTTCCTATCATATTTTCTTTTACTTTTTTCTCTAAAATTATTTCCATAAGTTTGTGGTGTAAAGATATCTTTGCAAAATTTATAATCTGTCTTTTTTAATTGATTCTGAATTTGCAATTCAACACATTTATTTTCTAAACATTGCATTATAAATTGAATTCTATTTCCTATACTCCATAATTGATCTTGTCTTTCTATAACATTTTTATTTTCATTCCATCTTTTTGTTATTTCTAATCCTAAAGGGCCTGGTAATTTATGAAATAAGTTTTCACCTAATTCTTGATTAAAAGTATTTCCTGAGATAGATACTAAATAGTGATATTCATTTAAAAATTGTTTTACTTCTTTACCTTTAGTCCATCTATTTAAACTAAGTTGTTCTAAATTTCTTATAGCCTTATGTTGAATTAATAACTGTCCTGTATTAGGATCTGCTCCTGTTAATAATTCATGTATTTTACTAACAAAATTATAAGGATTGTTTCCTAATGCAACCAATGATTCAAATTCTGTCTGTTTATCTTTCTTAAAAGCTTCCCATGTAGTTTTAGCACTTTCTCCTAAAAATGTTTCTAGATATCTATACATTTCTAATGGTTCCATATTATCTGCTAATCTAATATAATGACCTATTATTGTATTTTTCCATACTTCTATTATATTATCCCAAGTCTGAGGGTCATGTGCTGTAATATTTAATATTTGTGGTTTATGTCTTAATCACGAAATTCTATTTTAGGTTCTAAAGGTCTAACTTTTCCTCTAGCTGTATAATTTCTTTCATTATGATTATAATCTGTATAAGCAATTCTAGGAGGATAACCAGCTGTATATTGATATGTTTCTGGTTTAACTTGCATAACTTCATCTGCCAATTCTTTATAATTACTTATTTCTGAAATTTCTGACTTATTTTCAATTTCTTCTATATTAATTCCTACTCTTATATTTTGATAATTATCATAATATAAATATTCTTGTTCTCCTATTTGTTTATTTAAAAACAAATGATCTTCTAATCTTAAAAGTTCTGTAGGAGATAAAATCATTCCTAATTCTTTAGGATATAAAATTTTATCATCTATCTCTTGTTTCTCTTTGTATTAAGAAAATGTTCTTGTTCTTGTTTTTCTTCATTAGTAGTATTAGATTCTGTATCAAAATTATCATTTCTATTTATAGTACTGTAATTACCAAATCTTAAACTAGTCATTCCGTATAAATCTTTATATGTTATAGCTTCTTGAGGAATTAAAACTTTTTCTTGAGTTTCTAAAAACTTATCTAAATCCCATTCTAATCTGCTAAAATTTACGAATCATAGGTTTTAGGTTTAATCATTTTTATTCCTTTACTACTCATTAAATTTACAACTTTATCTATATAAACTTTATATCTTGTTTGAGAATTATTACTACATCTTCCCAAAAATCCTATGCTTATTAATAAATTTTCTCCTGAAGTTACATCTTCATATCCATGTGTCTGAATACCAATTTTAATTTTTTCTGAAAAATCTTTTATTGTTAATAAAAAATCTGGATTACAATATATAATTCCATGATTATTATCATATCTATCTCCGTACTAGCTATCATACTTTTTTCTATATTTTGAATTCTTTCATCATAAATAGTTAATAAAACTTTATTACCTAAATTTTTTCTCATTAATCCTTTAATTCCTATAACTATTAATCCTAAATGCATAAATCTATAATGCTTCTTTCTTAATTCTTTTTTAGATTCTTCCGAAATTAATGATAATTGTCTTACTTGACCATCTAAACACTGAATTGAAATTTCCCTAGTATGTCGAAAAAATTGAGTTCTTGATTCAAAAATACCTCTATTATATAAATTTTCTGGATTAAGTAATTGTAAACCATGAGTTTGAAATCTATTATAATCTTGTTCAGGATCTATAATTTCTTCTATATTGTGATTATACTGAGGCTGTCTAATTAAAATTCTTTCTATTATATTTGTACTTATACTAGAAGTACTATGTCTACTTCTATCAAAAATCTCTGAAGATGATCCTTGTTCTCCAATTGTTCTTGATCTGCTTGGAAAATTATTCATATCTTATAAAATGTTGTAGAGAGGGGGGCGGTTGTGAAGGCTGTTATGAAATGAAGGCTGTTGAAGAGCTGTTGTGGAAACTGATGAAGGCTGTTGAAGAGCTGTTGTGGAAACTGATGTATAAAATATCCTACTCAGTACTCTTCTTAATCATGATATCTAATTCTTTTGATAAAATAATATCCCATTTTTACTCTTTTTTTTTTTTTGAAAAACTCGTCAAAAGAAAAAATGTATCTGAGATATATGAACTTTGGCCTAACTCCACTCTTGTAAGGACACCACTGGCACTCACTTAACAAGAATTCTTAAAAAAGAGATCCCTTTCCCTCTTCTATGCATCTCCTAGCCTCTTCACTGGGCTTTATGCTTTGAGAGGTCACTCAGGACTTATTTTAAAAACAGTTTAAATTTAATTTGGAGTTAAGACATGCTCTTATCATATACTCAGCATGAAGCATAAAATTTTTTTACAAAATCATAAAAATTAATAAACATAAATTGTTCTTAAAAGATTTGGAACTAATATAAATTATTAGCACCATATCTTAGAACTATAAAACATACCTACTGGAATGATTTTGTTAAAAAATTTTATGCTTCATGCTGAGTATATGATAAGAGTATGTCTTAACTCCAAATTAAATTTAAACTATTTTTAAAATAAGTCCTGAGTGACCTCTCAAAGCATAAAGCCCAGTGAAAAGGCTAGGAGATGCATAGAAGAGGGAAAGTGATCTTTTTTTTAAGAATTCTTGTTAAGAGAGTGCCAGTGGTGTCCTTACAAGAGTGGAGTTTGGCCAACGTTCATATATCTCAGATGACATTTTTTCTTTTGACGAGTTTTTCAAAAAAAAAAAAGAGTAAAAAATGGGATATTATTTTATCAAAAGAATTAGATATCATGATTAAGAAGAGTACTGAGTAGGATATTTTTATACATCAGTTTCCACAACAGCTCTTCAACAGCCTTCATCAGTTGTGTGTGTGTGTGTGTGTGTGTAGATCAAAATATCTGATTTTTGAAATGTGAAAATTGTTTTGTTATTTTTGAAATAGGGTAAAGTAAAAGTAGGATAAATGAATTTTTCCCTTGTCAATTCCCATTGCGCGTTATATGAACATGTGGACCCTTTTTGTAAGTTGGTTGTTTGAATTCTCCAAAAAGCATCCCCCAAAACCGGGGCCAGGGCTGGAGATACAATGCATGCGTTTCTATGTAATTTCTTTAGTTAATATTATTTTAAATTACTTTTCTTTTGTTAATGATATGAAATCAAATCTCATGCTTTCTTTTTGTGGCTTAAGCTGTCAAAGAATGAATGTGTACTATAACTATAGTAACTCGTGCTTTCATTATGTTGTGTTTTTCTTTAACATTGATAATTTATTTTTTATTATTTGGTATTTGGTTTCAAAAAAATGGTCCAATTTCAATTTTAATCACCAATTTTATTTTACCACAATTTTTATCAACTTTTTAAACCATGAAACGGACCCACAAACTTTTTGTTTTGTTGTATAAAATGTGATTTGTTTGTAGATTTTATAATTTAGACAATAAATAACAATCTGAATAGCATAAGTTAATATCGAATAAAATAGGAAATTAAAAGTTAAGAAAGATTGGCCTAAGAGAGTTGTGAAATTCGTTGTTATAAAGTTGTATGATTTTCCCTTGGTGTCGGTACTTTTGGCATTACAAGACTCCAAAATAAATTTCATATAGCGCACAATTTATTCTTCTTTTATGAACACGACCACAATAAAAGAAATAATGAGCATTATATCGAGTTGTCAAAACTATAGTATGGAATGAATAGACATCTTTTTTTTTTCAAATTGTATATGTTGCAAAACAATCAAAATATCATAATAGCTTTGATGCCAATTGTTGTGGAACAAACCACCGAATTGAGATGTTGATGTTATATGGCAAATAATAATAAAATATATGATCAAACAAAAAAATAATAAATATAAGAATATGACAGAGAAATTAAGAGATTTTATTAACTTAATAATAATTGATAATAGAGAAAAATTACAATAAATTCTATAATTCTAGTAATCTATTTTCTCACATTATAAAATTATATAGAAGAGCCTAATATTTATAGGGAATAAGTAGGGGATGTCCAAACCCACCTAGTAGATTTGTTGATGAAGTAAGATACCATAAAATTGAGTCTCCAAAATAAATTTCAATTCCCAATGGGCTTCCAAAATAAAATTTCAACATGATATATGATTCCAATAATATTCTAAATTTGAATTCTTCATGGCGTGAACTTCAATTAGAATTCTTCAATTATTTCAACAAGAAATTCGGGTTACACCCAAATTCTAACAATCTCCACCTTGATGAGAGTATAAACGCTGCTTGAGGTTCAATTTGCTTGTCGACTTTTAGTCATGCACAATTGCTCCAACTTCAATCATAAAGTAGCTTCTGAATTCTCTTTCAAAACGTTCTGAAAAATGATATTCGATAGATGAAGATGAATGTGAGAAACCGCCTTCTTATCATTTCGTAATTTTTCATCCGCGGTCAAAGTTGCGGGTATCTTGTCAATTCCCAACAACGCATCATCTAAATCGAGTTGTGCGAGTACCGCACGCATCTTAACCTGTCATAGTGAAAATCTAGTGCTCCAATCCAAAAGCGGAATGTCATATTTCATGGAAGCCATCACGAATAAAAAAATCTCGAATAAATCAAACCTTGCACTTTTTGTTGAATTGCTAAACCTTATACCAATTGTTACAAAACAATCAAGATACCAGAATAGCTCTGATACCAATTGTTGTGGAACAAATCACCGAATTGAGATATTGAAGTTATATTGCAAATAATAATGAAATATATGATCAAACAAAATAATAATAAATACAAGAATACGACAGATGAATTAAAATATTTTATTGACTTAAGAATAATGGAGAAGAGAGAAAAATTATAATAGATCATATAATTTTAGAAATCTATTTTCTCACATTATAAAATTGTATACAAGAGCATAATATTTATAGGAAATAAGTAGGAGATGTCCAAACCCACCTAATAGATTTGTTGATAAAGTAGGATATTATAAAATTGAGTCAAAAACAAATTTCAACTCCCAATGGACTTCCAAAATAGAATTTCAACATGATATAGGACTCCAATAATATTCCAAATTTGAATTCTTCATAACGTGCACTTCAATTACAATTCTTCAATTATTTCAATAAGGAATTCGGGTCACAGCTAAATTCTAACAGTATAAAACAAAGAAATATGATTTCCCTTTTATAATGAGAAATTCAACCCTACATTATTCAAATATAATTTACACTCTGAAATTAAGATTTCTAATTTTTTTTAATTAAATCTGAAAATTAAAAATTAAAGTAAAAAAAAAAACTGAAAATTAAAATTAAACTTAATTGTGAAAGGTTAAAACATTTTATGTTACAACACTTTTATCATTTTTTTTTTACTAAAATTCTACATCAAACATAGCGGGCTTGAAGAACCAACCAGCCAGAATCTCGTGCTAATATTAACTTCCCCAATAAAATATTTCTTGCAAAGATCATAATATCCTGTTCTTAACTACTAAAAACCTTTGTAATTTGTCCACCTGATCAAGGTATATATAGTACTGCTGCAAAACCAGACTGTTCAATCTTTTTGTGTAATGAAAATTGTGTCCATTTTTCTCTCCATGCAAATCTCCTAAGATGAAATTAGTTCTTTTTTTATCGTTTTCACTATCTTTTATGACTTGAAAAAAAAAAGAACCTTATCTTTCCTTACAATTATTTACACAACACGTGGAGTATCTTTGAAAAGTTTTAGTGGAAAATAGAAAAAGAATTAGGGTTGACAAAATGGATCTGTTTAAAATTCAATTTCCTTTAGATTTGATAAATTGTAGTAGATAGAAAGGAAAAAAAAAAATTGAAAGATGATGCTAGCCACGTAGTGTCGAACAATTAGGAAACACGTGTCAAAGAATGAAGGTAATATAATTATATAGCTAATTTACGGTGCTACGATAATCGACGGTCAATGATGTAGTCGTAGCTAAAGGATAGAGCGACATTTGAAGTAAACAATAAACTTGAAATTGAAAATGAATAAAACATTTGTAAGTGAAAGATTAGATTGTGTATGAATTATATATTGTCAACTTTACACGTACAAAAATTTGTTTGTGTATATCATATGATGAAAATTTAATGATAACATTAATGCAAATATTAATGAAATTACGTGAAAAGAAATAAAATATGAAACTTAAGGAAGGAAATTGAAAACTTTGATTTTAAGGGTTGGATCGAATTTTCTCATAGGTCCTCAAAGTTGGGGATGATTTCAAAAACTTTCCAAATAAAAAGAAAAGAAAAATAAAATTATGATCGAGAGGATTCAAAACCTTGTCTTCTATATATAAATATAGAAACTTTACCAATTGGCTATAAAACAATTAAATAATTAATGTAATTGTGTTTTATTTTTCAAATTTAAATTGAATAAAATAAAATAAAATTCTTGATCCTCAATAAAATATTTCTTGCAAAGATCATAGATTCATATACTTATGAGAATCTTAACAACTAGAAAATTTTGTTATATGTCCGTCCACCTGATCAAGGAATATATAGTAATGTTACAAAACTGTCAGTTCAAAAGTGTAAAATCAAACCATTCCCTGTCCCATGAACAATGTTCATTTTCTGCAGCAGCCATATTGTTATTAGCAATATGATGATCTTCTGATGAGGAATTAACAAATAAGTAACTCCTTGCATCCGCTAATGGATGGTTTTGTTGAGATGTTGTCGCCACATTTTGGTGGTGTGCCGCCACTAACCGGTGGCCTTCAACATTTTGGTGGTGCGGCGCTAATGGATGGTTTTGTTGGGATGTTGTTGCCACATTTTGGTGGAGTGTCGCCACTAATTGGTGGCGTTCAACCACTTCATCTGGTGGCGGCGGCCTTCTGTCAAACGACCTCACACTTTTTGTTTTTCTGTAGACTCGGCATAAACTGAGTTCCTCCCATAACTACACGAAATTGGAAACCAGAGAAAAGATAGCAAATTAGCGCCACTATGAAAAAGATCAGAATCATATATGCTTTTTAATGCATATTATTACTATTAGAATGATTTCAGGGCGTAGGCTCGGAGGAGAAGAAGCACTATATTAGAGTTTATTCCGATTTCTTGAACAAAAGACAGATTATGCAAAGATTATAAACATGAAATATGATCTAGTTAATTTTTAGGGTTTAGGCCATTTTTCATTTCTTTTTGACAATTTTAAGATTCTCACAATAAAATGGTTCCATTAATACTAAAATTACAGCTTTTGCATCATTTAGGAATACAATCCTAATTTCTAATTAGACCTGTGGATTTCCAGCAGTTGAAGAGGAAAGTTGAGAAAATTCAAGCACTTTATACTCATTCATCTTCCACACAGTCTTTCTTCCATGTGGAGCTCTTCCTGCATAGAAAACCATTGTTTTCTTCTTACCAATTACAAGATCTTGTGAAGAATATACAAAACTGGGAGATCCAGTTGCTTTCCAGTATCCTTGTGCCGTGAGCCGGTTAGGTCTTCCTCCACGGGCTACCCTTTCTTGCCTTGGAACGAAGAAAAACCATTGCTCTAGATCTCCACGACAACGCTCTCCTGCAAATTCTGGATTTTAATTTCCCTAAACAAATATTAGTATATTTTGGTTATAGCCTCGAAAACTAAACAGACATAGCGTATGCTCGGCAAAGCTTAAATTTTAGTTCAAACTCGTCAAAAATAATTTTTGTCCACCTTCGAATAAACTTAAGAATCGAAAAGAAGAAGAAGTTCATGTATTTAACCGTCAAGCAGTATTAATTAATTAACCTTTGGTAAAAACAAGAATTGAAACAATATAAATTATTTACGTGGAAGATCCCATGGATTGTAATCATAAATATGAAGAGATGGTATAACCCTGTCGATGTCCACTACTACTCTTGTGCCTTGTAGCTTATTACGCAGATAGAAAGAAACGAGTTCTTCCTCTGTAGGATAGAACCTAAAACCCGGTGCCACCCGATCATCCATTGCTCGTTGCAACTCTCTCTCTCTCTCTCTCTCTCTCTATAAATACCGATCTTGGTCCTAACTCAGTCCTGGGTTTTAAGTGGACGAGATAAACTCATTTTTACCTGTGTGTGTATATATAGAGAGAGAATTGTGATGGAGGTTAAGGTGCAGCAGCAGATTGGGATGGGGGAGAAATTGTGGGAGTAATGACTGGCGGCGTTGGAAATTTCGACCCGCATACAAGAGAAGGAAATAAATTGTGTTCCCATTTTATTTTTCAACGCCGTGAACGCTGCTTGAATTGGTCAATTCATCATGCAGCAGCCTCATTCGTTTTCTCATCAATTCCACAGCAAAAGACCAAAAGGAAATTATAATTAAAAACAAATAATATCTATAATATACTAAATATCACGTTAAGTGAGAATCATTATTTGGACGATTCTAACCCTACTAAAATTCAGTTATTTCAATTATACCCTACTTTTCATTTTTTAATATGTATTTAATTTATTTAATCATTTAGTTACGATTAACGTACATGTATATTTGATAGATTCTTTTCACTGTGTGTCTTTAAACATTGTATGTTGGCTCACTTTTTATGGAAGAAGAGGAACCGGAATACTTACATTTCTTCCCTGTCACATGGGTTCTACCTACTCGATAAGGTTTCCAACGTGAAAAGGCTTTGGAATTATTAGCAAATGAAGAAAAGTTTTCAACCAACAAGACAAAATTTGATGGAAAAACATGGGCGTCAAGCAGAAAGATGAAGTCAAGCAAAATGTGCTTCCTTGGCAAGTAAAGCAAGGTACATACCGTGATGCCCAAGTTAATCGGTCCTCTTTTTTCTTCGTTCGTTGTCATCGTTCTTTAAGAATCTATTTAATGTAAATTTTTGAAAAGCGAAATAAAATGTCTAATTAAAGATGAAGCTCAATCAACTTATTAACAAAAAAGCAGTTTTAACGTATAAGCACGAAATATGGTTTTGGGATTGTATCTTAACACGATTCAACTTTATTAAAAAAAAAAACTCTTATATATTAATTAATATTTAATTCATGTAAAATTTATCGAATAATGTTATAAATCTTATATCGAATAATGATGAATAATTAGCCAACATATGAAAGTTTGTGTTACCTCTCTTAAGAGAAATTACCCTTTTAATGTGGAGTCAAAATACTTAGTGCTTGTTTGGTAGGGATTTTTGGGGAAATAATTGATTTTTGAATAGTGATATAATGGGAAATGTGTAGTTGAAAAAGAAAAAGAAATTATCGATGTGAAGGAAAATATTATTTTATTGAAAAATGTGTGGTTGAAAATGAGAATTGATTTACTGTAGAATTTGAGAAATAAAAAATAAACAGGCTATTTGTTGAGTTTTTTGATACACAATAAATCTCGAGCAATGATGTTTAATCAAAATTATTCAGTTGATATCGATCAAATGACTGAATTGAAATATTGACACCTCAATGGAACGATCTAAACCTAGAACTATTTAGACCATTGGAGGTGACCTAATTTAGGCCTTGTCTGTTTCTGCTTTCAATTGCAATTTGGACCGTTGTAGCCTCCATTTTTGAATCAATTGTGAGAGAATGGGGCCCACTTGTTTGAATATAACGATAAAAAAAAGTAATTTTCTGGTGCTTTTAATTGCAACGAGATAGGGGCTTAGTTAGAGCTGCTCGTGTCCTATTTCTCCACTTCTTGGATGGTTCATAAGTGTTGGCACATGTATTGATTTGGACTTCTCTCTATACCTAATGTACATTAAATATTTGTGCTTTAACTGTTGTTTAGTCACCGTGTGAGACTGCTTTGCATGAAAATTTAAATTTTTTGCTGACATACTTTCTTATTGTATTGATTATTTTGTTAGAATACCTAGATTTAACATGTTCGAACATTCCATTGATCATGAGATTTCGAGTCTCACGAAACCCTGAGAATCTAAAACAGTGTATATTGCGATATTATGATTACTTTGTGTGATCTATTTGTACACTTTAGTTGTTCGAACTTTTCAAAATGTCACATTTCAAAGTTGAAAGTTTCAATGAGAGATTTTATTTTTCAATTTGACAACAAAAGATGAAGAAAATTTTGGTTCAACAAAAAGTTTCAAAAGTCATAGACGACAAATTTCCCGCAAATTTACTCTTATTAAACAGGATTGTTCTCTTGCCCATGGTAGACCAACACATCAAGAATGACTTTGCTTGTTTTTAAATTTTTGTTTTCATCCTACATGAGTCCACCCTTTTAACTTTTTAACCATCCACCCCCCTTTTTTAACTCAACCCCACACCCTCCCCATCTTTATCACCTATCCTTTATATATAAATGTTTTTTTTTTGTTTTTATCTCAATTTTTAGATTATTACGAAATATCAAATGAAATCGAAATATTGCATTCTTAATACCATTTCGAAGTGCTCACAGCCTAGTTTCTCGCATCGTTGAGAGCGTATGAAACGGCCAACTATAGCCAAAGTTACAAGGCATCAAAATATGCATTTCTAAATTAATATTTCAAAAATTTCGATAATATGCTAATTTTAAATATTTGTTGACGATCGTATGCTAATCAAATTCACAAATTGTCTTTGTCTTCTTGAAACTTTTTTCGAGAACTATATGGTAGACATATCAAATAGTTCAAATGGATATCATTTGGACATCAAAAATAATTAAACGAGCGTCTCAAAAAGATTCGCATAACTTGTTTTTATTTAAAAATTTCAATTATTTCATTAACGTTTATTATTTTCGCGCAACAAAATTCTTAATATAATTTGCATAATTTTATTAGAATATTTTTACATGTGGTATAACGTCAAAAATTTTCGGATTGTTACACATTTTTTTTATTAATTTGTTCTTTAATTTTTTTTTAAAAAAACGTGGATTAGAAAGGAAAAAAATAATTCTAACTTGAACCTTATTCAATGTTCATTTTTTTTATTAATTTGTTCTTTCATTTATTAGAACATGGATTAAAAAGGAAAAAAAAATTTGAATTTGAACCTTATTCCATCTTAATTTTTTATGTTTTGTATAACGATCCGAAAATATTTGACGTCATACCACATGTAAAAATATCCTAATAAAAAGATTTAAATTATATTAAGAAACTTGTCGTGCAAAAATAATAAACATTGATGAAATAATTGAAAATTTTTAAAGAAAAATGAGTTATGCATCTTTTTTTGAGATGCTCGTTTAATTACTTGCAATGTTCAAACGATTTTTGTTTTGATCATTCGATATGTCTACGATATAGGTCTAGAAATGAGCTTCGAGATGATATAGACGATTTATGAACTCGGTTAGCATACGATCGCCAACAAAATTTTAAAATTAACATGTTATCGAAATTCTCGAAATACTAGTTTGATACAGCCTATTTTGACGCATCGTAACTTTTGCTACGATTGCCATTCCGCTTGCTGTTAACAATGCGAGAACTTAGACCGTGAGTATTTCGAAATGATATTAAGAATGTAATATTTTGATCTCATTTCACATTCCATATTGACCCAGAAATTGAGACAAAGACAAGAATAGTGATCAGTGCCCCCTCTCCCTTTTGTATCTTCATCAGTCTACTAATCGCTAGTAGCTCGAGAGTCCATTGATCAACGTTGATAGTTGTTCAATACTTTTGTGCGGCATTTCTCGAACCATCAAATTGATGGTTTTGTTATTTCTCAAGTTCTCTTTCAATTATCCTCTCTATAAAATAATTATTTTCAACCAACACATTTTGTTCAAAATTAACTTCTAAATTAAAATAGAATAACTAAAAAATTATTTATAAATGAAAAAGTTGATTTATAACTAAAAAAAATACTTATAAGATAAAAATAGACTTGTGTAAAAAATTGCTTATAAAATAAAAATACTACTATTAACACAAAATTTTATTTATAAAATATAAAAATTACTTATAAGTCAAAAACTTGCTTATGTCTTTAAAAATTGTATTAGAAGTACAAAATTAACTTATAATTGTAAAACTTATTTACAAGTAAAAATTACTTTTAACTTAAAAATTTAATTAATTTATAACTAAAAAAAGTACTTATAAGATAAAAATATACTTCTGTGTAAAAAATTGCTTATAAAATAAAAATTCTACTAATAAAAATAAAAATTGCAGAAAGATGAAGTCAAGCAAGATGTGCTTCCTTGGCAAGTCAAGCAAGATGTGCTTCCTTGTGTGCTCGTTTGAGTTTTAGCATTTATTTGGGAGAGATTACCTTGGAAAAAAATATTTTTGCATGGAAATTGGAATTGTCAATTCGCATAGCGTGTTGTATGTGACACAGTTTGTAGTTTGAATATTCCAAAAAGCAGCCCCAAAAACCCCAATCGTGCTTTAATTTTGTGGCTTAAGATCGAAATGTTCAAACTTTAGCCATACAGCGTCGAACAATTAGGTAACAATTGTCAAAGAATGAAGGTAATATGACTATATAGTTAATGACGGTGCTAGAATTTTTAGTTCGGGGCTGAATAATGGTTGATTGTGTTACTATAGTTCATGGTCGAATATGGAGCAGTAGCTAGCAAATAGAGAAGCATTTGAAGTACACGTACATAGCAATTTGTATAATGATTTACCAGTAGATAAAGTTGTGAGGATTTAGTTGAATTAAAATCGCATCAATCAAATAACTTTCCTATTTACATTTTGACACATCATTATTAGGTAAACATTATGTCCAAGGAATATTTTCGAAACTATAAAGCTATTGAAAATGAATTAAACTATTACGAAATATTAGGTTATGTATAAAGTATATCTTGTCAACTTTACGAATACAAAATGAGCTCGTGCAACTCGTGAGGACAATTTAATGACAATGTTAATGAGAATATGTAAAAAGAACTAAATATCCAAATGGAACTTTAAGTATGAAAATTAAAAACTTTGATTTAAAAGGTATGATCAATTTTTCATATAGGTACTAAAGGTTGGGGATGATTTCCCAAATTCTCGAAATAAAAAGGGCAAAAAAAAAAAAATTGTGTCCGGGAGGATTCCAAACCTATTGTCTACCATTAGGATATAAACAAATTAGTAAACTATAAGCTAATATGTTTTTGTTCTATTTTGAAATTTAAATAGAAAAAAAAAAAAAATCTGCAGAAACTATGGGGTCTAGATCCCCTCCTTTGGCTCTACTCCAGTAAAGTCATAGTCTATATTGTATATGATTTAGAAGACACCAAAACTTTGCTAAATGTAGATGACGTGTAGTCATCGACATTCATGACAAGCTCAAATAAATTATTGCTCGTTAATATTCAAATTGATTTAGGTACAATTAGTGGTGGCAAAAAAGCCCGTCGGCTCGGACGGCTCGGGTTTGACCCGAAAAAAGCCCGAACTGGTTGGGTTGGGTCGAGCCGGCCCGGCCCATGTCCACACGGGCAGGCCCATGTTTAATTTTAAAAAATTAAAAATAATAATAAAAAATTTTAAAGGGCAGCTAAAATAGCTGAAAAAAAATTAAAAAAAAATAAAAAATTGGCCCGGGCTCGGCTCGGCCCTCTAAGGCTCGGGCCGAGCCTTATTTTTTTTTGGCCGAGCTCAGCTTGGGCTCGAAAAAAGCTCGGCCAAAAAAGCTTGAGCTAAGCCCGAGCTTTTTTTTTTCAGCTCGACTTGACTTGAACTATGTCAACGGGGTAATTAGAATATACTACTTATACATAATGAGATATTCATAACGGTGTACACCCCCTCACATGAAGGAGGACCCTCAAATAAAATATACTATATCCGAAGTGGGTCCCCCTTCATGTGAGGAGGTGGACACCGTTATGAATACCTCATTATGTATGTATAGCATCACCCGGGGTAATTACAAAAACTTCACAGAACACGGAAAATTTCAGGAAAATAATTTGACGTAATACTATATTCTATAACATTTTAAACAAAATTTATTGTTCTTCAACTTTTAATTACTTGAAACAACGACGTTTCATTATATTGCATTTTTTTTAAAAATATGACTATTTATTTTCCATTATCGGGTATTTGGTTATAAAAAATTAGTCAAACTTCATTTTTAACAACAAATTTCATTTTATCAATGTGATTTGTGCGTAGATTTTATAATTTAGACAATAGTATTGATAACTAAAAAGTGACGTGGCAAGTTAAATCAACTTAAAATGGCTCTCATACTGGAATAGTGAAAAATGGCTTTTCAACTTTTACTTTTGGATTCCGCATAGAAGTAAATTACATGTGGTTATGGTGGCATCTGATTGTAACTTGGCCACACTGTATCTCGTCAAGCAACAATGTCAACCTTGAGATGCGTGTTCTCGTCCTAAATGGAGGCTTTTTGTTTTTTGGCTTTTTTTTTATTTTTTGGGTTTTGCTATAGTGACCTCTCTTACTAAAATAGTGAAAAATGGATTTTCGACTTTTATTTTTGGATTTCGCATAGGAGTAAATTACATGTGGTTATGGTGGCATTTGATTGTAACTTGGCCACATTGTATCTCGTCACGCAACAATGTCAACCTTGAGATGCGTGTTCTCGTCCTAAATGGAGGCTTTTTTTTTTTTTTTTGCTAGAGTGACCTCTCTTACTAGAATAGTGAAAAATGGCTTTTCAACTTTTATTATTGAATTTCGCATAGGAGTAAATTACATGTGGTTATGGTGGCATTTGATTGTAACTTGGCCACATTGTATCTCGTCAAGCAACAATGTCAACCTTGAGATGTGTGTTGCCACCCTAAATGGAGGTTTTTTTATAGGTTTTGCTAGAGTTGGCCTTGTGACTATGGGGGTGCGCGAGACGTCCAGCCAATAAAGAGGCGTCACACGCCCCATTGTTCGTCCAGAGCTCATGTGGCCCTCGATGAATAGCAAAACCCATTTTTTTATTGGCCTATTAGGTCAGCATGTCAAACCATCATCCCTCTCAAGTTGTAACCCCACTCAAGCATTGATGACCAACTTCCTGAATAATACGAACAAGGAGGTGCTAATCTCATAGGTGACACGTGTCCACGTGCGATTAGTTGAGTATGAGGTGATGATGTAACTGGCGGGGTGCTTTTCCAATGTCGATCTATGATGTTGGAGCTTGATTGATCTAGCTTAATTTTTGACTTCTTATTATTTATTGTAGGATATGTGTTTTAACCTCGAAGTCTGGGTTCGAGGCTACTTTTCTCGAGCTCGATCACCAACAAATATCACGAGTTAAGTTAAGAAATGTAGGTCTAATAGATTTGCGAAATTCGTTGTCTTAAAGTTGTGTGCCTTTCCTTCGTGCGAATACTTTCGATACTGCACGATTTCAAGATAAAATTCTTATAAATCATAGCTGATTTTGCTTTTGCGGGCACTACCACAAGGAGAGAATAAACAAGCCTTACACTGAGTTGCCAAAATTATAAGAATATAATATGAAATGTAGAGAGAGTATTATTATTAGTCGTCTCAAATGAAATATTCTCTTCCTTCTCTAGCGAAAAATTCAACCATCACATTCATTAAAATCAAATCAAATCATTCAAATATAACTTACACTCAAAAATTAAGACTTCTAGTTTTGCCCTTTGTTTGACCACTTAAGGCGAGCATTTATTATTATTATTGTTGTTGGTTTTTTTTTTTTAATTATTATAAATTTTTCAACATTTTCAACTTTTAGCCAATTGGATTGAAATGCCCAAAAAATTATTTACCCACTAACTTATAGATGACATGCTCTAAGATTTTGTTGTGAACTTTCGATATGGAATAAAAATTCTTTTAATTTGATTGTAGTGTATTGTACCTTTGGTTTAACTTTATTGTATCGTACCATCGAATAAATGGCTATTTATATTTTATTAAGTTAATTAATCATTCTTCCTTCCATTAGCACTATTATATTATATCTTGTTTATAGTTCGAAAATATATTTATTTTTTTTAAGCTCTTAAAAACGCGTTTAGTATTATAATTTGTATGCTTTATTAAATGATGTTTAGATTGATTAAAGATTTAAAATAATATTAAAATAAGGAAACACATTTTTACACCTAATCCCCCCTAGGCTCGCTAGCCCGAAACTTGACCTCCACATCTTGCCACACATTACACTTTTTAGAACACTGATTAAATCTGAAAATTTAAATCAAAACTGAAAACTAAAATAAAGATAAAACTGAAAAATTAAAATTAACTTTCGTCCTGAAAGGTTTAAACTTTTATCAATTTTATTTACTAAAATTCTATATCGAACATAGTGGGCTCTCAAGATGCAACCAGCCAGAATCTCTTGCTAAGATTAACCTCCTAATTGTTAAAATTAAACATTCTTGATCCTAAAAAAAAATTTATTGCAAAAATCATAATATTCTTCTAAGGATCAATGTATATATGGTACTACTGCAAAACATGTGTTAAAATTTCGATGTGACTCGAATTCTTTATTAAGATAATTGAGAGTTTTTATTAAAATGCTTATTAAGAAGAATTCTATTTGGAATGTTATTGTATAATTCTAATCAAATTTACTTTGCGAATTCTAGTTGAAGTTCTATTTGGAAGTCCAATTAAGCGTTGAAATTTATGTTGAACTTGAAGAACTTTGGAATGAAGAACATAACTTTGGAAGGTATTTGAGACGGAGACGGGGAGCTTGGGCACGAGGTTGCAACGCTTAGGCACCACCAGCGTAAAAGAGAAACAGGGAGCCAACGCCCTAGCGCCGACCCACCGCACCCGGAGATTGGCGCTACGACGCTGCAATACTATTCTTTTCTCTTGTTTCATTTGGATTCAATTTCTTGCATTCTACTTCAACTCTACTATTAGGATTTGAACGTCCTTTTTTTGTTCTCTATATATAGTTGGTTCTTCATTATGGTTTAGAAAAAGTTAGAAACATTGAAAATACAAATCTGTATATTCTTTCTCCATATGATAATAAAATTTTCATTCTCTGTAAGTGATCTTTATTTCATATTGTGTTTATAATCTCGTAATTTCTTCAATAAATTGGTATCGGAATTATCCAGTATCGTCTATGCTTTTCACAACCCATGACTGTTCAAAAGTTTGTAAAATCAAACCATTCCCAGTCCCAAGAGCTAGTTTCATTGTCTTCAACAGCCATATCCAAGATGTTATTAGCAATATGATGATCTTCAGATGATGAATTATCAAATAAGTAATTAGTTTTATCTGCTACTGGATGGTTTTGTTGAGATGTTGCTTCCACATTTTGGTGGTGTGCCGCCACTAATTGGTGGCCTTCAACCACTTCATCTGGTGGCGGTGGCCTTCTGTCAAACGCCCTCATGCCTTTTGTTTTTCTGTAGACTCGGCATAAGCTGAGCTCTTCCCGTAACTGCATGAAATTGGAAACCAGAGAAAAGATAACAAATTAGCGCCACTACGAAAATATCAGAATCGTATATCCGTTTTAATGCATATTATTACTATTAGAACGATTTGAGGGCGTATGCTTAGAGGAGAAGAAGCACTAAATTAAAGTTTATACCAATTTCTTGAACAAAAGACAGATTTCACAAAGATAAACATGAAACATGATCTAGTTAATTTTTAGGGTTTAGGCCATTTTTCATTCCTTTTTGACAATTTTAAGATTCTCACAATAAAATGGTTCCACAAATGCTTTAGTACCCTTTATTCCATTGATACTAAAATTACAGCTTTTGCATCATTAAGGAATACAATATTTCTAATTAGACCTGTGGATTTCCAGTAGTTGAAGAGGAAACTTCAGAAAATTCAATCACTTTATACTCATTCATCTTCCACACAGTCTTTCTTCCATGTGGAGTTCTTCCTGCATAGAAAACCATTGTTCTCTTCTTACCAATTACACGATCTTGTGAAGAATATATAAAACTAGGAGAGCCAGTTGCTTTCCAGTATCCTTGTGCCGTGAGCCGGTTAGGTCTTCCTCCACGGGCTACACTTTCTTGCCTTGGAACGAAGAAAAACCATTGCTCTAGATCTCCACGACAACGCTCTCCTGCAAATTCTGGGTTTTTCCCTAAACAAACATTAGTATATTACATAGAATTCCTGAAGTAAAAGAATAAGTTCACATGACCCAAACGACCCAATTTGCTATGTGGTTCCTCCTCAACTGAATATGAATCTCAACTTGTAATTTACTCATTTTGAATTACAAGAGAACAAAACAAGCCCAAATTCTAAACATGTATATCTTAGAAGCGTAGAACAATTTGGATGATCTTGATTTTGGCTGTAGCCTTAAAAACTAAACAGACAGGCAAAGCGTAGAACAATTTGGATGATCTTGATTTTGGCTGTAGCCTTAAAAACTAAACAGACATAGGCAAAGCTTAAATTTTAGTTTAAACTGGTGAAACTCAAGAAAGGAAAAGAAGAAGAAGTTCATGCGTAAAGATCATGCCTTGAAGATCATGCGTATTAATTGATTAACATTTGGTAGAAAAAGGTAAAATAATGGATAAAAACAAGAATTGAAACAATATAAATGTTTTACCTGGAAGATCCCATGGATTGTAATCACAAATATGAAGAGCTGGTATAACCCTGTTGATATCCTCTACTCTTGTGCCTTGAAGCTTATTACGCAGATAGAATGAAACGAGTTCTTCCTCTGTTGGGTAGAACCTAAAACCTGGTGCCACCTGATCATTCATTGCTCGTTGCACCTCTCTTCTTGTTCTTAACTCAGTACTTGTTTTTCAGTGGACGAGTTAAACTTATTTTTACCTGTCTGTATATATAAAGAGAGAATTTTGATTGAGGTTAAGGAGCTGATTGAGATGTGGGAGAAAATATGGAGTGATGATTGGCGTTCCTGGAAATTTCGACTGGCGCGTATATAGTGAAGGAAATAAATTGCGCGTGTTCCCATTTAATTTTTCAACACCACGAACGCTGTTAGAATTGGTCAATCCACCGCAAAAGATGAAAAAAAATTAAAATTTAAAAAAAAAAGTCATGGGAAAAATCCAATCCTATGCCAAAATTAATTAAATTAAATATATGCAACATATAACTAGCAAGTTCACCAAATTTCATATAGAAATTTTAAGGTGTGTTTGATGGATATTATTTTGAAAGAATGTATTTTGGAATAGTAGATTGATGGAGAATGTGTGGTTGAAAAAGAAGGAAAAATTATTGATGTGATAGAAAATATTAATATTTTTTGTATTTCATCAAGTCGACTAGCTTTTTCTAATATTCAACGTCACCCGCGATGAATCCTCCCAATCACTTCCCTAACTCTGCGGGATATAATTGTACTTAGGTATATTTCAATTATGTTTATATTTCCAACTACGGTCTTCAAACATTTGTATGTTGGGTCATTTTTTATTGAAGAGAAAGACTTGGACTGCGCACATTTCTTCTATCCGACCTACCTGATAAGGTTTCTAACGTGAAAAGGTTTCGAAATTATTAGCAAAGCAAAGTTTTCAACTAACAAGACAAATTTTGTTGGAAAAATATGGGAGTTTAGCAGAAAGATGAAGTCAAGATGTGCTTCCTTGGCAAGTGAAATAAGGTACATAGATACCTAAAGAACTTTAAGAGGCTGTTTGATGTAAATTTTAGCAAGTAAAGTTGATGGATCCCATGAATTGTGTAGTTAAAAAGTGGATAGAAGTTGTGGGTGAAATGAGATATGTGGATTAAAATGAAGTTTAACAAGTTTTTCAGCAAAAAATAGACTTACCAAACAAGTACTAAGTGGGTGTTTGGTGGAGATTAAAATTAGATTTTTAGTAGATTGTGATACAAGTTTTTGAAATGTGTGATTGAAAAGTTGTTGGACACATGAAAAATGTGGTTAATATTGATTGTTTGATTTAGATTTAGATTAAAATCTGATTTTAATCCGAAACAAATCGGGCCTAAATATATTCTTGAAATTGTAGACTTTGGGTTTATCTCAACACATATCAACATTGTTACGAAAAGTAGTTCAAATTAATTAATATTTTTATATTTAATTGACGTAAGATTTATTTCTTGATATGCTTCTTTGATATAGTGACTTGTCTGAACATGAAATTCGTGTTCTCTTTTAAGTCTTAACATTTGGGAGAATTTTTTCTTGGAATTTCTTTAGAATGTGTTCTAAAAAGCTAAAAAGCAATGGAAGTTTGTCCCTTTTTCTCTACATGTCAATCTCCTATTATGAAATTGATTTTTTATTTTTATTTTATTGTTTTCTCTATCTTTTTTGACCAGAAAAAAGAAAAAGAAGAAACTATCATATTATATTTTTTTTTCTTTTTTGAATTTAGAGTAATACAGAGATGAAGGGGCGTTATGGTATTGTACTGTCCTCATGGTAACTGAACTGTGTAATTCAGCTCATGCTTAGGGTTTGCTGGATCGACCGTCGCTAGAGCGAGAAGCTAGCGTCACACTGTCACTCGAGCGAGAGCTCATCGACAATCAAGCGACGGGCATTCTGTTTTTGTCGCTCAAGCAGCATCCGGTGATAGGCCAGTGAAAATGCGCCGTGTTTCTCCTCTTTTCATGCTCGAACCCTAAACAGCATAACCCAATTTATATAAATTGTACACTAGGTCCTTGACTTTTACAACACGTTACAAATAGTCTTTTTCTCTACAGAATCACCAACACTAAAAATCTAACAAACTCCCCCTTGACATTCTGTGACAAAACTAAACAATAAGTCAAGGAAACTAAACTAAAAACTAAACTATCCAAGTTTCATCCAACTGATTTTTTTGCATTCCTTGTTAAACACGTTTCTTGAAATCCACAACTCAATACTCAATGTAAAAGCACGTGATATAGGAAATCAAAAACTCATGAACACTAATAAGCATGCTAGTTTGCGACGTGACATTAATGTCAATCAAAACACTAATCGAAACATTAAAATCACAAAACATCAAAACTCAAACAGCTATACATATGATATGCAATACAGATGCAATGCACTCTCCCCATTACTACAAGTTCCCAATGTTTTTATGCAGTATGCAAAATGTATCTATGTCTCTTCCAAACGACCTTTCCAATATTAATTCATGTTCAAAGTCACCTTACTAACATATGACTATCATCCCAAATCTCACACAAGCGGTAGAGTCCCACAAACAAAAGCATAGTGTGTGTAGTACAGATTGTACATGAAAACACATATACTAAGTACTCCATAATAACTGAAGCAAGAAATGGAAACTATGTTACAGCTCATTGTTTGTGCCCATACATGATCACAACATGCAATTTTAAGAATGTTATATATAATGCTGTAGTAAAAATTTCCATCATTTTTATTTTTCAATTTTCCATTTTTTTTTTTTTTAAAGCATGAATGTACCAATCAAATAAAAAAAAAATCAAACACAAAAAGAAGAAAAATGCATGGGATTTTTACCTAGAAAACAAATAAACAAATGTGATACATGCCAAAAAAAAAAAAAAAAAAAAGGACACACAATGATAAAGTTCAAAATTTTTCAGATAACTTCTCTTCACCCAAACTTGCCTAGTGACAGGAATATTTTCGGTCATCTGTATCATTAACTTGGTCAATTTACTTACCTGATTATTAAGGAAGTCAATCTGACCAACAGAATCCTGATTCTTATTTCTATTTAAGTTTCCATTTCTATCTCCGTTCATAAAATGATGACACCTAGACTTTATGTGTCCTAACTCACTGTAGTGAAAACATGTAGGGATAAACCTAGGACGAAAGGTATGTGGATGCTAATTTCTATTCTTAGGTCGACGGGTCCTACGCTGTCTAGTAGACCTCTGTCTAACAAATCCCTTCTCCTTAATATCGGGGTTAGGCACATGTTTAGGCTGGTCAGTAGCAAGGACAAACGTGGTCTTAGAAGTACTAGCATTGTTTTCCTTAAAACCTAGACCTCCCTTATTTCCAGTCGGCTTGCCCATTCCTAAAATGTTATCTACCTTTTTAGAACCCCTAAAGAAGGCAAGCAATTGAGACTTAGAATATTCTAGATCGCTCAGAAGGTAAGCTAGATTTCTAAGATCTCTTTCTCAATGGTCAACTCGCTGACTTTACTAGAGTACTTCTCAAGCTCACTGGTGAGGTTCTTAACCTGAGTCTCTAAAGTTTCATTTATGGATTTCACTTCTGTTTATAAAATGATGACACCTAGGCTTTATGTGTCCTAACTCACTGCAGTGAAAACATGTAGGGATAAATCTAGGACCAAAGGTATGTGGATGCTGATGTCTATTCCTAGGTCGACGGGTCATACGCTGTCTAGTAGACCTCTGTCTAACAAATCCCTTCTCCTTTAGATCGGGGTTATGCACATGTTTAGGCTGGTCAGTAGCAAGGACAAACGTGGTCTTAGAAGTACTAGCACTGTTTTCCTTAAAACCTAGACCTCCCTTATTTCCAGTCGGCTTGCCCATTCCTAAAATGTTATCTACCTTTTTAGAACCACTAGAGAATGCAAGCAATTGAGACTTAGAATATTCTAGATCGCTCAGAAGGTTCTTAACCTAGATTTCTAAGATCTCTTTCTCAGTAGTCAACTCGCTGACTTTACTAGAGCACTTCTCAAGCTCACTGGTGAGGTTCTTAACCCGAGTCTCTAAAGTTTCATTCATGGATTTACTTCAATCAGGATCGAGGTAGACTCCTTAATGTATGCTACTAATTTCTTATTTCCCAATTCAAATTCCTTATTTTTCGCACTCAAGGCTTTGTTTTCAGTAAGAATCTTAAGACTCTCCTCATACATTTTATCATAAGCCTCTTGAATATCTTCATCACTCATAGATTTTTCATCAGAATCCTCACTACTACTTACGTTCTCGACCTTCTCACTCTCCTTTTCAAATTCATTCCTAATTCTAGTAGTAAAGGTAATATACTTTCCACTTTCCTCGCTAGTGGATTTCTCACTTTGATTGTCCGAGTTAGACTCGTCATCAGTGAGAGTAGCATTCATAGCCTTATCCAAATTTCTCCTACTACTAGGGCACTCGCTCCTATCATGGCCAAAACCTTGACAATTATGGCATTTCACAGATTTTGATTTTCTCCTAGATTTACTCGGGCCACCTTTGTGTCTCTCTTGAGGATTATTTTTCTTATTAAACATTTTTCGGAATTTTTTAACAAGGTAAACTAACTCCTCATCATTAGGAGAATCAGAATTTGAGGACTCCCTATAACTATTCTTGAATGGTTTATAAGTGTTGGCACATGTATTGATTTGGACTTCTCTCTATACCTAATGTACATTAAATATTTGTGCTTTAACTGTTGTTTAGTCACTGTGTGAGACTGTTTTGCATGAAAATTTAAATTTTTTGCTGACATACTTTCGTATTGTATTGATTATTCTGGTAGAATACCTAGATTTGACATGTTCGAACATTCCATTGATCATGAGATTTCGAGTCTCACGAAACCCTGAAAATCTAGAATAGTGTATAGTGCGATATTATGATTACTTTGTGTGATTTATTTGTACACTTTAGTTGTTCCAACTTTTCAAAATGTCACATTTCAAAGTTGAAAGTTTCAATGAAAGATTTTATTTTTCAATTTGACAACAAAAGATGAAGAAAATTTTGGTTCAACAAAAAGTTTCAAAAGTCATAGCTGACAAATTTCCCGCAAATTTACTCTTATTAAACAGGATTTTTCTCTTGCCCATGGTAGACCAACACATCAAGAATGACTTTGCTTGTTTTGAAAATTTTTGTTTTCATCCTACACCAGTCCACCCTTTTAAATTTTTAACCATCCACCCCCCTTTTTTAACTCAACCCCACACCCTCCCCATCTTTATCACCTATCCTTTATATATAAATGTTTTTTTTTTGTTTTTATCTCAATTTTTAGATTATTACAAAATATCAAATGAAATCGAAATATTGCATTTTTAATACCATTTCGAAGTGCTCACAGCCTAATTTCTCGCATCGTTGAGAGCGCATGAAACGGCCAACTATAGCCAAAGTTACAAGGCATCAAAATATGCATTTCTAAATTAATATTTCAAAAATTTAGATAATATGCTAATTTTAAATATTTGTTGACGATCGTATGCTAATCAAATTCACAAATCGTCTTTGTCTTCTTGAAACTTTTTTCGAGAACTATATGGTAGACATATCAAATAGTTCAAATGGATATCATTTGGACATCAAAAATAATGAAACGAGCGTCTCAAAAAGATCCCCATAACTTGTTTTTATTTAAAAATTTCAATTATTTCATTAACGTTTATTATTTTTGCGCAACAAAATTCTTAATATAATTTGCATCATTTTATTAGAATATTTTTACATGTGGTATAACGTCAAAAATTTTCGGATTGTTACAAATTTTTTTTATTAATTTGTTCTTTAATTTTTTTTTAAAAAAACGTGGATTAGAAAGGAAAAAAATAATTCTAACTTGAACCTTATTCAATGTTGATTTTTTTTTATTAATTTGTTCTTTCATTTATTAGAACATGGATTAAAAAGGAAAAAAACAATTCGAATTTGAACCTTATTCCATCTTAATTTATTATGTTTTGTATAACAATCCCAAAATAGTTGACGTCATACCACATGTAAAAATATCCTAATAAAAAGATTTAAATTATATTAAGAAACTTGTCGTGCAAAAATAATAAACATTGATGAAATAATTGAAATTTTTTAAAGAAAACGAGTTATGCATCTTTTTTTGAGATGCTCGTTTAATTACTTGCAATGTTCAAACGATTTTTGTTTTGATAATTCGATATGTCTACGATATAGGTCTAGAAATGAGCTTCGAGATGATATAGACGATTTATGAACTCGGTTAGCATACGATCGCCAACAAAATTTTAAAATAAACATGTTATCGAAATTCTCAAAATACTAGTTTGATACAGCCTATTTTGACGCATCGTAACTTTTGCTACGATTGCCATTCCGCGTGCTGTTAACAATGCGAGAACTTAGACCGTGAGTACTTCGAAATGATATTAAGAATGTAATATTTTGACCTCATTTCACATTCGATATTGACCCAGAAATTGAAACAAAAACAAGAATAGTGATCAGTGCCCCCTCTCCCTTGTGTATCTTCATCAGTCTACTAATCGCTAGTAGCTCGAGAGTCCATTGATCAGTGTTGATTGTTGTTCATACCATACTAAAATATAAATCCTTGTGCAAACATCGTACATACAAATTAGATCGACAAACCAAAATTAAATCTAACTTAATAGTTTATGCGAATTAAGTAATTAGCTAGAAATAATTTGAACCCAATAAATTTCACAGTGTTTTCTAGTATATTTTTGCATCCCTTCAGTGTTCACGGTTACGAATAATCTCTCTCAAGATAGAACAAATTTTTGCTCCTACGGAAGAAGTACCTCAACCTCGTAATAATCAGTAAATAAAACTTTGAACTTCGACAATAATATTTGAACAGAATTCTTACACAAAAGAGATTTATTCGCGTGAGAAATATATAGACTAATAAAATTATTGAATGTGGTAACAATATTTTTGTGCGGCATTTCTCGAACCATCAAATTGATGGTTTTGTTATTTCTCAAGTTCTCTTTCAATTATCCTCTCCGTAAAATAATTATTTTCAACCAACATATTTTGTTCAAAATTAACTTGTAAATTAAAATAGAATAACTAAAAAATTATTTATAAATGAAAAAGTTGATTTATAACTAAAAAAAATACTTATAAGATAAAAATAGACTTGTGTAAAAAATTGCTTATAAAATAAAAACACTACTAATAAGACAAAATTTTATTTATAAAATATAAAAATTACTTATAAGTAAAAAACTTGCTTATGTTTTTAAAAATTGTATTAGAAGTACAAAATTAACTTATAATTGTAAAACTTATTTACAAGTAAAATTTACTTATAAGTAAAATACCACTCGTGATTAAAAAATTCCAAACAAAAATAGTAAATTGAAAATTTTCATTAAGGGGCATGTATATAATTTTATTCTTTTAAAAAATGTTCAAAATCGCTCGATAATAAACTCTCAAATTTTGACTTTTTAAAAGAATTTCTGGTAAAAATAATCAAAATAGGACCTCTCAATGACCAAAACCAATCTGCTAAGCACTGAGACTGAGAGATTATTAAAAAGAAGTTTTCTATATATTCTATAGAAAAATTTAAATTGAAAGAGAAAAGGTGTCCATACATTCAATAGGAAAATTGGATTTAGAATGGTCATTATGGAGAGATGAGAACGCAAATGTGTCGATAAATATAAATATTGGAATTATTTTCCTTCCGTACATGATTTCAGTGTATTTTTCTTTTCTTGTATTTGATGTGATGTCCACGTGTGAATTGATAAAAAAATTTTTGTTCTCGTTGATGATTAATCTATTAGACCGCTTTTTGAAAAAAAAAAAGTGAGGACGCTGTTGACTTTTTTTTTAGCATCGTAGACGTGAACAACAGATATCCGACCCACTCACGTTCTCTTAATCTAATTCCAACACGTGTTGAACGATTATCAGTTGACAATAAAACAGGATTTGGACGTGAGAAAGCTTTATAGCACGAGATAAAAATATTCGGATTCCGACGAAATGTATGAGATAAATTACACGATAATAAATGAATGACCAACTTAGAGCCAATCTTAAAATCAAGATCACAACTCAAACACTAAAAACTCAAGATTAATCAGAAAGAAAGAGAATATATGGCTCGTGATCAATATTTTTGCATTACCTCCGAATAACACAAATTGAGGATATTTATAGTATTACAAGTGAAATAGTAACCACTGAATGAGAGGACACATGACTTCATCTCCTTTACTGAAGCATCACAATTCACATCCTAAGTATTAATTTTGACTCCACTAGCCTTTAGGCGCATTAAATGTGCTAAAAAGGAGGCTGCCACCCCATAACATATGCTGACAAGATTGACTTTTCTACTTATTATAACAGTCCAATAAATCATTCTAAAAGGATTTCATAAACTCAAGATCTTCAAACGTGAATCGTCACTAATCTTAGTTGAGCTTCACATTCTACTTTGTTGAATCTCGCCCTTGGACAAAGAAGTTTCGTTTGGACCTCGCCACTTCCACTTCGACAAAGAAACTTCTTTTGGACCTCGAATTTGTTTTTCACATAGTGGCTTCGGAATGGGTCAGCCTCATGAGTTGCTTCGGTATGAGTGGGCTCCATTGGGTCAGCATTGTTTCGACTCTGGTAGGTCCTACTTCACGTTGGATGTCACATGGCTTCAACGGAAGGTGCTTCGGTGGGACGGATGAGCCACGTGGGAGCCTAGGTGGCGAAGTATAACAGACGTGCTAATTAAATGATCAATCATATAATTGTAGAATGAACTACGAGACCTATAGTTAAGAGAATTTTTTTTTTAAAAATAAGTTAAGAAATTAAGAAGAAAAATAAATTTTGATCATTATACTCCTGTTTAGCAGCATGTATTTAAATATGTTTTAAAATACTATTATAAAAATAATAAAAAGAATAACTAGAAAAGTAACAACTTTTCACCAATTATCTACGATCTAAGGATGGACAATCTCCATGTATTAATACAATATAGTTGTTTACTAATGGTTCAGAGCTAGGCTAAGAAAATTGTAAACATTCTATTCGCAATAATATTCTAGAGAATCTATCAATACGAACTTCCATTAATTTCTACGGTCGTGGTCTTACAATTTTCCATTTATTCGTTTTAGGGCCTTTTTCCTATTTGACCATTTCATGTAAACATGTTCCTAGGGTGGGAATCGCTTTAGAATGGTCAAACTCATATCTCGATACACAACATTTTCAAGAATTTATTTTTTCTTGTTTCTTCCTTCATCTCTCTTCTACGTAATTTCCTTGCCCATTCTCCATTAGTGGCGACTAGTTTTGCATGGAAATTGGAATTGTTAATTCGCACAACGTGTTATATGAACATTTGGTCCCGTGTATGTGACATAGTGTGTTGTTCGAATATTCCAAAAAGCAGCCCCCAAAATCGGGGCAAATCTCTTGCTTTAATTTTGTGGTTTAATCACCTGAGTTATATATGTTTAAAAAGAAACTTTTATTTACTCAAAGATTAGTGCAATGCCTCTTTTCTTTTAGATATTCAGTTGCTAAAACTAACCTCTAACTTAAAATTTTCACGTCGTTTTCATCTCATTGGGTTTTAGACAATCCACACAAGAGTTTCATGCACGTAGTCCCTACTCATCTCAATGTTTCCCTGTTACAGTTCAATCATCTTCAAACTAATCTATAATTGGATTATAGAGTAATACATCAGATTTGGATTATGGAGTAATACATCAGATGTTACTTGGGTTTAGTTACTACGTTCAACTGTCCTCTACATAATGAACCACATCACTAACTCAATATACCAAATATAAGCAACGTGCATAGAGAATGTCAAGTTTTATATAAACAGATTTAGATTAATCAAATATTAGACTATTTTCATTATTCACAGCTGATACTTATTGTAATAATCACATCATAGTCAGCATAGTTATTAAACTCACACAAGCATACAAAACTATGATTATAATCTAATACTAAAAGATAAAAGTTAGAAATAAATGATTTTTTTACACAAACATGTAAATATTGCAGTAAAATGACGAATGTTCTATCCCCAAACTTAATTGAAATTCCATGATATTTATGCAAATCACAACAAAATCCAACAGATCCCCCCAACTAAAATTTTGCATTATACTCAATGCATAAATATAAAAGCCAAATGAAGAGATATCACAAAAATGATGCAATGAATTAACATAAACTTGAATGATAGGAAGCCTAAAAGTACTCAATGGACTGGTAATGCAAAGAAAATGACAGATTTTAACTAGAATATAAATGTAAAAGTAAACATCAAAAGAAAGGAACGAACTCCTCTTGAGTTGTCTCCCAAACAGCGCATTTATTTATTGTCGTTGGCTCGATCCAAAATTTCCTCCTTCAGCCCGCATCCAACAAGCGTGGTTTCAATTTTCTTTGTAGTGCACTATGCTCCTTGGACATAATCACCAATGATGTTCTTCCGCGTCCATCAAATACATGTGTGAGGTGACTAGAGAAAAACTTAAAATCAGGAGTGGGGGCTTGCAACACAGAAGGTAAAGTCCTTTCGTTAGAAACTAGTAATGTAAAATAAGAATTATTACCTGATTCTTGATCCTCTCTCTCTCAAGATGTTTATTGATGGCAACGTCCAATCCATTCGGTTTTAGAATTTTCTGTGCAGATCCAAGAAATATATTATCAGCTACCTCCTGAGTGAGTGCATCAATCATGTAGGTTGCCAAATTTCAGATTTCCAGCTGAAATTGGGATGATTTCGCCACCCCTGATTATAGGTATCAAAAATGGGAACATAAGGTTTGTTATATGTGCCTAAGACATTGCAATGTTCCTCATAAACATCCCCCATCTCAAGGAGAACAAAAACACTCATGCGTTGGACGATCAATTCCACCACACACAACATGGTCCAGAAGATTCAACATGGGCAACAGTAGGTGTAGGCTTTGAATTCTTAGTGCGTAGGGTTTCAATTTCTCTAGTTAAAGCTTCCATTTTAACCCTAAGACTATCTTCTTCTCTAAAATGATAAATGTCTACACTAGAATGATTTCCTACGGGTCGTGACCTATTAGTGTTATTAGTGGCGCTAGGGCCAGTCTAGGTGTGAGCTTTTCCAGCTAGGTCATCTAAGTACTCTATAGCCTCGTTAGGATTTTTTGTAAAAATTCACTGTTATACATCATCTCAATATATTGACGTTCCCTAGATGTTAGTTCCTCATAGAAATAACTTATTATTCGCCAGCTCTTATAACCATAACGAGGGCAAAGAACTTGTAACTCTTTGTATCGTTCCTATGCTTGGTATAAGGTTTCACTATCTTTTTGAGTGAGTGAAGAAATTTTTTTCTTCAAAGCACTAGTTTTATGATGGGAAAAATATTTGATGATGAAAGGTTGAGTCATTTCACCCCCTTTCTCTAATCGACTGTGGTCTCAGCGAATACATCCAACCTTTTGCTCTATTTTTAGGTGAAAATGGGAAACATTTAAGCTTGAGCGCATCCGTTGTACCATGTTGATTGTGGAAGGTCGCAATCACCTCCTCAAATTCCCTTATATGCACATATGAATTTTCATTTTCAAGTTCATGAAAAGTGGGAAGAAGTTGAATCCTTCTTGGTTTTAGGTCTATACGTGCTATATTAGGTGGAAAAATCATGTATGATGGCATTGATGTGTGTGTGGGGTGAAAATTCTAAAAGGTGCATCATGCTCGCTATCACTCATGGTGTTGTGTGATGAAGTGTCAGTTTTAATAGATACAGAATCAAAAGCAATGCTAAAAAGAGATTCAAACTCTATATCATGTCTTTCAGCAGATGTTCCACTCTCTTCGATACCTGCTCATGGAACACAAATAAAAAGAAAATAAAGAATAACAAAGAAAATACTAAATTGAAATAAGGGAGTTAGGAAATGAATGAAATCACAATTTTACAATTGAATCCTTTAATTTCTTGTACTGTCTCCCTAGCAACGGTGCTAAAATTTGATTACGCCCAAAGAATAATGCGGTAGTTGTAGTGCAGATTTGGGGTGTCGTATCCACAGGGAGATGAAAAAATTATCAAGGGTTCCAAAAAGGATGGTTGTTATCACGAATTATAGGAAATAGATTTGGTTGTCACGGAATCGAGATTAATTTTTGGAAATAAGGAAATTAAACTCAATGAATAAGATCGTAAAGTGTCGGGATTCTTTCAATCGATCGGATCAATCAAATCAATTGTTTCATTTTCATACAGTTAGAGGCTTTCATCTTGGCACTCTAATCGGAAGATATATCGTTTAAACCTAATTTAATTCTAACGTGATCCTAATGGTTAATCTTCCTATTGCAATGTCACACTTGGTTTATCGAAATCAAATTCAAAATCGACACCAATAAACTTAAATAATTGAGATTAAAAACTAAGTAATTATTTCAATCAATCCATAGAGAGAGCGTGACTAAATCTATGACCAATTTAATAAAAACTAAGCCAATCTAAAAATTAATTCATGACGAGGAGAATAAAACCATTAAATCAATTTAATTTCAATTGTAACTCTAGAATCTAATTTTCCTATAACACAATTACGCATTAATATATTGGAATACGATCAGAAAAGCGGCTTTATACATCTAATATAAAGTAGTAATCAATTCACCAATAACATTCATGAGATTATAATTCAACAAATATTTCAATTCGTCAATAGAAAAAGCGTGACTGAATTTATGATTAATTTAATAAAAGTTAAATCAATATCATTACAAATTCATTAAAAAAAATATAAATTCTAGAGTCGTTCAACAAGAGAATACCAAAATATGTGAATAATAGATGTAAAATCATCAATTCCGAAAGATTTCCTCCCTAACTTCATCGAAAGAATTAGTTTTTCATGATGTTTCTTGAGCCTAAGAGAAGATGAAGATGAAGAATAATGAGGAATGAGGCGTTCTGAGACGTTTTGGGGTCTTTTAGGGTTGAGAAATCGTGCCACAATAAGTTACCATAAGTGTTTGAGTCGTAGAAGGAAACTTGAAAATTCGGGCTTTCTTATAACTATGCGACCGCATGGTATAAAGCTTTGCGGTCACAAGGAACAAATGTCTTAGTCCTTTCAATTAGCTGAAAATGGCCATGCAGTCGCATGGTATAAATCATTGTGGTCGCATGGTTAAAACGTTTTTCCGCCAAACAGTTTTCATTATTTTGGCCGTGTCTTCCTCTCCCGATATCCGATTGAAATGATTCAAGATGCATTGAAAAGCTAGCTCAAAGGACTACAATTTTGATTCAAATATCATCATCCAATTCGATCGTTTTCTATATAAAACATGGGTCTTAATATGAGACTGAAATTGGTGCACAACTTTTTTCCATTGGAAATTGATGTGTGATCATATTATGATTTTATTTCATCCATTTGACTTCTTTCCTCATCCGATTGATCTTTAACACCCTCAATATTCACTCCATCGTCCTTCACATCTATGGATTATTTGCAACTTGGTCCCTAAACTTTCATTTTCCTTCATTTTAGACAATTTTCACTTGTTTCTCCTTATTTCCGCTACATTCATCTCTTTGTCTTACAAAACGTAAATTATATAGAATTAAACTATATTCTAACATATTAATTGACAATTTTCCATGTTTTCACAATACACAATACGATAAGTGTGTAAAAACGTACTTATCAAATGTCGACTAGTTTTGCATGGAAATTGGAATTGTTAATTCGCATAGTGTGTTATATGAATATTTGGTCCCGTGTATGTAACACAGTGTGTTGTTATAATATTCCAAAAAAGTAGCCCCGAAAACTGGGGCAAATCTCGTGCTTTAATTTTGTGGCTTAAGGTGGAAATGTTCAAACTTTAACCATACAGTATCGAACAATTAGGTAACACTTGTCGAAGAATGAAGGTAATATAACTATATGGTTAATGACGGAGCTAGAATTTTTAGTTTGGGGTTGAATAAGGGTTGATGGTCGACTATTGAGCAGTAGCTAGCAAATAGAGCAGCATTTGAAGTACTCGTACATAAAAATTTGTATAACGATTTATCAGCAAATGATGTTGTGAGGTTTAATTGAATCAAATCACATATCATTCTCACTTACATTTTGACACATCATCATCAAGTAAACATAATGTAAATAATTATGTACAAGAAGCATTTTCCAAACTATAAAGCTATTGAAAATGAATTAAACTATTACGAAATATTAGGTTATGTATCAAGTATATCTTGTCAACTTTACACGTACAAAATGAGCTTGTGCAACTCACGTGAGGACAATTTGATGACAATGTTAATGAGATTATGTAAAGAGAACGAAATATCCAAATGGAACTTAAGTATGAAAATTAAAAACTTTGATTTAAAAGGTATGATCGAATTTCCATATAGTTACTAAAGGTTGGGGATGATTTCCCAAATTCTCGAAATAAAAATGAAAAAATTAAAATTGTGTCCGAGAGGATTCAAAACCTATTGTCTTCTAGATAAAAGTAGAAATTTTACCATTAGGATATAAACAAATTAGTAAACTTTATTCTAAAATGTTTTTTCTTTATTCGTATTCTATTTTCACATTTAAATAGGAAAAAAAAATCTGCAGAAACTTTGAGGATCTAGACCCCCCCAGAGGACCCCCTTTGGCTCTACTCCAGTATAGTCTATATTGTATCCTTTAAAAAAATAAAAGAAGAAGACACCAAAACTTTGCTAAATGTAGATGACGTGTAGTCATCGACATTCATGACAAGCTCAAATAAATTATTACTCGTAAATATTCAAATTGATTTATGCACGATGGGGTAATTACAAAAACTCCGCAGTACGGAAAATTTCAGGAAAAAAATTTGTCGTAACTGTTTGGTATACATTGTTTCAAAACTCATTTTCAACCATACATTCTTCAATAAAATAATATTTTTCATCATATTAATAATTTTTTCTTACTTTTTAATTACATATTTCTCATCATATCACTATTTAAAATACATTATTTTCTAATTAATATCCATCAAACACACCTATATTTTAAACAAAATTTATTGTTCTTCAACTTTTAATTACTTGAAACAACGATGTTTCATTATATTGTGTGTTTTTTTTAAAAGCAACGATGTTTCATTATATTGTATTTTTTTAAAAAAATATGATAATTTATTTTCCATTATCGGGGTATTTGGTTATAAAAAATTGGTCAAACTTCATTTTTAACCACAAATTTCATTTTATCAACGTGATTTGTGCGTAGATTTTATAATTTAGACTAACTAAAAAATGACGTGGCAAATTAAATCAACTTAAAATGGCTCTCTTACTGGGATAGTGAAAAATGGCTTTTAAACTTTTATTTTTGGATTCCGCATAGAAGTAAATTATTGTGGTTATGGTGGCATTTGATTGTAATAGGGCCACATTGTATCTCGTCAAGCAACATTGTCAACCTTGAGATGCGTGTTGTCGTCCTAAATGGAGGTTTTTTATGGGTTTTGCTAGAGTGATCTCTCTTACTGGAATAGTGAAAAAAGGCTTTTCGACTTTTATTTTTTGGATTCCACATAGGAGTAAATTACATGTGGTTATAGTGGCATTTGATTGTAACTTGGCCACAATGTATCTCGTCAAGCAACAGTGTCAACCTTGAGATGCGTGTTGCCGTCCTAAATGGATGTATTTTACATGTTTTCTAGAATGACCTCTCTTATTGGAATGAGAAATGCTATTCATTCCCAATGGGGATGCATCCTTAGTCTATGTGCGTTAATGTAGCGTTAATGTGACATTAAATGATAGATGAAATTAAATAAGTCATTTAATTTCACCTATCATTTAACCAATCATTTACATCTACATAAACTGGGGATGTATCCCCACTGGGGATGAAAAACATTTTTCTATTAGAATATTGAAAATGGCTTTTCAACTTTTATTTTTGGATTCCGCATAGGAGTAAATTACATGTGGTTATGATGGCATTTGATTGTAACTTGGTCACGCTATATCTCGTGGAGCAACAGTGTCAACCTTGAGATGCATGCCGCCGTCCTAAATGGAGGTTTTTTTTACAGGTTTTGCTAGAGTTAGCCCTGTGACTATGGGGGAGCCATATTGGCTGGGCATCTCGAACGAGACGCCCAGCTTATAGGGAGACACTCAGTCAATAGGGGGCGCTACATGTGCCCCTTGTTCGTCCCCTAAAGTGTGGCACCCCTTGTTCGTCCAAAGCTCATATGGCCCCAAATGAATAGCAAAACCCATTTTTTATTGGCTTATTAGGTCAGCATGTCAAGCCATCATCACTCTCAAGTCATAACCCTACTTAGGCAATGATGACCAACTTCCTAAATAATCATTACTTCCCTTTGATTGACGAACAAGGAGGTGCTAATTTCATAGGTGACATGTGTCCATGTGCGATTAGTTCAGTACGAGGTGATGATGTAACTGGCGGTGTGCTTTTCCAATGTTTATCTATGATGTTGGAGTATGATCGATCTAGTTTAATTTTTGACTTCTGATTATTTATTGTGGTATATGTGTTTTAACCTCCTAGTGTGGGTTTGAGGCTACTTTTCTCAATCTCGATCACCAACAAATAGCATGATTTAATAAAAAATAAAATTAAGAGTTAAGAAATGTAGGTCTAATAGATTTGCGAAATTCGCTGTCTTAAAGTTGTGTGATTTTCCTTCATGCGAGTGCTTTTGACACTATACGGTTTCAAGATAAAATCCTTATAACTCATAGGTGATTTTGCTTTTACGGCACGACCACAAGGAAAGAATAAACAAGCCTTACAATGAGTTGCCAAAGAATATAATATGAAATGTAGAGAGAGTATTATTATTAGTTGTCTCAAACGAAGTATTCTTTTCCTTCTATAGTGAAAAATTCAACCATCACATTCATTAAAATCAAATCAAATCAAATCATTCAAACATAACTTACACTCCAAAATTAAGACTTCTAATTTTGCCCTTGTTTGACCATTTAAGGCGAGCATTTTTATTTTTATTTTTATTTTTGGTATTATTTTTTAATTATTGTAAATTTTTCAACATTTTCAACTTTTAGCCAATTGAATTGGAATGCCCAAAACGTTATTTACCCACTAATTTACAGATGACATGCTCAAAGATTTTGTTGTGAACTTTCGATATGGAATAAGAATTCTTTTAGTTTGATTGTAGTGTATTGTAACTTTGGTTTAACTTTAGTGTATTGTACCATCGAATAAATGGTTATTTATATTTTATTAAGCTAATTAATCATTTTTTCTTCAATTAGAACTATTATATTATATCTTGTTTACAGTTCAAAAATATATTTATTTTTGTTAAGCTCATAAAACTGCATTTACTATTATAATTTGTATGTTTTATTAAATTAATGATGTTTAGATTGATTAAAGATTTAAAATAATGTTAAAAATAAACAAACACTTTTTTACACTTAATCCTTGCCTAAGCTCGCTAGCCCGAAACTTGAAATCCACATCTCGCTGCGCATTTCACTTTTAGAACATTGATTAAATCTGAAAATTAAAATCAAAACTGAAAACTAAAATAAAGAAAAAACTGAAAAATTAAAATTAACTTTAGTTTTGAAAGGTTAAAACTTTTATGTTACAACAGCTTTATCAATTTTATTTACTAAAATTCTACGTTGAACATAGCGGGCTCTCAAGATGCAACCAGCCAGAATCTCTTGCTAAGATTAACCTCCTAATTGTTAAAATTAAACATTCTTGATCCTAAACAAAACATTTCTTGCAAAGATGACGCCGGGCAGAATAGTGATTATTCTGCAGGTTAGTTCTACCAGCAAATTCACAGGGAAGAACACAAGATTAACGCAAAAAAAAAACACAGAGAAAACGTCTCTGAAGTTTAGAGAATTTTATTATATCACGCAATCATCAAAATAAGTCCACAAGCCGGACTTTATAGCCGAAATCCGAATTTTACCAAAAATGGCAAAATTCCAAAATCACGCCAAACGAAAATATGGAATAAAATAAGTATTCTGCAAAAAATCTAGCCCAAATCGGGTTAAAAATCATCTCCTAACGTGCAATCGAAATATTACCAAAAATAGCAAAAAATAACTTAAAATAGCAATTCGGAAGGGAAAACAGCTGAATTTGAGGATGAAAACGGCACACACCGAGCATAGCTGGGTGGCCACAACGTGCGCGCCGAAACGAGCTTTCCGGATTGTGGTCATGATCGCGATTCCGATAACCGTAGCCAAAGTTATGGCCAAATTACCGAAACACGACTTAATTGTCAAAGTTACGTGCTCACTTGCCATCCTTGCCCCGATCTGCCTACTCGTGATACCTTAGAGCCATTAACGTGTTATCTGACAACTCAGCATCTGACTCCTCGACCCTCCCGCATCGCCTCTCCAGTTGGAAAGAACTCGTCCTCGAGTTCCTGTAGTGTCATCGAATCCATAAAACAAGGATTCGAGGTGTTTCACATTAAAGACATCGAGGTCCTCAAGTGACTTGGAAGACGCAACCCGTAAGCATTATCGTTGATCTTCGTAGTACCTCACAAGGCCCAATCTTCCGATCCTTAAGCTTATTATACTCACCAACAAAGAAACGATCACGCGTTAAAATGCCCAAACAAAATCACCAACATCAAAAAGAGCCCGACGACGACGATCGTCAACCCGAGCTTTGTACTTGGTATTGTTCTCATGAATCGCCAACTTCACTTGTTCATGGATACCCCGAAGATGCTCGCCATCTCATCTCGCCTTAAGACCGAAACGTCCTACGCGCGGGATAGGGGCCAAATCCAAAGACCCCGTACGGGTTCGACCATAGATAATCCGAAATGGACCGAAGCCATTGGTTCTGGTTTGTTGTCCCGTTATAGGCAGGCCCCGGCTGAGGTAACACTAAATCCCACTCGTCGGCTTAGTTCCCGCCAAACAGCCGCAAAAAGATTGCCCAAGCTCCGATTCACTACTTCATTCTCCGACCATCGGTTTGGGGGTGATAGCGCGCTTAAAATTCGCTTGTGTCCCCACTGCCCCCACAAACTCTTCCGTAAGTGATCGATGAACTTGGTATCACGATCCGAAGTAATAGATCTAGGAATACCATGTAAATGCACAATCTCCCGAAAATAAAGGTGGGCAATCCGAGTAGCATCCATAGTCTTCCCGCAAGCTACAAAACGGGCCATCTTCGAAAATCGTCCACCACAACAAGGATAGAATCCGCGGCTCGTTGGGTACGGGGTAAGCCCAACACAAAATCCATGCCGACATCAAACCAAGGAGCTTCAGAACAGTGTAAGGAGTGTAAGCAAAGATTGGTGAGAACTCCTTTAGACCGCCGACAAATATAACAACGGTTCACATAATGCGCAACATCACCGGTCAACTTGGGCCAATAAAAGTCGAAGAGATAAGGCCAATGTCTTATCTCGGCCAAAGTGCTCCCTCATTATGAAGTTCACTCGATAATTTGCCGCCCTCAATGAACAACCGGAATGCACAATTGTAATCCACGAAACGTATAGTCATTGTGCAAAACAAAATCATGACGATGACCGTTAGTTACCTCTTGAAATATACCGCCGAAGGAAGGATCATCTACATACATATCTCTGAAAAGTCTCAAAGCCTCGTAACTCGGTACTAGTAGTGGTGAGGAGCATAGTACGACGGCTCAACGCATCTGGCGACGCGATTTAGGCTCCCTCGCTTGGTGCCCTCGAGTGTAAAGGTGAACTCCCGCAAGTACGCCACCCACTTGGCATGTCGCCTACCGCCTTATGTTGACCATTAATGTACTTCAGGGCCTCATGATCGCAAATAGAATAAACTCCCTCTGTACCGTATAGCGACGCCAATGTTTTAGTGGACCGAACCATGGCATAGAACTCTAGGTCATAAAGTGGAATAGTTTTTCTTGATCCCGAGAGCTTCTCGCTGAAGAAAGCAATCGGCCGCCCTGACTGACTCGGAACACCTCCAATGCCAACGCCTGATGCATCACAATTGACCTCGAACACCTTGTCAAAATCAGGGAGTGCCAAGACAGGTGTTTCGGTCATCTTCTATTTGACTAACTGAAAGCTGGCTTCTGCTTCCTCAGATCATGTGAAATCACGACCCTTAAGACATTCTGTAATAGGAGCAATCAAAGTGCTAAAGTTTCTGATGAACCGCCGATAGAATGATGCTAACCCGTGGAAGCTCCTGACATCGTGCAAGTTTCTGGGTTCAGACCATTCCAAGATTGCATCTATCTTTGACTGATCTGCATGAACACCATCGGTAGACACAACAAACCCATGAAAGTTACGTAAGTAGTGAAAATGAACACTTCTTCTGATTAACAAATAAGCATTACCTCCTCAACATCTCAAAAATAGCGCGAAGATGATCAAAGTGTGAGGCCCACGTCAGACTATAAATGAGGATATCGTTGAAATAAACCACGACGAATTTTCCCATAAAAGGTCACAAGACCTGTGCATAAACCGCATGAATGTACTGGGAGCATTAGATAGCCCAAGAGGCATGACCATCCACTCATATAAACCGTGTATGCGTTTAAAGCGTCGTCTTCCATTCATCTCCAGCTTTATTCTCGATCCGATGGTATCCACTCTTCAGTCAATCTTTGAGAAGATCGTCGAGCCGGATAATTGATCCAACATATCATCCGCACGGGGAATTGGAAACCCAGTACTTACAAATAATTTTATTTATTGCTCGACTGTCAACACACATACGCCATGAACCGTCTTTCTTCGGCACAAGCAACGCAGTGGACCGCACAAGGGCTCATGCTTTCGCGAATATAACCTCTCTCCAATAACTCCACCACTTGCCGTCGTAACTCTTCACCTCCTTGGGACCGAGGCGATATGTGTCGATTAGGTAAGCTCGATCCCGGAACAAGATCAATCAGATGCCGAATGTCCCTCATAGGCGTAGTCCAGGAGGAAGGTCCTCTGGCATAAGGTCGCCGAATTCCGCTAGTAGTTGCCGCACCTCTCGCGTAACTCGATTCCACTAACATCACCGACTATCCCCGTAAGTGCGAGAGCATATACCACATCCCCATGCTCAACCTCTTTCTAAAAATCGGGACATAGAAAGTAGATTAGTGTTGTTCACTACCGGAGTAGGAGAGGGCCCTTCACGCCGGGGTGCCAACACAATCTTTTTCCCCTTGATGCTAAGGGAGTATGTATTTTTCCGTCCATCATGGATAACACTAAGATCATACTTCCAAGGCCGACCCAACAATACATGACATGCATCCATTGACACAACATCACACCAAGCATTATCAAAATATTTGCTACCAATTGAAAAGGAGACGAGACATCGCCTATCTACGGTTACCTCACTGCCCTTATTCACCCACGACAACTTGTATGGTTTGGGACGACGATCGCTTTTTAATCGCAATTTCTGACAGCCTCATCGGACACTACATTCTTACAATCGCGCATCAATGATCATTTTGCGTACTTTATCAAGAATCGTGCAGTCGTGTGGAAAACATTTGTTCTCAACCAATCGTCTGCTGAATCGCCCCTGGGAGTCAGTAAACTCTTACGAACCACCAAAGTCTCATGGCCATCTCCATACAGCACATCATCAATATCATCATCGTCATATATAGCTTCTCCAATCTCCTCAGTCTCATCTACCACGCCCTCCTCAATCAATAAATTTTTCCCTTTTTGACCAAAGAAGCTTCCGCAACCGCAGCCCATGCCCTTGTTCACCACAACGAAAACACTTAATAGAAGAATTAGAATTACCCTGCATGTATCTATTGACTCGGACGGAATCCGCGAATCGGTCGATTGTTCTCGATCGTTCCTAAGAATCCTCTTGTTCTCGCTGTTTTCAACAAAGAAGCGCACGCTCGATATGCTTCCGACACGTCCATAGTGAGTGAATGCCGAGACATCCCCGTGGGTTGGCGCAACCCTCCCAAGTACCGTGCTACCATCTGTTCCTCCGTCTTAGATAAGTCATTCCGGGCTACCAATTGGTAAAACTTCTCTGTGTAATCATCAACTGATCTCAAACCCTGCCTCAACATATGAAGTCGTTGAAATAAGGTTTGAGTATAACCGAAGGGAAGAAAGTGACCCTTCATCTTTTTCTTCATCTTCTCCCAATCAGCGATCTTGGATTTTCCCTGCCCATCCCGTGAACGCCTCAACTGTTCCCACCAGGCAGACGCCTTGCCCTTGAGTTTGATGGCAACCAATTTTACCTTCACACGATCCGGCACTTCCTTGTAATCAAAGATACGTTCCACTTCATTTATCCAACCGATAAATCCCTCACCGTAACGTACCGTAAAATTCGGCATCCACGCGAAAACCGAGATCCCTATAACGCTCCTCCCGACCACGGTGCTCCCGAAATAGATCACGTTGGTGGTAGGGATTTTCAAAAACAGCAGAATCAGACTCGGGCTCGGAGATCTCATGGTCCTCCAAATCGCGCGCCGCGAGGCGCTGGGTTAACTCTGCAAATCTTCAATCGTGGCATCCTGAATATTACGATCACGGTGTTGGACTTCCTCAATCGGAACCTGCCCACGTCAACCACGACCACGTCCTCCAGCCATTGGAACTGTTGAAATCTCACCCAGGAAGAAGATTGAAGCTCTGATACCAACTGACGCGCCTGTGTAATAGTGATTATTCTCGTTGTGCTAGTTCTACCAAAGAAATTCACAGGGAAGAACACAAGATTAATGCCAAAAAAAAAACACAGAGAAAACGTCTCTGAAGTTTAGAGAATTTTATTATATCACGCAATCATCAAAATAAGTCCACAAGCCGGACTTTATAGCCGAAATCCGAATTTTACCAAAAATGGCAAAATTCCAAAAATCACGCCAAACGAAAATATGGAATAAAATAAGTATTCTGCAAAAAATCTAGCCCAAATCGGGTTAAAAATCATCTCCTAACGTGCAATCGAAATATTATCAAAAATAGCAAAAAATAACTTAAAATAGCAATTCGGAAGGGAAAACAGCTGAATTTGAGGATGAAAACGGCACACACCGAGCATAGCTGGGTGGCCATGACGTGCGCGCCGAAACGAGCTTTCCGGATTGTGGTCATGATCGCGATTCCGATAACCGTAGCCAAAGTTATGGCCAAATTACCGAAACACGACTTAATTGCCAAAGTTACGTGCTCACTTGCCATCCTTGCCCCGATCTGCCAACTCGTGATACCTTAGAGCCATTAACGTGTTATCTGACAACTCAGCATCTGACTCGGACCCTCCTGCATCAAAAGATCATAATATTCTTCCAAGGATCAATGTATATATAGTACTAATGCAAAACCTGTGTTAGAATTTCGATGCAACTCAAATTCTTTATTAAAGATAATTAAAAGTTTTAATTAAAATGCGCATTCAGAAGATTTTTATTTGGAATGCTATTGTAGAATCATATTCAAATTTACATGGCGAATTCTAGTTGATGTTCTATTTGGAAGTCCAATTAGGTGTTGAAATTTGTATTGAACTTGAATAACTTTGGAACGAAGAAAAATATCTTTGGAAGGCATCACCAGCGCAAAAGAGAAATAGGGAGCAATGCCCTAGGGCCAACCCATGGTGCCCGAAAAGTGGCACTGCGACGACGCAATCCTGTTTTTTTCTCGTGTTTCGTTTTGGACTTCATTTCTTGCATTCTATTTCAACTACAACTCTATTATTAGAATTTGGACGTCTCCTAATTGTTCCTTATATATAGTTGGCTCTTCATTATGGTTTAGAAAAAGTTAGAAACATTGAAAATACAAATCTGTCTATTTTTCTCCATATGATAATAAAATTTTCATTCTCTGTAAGTGATCTTTATTTCATGTTGTGTTTATAATCTCGTAATTTCTTCAATAAATTGGTATCGGAATTATCCGGTATCGTCTATGCTTTTCACAACCCATGACTGTTCAAAAGTTTGTAAAATCAAACCATTCCCAGTCCCAAGAGCTAGGTTCATTTTCTTCAACAGCCATATCCAAGATGTTACTAGCCATATGATGATCTTCAGATGATGAATTATCAAATAAGTAATTAGTTTTATCTGCTACTGGATGGTTTTGTTGAGATGTTGCTTCCACATTTTGGTGGTGTGCCGCCACTGATTGGTGGCCTTCAACCACTTCATCTGGTGGCGGTGGCCTTCTGTCAAAAGCCCTCATGCCTTTTGTTTTTCTGTAGACTCGGCATAAGCTGAGCTCTTCCCGTAACTGCATGAAATTGGAAACCAGAGAAAAGATAACAAATTAGCGCCACTACGAAAATATCAGAATCGTATATCCGTTTTAATGCATATTATTACTATTAGAACGATTTGAGGGCGTAGGCTTAGAGCAGAAGGAGCACTAAATTAAAGTTTATACCAATGTCTTGAACAAAAGACAGATTTCACAAAGATAAACATGAAACATGATCTAGTTAATTTTTAGGGTTTAGGCCATTTTTCATTCCTTTTTGACAATTTTAAGATTCTCACAATAAAATGGTTCCACAAATGCTTTAGTACCCTTTATTCCATTGATACTAAAATTACAGCTTTTGCATCATTAAGGAATACAATATTTCTAATTAGACCTGTGGATTTCCAGTAGTTGAAGAGGAAACTTCAGAAAATTCAATCACTTTATACTCATTCATCTTCCACACAGTCTTTCTTCCATGTGGAGTTCTTCCTGCATAGAAAACCATTGTTCTCTTCTTACCAATTACACGATCTTGTGAAGAATATATAAAACTAGGAGAGCCAGTTGCTTTCCAGTATCCTTGTGCCGTGAGCCGGTTAGGTCTTCCTCCACGGGCTACCCTTTCTTGCCTTGGAACGAAGAAAAACCATTGCTCTAGATCTCCACGACAACGCTCTCCTGCAAATTCTGGGTTTTTCCCTAAACAAACATTAGTATATTATATAGAATTCCTGAAGTAAAAGAATAAGTTCACATGATCCAAACGACCCAATTTGCTATGTGGTTCCTCCTCAACTGAATATGAATCTCAACTTGTAATTTACTCATTTTGAATTACAAGAGAACAAAACAAGCCCAAATTCTAAACATGTATATCTTAGAAGTGTAGAACAATTTGGATGATCTTGATTTTGGCTGTAGCCTTAAAAATTAAACAGGCAGGCAAAGCGTAGAACAATTTGGATGATCTTGATTTTGGCTGTAGCCTTAAAAATTAAACAGGCAGGCAAAGCGTAGAACAATTTGGATGATCTTGATTTTGGCTGTAGCCTTAAAAACTAAACAGGCATAGGCAAAGCTTAAATTTTAGTTTAAACTGGTGAAACTCAAGAAAGGAAAAGAAGAAGAAGTTCATGCGTAAAGATCATGCAGTATTAATTAATTAACATTTGGTAGAAAAAGGTAAAATAATGGATAAAAACAAGAATTGAAACAATATAAATATTTTACCTGGAAGATCCCATGGATTGTAATCACAAGTATGAAGAGCTGGTATAACCCTGTTGATATCCTTTACTCTTGTGCCTTGAAGCTTATTACGCAGATAGAATGAAACGAGTTCTTCCTCTGTTGGGTAGAACCTAAAACCTGGTGCCACCTGATCATTCATTGCTCGTTGCACCTCTCTTCTTGTTCTTAACTCAGTACTTGTTTTTCAGTGGACGAGTTAAACTTATTTTTACCTGTCTGTATATATAAAGTGAGAATTTTGATTGAGGTTAAGGAGCTGATTGAGACGTGGGAGAAAATATGGAGTGATGATTGGTGTTCCTGGAAATTTCGACCGGCGCGTATATAGTGAAGGAAATAAATTGCGCGTGTTCCCATTTAATTTTTCAACACCATGAACGCTGTTAGAATTGGTCAATCCACAGCAAAAGATGGAAAAAAAATTAAAATTTAAAAAAAATATTCATGGGAAATCCAATCCTATGTCAAAATTAATTAAATTAAATATACGCAACATATAACTAGCAAGTTCACCAAATTTCATATAGAAATTTTAAGGTATGTTTTTAGATATATATATATATATATATATATATATATATATATATATATATATATTTTGTATTTCATCAAGTCGACTAGCTTTTTCTAATACTCAACGTCACTCGCGATGAATCCTCATGTTCAGCGAAAATATGTTTTGAATAAAAAATTACAGCAAGTATAGTGATCGTTCAAGTAATAAAATGAATTTTAGAGTTCAAGCATCGTTCTCACAGAAATTTAGTAATTCGATTTTATCTATTCTGACATTAACCGAAACGTGAAATATGATTAAGTTTTGTAATTAAATTGTAGCTAAACTAAATGAAAGCAATAGTAGATGAGTTAGTTCAACTAAATGCAAATTATATGATTGAATGCAAATTGAAATGACTCATAGAAAAGAAACGCACTAGGTTCGCGAATTCCCATGCAATGATCCATTTTAATTCTAGTTCTACAAAATTGACAACACGCTTGAATTGATGAAGAATCAATATTTCTAACATATTCAATAATCTCTCTCGAATAGAATTGAACATATTCTCACCAATTCGATTCTTGAATTGGATTTTCGTGTTCTTGGATTTGATTTTCGGGCACTTGCCTCTTTTCTTCTCTCAAAAGTCATTTTTTACTCATCCTTCATGTATTCTGCTATTATATATTTGTAGGAGTAAAAAATTGGGTGAAAATCACGTCCAATTTGGTTTCCAAAATAGTTCCAATCAAATAAGGAATGTTTCATTCGCGCGCGAATTTTTTGTCTCTGCACAGTAGTCAGTATTTTAGTCATAACTTTCTCTCTCGATATCCGATTGGTGTGATCAAAGTGTGTTGAAAATCTGGATCAAATGGTTAAAACTTTTATAGAAAATATTATTTTTCCAATTCGGACGTTAAAATTGCCAAAAATGGGTATCGATATTTGGCTAAAAATGTGGAATATAACTTGTGCGATTGAACATTGATTGTGATAATATTTTGATCATATTCCATTCCTTATTGAGTTTTAATTCAATCCAATTGTCTTCTATCAATATTCAAAATATCATCTTATGGTCCGAATCAACTATTGGATTTATAATTTGGTCCTTAAGCTTTGGATTGTACTTCATTTTAGTCTTTTTTTCGTTTTTTTTTTTTCGAATTTTCACCATGTTCATCATTATTGTCTTACAAACACAAATTATATCGAATTAAACTATATTCTACATATTTATTAACAATTATCCATGTTTGGGCTTACAATAAGTGTACAAAAATGCACTTATCACCTCCCAATCACTTCCTTAACTATGCGGGATATAATAGTACTTAGGTATACTTCAATTATGTTTATATTTCCAACAACGGTCTTCAAACATTTGTATGTTGCATCATTTTTTATGGAAGAGAAAGACTTGGACTGCGCACATTTCTTCTATCCAACCTACCCGATAAGGTTTCTAACGTGAAAAGGTTTCAAAATTATTAGCAAAGCAAAGTTTTCAACTAACAAGACAAATTTTGTTGGAAAAATATGGGAATTTAGCAGAAAGATGAAGGCAATATGTGCTTCCTTGGCAAGTGAAATAAGGTACATAGATACCTAAAGGACCTTAAGAGGCTGTTTGATTTAAATTTTAGCAAGTAAAGTTGATAAATCCCATGAATTGTGTAGTTAAAAAGTGGATAGAAGTTGTGGGTGAAATGAGATATGTAGATTAAGGGTGTCCAAAAGTTTCAAATCGAACCGAATTGAGCGGTTCTTCATAAATTAAATACCCGAATCGAAAATTGATGGATTTGGATCCGGTCTCGGTTCTAGATCAAGAACCGAAAAATCGAATAAGATCCGAAACTAAATAATTTTTTTTTATTTTTTATATTGAATTAATTAAATTAAATTATTTTTTTCTAAACAAATTAGTAAATTAATTAAATAAATCAGATCATTTCATACATTTAATTGTAAAGCCCAATACCCAAATCATTTTAAAACTCATTTTAAAGACAAGAAACAGTGGAGTTTGTGATCGATTTGCAGTTTTTGATAGGATCACTCATATTTTAATATTAACATCTATTTTTTGGTATTTGTATGCATTGAATTAATTTTATTGGATAGCTAGTTATTTATATGTTTTTAAATTGATCTACGTTAATTTATAAAAGTTACAAATGAAATGTCATTAGTTGTATTTATATAGTATTACTGTAAATATTAAAAATTTTAATTATGATATGGAACCGAACGGAACCGAACCCGAACGGTTCCATAATTATATTTGGACCCGACGGGTCCATTTATTAAATACCCGAAAGTTTTGGGTCGGTTCGGAGCCGAAAAGACCCACAGACAGCCCTAATGTAGATTAAAATGAAGTTTAACAAGTTTTTCAGCAAAAAATAGATTTACCAAACAAGTACTAAGTAGGTGTTTGGTGGAGATTAAAATTAGATTTTTAATAGATTGTGATAGAAGTTTTTGAAATATGTGATTGAAAATTTGTGGGACACATGAAAAATGTGGTTAATATTAATTGTTTGATTTTGATTAAAATCTGATTTTACCGGGCCTACATATAATCTTGAAATTGTAGACTTTGGGTTTATCTCAACACATATCAACATTGTTACGAGAAGTAGTTCAAATTAATTAATATTTTTATATTTAATTAATGTAAGATTTATTTCTTGATATGCTTCTTTGATATAGTGACTTGTCTGAACATGAAATTCTAGAGATTTATTTCTTGATATGCTTCTTTGATATAGTGACTTGTCTGAACATGAAATTCTAGTAGTGTCAATCCGAGCGGCTCGTCGTTTGGCCGCTCGACTCGTATTGTTCACGCCCACGAGCTGCTAGGGCTAGTAAAAAAATGAGCACGAGCATGAGCGTGAAGGAGCCCACAAGCCGCTCATGGGCTCGTGTTATTGAAATTTTTTTTTTTTTTTTGTGTGACCGTTCCCATCACTTGGTGACCAAACGGTCACTGAAGTCGCTCGTGGGCTCGTGTTATTGAAATTTTTTTTTTTTTGTGTGACCGTTCCCATCACTTGGTGACCAAACGGTCACTGAATTTTTCAGTGACCGTTTGGTCACTTATATATATATATATATATATTTTTTTTTTCTACTTTTCTTCTTCTATAAATATCCAATCCATTGCAATATTTTTTCCCACCAAATTTTCATTCTCTACTCTCTACAATTTACAAATCATTGTCAACAATATCATTCATTTATTCTATAATTCTCTTCTACTTTTTTTACATTATTATCTTAATTTTACAACTCATTTTGTACACTACTATATAATCTTCATTCACTTCTCAATTTTATGTTTCTACATTTTATTTCAACATTCAATTTCTACTATTCACAAATGGTTCCACGAGTATTTGTTAAAAACTTGTTCAGTATGGAAGGTGAAACGCTTGCCCAAATCAATTTGGGAATGAATTTGCCGGTTTCAATGAATTACCAATTCCAGAAAACATTGAAGATTTCGACGTTCGTGAACGTAGTCATCATGATCCAATTGATTTGGATAACGTTGATGTTGATCCTCGTGTTCCAATTGATTTGGCACAAGATGAAAAATCTACATTAGATATTCTTGATGCAGAAGGGAAGAGAAAGGGGAAGAAGCTCGCAAAATGTTGGGACCATTTCAAATTGGTTAACACTAATCGTGTGATCGATGGACTTCTAGAAATCAAAGTAGTATGTAAATACTGTCAACAACGACTGGCATATAAAAAAGGTATTGGAACTACTCACCTCAATCGTAACCACAAAACATGTGCGGCCAAACATGAGCTTCTTCCAGTTGGTCAAATGCAACTACAGTTTGGTACCAGTAGCACCGTTGCTACTATTACGCCACTTTCTACGTGAATGTATTTGGAGGAGGAAACTTGAACAGGAATGGTGAAATCCGTTGCCGCGGCGGAGCTGCCACTAGCAATAGTGGACAACCAATATTTCGTAAACTACGTTAAACAATATATTCAATCGAGGTATGTTGGGGTAAGTCGAAACGCTCTTCGTTGTAATATAATTGAATATTTTCTTAATGCAAAGAAATTATTGATTGCGGATTTAGAAAAATATGGGGGTGTAATATCTTTAACTTAAGATTTATGGGAATTGATTAATAAGAGAGAGGTTATATAGCTCCAACTGCACATTATATAGAACCACTTTGTGTTATGCATAAAGAAATTATTACTTTTAACATTGTTGAGTATCCTCATAATGCTCAAACTATATTTAATGCTATTATGTTAATAATTAGAGAATATAAATGCGAGAGTAAAATTCGTTCTTTTACGTTTGACAATACTTCCGTAAATAAAGTTGTTACGGATAAATTGCATAGAGTACTTCAACCCGATTTCGGTGGTTATTTATTTCATATTCGATGTGTGTGCCATATTTTTAATTTAATTGTACAAGACGGTTTAAAACACGTGAAGGAAGAAATTAGCCGAATTAGGAATGCACTTATATATATATCACGATTACACCTAGTAGAAAACAATCATTTGAGTAATTTTGTGAATACGCTGGGAATGAACATACAAAAACTTTTATTACTGACGTAGGTTATAGATGGAATTCAACTTATTTATTATTAAAATTTTGTGAATGTTTTGAAACGTTTATCACTGAATTTTATAACAGTAGACATATTAGAAACGAAGACGATAAGATCTTAAATGAATCCGATTGGACTACAGTTTTTAAAATTAAAAAATTTTTGGCAAGTTTTTATACGTTTACAAATATATTATCTGATATTTATTATCCCACTAATTGCATAGTTTTTGAACGTCTTCATGTAACTGTTAGGGCTTTTAAGAGATATCAAAATGACCTTGATTTTCATGCGATTATATACGCCATGGAATTAAAATTTAGAAAGTACTGGGAATAATTACATATGTTATTTCCTTTAACATGCGTCATGAACCCCAATATAATTTATCGGGTACTAAATTTGTAATTAACCAAACTTCAAACGCTTTAACTTTTAATATGCCTATTACTTGAAATTTGGAACAAACGTTAATTGAAATGTATGAATTATATGCTTCACGAATAGGTACATAAATTACTCATGTATCTGCTCCTCCTCCCACTAATATAAACGATGACGACGCTGAAGTTTTAAATTTATTAGAAAACATAAACTCATATAGATATGATTCAAATGCATATACATGTGATTCCTCTAGTAGTAGTAGTATGTATTCCACTGCATGTACTCAAACTTCGACTACTAGTCCAAATGCATTGCCATCTGAATTAATTGATTACTTTAGTTATACTATGACTAGTAACAAATCAGTTAGGAAAAATTCAAAAGATATCATTGAATTCTGGCGAAATAACGAACGTCGATGGCCAATAGTTTCTGCAATTGCAAATGATCTATTAACACCTCCGGTTAACACTGTAGCTTTAGAGTCTGCTTTTAGTGTAGGGAAGATTGTTCTCTCTTAGATCCGAAATCGACTAAAAAAAGATATTTTGGAAGCGTTAATTTGCATGAAAGACTGGGAATACGCTAATTATCGAATTCAACATAAATATGTCGAAATTGCATGTAATCAAGTAAGTGATATTTAATTTCACTACATTCCTTATAAAATTTTATTTTCATACCTTTATAATTTTAAAAAAAAAATTGTACATGTAATAAGTTATTCATGTACAATTTTAACTTCGCCTACTCAAAATTGAAGTAACCGGTCCTCAAGTCCGGATAAAGAAGGAGGGTTTATCTTTTTTTAAAAAAATAAAAATGTTTTAGAAAATGTATATTTATTATTTTAAAAATTATTAATGCTTTGGAAAGTGTATATTTAAAAAAAAAAATAGAAAATGTGTGTGTGTATATATATATATATATATATATATTTCTTTTTTTTTTTTTTTGAATTTAAGATTTAGTTATAGAAGCGTTTAAAAAAAAAGTCAAATTTGTCGAGCCGTCGAGTTGCTCGTTTTGGCTGAGCTTACCCAAAATCCAACGAGCCGAGCTTAACGAGCCACGAGTCGGCTCGTTAAGCTCGGTTCGTGCATGTATGGGTCGAGCCGGCTCGGCTCGGCTCGGTTTGGCCCATTGACACCACTATGAAATTCGTGTTCTCTTTTAGCATTTAGGAGAAATTTTTCTTGGAATTTCTTTAGAATGTGTTTTAAAAAGCTAGAAAACAATGGAAGTTTGTCCATGTTTCTCTACATGCCAATCTCCTATTATGAAATTGATTTTTTATTTTTATTTTATTGTTTTCTCTATCTTTTTTTACCAGAAAAAGGAATAAGAAGCAATTATCAGATTATTTTTTATTTTTTGAATTTAGAGTAATCCGGAGATGAAGGGGCGTTACGGTATTGTACTGTCCTCGTGGTCACTGAACGATATAATTCAGCGTATGTTTAAGCTTAAGCTCAGTTGTGTAGGTTCTGTCTTTCCACTTTGGACCACCTTAAATCTCTCAAAGTATTTTTCAGCAAGATATTTGTACGTGCAGTGCCTACTTGTTTTGTCCATAGTGCATGGTAGAATGGTAAGACTGAGCTATTTGTTGATCATTCACCTTCAATCTCACCCCCAAAACCTACTTGTGACTGCATAATTCCAAAATCCTTCCCTAGGTTCCTTGATATCTGTAAAGGTCTTCCCAACTTCAAAGCAGTGTAATCGGGTGCTCTGTCATCAATCTTGAAGTCATCGTTGTCGATTTTGTTATTGGAATCAGTAAAATCACAGTCCTGGAAGCCACTTCTTCCTCATGAACAATGGATGCTGAAAGTAAAGTTTAGGGTTAGGGTTTTATTGTCTCGACCAACAAAAGAAAATGGCGAAAGGGTATATTTTTCTTTTTTTCAATTTTTTTGGTGAAAGATTCAAATAGTAGTTTCCCTTTTCTAATATGTTTAAGATAGTTTGAGTTTGAATAATGCTATTTACAGTCGCTCACTACAGCAATCAGTATATGTGGTACACACATGTCAAGTGTGTATCTGATGCATTAATTAGTGTGTATTTGATGTATTAATGTATTTAAATACACACTGACATATGTGTGCCATATAGGACGACTGCTCTGTAATGAGCGAATATAAATAACACTACTCTTTCGATTTTGAATGTGTAGTGGGCAAATTAATTAAGCAGTCATTTTCAAGTTGACTTCTTTTGACTTAAATGTTGTAGAGTTTTTCAATTTTTCTCAATAATGGAGGCGCATGTGAGTCAAGAACAACCCATTTCTAAGCCAATTTCGTCAATCCATCGACGGTCTCTACGAAAGAATTTCTCTTCACAAACGTCATGGCATATGTCATTGACTTTGTAATTCCAATATAAAATTATCTTTTCACGAACTCATGAGGCTTTTAGGATATGTTTCTAATAACAGAGATCTCATATTTGCAAGTGATTTTTTAAAAAAAAAATTCACGTTAAATTTTAACCACACATTCTACAATTATATATATTTTATACTTTTTAACCATACGTTCTAACAAATTCACCTTTCAAAAAAACATAATAATAATAATATTGTCAAATATGTACACAGTTCTTTGTGGCTAAATGTTAAAAAATGGTTAGTTAGATACTGAATAATATATTTTACAATACAATAGATAAGATATTTTAAGTCCCTGTTTGGCATGAATTTTTATATAATAGATTTTGAGAAAAGTAACTTTTTGATAAAAGCACGGTTAAAAGGTAGAAAAAAGAGTTAAGTTTACAAGAAAAATTTATTTATTGAAAGAACATGACAGGATAGGTTAAAAATTACAAAAAGCTCATCCGATACAAAATGTTTGAAATTCAAAAAGTAAAATTCCACGAAATACTCTCGCGTATTTGTTCATTTTGACTTCAACTTTTTAACAACTTTTAAGCAATCTCGAACAAGCATTTAAACATAAAATAAGGCTTTTAAACAAAAAGCAAGGAGTGCAGTTCCCTCCATAAATTAACAACATTCTCTCATATAGAGTTTCTCCAATTCTGGATCATCTGAGATCATTACAAATCACAAGTTTCCAAAATCAGACCAATTATATTGTTCCCAGTCTCAGTCCCACGAGGGTCCATTATCTTCAACAATCATATCGCAGTTGTTATTTGTACTTTCCACTGACTGACAAGGATTAGCATTAGCTTGATCTTCTGCGGATGAATTATCAAATATGTAGATAGTTCTATCGAGTGGATGGTTTTGTTGAGATGTTGTTGCCATATTTTTGTTGGAATAATAAAACCAGATCACCAGAACAAGACCAGCTTATCAGATCACCATGGAGTTGCAGCACAGTAGATCACCTTTCACCAGCAAACCGGTTCCTGCAAGCACCAGATCAGTTCACATTTTACAGCAACAAAATTTAGCTTATGCTTCTAGCTTTCTTCTAGTCTCTTCTTATGTTGGTTAGATTGTTAGTTTGTTACATAATTTGTTAGCTATTTCATCTATATATAGACTAGTTTACATTGTATTTCTTTAAGCAAGTTGAATGGAATAATTTCTTCTTCTTCCCTGCTGTAATTCAGCAGGTTTATCTCTCCCGTTTTCTGTAATTTTGTCTCTGTTTTTAGTTTAATTACTTCAGCTTCTCTGGTTATCATTTTCCTGCATTCTGTCAATTCTTGTTCAATAATTTCAGCTCTAAATCAGCTTCCCCTCCTTGATTTTATCATGGTATCAGAGCAGGTCTAGATCCTTACATTTGAAATTCATCTTCTTCGTTATCTTTTCTCAATTCAATAAAAAAAAAAAACGAAATCAGAATACGGATTACCAGATTACCAGAAAACGTGACTTGTTCACTAGATGCTCGACGAAATGTCGGAATGAATGAAAATTGAAGAGATGTTGTTCCTCTTCATCGAAATTGAAATGAAATTGAAGATAGAACCTGTGGAATGGCAGGCTTCTCTGAAAATTTTTCTGAAAATATTCCTTCTCAAGGGAGAAGGGAGATAAACCGAAGAGGCAAACAAAATGTTTGTGATGATGAAGATTTTGAAGGAATTTTTGAAGATATTCTCTCTCAAGAGGAGAAGGAAGATTAAACGAAATTGAAGGCATGCAAAGTGTCTGTGAGGATGATTTATTCCCAGATAGGGAATCAAAAACGAAATGATTCGAAACAAGATGCTCCTTGATTGGATCTCTACTCTCTTCCTCTATGGTTCAAGATGTTCCATCTTGAGGGGGGAGTGTTGGAATAATAAAACCAGATCACCAGAACAAGACCAGCTTACCAGATCACCATGGAGTTGCAGCACAGCAGATCACCTTTCACCAGCAAACCGGTTCCTGCAAGCTCCAGATCAGTTCACATTTTACAGCAACAGAATTTAGCTTATGCTTCTAGCTTTCTTCTAGTCTCTTCTTATGTTGGTTAGATTGTTAGTTTGTTACATAATTTGTTAGCTATTTCATCTATATATAGACTAGTTTACATTGTATTTCTTTAAGCAAGTTGAATGGAATAATTTCTTCTTCTTCCCTGCTGTAATTCAGCAGGTTTATCTCTCCCGTTTTCTGTAATTTTGTCTCTGTTTTTAGTTCAATTACTTCAGCTTCTCTGGTTATCATTTTCCTGCATTCTGTAAATTCTTGTTCAATAATTTCAGCTCTAAATCAGCTTCCCCTCCTTGATTTTATCATGGTATCAGAGCAGGTCTAGATCCTTACATTTGAAATTCATCTTCTTCGTTATCTTTTCTCAATTCAATAAAAAAAAAAAAACGAAATCAGAATATGGATTACCAGATTACCAGAAAACGTGACTTGTTCACTAGATGCTCGACGAAATGTCGGAATGAATGAAAATTGAAGAGATGTTGTTCCTCTTCATCGAAATTGAAATGAAATTGAAGATAGAACATGTGGAATGGCAGGCTTCTCTGAAAATTTTTCTAAAAATATTCCTTCTCAAGGGAGAAGGGAGATAAACCGAAGAGGCAGACAAAATGTTTGTGATGATGAAGATTTTGAAGGAATTTTTGAAGATATTCCCTCTCAAGAGGAGAAGGAAGATTAAACGAAATTGAAGGCAGGCAAAGTGTCTGTGAGGATGATTTATTCCCAGATAGGGAATCAAAAACGAAATGATTCGAAACAAGATGCTCCTTGATTGCATCTCTACTCTCTTCCTCTATGGTTCAAGATGTTCCATCTTGAGGGGGGAGTGTTGGAATAATAAAACCAGATCACCAGAACAAGACCAGCTTACCAGATCACCATGGAGTTGCAGCACAGCAGATCACCTTTCACCAGCAAACCGGTTCCTGCAAGCACCAGATCAGTTCACATTTTACAGCAACAGAATTTAGCTTATGCTTCTAGCTTTCTTCTAGTTTCTTCTAGTCTCTTCTTATGTTGGTTAGATTGTTAGTTTGTTACATAATTTGTTAGCTATTTCATCTATATATAGACTAGTTTACATTGTATTTCTTTAAGCAAGTTGAATGGAATAATTTCTTCTTCTTCCCTGCTGTAATTCAGCAGGTTTATCTCTCCCGTTTTCTGTAATTTTGTCTCTATTTTTAGTTCACTTACTTCAGCTTCTCTGGTTATCATTTTCCTGCATTCTGTCAATTCTTGTTCAATAATTTCAGCTTTAAATCAACTTCCCCTCCTTGATTTTATCAATTTTGGTGGTGAACCGCCACTAGTTGGTTGCCTTCCACCATTTCATGTGGCCGCGGCCTTCTGTCAAATGCCTTCGTGCCTTTCGATTTCTTGTAGACTTGGCACAAACTGAGATCTTCTCCTAACTGCATAAAAGAAACCCAAATAGGGAGGAAAAAAATTATCAAGTGACACTAAAGAAAAAGAACATGATCAATAAAATTCAGATTTCCAAATTATTTAGCTTCCACACCTAACAAATATGTAAAAGTTTAGCTGGGTATCTTGAACAAAAGAGGATTGTTGACACTTGAGGGCTAATATTAAAGATAAACATGTGTATAATCTAGCAAAAAATCCCAATATTTTCATAAGCACTAAAGAAATAAAATGTTCTTGTTTCTTCATTATATTTATTTTCCACTTGCAGCTTTCCAAAGTGAAACTTTAACCCTTTTTCTTAAAATAAATTGATAGATGACTCTGGTAGGGAGAAGCTGAGTGTAAGTTTAGGGAAGGATCTCTTTCTGTTTCCAATGACTAGCCCTTCTATACAGGGGTGAAGCCAGACTTTGAATGTAGGGGGGGCCTAGAGGTAGAGGTGAAGGGGTGGGGGCCCACAAGGGTTGCCCCCGAAATTTTTTTTGGATACGCTATTAACAAAAAAAATCAAGAAACGTATAAAAGAAAGTACTAATCTTTAATTTAGCAAAATCATACTTTGATAACGTTGTATAACTACATGATCATCAATCATGTCAGCGAAACTCAGGCAAAAAGTTATTGCATTGGTCGCTCGAGTGAGCCCCTAGCGAAAGTTGAGCGAGGGTTGAGCAGTCATCAGTATGTTTATCATAACTTTCTCTAACGATATCCGATTGCGATGATTCAAATTTCGTTGGAAAGCTAACTCGAAGTGCTACAATTCTTCTAGAAATAGCCATATCCAAATTCCAATGATTTCTATGTGAAAGATGCGTTGAAAGTGGTAATTACAAAAAAAAAAAATTTTTAAAAAAAAATTTCAAAAATGGTGTGGGGGCCTGGCCCCCACCAGGCCCCCACGTGGCTCCGCCCCTGCTTCTATAGTGCCTTAACATTATTATTTTATACACAAAAAAAGAGTAGGGTTATCCATAATGACTTACAAATATTTTTATAATTAAAATTCAACGAAAAAGAGAAAGAGAAGATACTCAATTACAACTGCTATTGCTTGTATGGATACATTATCAAAGTTTCAATTGTTATAACAAAAAAATTGCCTTTGAAGGATAAACGTTACTAATGTTATGGAAGTCAGGTTAACTTGTATGTGTTAATTTTTTTCCATTGTAGCAAACTGAGTGTTGACCCCAAAAAATATTGTCAACAGATGCCGGGTCCACTCTTGCCACGTCAAGCAATAATCTGGCACGTTCCTACCGGAACAAGAGCGGTAACGTAGAAACATGTGTTATTATATATATGACAAAAAAAAAACGAAAGATTTTGCAAAGGAATTCTTTGAAAAGAATTAATACATGACCTGTGGATTTGCAGCAGTTAAGGAGGAAGCCTCTGCTAATCCAATCACTTTGTACTCATTCATCTTCCACGCAGTCTTTCTTCCATGTGGAACTCTTCCTGCATAGAAAACCATTGTGCTCTTCTTACCAATCGCACGATCTTGTGAAGAATATACAAAACTAGGAGATCCACATGCTTTCCAATATCCTTGTGCCGTGAGCCGGTTAGTTCTTCCTCCACGGGCTACCCTTTCTTGCCTTGGAACGAAGAAAAACCATTGCTCTAGATCTCCACGACAACGCTCTCCTGCAAATTCTGGGGTTTTCCCACCCAACACAATTAGTGCGTGTGCCTGTGCATAAAATTCTTGCAGTGAAAGAGACAGTATCAAAATCTGTCTCGTGTACGTAGTTCTTTATCATTATATGTTGACCTTAAATCTGTTTTAAAATTCTGCATCACCTGAATATGAATCTCAACTTGTAAGTTAGTCATTTTGACGCATAAATTACACAACATCAAGAAAGGACCACATGCTGAATTTTCCAATCCAAGAAGCCTTGAAAAACATACGTAGTTAAGATATTTAAATAATCTAGACCCTAGTAATATGTAGGGTAATTAACAAGAAGGTTACAGAGTTCAATAAAAGAATTTATTTACGTGGAAGATCCCATGGATTGTAATCATATATATTAATAGATGGTAAACCCTGTCGATTTCCAGTAGTCTTGTGCCTTGAATCTTATTGTGCAGATAGAAAGAAACGAGTTCTTCCTCTGTAGGGTAGAACCTAAAACCTGGTGCCACCTGATCGTCCATCGCAAGTTAAAAGTTGAAACACAAACATGTATATAAGTAGCATTCTTCCTTTTAACTGACTTCGTTTTCAGTGGACTGCATTTATAAAGAGAATTGTGTTCTTGGAAGTTTCAACGCGTAAACCTGGAATCATACTGTGTTCCCAACTTATTTTTCAACTCCATGGAAACTGTTAATATCGATCAATTTTCCATTTCCATGCATTCTGGTGTTTTCACACTTTGGCACATAGTATACTGGAATTAGTCATTTTCAACCCTATGCAATTTTTATCAATTTTTCCTGTGTAATGCTATATATTCAACACCAACACCGCTGTTTATGATGATTGCATGACATTAAATAATAGATTCGCTTAAATATAATATCATTTGATTTATTTAATTCAATCTATCAAGTGTGATAACATAAACTAGTGTCATATCATCACCAGTACTAGATAACATTATTCATTTTTCAAACATGCATTTAACATTTATCAACATTTATCATATTTTTTAAAATATGTTTTTAGTGGAATCAAACAAGAATATAATGTTTTTAAATATAGACTAGATTGTGAGGACATTAAGCCCTTGTTCAACAAAGGTTTTTCTTTGGATTATAAGTCAGTCAAACTTCATTATAATTAAAAATAAGTCAGTTTTTAATTGTTTCTATATGGTTAGATCAAACAAGTCAATTTATTATAAGTTTGAATACCACAATCGATAATTAAGGCAATAAAGAGCACAAAAGATGATCACGGATAAACTTTAACTAGATAAAAACTTTGAGCACTTTCCCGTCAATAATTCATTATAAATCGAAGTAAACTTACAATACAGTCCAGACCATTTTATCCCAATAGAACTTGTGACCTCAATTCACGTAGTGTCCCTTGATCCTACTAGAAAGGATTTTGGATAAAGTTGTCTTAATTTTTATTTGAAAATCAATTTTTAAAAGCACTTCCTATATTAAAAGTATTTTTAGAGGAAGTTACAATAAATCAACTTCTTCTAAAAACTTGTCTAACTAATGAAAACATTTTAAAATTAGTCAAACAGGTTCAAGAGCTCATTTGGCTTTCAAAAGTTATGTCAAACGGGTCCTTACTTTGATTATCATCCCTAGAACTCTCTTTAAAGTTATTTTTTGTTCATTTTCTTTGCAAGACTTGAGATACATAATTCTTAAATACGACATGGATTCTTCCTACATTTAAGCCGTTGAACACGAAAAGGTTTTGGAATTAATAGTTCTGATATCAATTGTTGTGGAACAAACCACTGAATTGAGATATTGAAGTTATATTGCAAATAATAATGAAGTATATGATCAAACAAAATAATAATAAAAATAAGAATATGACAAATGAATTAAAATATTTTATTAACTTAAGAATAATGGAGAAGAGAGAAAAATTACAATAAATCATATAATTCTAGTAATCTATTTTCTCAAATTATAAAATTGTATAGAAGAGTATAATATTTATAGGAAATAAGTAGGGGATGTCCAAACCCACATAGCAGATTTGTTGATAAAGTAGGATACCACAAAATTGAGTTTAAAACAAATTTTAACTCCCAATGGGCTTCCAAAATAGAATTTCAACATGACATATGATTCCAATAAAATTCCAAATTTGAATCTTCATGATGTGCACTTCAATTAGAATTCTTCAATTATTTCAATAAGAAATTCGGGTCACACCCAAATTCTAACAGTATAAAAAAAAAAAATATGATTTCCCTTTTATAATGAGAAATTCAAGCCTACATTATTCAAATATAATTTACACTCTGAAATTAAGATTTCTAATTTTTTTAATTAAATCCGAAAATTAAAAATTAAAGTAAAGAAAAAACTGAAAATTAAAATTAAACTTAATTGTGAAAGGTTAAAACATTTATGTTACAACACTGTTGTCTTTTTTTTTTTTAACTAAAATTCTGCATCAAACATAACGGGCTCGAAGAACCAACCAGCCAGAATCTCGGGCTAACATTAACTTCTCCAATAAAATATGGGACAAATTCATTTCTCCTACTTTATCTTTACCTTAATTCAAAACTAACAAAAAAACTTTCACATTTCAAAAATCAAATTTTTTAACATATACATATACATACACATATATATAAATATTTATTTATACATACATATATAAATATATAAAAAGATATAAATAAATAAATATAATTAATCCACCCCACCTCCATCACCCCCACCCCACCGCTCCGGCGACTATTCCGGCCACCGCTCCGGTATCAATTTCGACGACTGTTCCGGCAATTGTTTCGACGACTACTCTGATTTCGATGACCGTTCCGACGATTGTTCCTATTCCGACGACTCAAGTACAAGTCACAGCTCAGGTCACAACTCAGGTCACAAGTCACAATCCAGTTCACAACTCAAGTTACAAGTCATAGTCCAGGTCACAAATTAGAATTTTGTTCATAGTCGCGAGTTATTTTCTAATGATCACAGCACAGGTCAAAAATTTTATAGATCACAATTTGTTTATCGGTCACAGATCAAAAATTTTACAGGTCACAGATTATTTCGAGGTCACAAATTAATAATTTTATAGGCCACAGATAAAAAAATTACAGGTCACAGATTAATTTTTAGTTACAAATTGTCGAATTTTAAGGTCACGAATAATCCATTATGCGGTTACAGCTAGTCTAATCTATGACCATCGTTAACAGTTGTGCCACCAGTTTAACTCTATCTTTAACAGCACCACCACCACCACCGTTCACCGCCATCACTACACCAACAGCGCCCACACAACCACAAGATCCACCACCATCACCCACCTCCACCTCAGCTAGAAACCACCACGACCACGGCCAGATATACCAAAAAAATAGATACAAAACCGCCAACACCCCACAACCACCATCACAACCACGGCGTGGCTGCCCATCACACCCACCTCCACACAGAGCACACAAATCACACCCATCCCCCACCAAAGCTAGTGTTCCATTGTTTTTCACACTACAGAACATTGTTAATGACAAAATTCAGTATAATTAAAGCGAGACTCAACATTTGCGGATGGAATCAGAAGAATTTGAATGAAAATGATAAATCTTTTCAGCTGATCTGGAATTCTATGCCGCTAAAAATGGTAAAACAACAAAATAGTTTTAGATTTTGGTAAATCTGGGAACATTTCTTCCCTTTTATACTAATACAGAAAAAATTAAGACAAATGAAGAAGACGGACTGTACTGATTAAGGTGGGAAGTGATTTTTAGAGGGTTTCAATTCCAAAATCCATTCGGAAGTTGGGAAATCGCAGTTGTTGACGGACTGCAGCATCTCCGTTTGGAGGGGAAGAAGACGGACTGCAGCATCTCCGTTCTCAACGGCGTCTGCCTTCGTCGTCGGTTGCCGGAGATGAATGGGTCACCGGTGAGGGGAACAAGAGAAGACAGAGATGGCAGGAGAGAAATAGGTATGGTTAGAGAGAAATGAATTTAGAGTTTGTTTTTAAATGAAATTAATTAGGATGAAAATTTTATAATTAATATTTAATTATATAATTATAATATGTATCTAATTAAAAATATCTGATTTTTTAACATTAAAAGATAAAATCTGATTTTAGAATTTGAATCTCCAAAAGTAGGGAAGTGTGTAATTTCCACATAAAATATTTCTTGCAAAGATCATAATATCCTGTTCTTAAGTACTAAAAACCTTTGTAATTTGTCCACCTGATCAAGGTATATATAGTACTGCTGCAAAACCAGTTCTTAACCACTAAAAACCTTTGTAATTTCAATCTTTCCTTAATGTTTGTGTAATGAAAATTTTGTCCATTTTTCTCTCCATGCCAATCTCCTAAGATGAAATTAGTTTCTTTTTTTATTGTTTTCACTATCTTTTATGACTTGAAAAAAAAAAAAAAAGAACCTTATCTTTCCTTACAATTATTTACACAACACGTGGAGTATCTTTGAAAAGTTTTAGTGGAAAATAGAAAAGAATTAGGGTTGACAAAATGGATCGGTTAAAAATTCAATTTCCTTTAGATTTGATAAATTATAGTAGATAGAAAGAAAAAAAAAATGTCTATAATTGTTTACAGTGTCGAGTCAAAGAATGAAGGTAATATAACTATATAGCTAATGGTGAAGCTAGAATTTTAAGTTGGAGCTCTACAATTGTTTACAGTGCTACGATAATCGACGGTCAACGATGTAGTCGTAGCTAAAGGATAGAGCGACATTTGAAGTAAACAATAAACTTGAAATTGAAAATGAATAAAACATTTGTAAGTGAAAGATTACATGGTATATTGTCAACTTTACACGTACAAAAATTGGCTTGTGTATCTCATATGAGGAAAAAATAATGATAATATTAATGAAACTACGTGAAAAGAACTAAAATATGAAACTTAAGGAAGGAAATTGAAAACCTTGATTTTAAGGGTTGGATCGAATTTTCACATAGGTCCTCAAAGTTGGGGACGATTTCAAAAACTATCCAAATAAAAAGAAAAGAAAAATAAAATTATGATCGAGAGGATTCAAAACCTCGTCTTCTATATATAAATATAGAAACTTTACCAATTGGCTATAAAACAATTAAATAATTAATGTAATTGTGTTTTATTTTTCAAATTTAAATTGAAAAAAATAAAATAAAATTCTTGATCCTCAATAAAATATTTCTTGCAAAGATCATAGATTCATATACTTATGAGAATCTTAACAACTAGAAAATTTTGTTATATGTCCGTCCACCTGATCAAGGAATATATAGTAATGTTACAAAACCGTCAGTTCAAAAGTGTAAAATCAAACCATTCCCTGTCCCATGAGCAATGTTCATTTTCTGCAGCAGCCATATTGTTATTAGCAATATGATGATCTTCTGATGAGGAATTAACAAATAAGTAACTCCTTGCATCCGCTAATGGATGGTTTTGTTGAGATGTTGTCGCCACATTTTGGTGGTGTGCCGCCACTAACCGGTGGCCTTCAACATTTTGGTGGTGCGGCGCTAATGGATGGTTTTGTTGGGATGTTGTTGCCACATTTTGGTGGAGTGTCGCCACTAATTGGTGGCGTTCAACCACTTCATCTGGTGGCGGCGGCCTTCTGTCAAACGACCTCACACTTTTTGTTTTTCTGTAGACTCGGCATAAACTGAGTTCTTCCCATAACTACACGAAATTGGAAACCAGAGAAAAAAAACCAATTATCGCCACTATGAAAAGATCAGAATCATATATTCTTTTTAATGCATATTATTACTATTAGAATGATTTCAGGGCGTAGGCTCGGAGGAGAAGAAGCACTATATTAGAGTTTATTCCGATTTCTTGAACAAAAGACAGATTATGCAAAGATTATAAACATGAAATATGATCTAGTTAATTTTTAGGGTTTAGGCCATTTTTCATTTCTTTTTGACAATTTTAAGATTCTCACAATAAAATGGTTCCATTGATACTAAAATTACAGCTTTTGCATCATTTAGGAATACAATCCTAATTTATAATTAGACCTGTGGATTTCCAGCAGTTGAAGAGGAAAGTTGAGAAAATTCAAGCACTTTATACTCATTCATCTTCCACACAGTCTTTCTTCCATGTGGAGCTCTTCCTGCATAGAAAACCATTGTTTTCTTCTTACCAATTACAAGATCTTGTGAAGAATATACAAAACTGGGAGATCCAGTTGCTTTCCAGTATCCTTGTGCCGTGAGCCGGTTAGGTCTTCCTCCGCGGGCTACCCTTTCTTGCCTTGGAACGAAGAAAAACCATTGCTCTAGATCTCCACGACAACGCTCTCCTGCAAATTCTGGATTTTAATTTCCCTAAACAAATATTAGTATATTTTGGTTATAGCCTCGAAAACTAAACAGACATAGCGTATGTTCGGCAAAGCTTAAATTTTAGTTCAAACTCGTCAAAAATACTTTTTGTCCACCTTCGAATAAACTTAAGGATGGAAAAGAAGAAGAAGAAGTTCATTTATTTAACCGTCAAGCAGTATTAATTAATTAACCTTTGGTAAAAACAAGAATTGAAACAATATAAATTATTTACGTGGAAGATCCCATGGATTGTAATCATAAATATGAAGAGCTGGTATAACCCTGTCGATGTCCACTACTACTCTTGTGCCTTGTAGCTTATTACGCAGATAGAAAGAAACGAGTTCTTCCTCTGTAGGATAGAACCTAAAACCTGGTGCCACCCGATCATCCATTGCTCGTTGCAACTCTCTCTCTCTCTCTCTAAATACCGATCTTGGTCCTAACTCAGTCCTGGGTTTTCAGTGGACGGGATAAACTCATTTTTACCTGTGTGTGTATATATAGAGAGAGAATTGTGATGGAGGTTAAGGTGCAGCAGCAGATTGGGATGGGGGAGAAATTGTGGGAGTAATGACTGGCGTTGTTGGAAATTTCGACCCGCATACAAGAGAAGGAAATAAGTTGTGTTCCCATTTTATTTTTCAACGCCGTGAACGCTGCTTGAATTGGTCAATTCTTCATGCAGCAGCCTCATTCGTTTTCTCATCAATTCCACTGCAAAAGACGAAAAGGAAATTATAATTAAAAACAAATAATATCTATAATATATTAAGAGCTTGTTTGGGAGAGATTTTTGGAGGAAGAATTGATTTTGAATAGTGATATGATGGGAAATGTGTGGTAGAAAAAGAAGAAAAAGTTATTGATGTGATGGAAAATATTATTTTATTGAAGAATGTGTGGTTGAAAATGAGAATTGATTTACTGTAGAAAAATTTAACCTCTCCCAAACAGGGCTTAAATATCACATTAAGTGAGAATCATTATTTGGACGATTCTAACCCTACTAAAATTCAATTATTTCAATTATACCTCACTTTTCATTTTTTAATATGTATTTAATTTATTTAATCATTTAGTTACTTTGACATATTCATTTCGCTGTGTGTTTTTATTAATATCACAAACATGTCTTTAAACATTGTATGTTGGCTCACTTTTTATGGAAGAAGAGGAATCGGAATACTTACATTTCTTCTGTCACATGGGTTCTACCTACTCGATAAGGTTTCCAACGTGAAAAGGCTTTGGAATTATTAGCAAATGAAGAAAAGTTTTCAACCAACAAGACAAAATTTGATGGAAAAACATGGGCGTCAAGCAGAAAGATGAAGTCAAGCAAGATGTGCTTCCTTGGCAAGTAAAGCAAGGTACATACCGTGATGCCCAAGTTAATCGGTCCTCTTTTTTCTTCGTTCGTTGTCATCGTTCTTTAAGAATCTATTTAGCCCCTGTTTGGCCCCCATTATTTGGCATTTTTTAGGGTTGAAAATTTTTGAAATAGTGATTGATGGGAGAATGTGAGGTGGAAAAGTAATGAAAAATTTTAGATTTGTGTGTAATATTATTTTATTTGATGAATGTGTGGTTGTAATGAAGAGAGAGAAAAATTTAATGTAATGTAATTTAATTTAATGGGGGCCAAACAGGGTTTTAATGTAGATTTTTGAAAAGCGAAATAAAATGTCTAATTAAAGATGAAGTTCGATCAACTTATTAACAAAAAAGCAGTTTTAACGTATAAGCACGAAATATAGTTTTGGGATTGTATCTTAACACGATTCAACTTTATTAAAAAAAAACTCTTATATATTAATTAATATTTAATTCATGTAAAATTTATCGAATAATGTTATAAATCTTATATCGAATAATGATGAATAATTAGCCAACATATGAAAGTTTGTGTTACCTCTCTTAAGAGAAATTACCCTTTTAATGTGGAATCACAATATTTAGTGCTTGTTTGGTAGAGATTTTGGGGAAAGAATTGATTTTTGAATAGTGATATGATGGGAAATGTGTGGTTGAAAAAAAAAAAAAAATTATTGATGTGATGGAAAATATTATTTTATTGAAGAATGTGTGGTTGAAAATGAGAATTGATTTACTGTAGAATTTGAGAATAAAAAACAAACAGGCTATTTGTTGAGGTTTTTGATACACAATAAATCTCGAGCAATGATGTTTAATCGAAATTATTCAGTTGGCATCGATCAAATGACTGAATTGAAATATTGACACCTCAATGGAACGATCTAAACCTAGAACTATTTAGACCATTGGAGGTGACCTAATTTAGGCCTTGTCTGTTTCTGCTTTCAATTGCAATTTGGACCGTTGTAGCCTCCATTTTTGAATCAATTGTGAGAGAATGGGGCCCACTTGTTTGAATGTAACGATAAAAATAGTCATTTTTGGTGCTTTTAATTGCAACGAGACAGGGGCTTAGTTAGAGCTGCTCGTGTCCTATTTCTCCACTTCTTGGATGGTTTATAAGTGTTGGCACATGTATTGATTTGAACTTCTCTCTATACCTAATGTACATTAAATATTTGTGCTTTAACTGTTGTTTAGTCACTGTGTGAGACTGCTTTGCATGAAAATTTAAATTTTTTGCTGACATACTTTCGTATTGCATTGATTATTCTGTTAGAATACCTAGATTTGACATGTTCGAACATTCCATTGATCATGAGATTTCGAGTCTCACGAAACCCTGAGAATCTAGAACAGTGTATATTGCGATATTATGATTACTTTGTGTGATCTATTTGTACACTTTAGTTGTTCCAACTTTTCAAAATGTCACATTTCAAAGTTGAAAGTTTCAATGAGAGATTTTATTTTTCAATTTGACAACAAAAGATGAAGAAAATTTTGGTTCAACAAAAAGTTTCCAAAGTCATAGATGGCAAATTTCCCGCAAATTTACTCTTATTAAACAGGATTGTTCTCTTGCCCATGGTAGACCAACACATCAAGAATGACTTTGCTTGTTTTTAAAATCTTTGTTTTCATCCTACACCAGTCCACCCTTTTAACTTTTTAACCATCCACCCCCGTTTTTTTAACTCAACCCCATGTTGGGAAATTATTTAATTTCCCGTGATGGGCCGACATATGTAATTAACTGTATATAAATACTATCTTAAAGTTAAGCCCAAAATTAAAGTGATCTAATAAGGAATTAAGTAATTGGGCTTTAAGCATCTAATTAAAGTGTGGACCGGACTATATGTGTAGAGACCGGATCCATTAGGGTTTGTATTTGACGATGGGCCGAATACATATGGAAATATATAAAGGGTTATGGTCCCCAATTCATATGGTGATTTTCTCATTCTTTGTGGCATCCCATCAACACAAGAATACAAGAGAAAGCATATGAAGAGGAAGATCCATAAAACCCACAATCAGGAATTAAGATGGAGATTTGAAGCAACCAAACTGAAGATTTACAGATCCAGATTCAAGATTCATTAATCAAGTCAGAAATCAATTGATTAAGGTATGTTCCGCGTTAATTCAGTTTCTTGATGGTTTGACATGAAGATCTTGGCAAGATCATAAAGTTTAAGTTTTAATAAAGTTCTAACAAGTGGTATCAGAGCCTATTCATGTTAAATCATTGGGAATCAAAATTTTTAATTTGGTTCTTGTATAATTTTATGGTTTTCAAATTTAATGATTTCGGATTTAAGTTTTGTTAAATTTGAAAATATTTTCGGCATACTATACAAGATTTCAGTTTTTTTTTTTTTTTTTTTTTTAAAAAAAAAAATTTTTTCGGGAGGTTGCCGCCACGGCGGCATGCATGGCATCGTATGTGTTACAATAAGAGTCTTGTAATAACAAGAAGCGTGGCTGTTATTCTGACAGCTCACGCTGAACTGCAGCTAGCGGGTTCGGCCAGACGCCGCAGATTTTTAAGCAGCGCGCTGTTAGAAGCTAGCCACGTTGGCTGCTTCTTGCTAGCCACGGCAAGCGCTGCTCCGGATTTTGGGGGGCGGCGCCGGCGAGCCCGCCCCCGGTTATTAAATTTTGGATTTTAGGGTTTTGGATGAATTTTGGGGGCGGGGGCTTGGGTTGTAAATTTGAAGTTTTGAGGTCCTTGACTGCAATTTCAAATTAGGGTTTCATTTTAAGGATTTAGCCCCTTAAGTTTAAGGTTTTGGTGTTTCAGTCCCCTAAGGTTATAAATTCATCCGATTGGGCCTTTAAAGTTACGGGTTTAATAATTCAGTCCCTCAAGTTTCAAAATTAATTATTTTTGGACCATTAAAGTTTTAATTTTAATGTTTAGGCCCCTAAAGTTTAAAGTTCATTCAAGTTGGGCATTGAGGTTATGGGTTTTGATAATTCAGCTCCTGGAATTTTAAAATTAATTATTTTTGGGCCATTTAAAGTTCTGATTTTGTAATTAAAGCATCAAAGTTTCTGATTTTGTTCCAAATTGGCCCCAAAAGTTTTAAATAATTAATTTTTGGATCCCTAAAGTTTTCAATAATTAATTATTGACTCCTAAAGTTTCGGATAATTATTATTGGTCCCTAAAGTTCTGAATTATTATTTCTGGGTCCCTAAAGTTCTGTATTATTAACCCTAGGCCCCTAAAGTTTCAAAATAAAATAAAAGAATTAAGGATTGACAATTATAATTCAAATTTTGGTATTTCTTTTGGATTACTAATTTTTCTAAATGAATTGATTGAAGCAACATGTCACCAAAGTGACATCTCTTGCCTAGATTAATTTATTTGGAATATTAGAAAGGTTGTGTGTACGTAATTCATGCGGGTATTGATCGGCCCAAAGGAAGGTTAATATTTGGCCGAATTATTTACATACCTGTGGTAATAAATATGTGACAATTATAAGGTTTTATTTTATGTGAACAATAAATCGGTCCAAAGATAGGTTTATTGTTTGACATGATTTATTGTCAATATTTGATTACTACACCAAGAGTACCATTTACAAGTTGATATTTCTGTCCAAAGACTAAATATCAATGTTGTGCTCGGTCTCTTGTGATGAGGTTTACCATTATTTGAATTGATTAATTGTTTAATATGGATTCTTATGTGAACATGTAGATTAAGTATTAGTTCTCTATTCAGTTAATCCATCAACCTCCACAATATCTGCCAACATCAACTCCATTCCTGTGCTAAATGGAACCAACTATTAAGGACTGGAAAGAGAACGTTCTGATCGTTCTTGGCTGCATGAACTTAGACCTTGCGTTAAGGACCGAACAACCCGCTGCACTTACGGATAAAAGTTCTGTTGATGAAAACAAGGACTTTAATAAGTGGGATTGTTCAAACCGCATGAGTCTTCTGATCATGAAGCGTAGTATTCCAGAATCATTCAGGGGCGCTGTGTCCGATAAGGTAACTACTGCCAATAAATTTCTTGCTGAAATTGAAGAAACGCTTTGCAAAGAGCGATAAGGCTGAAACTAGTACGCTTTTGGCATACTTAGTTTCACTAAGGCATAAAATCAAAGGAAATATTCGGGAGTACATTATGGAGATGTCTCATATTGCTTCAAACTTAAAGGCTCTAAAGCTTGAGCTATCTAATGATTTGCTCATGCATCTGGTTTTAATTTCTATTCCTGCACAATTCAAGGTCAGTTATAACTGTCAAAGGGATAAATGGACTCTAAATGAGCTCATTTCATACTGTGTGCAAGAAGAAGAAAGGCTGAAGCAAGAAATGACTAAAAGTGCTCACTTGGCTAGTACCTCTAAGGACAAGTTAAAGAAAAGAAAGAATAAGAAAGTTGCATTCGGTTCGGTTCAAAATTAACGACGAAATAAATTTAGTTGTAAATTTTGTGAAAATCTGGGATATATAAAGAGAGATTGTACTAAATGCTATACTTAGCGTGTAAAGAAAGTACATTTCTCACTTTGGTTTGTTTTGAGGTAAATTTAATGTCAATATCAAGACACACTTGGTGGATAAATTTCGGTACCACCACTTACATAAGTGTGTTTATGCGGGGTTGTCTGAGCTGCCAAAGCCAATTGATGCTGAAAGATTCATCTATCTGGGGCGATGGCAAATCAGTTAAGGTTGAGGCTTTACGGAATTTAGGTTATCATTAAAGACTGATTATTATTTGAATTTGAAAGAGACATTTACGGTACCGTCCTTTTGGATGGAATTTGGTTTCTATTTCTACATTGGACAACTTTGGTTACTCTTGTTCAATTAGAAATAGTCAGTTTGATCTTTTTCTTAATTCAAATATTGTGGGTGTCAGTTCTTTATCCGGTTACGATAACTTATGTTTGCTTAATACGGTTGTCTCTTATAAAGAAACCTTGTATTTGGATTTACGTGGTATTGAACATAAATTAACCAATGAGAATTCTGATTTGTTATGGCACAAGCGATAAGGTCACATCTCTCAAAAGAGAATGGAAAGATTTGTGTCAGAAAGAATTCTTGATTCCCTTGATACTTTCAGACTTAAGTAAATTATATTAAGGGAAAACAAACAAACATAAGGAGATTAGGTGCCAATAGAATTTCGGATGTCTTAGAACTAATTTATACGGATATCTGTGGATCATTCCCTTCGGCTTCTTGGAATGTTCAACACTCATTTATTTAGTTCATAGACGATTTTTTCTCAATATGGCTACCTATATTTCATCTATGAGAAATCCCAAACACTGGACATGTTCAAAGCATACAAGACTGAGTTCGAAAATCGACTCAGTAAAAGAATTTAACAAGTCAAATCTTACCATAGTGGTAAATACTATGCCAAGATATGACGAATCAGGAGAACAATGTCCAGGACCTTTTGCAATATTCCTAGAGGAATGTGGAATTTACCCACAGTACATCAGGATCCTCCTAGGTTTAAAGCACTAAAGACTGCAGCTTAAAGTCTCAACAAAGTTCCAAGTAAAGTAATTGTTTAAGGGGTTACAAATTTTTAAAGGTCCCACTACCAGGTCAATTTTCGAAACGGGAAATGTTCGATTTCTTGAGGATGTAGAGTTTGTGAGGGGAGATAAGGTTATAAGGTTATGATTTGTCTTGGATGAAGAATATTTATATATTCGTTCTGTTGCAATTGACAATGATTTGGTTCAGGGACAAATTCTTGTTCCAGATCTTGTTCAAGAAGCAATTTCGGATTAAGACAATATTACAAAATCCCCCATACACAATCAATAGATTGTTCCAGAAAAACAAACTCAACAACCTCAAGAACAAATGTGATCATTAAGGAAATCCACTATAAAAGAAGAAAGACAATTTTGGATAACTTTATAGTCTTTCTCCAAGAAAATAAGGATGACATGGATTGACGAAAGAATGACTTATCAATCAACTTTCATCAAGCCATGCAAAGGAATAATTCTAAAGAGTGGATTGATGCCATACATAAAGAGATTTTTCTTCGGTTTCTATGAAAACTCTTTTAGAACAATTATGGCTTCTGTGACATATTTTGGTCTTAAGTTGCATTAGATGGTTTACAAATTAAAGAAATCCATCTATGAGCTTAAGCTGGTTTCCCGAATAGGTATCACAATTTTATCAAATAATTATCTCATTTGGTTTCGAGATACATTCAATTGATGATTGTGGATATCACAAGTTCAGTGGGAGTAAGCAAATCTTTGTGATGCATCTTTTGTATTAAGGATATAGATACACAAGAATTGTTCTGGGTGTATTTTTGGGTAATCACAAAAGAGTTGTATCAATAAGGTTCTTAAAAGATTTGTAATGCAGATATGAAAATCAAGTAATACCCCTACAACAATTAAGGGAGACAACTTTAGTCTCAATTAATGCCCCAATGATAAATTTAAAGATAAAGGATATACATCAGATTCCCTATACTTTGGCAATTGAGAATTTAATGTATACTCGGGATAGCACACATCCGGATATAGTATTCTTTGTTGGAATGCTAGGCGCAGATATTTAATTAACTTGCGATGGAAATTTGGAAAGCAGCCATCAGGTTATTCGGTATCTATAGAGAACAAAGGATTACATGATCACATTCAGGAAAATCAGACCAATTGGAGATCGTTGGATATTCTGATTTTGATTATGGAATTTGACTGTAAAATATTGTCACTAGGCTGCATATTTTTGGATGGAAATGAAAGACCACTTAAGTTATTTTGTGACAATAACAGTCTTGTATTCCAATAGGAACATGACGATGTCAAAGTTTATAGACATTAAGTTCCTAGTGTTAAGGAATGAATTCAGAGTGGTCAGGTTTCTATAAAGCATATAATGACAAACTCTATAAATATGGATCCATTTACTAAATGGCTACCACCCGAGGTCTTTCATGAGCATGGTGCTCACATGGGTGTTGCATCTTTTGATGATATGCCAGTTTAGTGGGAGTTTGTATTTTGGATGTTGTCTTTTGACACATAATTTCGGTTGTGCACATTCAGTTCATTTCAGAAATAAAGTATTCAGTTCAGTTCCACTCTGATTAAAGTTTATGGTTGATCTCATAAGGTATTAAGGAATAAGGCAGGACCAGTTGGAAATAGGCATGTTTAGATCACATTACATGTAATTTCCATGCTACACATCTACACTTGATCTATGTCATTTGATTGTATTGATATACGTGACCATTGATGGGTTTAGTTATGTTACTTATAACGAAGACCGCTTTGATCCTATGTTGATATAATCAATGGACGAGATTGTTCGGAGATGCTTTTGGTTATGATAGCAAAAGTTTCGAGCTCATAAGGTTATACACATTTATAAGGTAGCATATGTGGCCCAAGTGGGAGATTTTTGGGAAATTATTTAATTTCCCGTGATGGGCCGACATATGTAATTAACTGTGTATAAATGATATCTTAAAGTTAAGCCCAAAATTAAAGTGATCTAATAAGGAATTAAGTAATTGGGCTTTAAGCATCTAATTAAAGTGTGGACCGGACTATATGTGTAGAGACCGGATCCATTAGGGTTTGTATTTGACGATGGGCCGAATACATATAGAAATATATAAAGGGTTATGGTCCCCAATTCATATGGTGATTTTCTCATTCTTTGTGGCATCCCATCAACACAAGAATACAAGAGAAAGCATATGAAGAGGAAGATCCATAAAACCCACAATCAGGAATTAAGATGGAGATTTGAAGCAACCAAACTGAAGATTTACAGATCCAGATTCAAGATTCATTAATCAAGTCAGAAATCAATTGATTAAGGTATGTTCCGCGTTAATTCAGTTTCTTGATGGTTTGACATGAAGATCTTGGCAAGATCATAAAGTTTAAAGTTTTAATAAAGTTCTAACACCCCACACCCTCCCATCTTTATCACCTATCCTTTATATATAAATGTTTTTTTTTTGTTTTTATCTCAATTTTTAGATTATTACGAAATATCAAATGAAATCGAAATATTGCATTCTTAATACCATTTCAAAGTGCTCACAGCCTAATTTCTTGCATCGTTGAGAGCGTATGAAACGGCCAACTATAGCCAAAGTTACAAGGCATCAAAATATGCATTTCTAAATTAATATTTCAAAAATTTCGATAATATGCAAATTTTAAATATTTGTTGACGATCATATGCTAATCAAATTCACAAATCGTCTTTGTCTTCTTGAAACTTTTTTTGAGAACTATATGGTAGACATATCAAATAGTTCAAATGGATATCATTTGGACATCAAAAATAATTAAACGAGCGTCTCAAAAAGATTCGCATAACTTGTTTTTATTTTAAAATTTCAATTATTTCACTAACGTTTATTATTTTCGCGCAACAAAATTCTTAATATAATTTGCATCATTTTATTAGAATATTTTTACATGTGGTATAACGTCAAAAATTTTCGGATTGTTACAAATTTTTTTTATTAATTTGTTCTTTAGTTTTTTTTTAAAAAAACGTGGATTAGAAAGGAAAAAAATAATTCTAACTTGAACCTTATTCAATGTTAATTTTTTTTATTAATTTGTTCTTTCATTTATTAGAACATGGATTAAAAAGGAAAAAAACAATTCGAATTTGAACGTTATTCCATCTTAATTTATTATGTTTTGTATAACGATCCGAAAATATTTGACGTCATACCACATGTAAAAATATACTAATAAAAAGATTTAAATTAGGGAAAATTGCGGCCGCGGTCCCAAACCTTTCATTTTGTTGCAGATTACACCCAAACCTTTAATTTTTGCAGCCGAAGTCCCAAACCTTTATATGTAATAGCAGCGTCGGTCCCAAACATTTACTTGTTGCGGTAGAAGTCCCAAATCTTTGTACATAATTGCAGCGTCGGTCCCAAACCTTTGTATGTAATTGCAGCGTCGGTCCCAAGCCGTGAATTCCGTCCATAAAACCGTTAGTCAACGTTGAAACAGTAATTTTGACTCGAAAAAATTACATCACCGGTCCCAAACCTTTCATTTTGTTGCAGATTACACCCAAACCTTTCATTTTTGCGGCCGAAGTCCCAAACCTTTTCATATAAAGGTTTGGGACCGACGCTGCTATTACATATAAAGGTTTGGGACTTCGGCTGCAAAAATTAAAGATTTGGGTGTAATCTGCAACAAAATGAAAGGTTTGGGACCGCGGCCGCAATTTTCCCTTTAAATTATATTAAGAAACTTGTCGTGCAAAAATAATAAACATTGATGAAATAATTGAAAATTTTTAAAGAAAAATGAGTTACGCATCTTTTTTTGAGATGCTCGTTTAATTACTTGCAATGTTCAAACGATTTTTGTTTTGATCATTCGATATGTCTACGATATAGGTCTATAAATGAGCTTCGAGATGATATAGACGATTTATGAACTCGGTTAGCATACGATCGCCAACAAAATTTTAAAATTAACATGTTATCGAAATTCTCGAAATACTAGTTTGATACAGCCTATTTTGACGCATCGTAACTTTTGCTACGATTGCCATTCCGCGTGCTATTAACAATGCGAGAACTTAGACCGTCAGTACTTCGAAATGATATTAAGAATGAAATATTTTGACCTCATTTCACATTCGATATTGACCCAGAAATTGAAACAAAAACAAGAATAGTGATCAGTGCCCCCTCTCCCTTGTGTATCTTCATCAGTCTACTAATCGCTAGTAGCTCGAGAGTCCATTGATCAGTTTTGATTTTGTTCATACCATACTAAAATATAAATCCTTGTGCAAACATCGTACATACAAATTAGATCGACAAACCAAAATTAAATCTAACTTAATAGTTTATGCGAATTAAGTAATTAGAAATAATTTGAACCCAATAAATTTCACAGTGTTTTCCTTCAGTGTTCAAGGTTACGAATAATCTCTCTCTAAGATAGAACGAATTTTTGCTCCTACGGAAGAAGTACCTCAACCTCGTAATAATCAGTAAATAAAACTTTGAACTTCAACAATAATATTTGAACAGAATTCTTACACAAAAGAGATTCATTCGCGTGAGAAATATATAGACTAATAAAATTATTGAATGTGGTAATAGAATAACTAAAAAAATTATTTATAAATGAAAAAGTTGATTTATAACTAAAAAAAGTACTTATAATAGACTTGTGTAAAAAATTGCTTATAAAATAATAACACTACTAATTAGACAAAATTTTATTTATAAAATATAAAAATTACTTATAAGTAAAAAAACTTGCTTATGTCTTTAAAAATTGTATTAGAAGTACAAAATTAACTTATAATTGTAAAACTTATTTACAAGTAAAAATTACTTTTAACTTAAAAATTTAATTAATTTATAACTAAAAAAAAGTACTTATAAGATAAAAATATACTTCTGTGTAAAAAATTGCTTATAAAATAAAAATTCTACTAATAAAAATAAAAATTGCAGAAAGATGAAGTCAAGCAAGATGTGCTTCCTTGTGTGCTCGTTTGAGTTTTAGCATTTATTAGGGAGAGATTATCTTGGAAAAAATATTTTTGCATGGAAATTGGAATTGTCAATTCGCATAGCGTGTTGTATGTGACACAGTTCGTAGTTTGAATATTCCAAAAAGCAGCCCCAAAACCGGGGCAAATCTCGTGCTTTAATTTTGTGGCTTAAGATCGAAATGACGTTCAAACTTTAGCCATACAGTGTCGAACAATTAGGTAACAATTGTCAAAGAATGAAGGTAATATAACTATATAGTTAATGACGGTGCTGAATAATGGTTGATTGTGTTACTATAGTTCATGGTCGAATATGGAGCAGTAGCTAGCAAATAGAGAAGCATTTGAAGTATACGTGCATAGCAATTTGTATAATGATTTACCAGTAGATGAAGATTAAAAACTTTGATTTAAAAGGTATGATCAATTTCCCAAATTCTCGAAATAAAAAAGAAAAAAATAAAATTGTGTCCGAGAGGATTCAAAACCTATTGTCTACAAAATAAAAGTAGAAATTTTACCATTAGGATATAAACAAATTAGTAAACTATAAGCTAATATGTTTTTGTTCTATTTTGAAATTTAAATAGAAAAAAAAAAAAATCTGCAGAAACTATGGGGTCTAGATCCCCTCCTTTGGCTCTACTCCAGTAAAGTCATAGTCTATATTGTATATGATTTAGAAGACACCAAAACTTTGCTAAATGTAGATGACGTTTAGTCATCGACATTCATGACAAGCTCAAATAAATTATTGCTCGTTAATATTCAAATTGATTTATGTACAATCAGTGGTGGTAAAAAAGCTCGTCCGCTCGGACGGTTCGGGTTCGGCTCGAAAAAAGCCTGAACCGGTCTGGTCGAGCCCCATTTTGGGGGTCGGCCCGAGTCGGGCCGGCCCATGTCCACACGGGCCGGTCCATAATTAATTTTAAAAAATTAAAAATAATAATAAAAAATTTTAAAGGGCGGCTAAAATAGCTGAAAAAAATAAAAATAAATAAAAAATTGGCCCGGGCTCGGCTCGGCCCTCTAAGGCTCGGGCCGAGCCTTATTTTTTTTGGCCGAGCTCAACTCGGGCTCGAAAAAAACTCGGCCAAAAAAGCTTGAGCCAAGTCCGAGCTTTTTTTTCAGCTCGACTCGACTCGTTGACATAGTTATGTACAATGGGGTAATTAGAATATACTACTTGTACATAAAGAGATATCCATAACGGTGTACACCCCCTCACATGGAGGGGGATTCACTCAAATAAAATATAATATATCTCAAGTGGGTCCTCTCTTCATGTGAGTGGGTGGACACCGTTATGGATACTTCATTATGTACGTGTAGCATCACCCCGGTTAATTACAAAAACTTCACAGAACACGGAAAATTTCAGGAAAATAATTTGACGTAATACTATATTCTATAACATTTTAAACAAAATTTATTGTTCTTCAACTTTTAATTACTTGAAACAACGATGTTTCATTATATTGCTTTTTTTTTAAAAAGATGACTATTTATTTTCCATTATCGGGTATTTGGTTATAAAAAATTGGTCAAACTTCATTTTTAACAACAAATTTCATTTTATCAATGTGATTTGTGTGTAGATTTTATAATTTAGACAATAGTATTGATAACTAAAAAGTGACGTGGCAAGTTAAATCAACTTAAAATGGCTCTCATACTGGAATAATGAAAAATGGCTTTTCAACTTTTATTTTTTGATTCCGCATAGAAGTAAATTACATGTGGCTATGGTGGCATTTGATTGTAACTTGGCCACACTGTATCTCGTCAAGCAACAATGTCAACCTGGAGATGCGTGTTCTCGTCCTAAATGGAGGCCTTTTGTTTTAAGTTTTTTTTTTTTTTTTTTTGGGATTTTGCTAGAGTGACCTCTCTTACTAGAATAGTGAAAAATGGCTTTTCAACTTTTATTTTGGATTTTGCATAGGAGTAAATTACATGTGGTTATGGTGGCATTTGATTGTAACTTGGCCACACTGTATCTCGTCAAGCAACAATGTCAACCTTGAGATGCGTGTTCTCGTCCTAAATGGAGGCTTTTTGTTTTTTTTTTGGGGGGGGGGGGGGGTGTTTGCTAGGGTGACCTCTCTTACTAGAATAGTGAAAAATGGCTTTTCAACTTTTATTTTTGGATTTCGCATAGGAGTAAATTACATGTGGTTATGGTGGCATTTGATTGTAACTTGGCCACACTGTATCTCGTCAAGCAACAATGTCAACCTTGAGATGCGTGTTCTCGTCCTAAATGGAGGCTTTTTGTTTTTTTTTTTGGAGGGGGGGGTGGTTTTTGCTAGAGTGACCTCTCTTACTAGAATAGTGAAAAATGGCTTTTCAACTTTTATTTTTGGATTTCGCATAGGGGTAAATTACATGTGGTTATGGTGGCATTTGATTGTAACTTGGCCACATTGTATCTCGTCAAGCAACAATGTCAACCTTGAGATGTGTGTTGCCATCCTAAATGGAGGTTTTTTTTATAGGTTTTGCTAGAGTTGGCCTTGTGACTACGGGGGCGCACTGGATGTCTCGTCGACGAGATGCCCAGCCAATAAAGAGGCATCACATGCCCCATTGTTCGTCCAGAGCTCATGTGGCACTCGATGAATAGCAAAACCCATTTTTTTATTGGCCTATTAGGTCAGCATGTCAAACCATCATCCCTCTAAAGCGTAACCCCACTCAAGCATTGATGACCAACTTCCTGAATAATACAAACGAGGTGCTAATCTCATAGGTGACACGTGTCCACGTGCGATTAGTTGAGTATGAGGTGATGATGTAACTGGCGGGGTGCTTTTCCAATGTCGATCTATGATGTTGGAGTTTGATTGATCTAGCTTAATTTTTGACTTCTTATTATTTATTGTAGGATATGTGTTTTAACCTCCAAGTGTGGGTTCGAGGCTACTTTTCTCGAGCTCGATCACCAACGAATATCACGAGTTAATAACAAATAAAATAGAAAATTAAGAGTTAAGAAATGTAGGTCTAATAGATTTGCGGAATTCGCTGTCTTAAAGTTGTGTGACTTTCCTTCGTGTGAATACTTTCGACATTGCACGATTTCAAGATAAAATTCTTATAACTCATAGCTGATTTTGCTTTTGCGGGCACAACCACAAGGAGAGAATAAACAAGCATTACACTGAGTTGCCAAAATTATAAGAATATAATATGAAATGTAGAGAGAGTATTATTATTAGTAGTCTCAAATGAAATATTCTCTTCCTTTTCTAGTGAAAAATTCAACCATCACATTCATTAAAATCAAATCAAATCATTCAAATATAACTTACACTCTAATTTATAGATGACATGCTCAAAGATTTTGTTGTGAACTTTCGATATGGAATAAAAATTCTTTTAATTTGATTGTAGTGTATTGTACCTTTGGTTTAACTTTATTGTATCGTACCATCGAATAAATGGCTATTTATATTTTATTAAATTAATTAATCATTCTTCCTTCAATTAGCACTATTATATTATATCTTGTTTATAGTTCAAAAATATATTTATTTTTGTTAAGCTCTTAAAAACGCATTTATTATTATAATTTGTATGCTTTATTAAATGATGTTTAGATTGATTAAAGATTTAAAATAATATTAAAATAAGGAAACACCTTTTTACACATAATCCTCGCCTCGGCTCGCTAGCCTGAAACTTGACCTCCACATCTCGCCACACATTACACTTTTTAGAACACTGATTAAATCTGAAAATTTAAATCAAAACTGAAAACTAAAATAAAGATAAAACTGAAAAATTAAAATGAACTTTAGTCCTGAAAGGTTTAAACTTTTATGTTACAACAGTTCTATCAATTTTATTTACTAAAATTCTACATCGAACATAGTGGGCTCTCAAGATGCAACCAGCCAGAATCTCTTGCTAAGATTAACCTCCTAATTGTTAAAATTAAACATTCTTGATCCTAAACAAAAAATTTCTTGCAAAAATCATAATATTCTTCTAAGGATCAATGTATATATAGTACTACTGCAAAACATGTGTTAAAATTTCGATGTGACTCGAATTCTTTATTAAGATAATTGAGAGTTTTAATTAAAATGCTTATTAAGAAGAATTCTATTTGGAATGTTATTGTATAATTCTATTCAAATTTACTTTGCGAATTCTAGTTGAAGTTCTATTTGGAAGTCCAATTAAGCGTTGAAATTTATGTTGAACTTGAAGAACTTTGGAATGAAGAAAAATAACTTTGGAAGGTATTTGAGACGGAGACGGGGAGCTTGGGCGCGAGGTTGCAACGCTTAGGCACCACCAGCGTAAAAGAGAAACAGGGAGCCAACGCCCTAGCGCCGACCCACCGCACCCGGAGATTGGCGCTACGACGCTGCAATGCTATTTTTTTCTCTTGTTTCATTTGGATTCAATTTCTTGCATTTTACTTCAACTCTACTATTAGGATTTGAACGTCCCTTTTTTGTTCCCTATATATAGTTGGCTTTTCATTATAGTTTAGAAAAAGTTAGAAATATTGAAAATACAAATCTGTATATTCTTTCTCCATATGATAATAAAATTTTCATTCTCTATAAGTGATCTTTATTTCATATTGTGTTTATAATCTCGTAATTTCTTCAATAAATTGGTATCGGAATTATCCAGTATCGTCTATGATTTTCACAACCCATGACTGTTCAAAAGTTTGTAAAATCAAACCATTCCCAGTCCCAAGAGCTAGGTTCATTGTCTTCAACAGCCATATCCAAGATGTTATTAGGAATATGATGATCTTCAGATGATGAATTATCAAATAAGTAATTAGTTTTATCTGCTACTGGATGGTTTTGTTGAGATGTTGCTTCCACATTTTGGTGGTGTGCCGCCACTAATTGGTGGCCTTCAACCACTACATCTGGTGGCGGTGGCCTTCTGTCAAACGCCCTCATGCCTTTTGTTTTTCTGTAGACTCGGCATAAGCTGAGCTCTTCCCGTAACTGCATGAAATTGGAAACAAGAGAAAAGATAACAAATTAGCGCCACTACGAAAATTATCAGAATCGTATATCCGTTTTAATGCATATTATTACTATTAGAACGATTTGAGGGCGTAGGCTTAGAGGAGAAGAAGCACTAAATTAAAGTTTATACCAATGTCTTGAACAAAAGACAGATTTCACAAAGATAAACATGAAACATGATCTAGTTAATTTTTAGGGTTTAGGCCATTTTTCATTCCTTTTTGACAATTTTAAGATTCTCACAATAAAATGGTTCCACAAATGCTTTAGTACCCTTTATTCCATTGATACTAAAATTACAGCTTTTGCATCATTAAGGAATACAATATTTCTAATTAGACCTGTGGATTTCCTGTAGTTGAAGAGGAAACTTCAGAAAATTCAATCACTTTATACTCATTCATCTTCCACACAGTCTTTCTTCCATGTGGAGTTCTTCCTGCATAGAAAACCATTGTTCTCTTCTTACCAATTACACGATCTTGTGAAGAATATATAAAACTAGGAGAGCCAGTTGCTTTCCAGTATCCTTGTGCCGTGAGCCGGTTAGGTCTTCCTCCACGGGCTACCCTTTCTTGCCTTGGAACGAAGAAAAACCATTGCTCTAGATCTCCACGACAACGCTCTCCTGCAAATTCTGGGTTTTTCCCTAAACAAACATTAGTATATTATATAGAATTCCTGAAGTAAAAGAAGTTCACATGATCCAAACGACCCAATTTGCTGTGTGGTTCCGCCTCAACTGAATATGAATCTCAACTTGTAATTTACTCATTTTGAATTACAAGAGAACAAAACAAGCCTAAATTCTAAACATGTATATCTTAGAAGTGTAGAACAATTTGGATGATCTTGATTTTGGCTGTAGCCTTAAAAACTAAACAGACATAGGCAAAGCTTAAATTTTAGTTTAAACTGGTGAAACTCAAGAAAGGAAAAGAAGAAGAAGTTCATGCGTAAAGATCATGCAGTATTAATTAATTAACATTTGGTAGAAAAAGGAAAAATAATGGATAAAAACAAGAATTGAAACAATATAAATATTTTACCTGGAAGATCCCATGGATTGTAATCACAAATATGAAGAGCTGGTATAACCCTGTTGATATCCTCTACTCTTGTGCCTTGAAGCTTATTACGCAGATAGAATGAAACGAGTTCTTCCTCTGTTGGGTAGAACCTAAAACCTGGTGCCACCTGATCATTCATTGCTCGTTGCACCTCTCTTCTTGTTCTTAACTCAGTACTTGTTTTTCAGTGGACGAGTTAAACTTATTTTTACCTGTCTGTATATATAAAGAGAGAATTTTGATTGAGGTTAAGGAGCTGATTGAGATGTGGGAGAAAATATGGAGTGATGATTGGTGTTCCTGGAAATTTCGACCGGCGCGTATGTAGTGAAGGAAATAAATTGCGCGTGTTCCCATTTAATTTTTCAACACCATGAACGCTGTTAGAATTGGTCAATCCACCGCAAAAGATGAAAAAAAAAATTAAAAAAAAAAAAAGAAAAAAAGGTCATGGGAAATCCAATCCTATGCGAAAATTAATTAAATTAAATATACGCAACATATAACTAGCAAGTTCACCAAATTTCATATAGAAATTTTAATATTTTTTGTATTTCATCAAGTCGACTAGCTTTTTCTAATATTCAACGTCACCCGCGATGAATCCTCCCAATCACTTCCCTAACTCTGCGGGATATAATTGTACTTAGGTATATTTCAATTATGTTTATATTTCCAACAACGGTCTTCAAATTTCATATAGAAATTTTAATATTTTTTGTATTTCATCAAGTCGACTAGCTTTTTCTAATATTCAACGTCACCCGCGATGAATCCTCCCAATCACTTCCCTAACTCTGCGGGATATAATTGTACTTAGGTATATTTCAATTATGTTTATATTTCCAACAACGGTCTTCAAACATTTGTATGTTGGGTCATTTTTTATTGAAGAGAAAGACTTGGACTGCGCACATTTCTTCTATCCGACCTACCTGATAAGGTTTCTAACGTGAAAAGGTTTCGAAATTATTAGCAAAGCAAAGTTTTCAACTAACAAGACAAATTTTGTTGGAAAAATATGGGAGTTTAGCAGAAAGATGAAGTCAAGATGTGCTTCCTTGGCAAGTGAAATAAGGTACATAGATACCTAAAGAACTTTAAGAGGCTGTTTGATGTAAATTTTAGCAAGTAAAGTTGATGGATCCCATGAATTGTGTAGTTAAAAAGTGGATAGAAGTTGTGGGTGAAATGAGATATGTGGATTAAAATGAAGTTTAACAAGTTTTTCAGCAAAAAATAGACTTACCAAACAAGTACTAAGTGGATGTTTGGTGGAAATTAAAATTAGATTTTTAGTAGATTGTGATAGAAGTTTTTGAAATGTGCGATTGAAAAGTTGTGGGACACTTAAAAAATGTAGTCAATATTAATTGTTTGATTGTGATTTAGATTAAGATTTGATTTTAATGCGAAACAAATCGGGCCTAAATATATTCTTGAAATTGTAGACTTTGGGTTTATCTCAACACATATCAACATTGTTACGAGAAGTAGTTCAAATTAATTAATATTTTTATATTTAATTGATGTAAGATTTATTTCTTGATATGCTTCTTTGATATAGTGACTTGTCTGAACATGAAATTCGTGTTCTCTTTTAAATCTTAGCATTTGGGAGAATTTTTTCTTGGAATTTCTTTAGAATGTGTTCTAAAAAGCTAAAAAGCAATGGAAGTTTGTCCCTTTTTCTCTACATGCCAATCTCCTATTATGAAATTGATTTTTTATTTTTATTTTATTGTTTTCTCTATCTTTTTTGACCAGAAAAAAGAAAAAGAAGAAATTATCATATTATTTTTTTTTCTTTTTTGAATTTAGAGTAATACAGAGATGAAAGGGCGTTATGGTATTGTACTGTCCTCGTGGTCACTGAACGGTGTAATTTAGCGCATGCTTAGGCTTAAACTCAGTTGTGTAGGTTCTGTCTTTCCACTTTGGATCCACCTTAAATCTCTCAAAGTATTTTTCAACAAGATATTTGTACGTGTAGTGCCTACTTGTTTTGTCCATAGTGCATGGGTAGAATGGTAAGACTGAGCTATTTGTTGATCATTCACCTTCAATCCCACCCCCAAAACCTACTTGTTACTGCATAATTCCAAAATCCTTCCCTAAGTTCATTGATATCCCTTTCCCAACTTTAAAGCAGTGTAATTGGTGTGCTCTGTCATCAATCTTGAAGTTATAACCGTCGATTTTTTTTATTGGAATCAGTAAAATCACAGCCTTGAAAGCCACTTCTTCCTCATGAACAATGGATGCTGAACATAGAGTTTAGGGTTAGGGTTTTATGGTCTCTGAAAAATACGGATTACCAAATTAACGGTTACTAAGTTACCGAATGGTTATTAATTATCCCTTTTTAATTTTGACCATACGTGTAAAATTAATCTATCAAAAGCAACAAGTCACTTTTAATTAGTTTCTAGACGATTAAACAAACATTCCAATTATTCTAAGTTGAATTTTCACAGTTTGTATTATGGAAAGCAATAAATAATACCAATATGATGACGGAGAAACCCAACTGGGTAAAAACTCCGAGACCAAGCCTTTCAAATTCCACTAGTTCCCGCTGTTGTAATTCCTGTAATCTCCAAGATCCGCTGTTCCTTCCAGACTCACGATCTACTACCGTAGATGCTATCTAGACAATCTGCCAGATTTCCCGATCTACCTCATGTAGCTCCCAAGATCTGTTATCTCATTCCGCTTCCTGGTCTTCTTCTATTGTCTCTTCCAAGTGGACTTCCAAGAATCTACAATTCTTGTACTTTGCCTGCGCTTGCAGTCCAACCTCTCTCAACCTCCATAAGCCTCTGAAGTTCAACTGAAAAAGTATCTTCCTAAGGATGTTTAGGAAGCAGGTGTTTTGAATTCTTCAATTTGATGTTTTCCCAAAACTCGATTGTCGGATTCCAAGAATGATATGAATGATTCCTCCAATGAAAAGTGTTCTTGGATCTCTCAAAAGAAGATATGAATATGTCATACAATGAAAGCACAATAAAGCAACCATCAATTTTCGTCCAGAGGGTAATTAGGTTGAATGGGTTTGAAAAATCTATTTAAAAATGCAAATTAGGGTTTACCGGATCGACCTGTCGCTAGAGCGAGAAGCTAGCGTCACACTGTCACTCGAGCGAGAGCTCATCGACAGTCAAGCGACGAGCATTCTGTTTTTGTCGCTCAAGCAGCATCCAACGATAGGCCAGCTAAAATGCGCCGTGTTTCTCCTCTTTTCATGCTCGAACCCTAAACATCATAACCCAATTTATACAAACTGTACCCTAGGTCCTTGACTTTTACAACACGTTACAAATAGTCTTTTTGTCTACAGAATCGCCAACACTAAAAACCTAACAAACTCCCCATTTGGCATTCTGTGACAAAACAAAACAATAAGTCAAGGAAACTAAACTAAAAACTAAACTATCCAAGTTTCATCCAACTGATTTTTTTGCATTCCTTGTTAAACACGCTTCCTGAAATCCACAACTCAATACTCATTATAAAAGCACGTGATACAGGAAATCAAAAACTCATGAACACAAATAAGCATGCTAGTTTGAGACGTGACATTAATGTCAATCAAAACACTAACCGAAATATTAACATCACAAAACATCAAAACTCAAACAGCTATGCATATGATATGCAATACAGATGCAATGCACTCTCCCCCTTACTACAAGTTCCCAACTTTTTTATGCAGTATGCAAAATGTATCTATGTCTCTCTCCCAACGACCTTTCCAATGTTAATGCATTCAATTTCAATTTTGTGTACTACTTTTCTCTCCCCCTTTTTGTCACAAATGATGAAATGATAAAAAAAACTTTTAACATTAAAATATAATCAATAAAAAATGCAGTCGTTAGCATGCATAAGTATAATCAATTTACAGTAAACCTTCCCACATATTCAGTTCAAGTTAACATGGAGTAAATTGTATAAGTGACCTATGTGTGTAAAGTATACCAATCATTTGTAAGCAGGACTCCAAACCTGAATTTTGTGAGAAATGACATGCTAAACATCGCAGCCAATAAGTATATTCATCTACTTATGAAAGTCAAACCATTAAAAACACGTTAGGACTTTTAAAGAAAAGCTCATTTTATATTTTTTTTCTCCCCCTGATTTTTTGCATATATACTTTTCATATTTTTCAGTATTTTTAAGCTTATAATTATTTTTCACATTTTAAGTGCAGGCTCTTCTCCATGAAGCGACTAAAATGACTCATTTAACGAGCTTTGGGTCGATTAACCCAAGTCAATTGACCATACGCACCAGGTTATAAGAAACCCCGTATGCTTAATTGCTCAAGTCAAATAGGCTTCAAAGAAAAACATAAGATATTGATCTTTTATTACCGGGGATAAATTTGAGTTTAGGTCTAATAAATAAGGTCAATTCATGTTCAAAGTCACCTTACTAACATATGACTGTCATCCTAAATCTCACACACGCGGTAGAGTCCCACAAATAAAAGCATAGTGTGTGCAGTGCAGATGGTACATGAAAACACATATACTAAGTACTCCATAATAACTGAAGTAAGAAATGGAAACTATGTTACAAGTTATTGTGCCCATACATGATCACAACATGCAATTTTAAGAATGTTATATATAATGTTGTAGTAAAAATTTCCATCATTTTTATTTTTCAATTTTCCATTTTTTTATTTTTTTTTATTTTAAAGCATGAATATACCAATCAAATAAAAAAAAATCAAACACAAAAAGAAGAAAAATGCATGGGATTTCTACCTAGAAAACAAATAAACAAATGTGATGCATGCACAAAAAAAAAAAAAAAAAATGACACACAATGATAAAGTTCAAAATTTTTCAGATAACTTCTCTTCACCCAAACTTGCCTAGTGACAGGAATATTTCCGGTCATCTGTATCATTAACTTGGTAAATTTACTTACCTGATTATTAAGGAAGTCAATCTGACTAACAGAATCCTGATTCTTATTTTTATTTAAGTTTCCATTTCTATCTTTGTTCATAAAATGATGACACCTAGACTTTATGTGTCCTAACTCACTGCAGTGAAACATGTAGGGATAAACCTATGACCAAAGGTATGTGGATGCTGATGTCTATTCCTAGGTCGACGGGTCCTACGCTGTCTAGTAGACCTCTGTCTAACAAATCCCTTCTCCTTAAGATCGGGGTTAGGCACATGTTTAGGCTGGTCAGTAGCAAGGACAAACGTGGTCTTAGAAGTACTAGCACTGTTTTCCTTAAAACCTAGACCTCCCTTATTTCCAGTCGGCTTGCCCATTCCTAAAATGTTATCTACCTTTTTAGAACCACTAGAGAAGGCAAGCAATTGAGACTTAGAATATTCTAGATCGCTCAGAAGGTTCTTAACCTAGATTTCTAAGATCTCTTTCTCAGTGGTCAACTCGCTGACTTTACTATAGCACTTCTCAAGCTCACTGGTGAGGTTCTTAACCTGAGTCTCTAAAGTTTCATTCATGGATTTCACTTCACTCAGGATCGAGGTAGATTCCTTAACATGTGCTACTAACTTCTTATTTTCCAATTCAAATTCCTTATTCTTCACACTCAAGGATTTCACTTCACTCAGGATCGAGGTAGACTCCTTAATGTGTGCTACTAACTTCTTATTTTCCAATTCAAATTCCTTATTCTCCTATCACAAGCCTCTTGAATTTCTTCATCACTCATAGATTCTTCATCACAATCCTCACTACTACTTACGTTCTTGGCCTTCTCACTCACCTTATCAAATTCATTCCTAATTCTAGTAGTAAATGCAATATACTTTCCACTTTCCCCGCGAGTGGATTTCTCATTCTGATTGTTCGAGTTAGACTCGTCATCAGTGAGAGTAACATTCATAGCATTATCCGAATTTCTCCTACTGCTAGGGTACTCACTCTTAATATGGCTAAAACCTCGACAATTATGGCATCTCACAGATTTAGATTTTCTCCTAGATTCACTCGGGCCACCTTTGTGTCTCTCTTGAGGAATATTTTTCTTCCTAAACATTTTTCGGAATTTTTTAACAAGGTAAACCAACTCCTCATCATTAGAAGAATCAGAATCTGATGACTCCCCATAAATATTCCTCACAGTGTTTAAGGCTAAAGACTTATCGTTTGTGGGTTTATCAAATATCAGCTTATAAGTTTGGAGAGATCCAACTAACTCTTCTACCCTAATGGAATCTATATCCCTGCTCTCCTCTATTGATGTGACTTTTGGCCTAAACCTTTCAGGTAAGGATCTAAGAATTTTTCTTACAATCTTAGATTCCGGGATTCTCTCACCTAAGTTGAAACTAGAATTCACTATGTCGTTTAAGCTCGCATAGAAGACATTAAACGTCTCATCTTCTCTCATTTTAATCTCCTCAAAGCTAGTGGTCAACATCTGTAACTTAGAGTTCTTAATAGCCTGAGTTCCCTCATGTGTGATATGTAGAATATCCTAAACCTCTTTGGCTACCTCACACATAGACACTCTCCTAAACTCTTCCGAGGATACTGCCATAAATAAGGCATGTAAGGTTTTGCTATTCCAATTACACTCTTCTAAGTTAGTCCTAGTTCAATTAGCGATGGGAGTGAGAATTACTTCATTATTAACCATGGAACTAGGTGCAACCCAACCATTCACAACACTCAACCATATACGCTCATCCATGTATTTTAAAAAAACTCTCATCCTAACCTTCCAATAGGCATAATTACTGCCATCAAAATAATGCATAACACATAATGAACTACTCATCTAGATAAAATGGGTCAAGGAACGAATTAGGGATCTGATACCAATTGAAAAATACGGATTACCAAATCAACGGTTACTAAGTTACCAAATGATTATTAATTATCCGTTTTTAATTTTGACCATACGTGCGGAATTAATCTATTAAAAGAAACAAGTCATTTTTAATTAGTTTTTAGATGATTAAACAAATAGTCCAATTATCCTAAGTTGAATTTCCACAGTTTATTTTATGGAAAGTAATAAATAACACCAATATGATGACGAAAAAACCCAACTGGGTAAAAACTCTGGGACCAAACCAGTTACCTCCACTATAGACAATAAGGATTACAGTCTGTTTCCAGCCTAACAAATTCCACTAGTTCCCGATGTTGTAATTCTTGTAATCTCCAAGATCCGCTGTTCCTTCTAGACTCACGATCTACTACCGTAGATGCTATCTAGCTAACTTGCCAGATTTCTCGATCTACCTCCTGTAGCTCCCAAGATCTGCTGTCTCCTTCCAGTTCCTGATCTCCTTCTATTGTCTCTTCCAAGTGAACTTCCAAGAATCTCAAATTCTTTGTGCTTTTCCTGTGCTTGCAGTCCAACCTCTCTCAACCTCCATCAGCCTCTGAAATTCAACTGAGAAAGTATCCTCTTAAGGATGTTTAGGAAGTAGGTGTTTTGGATTTTTCAATTTGATATTTTCCCAAAACTCGGTTACCGAATTCCAGGAATGATATGAATGATTCCTCCAATAAAAAGTGTTATTGGATATCTCAAAAGAATATATGAATATGTTATACAATGAAAGCACAATAAAACAACAACCAATTTTCGTCCAATGGTATTTATAGGAGAGGGTAATTAGGTTGACTGGGCGGAAAAATCTATTTAAAAATGCAAATTAGGGTTTACCGAATCGACCCGTCGCTCGAGCGAGAAGCTAGCGACAAGTGGGTGTCACACTGTCGCTCGAGCGAGAGCTCAACGACAGTCAAGCGATGGGCATTCTATTTTTGTCATTCGGGCAGCATCCAGACAAAAGGCCAGAAAAAATGCGACACCGTATTTCTCCTCTTTTCATGCTTGAACCCTAGATCTCATAACTCAATTTATACAAATGGCACCCTACGTCCTTGACTTTTACAACACGTTACAAATAGTCTTTTCTCTACAGAATCGTCAACACTAAAAACCTAACAGTCTCGACCAACAAAAGAAAATGGCGAAAGGGTATATTTTTCTTTTTTTCAATTTTTTTGGTGAAAGATTCAAATAGTAGTTTCCCTTTACCAATATGTTTAAGATAGTTTTAGTTTTGAATGTATAGTGAGCAAATTAATTAGGCAGTCATTTTCAAGTTGACTTCTTTTGACTTAAATGTTCTCGAGTTTTTCAATTTTTTTCAATAATGGAGGCGCATGTGAGTCAAGAAAAACCCTTTTCTAAGCCAATTTCGTCAATCCATCGACGGTCTCTTAGAAAGAATTTCTCTTCACAAACGTCATGGCATGTATCACTGGCTTTGTAATTCCAACATAAAATTATCTTTTCACGGACTCGTGAAGCTTTTAGGACATGTTTCTAATAACATAAATCTCATATTTGCAAGTGATTTTTTTTAATTTTTCTTCACGTTAAATTTTAACGACACATTCTAAAATTATATATATTTTATACTTTTTAACCACACATTCTAACAAATTCACTTTCCAAAAAAAAAAATATATATATATATATATTGTCAAATATGTACACGGATCTTTGTTGCTAAATGTTAAAAAAATGTTTAGTAAGATACTGAATAATATTTTACAGTACAATAGATGAGATATTTTAAGTCCCTGTTTGGCATGATTTTTTATATAATAGATTTTGAGAAAAGTAACTTCCTGAAAAATGCACGGATAAAAAGTAGAAAAAAAGTTGAGTTTATGTGCAAAATTTATTTATTGAAAGAAAAAGACAAGATAGGTTAAAAATTACAAAAAGCTCATCCGCTACAAAAAGTTTGAAATTCAAAAAGTAAAATTCCACGAAATACTCTCATGTATTTGTTCATTTTGACTTCAACTTTTTAGCAACTTTTAAGCAACCTCGAACAAGCATTTAAACATAAAATAAGGCTTTTAAACATAAAGCAAGGAGTGCAGTTCCCTCCATAAATTAACAACATTCTCTCATATAGTGTTTCTCCAACTCTGGATCATCTGAGATCATTACATATCACAAGTTTCCAAAATCAGAACAATTATATTGTTCCCAGTCCCAGTCCCACGAGGGTCCATTATCTTCAACAATCATATCGAAGTTGTTATTTGTACTTTCCACTGACTGACAAGGATTAGCATCAGCTTGATCTTCTGTGGATGAATTATCAAATAAGTAGATAGTTCTATCTAGTGGATGGTTTTGTTGAGATGTTACTGCCACATTTTGGTGGTGAACCGCCACTAGTTGGTTCCCTTCCACCATTTCATGTGGCCGCGGCCTTCTGTCAAATGGCCTCGTGCCTTTCGATTTTCTGTAGACTCGGCACAAACTGAGATCTTCTCCTAACTGCATAAAAGAAACCCAAAAAGGGAGAAAAAAAAGTATCAAGTGACACTAAAGAAAAAGAACATAATCAATAAAATTCAGATTTCCAAATTATTTAGCTTCCTGAAGAAAGTAATAAAAGAGGCTGAACCGAAAGAGGCTGAACCGGGTTTTACAAATAAGGAAGCATCCAACCAGCCGGGCAATATATTCTAGTTCTTAATCGTTTTTTTCAAATTTTCTTTTATTTTTCTTTTTTCCGTTTCTTTCTGTTAGTTCTCTTTACTCGTTTTTGTGTTTCTTTTGTGTTAGTATGACCACTGCATCTATATATATAAATAGATGCAATCCTCTTTTTGCAAGATAAGATCAATGAGATAAAATAGAAATAAAGTTCTTCTTCAATGTCTTTGCTTGATTTCAACATGGTATCAGAGCAGGAACAATTCTGAATCCTAATTACAGAATAAATCATTAATTGAAGAAGGTATGGCGCCACAGGATCCACTCGGCATCGTAAAGCGGAAATGCGAAGCGGGAAGGAATATTCAAACAGAGATCCGTTGGATCTCCAAAATTCAGATCATCCTGGTATGATCTTAGTTACTTCAATGCTAACAGGTGGAAACTATCTTAGCTGGAGCAGATCTGTTCTTATAGCTTTGGGTGCAAAATTAAAATTAGGATTTATCGATGGAAGCTGTGATAAACCAGCTGATGAGAATTCTTCGAAGTTAGAACAATGGATTAGAGTCGATTGCATGGTTAGGTCATGGTTATTAAACTCAATTGCGAAAGATATTGTTGAAGCATTTATTTACACTAAATCAGCTAGAGATCTATGGTTGGAATTGAAGGAGAGATATGGCGAATGTAATGGACCAATGTTATATCAATTGCAGAGAGAGATAAGTAGCATATCTCAAGGTACTTTAACGATTGAAAAATACTATACAAAACTAAAGAAACTTTGGGATGAACTCACTTGCTTGATGCCAATGCCTACCTGCACCTGCAACGCATCAAAGGAAGTCACAGATCTGACCACTTTTAATCGATTAATCCAGTTTCTGATGGGATTAAATGACACATTTGATCATATGAGAAATCAGATATTGGTTATGGATCCTCTCCCATCTGTGAACAAAGCTTATTCCATGATATTGAGAGTTGAAAAACAAAGAGAGGTGCATACCATTTTCCCAGAATCAAATGAGAATAGTGCAATGTTAATAAATGCAGCAGATTACAGAAGAGAAAACAGAGAAAGAAGTGGATTTAGTAGAGGATTTGTGAGAAATAATTTTGGCAGAGGAAGATCTGGATCTGGAAAGGGAAATACTAGAAGGTATGGATCAGAAAGGGGATCAGAAAGGGAGCTTCAACATTGTAGTCACTGCAATATGAATGGTCACACCAGAGAGGGATGTTTTAAACTGATAGGATACCCAGACTGGTATGGAATTCCTAAGGATCAAAGGTTCAAAGGTGGAGGAGATGGACGTTTTTTAAGTAATATGGCCAGTACACCATTAGAATTTGATGATGATCAAATTGTTCAAGCTAGAAAATTACATATGATAGAATCCTCAGAAATAGCAGATATAGTGAAGAAAGAGGTGATGAAAGCTTTAAAAGGAAAAACAATGCTTGAAATGGAAAACAAGGTGAACTTTGCACATATCAAAGAATATGCAGGTATGAGCACATATCACTCCATTCTTTCAGCGCTTGATAATCTGAAACCTGGAACTTGGATAATTGATACAGGTGCCAGTACACACATTTGCACAGATCCATAATTAATGACCAAAATAAGACATGCACCACAATCTATACATGTATGCCTACCTGATGGAACTAGCAAAATTGTCAAACATGTAGGAGATGTGAACCTAGGTTCCAAACTGCACCTAACAGATTGTTTATATGTTCCCAGTTTCAAATTCAACTTGTTATCTGTACCCAAACTCACGCAGAACTCTAGCCTAAAGATGACATTCTATCCTAATTTCTGTATGATGCAGGACCTGCAGAGTGAACAGACCTTGGCTATTGGCAAGCTTGTAGGGAAGTTATATTTGTTAGATAAGTTCAGTTTTATGTCTAAAAGGAATGAGGCTAGAAATAAGTCCAAACATTCTGATGTTTATCCTCTGTGTAACCAGATGAATATTATCAATAAAGCCATTATTTCTCCTGCCATTACTTCTCCTCCTATTGATGATTCGCTTTTGAAATGGCATGGTAGATTAGGTCATGCTTCTCATCATGTTTTGAAATATTTGGAATTTCTTAAATGTCCACAAAAGGAGTTAGACATGTTAAAACGATGTGAAATCTGTCATAAAGCCAAACAGCACAGAAATTCCTTTCCCACCAGCAATATTCAAACCAGATCCATTTTTGAACTTGTTCATGTTGATCTTTGGGGGCCATACAAAGAATATTCAATCACAGGGACTCCCTTCATGCTAACAGTGGTTGATGATTTTAGTAGATCTACTTGGACTTTCTTACTTGTTCATAAATCACAAGTTACAAAAACCTTGGAAAATTTTTTTAGGATGGTCCATACACAATTTGATACCAAAGTTAAATCAATTAGAACAGACAATGGTACGGAATTCTTAAGCACTGAATGTCAAGCTCTATTTCAAGGCCTTGGATTGATCCATTATAGAACTTGTGTCTATACTCCTCAGCAAAACGGAGTAGTGGAACGAAAACATAAACATCTTCTTGAGATTGCTAGAGCCCTGATGTTTCATTCTAACTTACCTAAACGATTCTGGACTTATTCTCTGTTAATGGCAACCTTTCTTATTAACAGAATACCTACCAAAATCTTGAAATGGCTTACTCCATTTGAAAAACTATTTGGTCGTAAACCTGATTATACTCTCATCAAAACCTTTGGATGTTTATGTTACATCGCTAACACCAAACCACATAGAGGAAAATTTGACACTAGAGCCCATAAATGTGTGTTTCTTGGTTATAATCCAGGGAAGAAGGGATATAAAGTCTTTGACATTGATTCCAAACAAATTCATGTATCAAGGGATATAAAATTTTTTGAGCCTGTTTTTCCTTTTGGAAATGAAAAAGATATCGACTCTTCTGCTTCACTCCCTTTGATTCTAGACTTAGATGAAGACCGATTTTATCCTAACCCTTCTTGTTCTGACGCTGAACCCTTCCCTGAAGTATCGCAGAACAATTTGCAGGACACCAATTCACCTTCCTTTGATACATTATCTGATCCTATTCCTCTTGTTCAAGTTCCTTTCTTGGATGATTCCTTACCTGACCACAACAATACATCCATGAACCACCAGCCAGAACATTCTATTCTTCCTACTAGACAGAGTACTAGAGCTCGATCACAACCTCTTTGGCTACAGGACTTTGTTACCAATTTAACTGCCACACAGGTCTTGCCAACTGCTGAGGTCGATTCAACTTGCAAAAAGGTCAGTGCAAATTTCACTACCTATACACCTCTTACCTTTCCTTATATACAATCTTCACATTTTCACCCTACATACTCTGCTTTACTGGCAAATGTATCGACTATCCAGGAACCTCGTTCTTTTAAGCAAGCTAGCCTGAATGTGGAGTGGGTTGAAGCTATGCAACAAGAGCTTGATGCTCTGGAGGCTAATGAGACTTGGGAATTCACAGATTTACCTCCCAACAAACGAGCCATTGGTTCAAAATGGGTTTATAGAGTTAAATTACATCCTGATGGTTCATTAAACAAGTTCAAAGCACGACTTGTTGCGAAAGGTTACCATCAACAGCAAGGTGTGGATTATTTTGATAGCTTCTCACCTGTAGCGAAGCTTGTTACTGTCAGACTATTTTTGGCTATTGTGTCAGGGAAAGGATGGGCTATGCATCAGTTGGACATTAATAATGCTTTCCTTCACGGATATTTGGATGAAGAGATATACATGTTGCCACCAGAAGGTTATCACAAAGGATTACCTGGCCAAGTTTGTAAGTTGAAACGTAGTCTATATGGCCTGAAGCAAGCCTCGCGTCAATGGAATACAGAGTTATGTCTTAAGCTGAAAAATTTTGGTTTTCATCAGTCTGAAAATGATCATTGCCTATTCACTAAACGCACTGGTGACTCCTTTTTATTCCTTTTGGTTTATGTTGATGATGTGCTCATTACTGGTTCCAATGAGCAGGATATTATTACGGCCAAAAGGTTTTTACATGAGGTTTTCACTATAAAAGATCTTGGATTTGCAAAATACTTTCTGGGTTTAGAAATTGCTCGAAACCAACATGGAATGTATGTCAACCAGCGGAAGTATATCCTTGATCTTATTCAGGATGCAGGCATCATTGGTGCTAAACCTGTTCAGGTACCAATACCAAAAGGTACCAGACTTATAGAACGTGATGGAGCACCACTTCCAGACCCAGAGAGATACAGAAGACTTGTGGGGCGTCTTCTTTACTTGAATCTCACCAGACCTGATATTACTTATGGAGTGCAACAATTAAGTCAGTTTGTTAATGCCCCTTGTCAGTCCCATTGGGATACAGCCATCCACCTGCTTAAATATCTTAAGGGTTGTCCTTCCAAGGGATTATTTTTCCCTGCGATGAATTCTTTTCAATTGGAAGCTTATTCCGATGCTGACTGGGGTTCTTGTCTTGACACCAGAAAATCCCTTCTTCGGATCTTGCATTTTCCTTGGCTCAGCATTAATTTCCTGGAAGACAAAAAAGCAAACCACTGTCTCCCGTTCTTCGGCTGAAGCTGAGTATAGGAGCTTGGGCAGCACCGTTTGTGAATTACAGTGGATTTCATATATTTTGAAGGATCTTTTTATCCCTTTGGTCACGCCTATTCCTTTATGGTGTGACAATAAGGCTGCCTTGCATATCACTGCCAACCCTGTCTTCCATGAGCGTACCAAGCATTTGGATATCGATTGTCATGTTGTTAGAAATCAGTTTAAATCTGGCCTCATCCTGCCGAAGTTTGTTCCTTCATCTCTTCAGTTTGCAGATTTATTCACGAAGGCTCTTGCTGCTCCACAGTTCACCAATCTTCTTTCCAAGTTGGGATTGAGTGATCTTCACCAATTCCAACTTGAGGGGGGGATGAAGAAAGTAATAAAAGAGGCTGAACCGAAAGAGGCTGAACCGGGTTTTACAAATAAGGAAGCATCCAACCAGCCGGGCAATATATTCTAGTTCTTAATCGTGTTTTTCACCTTTACGTTTTTTGTTCTTTTTTCCGTTTCTTTCTGTTAGTTCTCTTTCCTCCTTTTTCTCTTTCTTTGCTGTTAGTAAGACCACTGCATCTATATATATAAATAGATGCAATCCTCTTTTTGCAAGATAAGATCAATGAGATAAAATAGAAATAAAGTTCTTCTTCAATGTCTTTGCTTGATTTCAACACTTCCACACCTAACAAATATGTAAAAGTTTATCTGGGTATCTTGAACAAAAGAGGATTGTTGACACTTGAGGGCTAAAATTATAGATAAACATGAAGTGTATAATCTAGCAAAAATCCCAATATTTTCATAAGCACTAAAGAAACAAAATGTTCTTGTTTCTTCATTATATTTATTTTCCATTTGCAGCTTTCCAAAGTGAAACTTTAGCTAGGATATAAACCTAGAAACATGTGTTATTATATATATGATAATAAAAACGAAAGATTTTGCAGAGGAAAAAAATAACTTCTTTGAAAAGAATTAATACATGACCTGTGGATTTGCAGCAGTTAAGGAGGAAGCCTCGGCTAATCCAATCACTTTGTACTCATTCATCTTCCACGCAGTCTTTCTTCCATGTGGAACTCTTCCTGCATAGAAAACCATTGTTCTCTTCTTACCAATCGCACGATCTTGTGAAGAATATACAAAACTAGGAGATCCACATGCTTTCCAATATCCTTGTGCCGTGAGCCGATTAGTTCTTCCTCCACGGGCTACCCTTTCTTGCCTTGGAACGAAGAAAAACCATTGCTCTAGATCTCCACGACAACGCTCTCCTGCAAATTCTGGGGTTTTCCCACCCAACACATCAATTAGTGGGTGTGCCTGTGCAAAAAATTCTTGCAGTCAAAGAGACTGTGTCAAAATCTGTCTCGTGTACGTAGTTCTTTATCATTATGTTGACCTTAAATCTGTTTTAAAATTCTGCATCACCTGAATATGAATCTCAACTTGTAATTTACTCATTTTGACGCATAAATTACACAACATCAAGAAAGGACCATACATGCTGAATTTTCCAATCCAAGAAGCCTTGAAAAACATACGTAGTTAAGATATTTAAATAATCTAGACCCTAGTAATATGTAGGGTAATTAACAAGAAGGTGAAAGAGTTCAATAAAAGAATATATTTACTTGGAAGATCCCATGGATTGTAATCATATATATTAATAGATGGTAAAACCCTATCGATTTCAAGTAGTCTTGTGCCTTGAATCTTATTGTGCAGATAGAAAGAAACGAGTTCTTCCTCTGTAGGGTAGAACCTAAAACCTGGTGCCACCTGATCGTCCATCGCAAGTTAAAAGTTGAAACACAAACATGTATATAAATAGCATTCTTCCTTTTAACTGACTTGGTTTTCAGTGGACTGTATTTATAAAGAGAATTGTGATCTTGGAAGTTTCGACGCGTAAACCTGGAATCATACTGTGTTCCCAACTTATTTTTCAACTCCATGGAAACTGTTAATATTGATCAATTTTCCATTTCCATGCATTCTGGTGTTTTCACACTTTGGCACATAGTATACTGGAATTAGTCATTTTCAACCCTATGGAACCCAAAACTTTTTATCAATTTTTCAATTGTAATGCTATATATTCAACACCAACACCGCTGCTTGTGATGATTGCTTGACATTAAATAATAGATTCATTTAAATATAATGTCACATGATTTATTTAATTCAATCTATCAAGTGTGATCACCTAAACTAGTGTCATATCATCACTAGTACTAGATAACATTATTCATTTTTCAAACATACATTTAACATTTATCAACTTTTATCATATTTTTTAAAATATGTTTTTAGCTGAATCAAATAAGAATATAATGTTTTCAAATTTAGACTAGATTGTGAGGACATTAAGCCCTTGTTCAACAAAGGTTTTTCTTTAGATTATAAGTCAGTCAAACTTCATTATAATTAAAAATAAGTCATTTTTTAATTGTTTCTATATGATTAGATCAAACAAGTCAATTTATTATAAATTTGAATACCACAATCGATAATTAAGGCAATAAAGAGCACCAAGATGATCATGGATAAACATCAACTAGATAAAAACTTCGAGCACTTTGCCGTCATTAATTCATTATAAATCGAAGCAAACTTACAATACAATCCAGACCATTTTACCCCAGTATAACTTCTGACCTCAATTCATGTGGTCTCCTTTGATCCTACCGGATGTGTGCTCCTTCAAAGCAGTTTTCGACTCCTGATTTATACCTTAGCCCTCCTGAACTGCGTGCTCCTGATGCCAGATCCTGACTCCTAATACATCACCTTATTCCATTTGAATTTGTGCTTCTGTAACAGATCCCGATTCCTGATATTGATTTATCTTCGGTGATTAGATGATATCGTACTTGATCAAAAGATCATGTGCATTTTGATCTTGTAGTTTTATATGTAACAATATGGTTTGATCAACAAAACATGTTTTGGAAAAATTTATGGAACAAGTAATATATGGTGATTGAATTTTAGAATCAATGAATGTTTTGGATCATTAAATAATTAATCTTTATGGAATAAATCTGATTCAACACACTTTTTAACGTACATAGGGTAGGATATATATATAGAAGCAAAACATATTTTTGAACATCGATCCGACGCTCGAGCACTAAGCCAATTAGCAGTCGTCAATATTTTTATCATAATTTTCTCTCTCGATATTCGATTGAGGTGATTCAAAATGCGTTGGAAAATTAATTCAAAATGCTACAATTTTTCGAGAATAGTCCTATCCAAATTCCAATGTTTTCTTGCAAGTTATGGTTGAGAATTTAGAGCATAACTTGTGCGGATTTTTGACATTTTTAAGGCTTCTAATTGCATTTCAATGATCACATGTGATTTTCGGATACATCTTGGACTCCTTCAAGGATTATACTACCAACTCCAACTCTTTTGACTTTAATTAGGACTCAATAACTTATATTTTGATTTTGATTAAAACTCGATAAACTCATATTACAATTCAATTAGGACCTGATATTAACTAAGAAAATTGTCAATTACTAATTTAGAAATAGGGCCCATTTGGCATGAATTTTGCGTTTACTTCTGCTTCATGTAGAAGGGATTTTGGATAAAGTTATCTTAATTTTTATTTGAAAACCAATTTTTAAAAGCACTTCATATTTTAAAAGTATTTTTAGAGGAAGTTACAATAACCACCTTCTTCTAAAAACTTTTCTAACTATCGAAAACTCTTTCGTAAAATTAGTCAAACATGTTCAAAAGCTCATTTGGCTTTCAAAAGTTATGTCAAATGGGTCCTTATTTTGATTATCATTCCTAGAACTCTCTTTAAAGTGATTTTTTGTTCATTTTCTTTGCAAGACTTGAGCTACATAATTCTTAAATACGACATGGATTCTTCCTACATTTAAGGCGTTGAACACGAAAAGGTTTTCGAATTAAGTCATTTTCTAGACCAAGTAACAATAAACTCATAATTTTTGCTCATATTTTACCCATATATTCTCAATAAATAAAATAAAAAATCATTTTTCACAAAATTTATTCTTAAAAAATATACATCAAATACGTCTTAAGACCTCTTCTTTTTTTTTTTTCTTAGCTCTCTCTTCTGTAAGGAGAAAAATAAAGGAAAATGAGGGCAGAGTCACATGAAAACCCAAATTCCTACAATTATTCACACCACACGTAGAGCATCTTTGAAAAGTTTTAGTGGAAATTTTATTGATAAGGGTTGACTATATGTATGTACAAATCAATTGAAAAATTAATGTCTTTTATTCCCTCTGTTTTGAGTTTGACAGATTGTAGGAGACAGTAGATAGAAAAAGGGTGATAGTGGACACAAGTGGGAATCCCTCGTGGGTCGAATTTCTAGAGGAAATTGTATAATTGTAATTTTCCTTGCAATGATTCAAAACATATCCCTTTCTTACTAAGTCCTGTTATGATAAAATTTGAATTTTTAGTAAATTTTAATAAAAATGAATGAAATACGGATTCTATGAAAATGTGTAGCTCTCATAAAATATGTGTTTAAAATTAATTTTAAACTTTATTTAACTATTTTAGTTGAACCAAATAGTTGCATGATTCTCATCTGCATGTCACTTGTCACGATCAATCGTGTCTCGCTTTAAATAGTCACACGTCCTCACTGCATCATGAACCCATTTTCCTTACCCATGCTGCTTCTCCCAGTACTGTGTACTTGTTCTACCCTACATATCGTTAACAGCTCGAGAGTCATGACCAAATAGGAGCTTGGGAGCATCTTGAAAGGCTCTTTAAAAAAATGAATTTTAAGAAATATGAGTCAACTTATATGAATCAAATTGCACCGTGATGTACGTATTTGGTATACGCTGCGTGATTGAAGTGCATGCGCCAAAACTGTAGAAGCATTAGAAGCATCTAATGGTTGTGGGTGGTCAGGAGGTCTACCATCAGTCAGTCAATGGACCCCTCACTTAAGTCGCTGCCTATTGCATGGAAACTTCTACATTTTAGGTATGAATATTACATTTGTATAGAAAATTTTAGCAGATTCCCACTCCCAAGTTAAATAAGGGGTTCTCAAGTTGGAATACTTTATTTTAAAAAAAAAATTCAAACAACTTTTGTAACGCCCCAAAATTTCAAGCATCTTGAGGTGTTACCAAAATAATTTTTATGTATTTAAATGCAGAACTGTAAAATTCATTTCTTTCTAATAAACCAAACATTCATAATTTTAAATACGAATCATAAAATCGTGTCTTCGAAAAACAACTTAAACATTCTCCAACTAATAAATTTGCTAAATAATGTTATTGGACAAATCAAACTAATAATGAACTTTAAATGGAAAGAAGCAAAACTTAAATATTATTCTCGTAAGTGGAAATCCATTGGCAGTCCGCTGCACCATCCCGCCACAGATCCAATCGACCCGAACTAGCCTGTAAAAATTGTAAGAGTGAGTATTTTGAAAACACTCAGTAAGATACGTGCAGTTTCCATATGCAGTTACGTAACAATAACATAGACAATTCATATCATTCTTCACATTTCTCATTTATGGAGTATATCGGTGGCCAATCGAGATACCCATCTCTTCACATTTCTCATTTCGTTAGGTCGACCCGAAGGTCCATTGGCAATACATGCATAAATTACTGAATATAAAAACATAAGGAAACAAAATAACTTGCACAAAAGTATCTTACCTCGATTGATGAAACGATCTTTTAATATAAAAATATACTTAGAATTTACAACTGCTTTCTATATGAAAACTGTTGTGCAAAATTCTATGTGAAGAATTGTGAGATATGGGCACACTATTTATAGGGGAAAAGTACAGTAGTTGAATCATAATATAACTCTGATAAAAATTATATTTATTCTAATAGATAAGAGTTTGTTATAATGGTTGGTTAGAACTAGAATTTTGATAGGTCAATATATATTAAAGATAAACATGGCTAATATAACATAATATTATCTTCCAAAAAATATATATATATATATACACGTGCAATTGAAAAGAATAAGGAATGGTTAATTCATTTGAAAATAAGTGATTATCTACTTAATTATTATAATATTTTGCTAATTATCCTAAAAGGACCATTATTAAGTAATAAAATAATACATATAAATCATACTTTTTTTTGAACTGAAATAACTTGGGCTTAACTTATCTGATTTCATATTTTCTCGAGCCCAATCTACATTATTTAATACGAGCTACAAAATGAGCCCAATGTTGATATACTTTTGGTCATTCTAAAAAAAGTTAAATATTTGACCCATTTAAAACATAAGAACTTAAAACTTTATTTTAGTCCCTCAACTTTCAAAATCATAAAATTGAATACAAAATTTTATTCTAAAATTTTCGGGGTATTACAACTTTCGCCCACCATTCTCTCCCGACGAAACCACTATATTTCGTATATGCCATTGTGTATGTAATTCCAACTTAAATATATGTGGATTAATAGCAGAAAATTCTCATTAAAATGTTTTCATTTACTATATACCTTCATATTTATTGAAAAATGCAAAAAATCCCTCTATTTGAAACATTTTGTGCGAAAAATCCATTGCCGTCAAATTTACTGTTAAAAACAGTAAAAATGTCAAAATTAAAAAGTAATAATTGTAATTTTAGTATCTAAATTTTTATTCTTTTACAAATTATACCCAAATTTTTTTTATGTACCACCTACAATTCCAAACCTTTAAAAATTTATTTTCTACCCCACCCACTTCATCTTTTTTCCCCAAAACTTTATTATTTTATTTGATCTATTTCAAAACCCTCATAAATCCCTCACCCCAACTTCATTGACCAAAAAAAAAAAATTTTTGTCCACATGTGCATTGTGTGTATGAATGTTAAGTATGGATTAAATACTTGTTAGTAATTTGTGAGTTCCTAGGGTTTTTTGTTATGTTTTTAGGATTTATTAATTGTTTTGGTGTTTTTGTGTTGTGGATGAGGAAAATATGTAACAGAAAAAAAAAACCCTAAGAACTTTCAAATTACTAACAAGTAGTTAATCCCTACTTAACATTCAAACACACAATGCACACGTGGTCAATGAATTTGGGGTGAGAGATTTTGGAAGGGATTAAATAAATTAATAAAGTTTTGGAGAAGAAGATGAATGGGGTGGAAAATAAAGTTTTAAAGGTTTGGGATCGTGAGTGGTACATAAAAAAATTTGAGATAATTTGTAAAAAAATAAAAAGTTTAGATACTAAAATTGTAATTATTACTTTTTAATTTTGATATTTTTATGGTTTTTAAAGGCAAATTGACGATTTGGGGTTTTTCACACAAAAAGTTTCAAATATGAGGTTTTTTGCGATTCCAATATGTAGGAGGTAGGAAACGTTTTTACAGAGTTTTTTGCTATTAACCCTAATATATGTCATTGCCTAAGTAATTATTCCAATATATTACTAGAATTGAACTACTTTTGTTACGTAAAAGCAAAAATAGTCAATAGAAAAATAATAACAAGAATACACGAATTCACATGGAAACCCTATATGTAAAAAAACTACGGACAACAAAAGAAAAATTCATTAATCAAAGATGAGCACAAGAAATATATGTTTTAGCGACTACTTCAAATAATTCAATTGCATACATACATACATATTTATGTTGCGCGCGGACGTGAATAATAAAATAGTTTTGTACTGCAGAGGCATTGCCCGACTCCCGTAACGGGATTGGTAGTGGTAGACGAGGGATCGGGCCCAAAATTCTCATAATTTTGATTTCACTATATATGCCACATTACGAGCTTTCGGTGTAGGCCAAATAAAATTTGAGATACCGTATTTAACCATTTCTATAATATTGTATTTTTTTTTTATCTATAATACTTTGTCTTTTCTTTGAGAATGTTTGGTTAGGCACTTGTTTGAGCACCATTTTTTATTCAAAATGCATTTTAAAATAGTATTTTGTTGTAAATAATATTTTATTAATGAATGAAAATTATACACCAGTGGCCATAATTTTTATTACCATTATATCCCTAATTCTTCTATATAAATGTAGGGTTTTGATTTTTAATAAAACAAACAAATCTATAGACTTTTCCCTATTATTATCTTCTCTTTTGTCTCAGTTTATAACATGTTATCTGCACAATTCTCTTAAAATTAAAGAGAAATACTTAAAAGGTAATAATAACTATACGTCATCATCCCAATCTGGCTTCTTCTTCACGATTCCTCACGTTTCGTTGTACTGTCGAAGAACTTTTTCGTTATTTCACTCTAGTCAATTAGCAGGCCTATTCGTCTACATTGCAACTTCTGCCAACAAAATATCTCGTGTGTGTGTGTAGATTGATAAGTTCAAACTTAACATCTTCATTTATTTAAAAATTATTAATCTTTCCATTAATATGACATTTATTAGAATAATGTCCCGACTGTTTGCATTTCCAACAAGTAACATTGGAATTTTTTGAAAATCTTTTTTAAAAAAAAATCATTTTTTAGGAAAGTTTTTCGAAAAAAGGGGTTTTTTGAAAATTTCTTTCCTTTTGAAAGCCTCTTTTTCTTGTATAAGAAGGAAAATTCTTTCTTTTGAATTTTGAGGAAGGATGGGATTTTTTTTTCAAAACTATATTGTTCAATGAATGATCCAAGATCTCTACAACCTTCGGATCTTTCTAATTTCAATTTGGCTTTGAACTAAAGGTCATTGCATAAAGCAAGTCCTTTATTAACGAAATTGATAAGTTCTCCATATGTAAGATCTGCATATGGAATAGTATCTTTGTAATGACTTTTGATTGAGTTTCTAACTCTTTCTACAAAGAGTTTAGGAAGTTACGATATAAATTTTTCTTTCCAGTAAGATTGATAACAATCTTCTCATAACAAGACACGAGTTAAAAACATGTTTTACCATCAAAAGTCATGAAATTTTGAACAACGAAGATTCATGAGAATATCAAATTGTCTATTGAGTATATCAATAGGGAGTCCGATAAAACGTTTGATAATAATAAAGATGAAAGTAGCGAAACTATCATTTTCACCAGTTGCATCATTTTTGGCTTTATAAATTTCATCTCGCTCTTCTTGATCAAGGTAGTTATACCACCATTGTTTGTGTTGTCCCATATATCCTATAAAAAAATTATTGGTTGAGGATTTAGGATTGACACCTTTAGACACATGATTTATAGCACATAGCCATTACTTCCATTAAATGGATAATTTGATATTCGGTCATTCTGTCAATATTCCATTTAGTGACAAAATTACCATCAAAAGTTTTTTGAGATTTTGCTTTTTCTTCAAAAAGCAAATCAAGAAGAGTGTTTTGAGGATAATAGGGAGGAATTTTGGAATATTGATTTTTTGGAACTCCTAATTTATTGATATAAAAATCTTCAATATCAACAAATTGAGATTCAATTTCATCAATAGTATTGGTATTTTTAGAAGAGATTAATTTAGATAATTGAGTAGTAAGTTCTTTTAGAACATGTGTCTCATTATCTAACTTTCCTAATTGAGGAATTGAATTAGAAGGATGATGTTTGAATAAAGAATTAGGATGATGTTTAAATAAAGAATTGACAAGAGTTTTTCCTTTATCTATGGATTTTGAAATAGATTTCTCAGAATCAGAATTTATTTCAATTCTGTTGAGCTGAGTACACATGGATTGTAGAACAACATTTTTATAATTGTTCTGGGTTTGAATATTTTTGATATCATTGGCAACGACTTCAAATTCACGTGGTCGATCACTATATATCCTTTTGAGAGGAGAAGCAAGAACTTTGGTGTTTCATTGATAAACCATAATTTCTTGTATAGAAGGATGAATAGTTTGAAAAGTTTCACTCTTAGGTGTTTTTTAGGTCTTTTTTGAAATATTTGTATTTTGAACAGTTTTTGTTTTAGTGGATTTTTTATTATAAATTTTGAAAGTATGCCCACTCGTAAAAGCTTAAATCTTCTGGGAAAACTTCAAATTCTTTCCAATAAAATTCAATTTCTTCTTTTGAGAAACTTTTTTGAAATATTTTTCGAAAACTTTTGACTTCAAGAGTTTTATCAGTTTTGGATTCATTTCTTTTGTCAATTGTAGAAGAAATAACTTTGCATTGCTGATCAAGTCTCTCTGAAGGAGGTAACATATCTGACAAAGTAGGTAACCCTGGCTGATCTAATTCATTTTCTTTATCAGTTTGATAATGAGTTTTTGAAATTATGATTGAAATCAATTTCTTTTAAAGAGGATGTAGAAAATCTCACAGATGAAAAAGTATTATTCTTAGATCAATAATCAGCTCTAGAAGAATAAGATCTTTAAAAAATATTTGAAGATGATGGTTTGTCAAAAATAACTTTGACATGGCCATCAGGAAATGAAATAATTTGATTAGGAACTTTGTGGATAGGAGCTGGAATTGAATTTTGAGCATTTTCAAAATCTCATTCTAATCTTCTAGATTGAAGATTCCAAAGAATTCTCTTGGGAATCATAATGTTTGAGTGAAGAGGATTGACCTCTACCAAAAGACCGTCATCTCTTGGAAAAGATCGAAGAGCACGAATATTGAGTCGAGTGTTCATAAACTTATAATATATTCGATTTATTAAAGCAAAAGTTTTTGAACGATCATCAACATCAAAATTATTGGTTTGAATATGAAGGTTAAGAGCATTAAGAATAACTGTGTCTCGAAGACTGATTGAAAATTTTGGATAACAATTTGAAAAGACGGGACCACTCTCAAGATTGGACTCGAGCATGAAAGTAATGAATGTTCAAACTTTTAGAGTCTCGTCTCTTAAAGTTAAAAGACAAGAATGTCTAGACCAAATCTAAACAAAGGTTTGGTAGCAATTTGAACAAGACTAACATGAAGATAAAATGGCTTCTTTTGAAAATGAATTTATTGAAACTATTTGATTTTTTTTATAGGAATTGTTTGTTCCTAAGTTTTGATAACATAGTCTCGACGAAAATCAAATCATCCTATTTCATAGATAGATTTTTTATTTATCTTAGGAATAGTCCAATTTTGAAGTTTTTGTTCAATTTGAGCTATTTGAAGATCAATTGAAGTAAAATTATTTGTTGCATATGCATATGCATATGCATGATCTTGATTAAGTTCATCATCATCATTTTGAAAATATTTGAAAGATTATCTCTATTGTTTCAACCACTACCTTTACTAAACTAGTTTGACATGAAATACATAATAGTATAATAGTATAGAAATGATATTAAAGTAACTTACTACTGTAGAAAAAATGCTTCAAGATGGACTAATTGTAAGTGTTATGCCCTAGGTCCAATCAACTTTGGATATAAACACTTTGAATATATATAATCAATGCATATGTATGGCAATATCTATTATTTAATTGAATTAATATTCTAATAAATTAAATAATAGAATCAGTATATTCAAGTCTTGGTGATTTGTTAATCACAAGGAGTTGTGATTGTGAGATACAAATTACATATGACTGAATCTTAAATCGTCCGTGGTCGAGGTAATAACGAGATACGGATATCGTTATTACGGATAGACTATCGCGTGTGGCATTCTTACTTGTGAAGTAAGTAGCTGATCTCACAAGCTAAAGTGTGGTGACACTTGAATGAACACGTGGATGTGTTGTTATAGAACAAAACATTGGAGACCCGCTGAGAGATTCCACATGGATAACTATCTAAGTGTTAGTGGTTAATCTCTAACGTTCGGTAGTGGAATTGGTCCTTTGACTTGAGGTCATCATAGTACCTTATATGAGGGCAGACATACTTTGGTGGTGTTGGATGTTGCTTTCTGTCAAGGGTCGCTAATATGACGTCGTTCGAGTATGTCAGAATCATATGAAGGTTATGAATAATCAATAGAGGATTCGTCACTCTTAGATAGTAAGAGATTATGATCTACATTTTATCCGATTAAGTTAATTATGAAATCCTTGGCCAAGGTGAACTCATAAGTCGGAAAAGAGTTTTCGACGTACATTGACTTAACAGTGGGATAAAAGATATGATCGATAATTGAGATTGACACATATCCATATCTCATAATTGATCGGATCATATTGACGAAAGGATTATAGTTTCACGGTAAACGAACAAGTTTCGTTTTGTCATGCTACGTGATATTTCCCGTCACATGTATTGCCCTGATACATTGCTAGATGTCAATTTGGGACAACGAAAATGAATTAGTGATAAATTAAAAGGGGCGTTTTAATTTATCGATCTTGATTAGATCAAAATAATAATTCACGTCGTTCGACATCGTGATCGGGAACCTAATGGGTCACACACAAAAGAGAATCAGAAGAATGAGATTTACCAATTAATTAATTGACAAGTGTTGGATAATTAATTAATTGGGTTGTTTATTAATAGGCCCGAATTAATTAATTGGATTAATTAATTCATGGACCGGATTTAATTAATTTGATTAGTTAAATATCGGACCGGGTTAAGTTTAGAGATGGGCTAAGCCCACTTGGGCTTATATTAATAAGCTGTTAGGGTTTGTAAACTGTAGAGAATTTTATTATTCTTGCTAGCACAAGAAAAGAAAACCCTAGCCGTCATTCTTATTCTCTGTGTGGATCACCATTGGAGGCTGGACAATTGGACAGCTTGGATTGCAGATCGTGATCATTGGAGTTCAAGAAAAAGCAAAAGAGTTTGTGGAATTCATCAAAGGTATCATTCTCATCACAGTTTCTATCTAAACACATTGCAGATCCTCGTTTGGGAATTGAAAATTATTTAATTTCCGCTGTGCATGTTAAGTAAATTCCCAACAGTGGTATCAGAGCCTACTTTGTGTTTGTTAGAAATTGTTTTGCATGATTGAACAATTAAAAGTTAATTGTTTATTTTTGTTTCTTGAATCTAGCAATTTAGAAAATTATTTTTCATCTTCAAAAATCTGTTTTGAAAATGAAAATAATTTTTTCAAAAAAAAAAAAATGGTTGGAAGCTTCTGCCGGCAGCAACAAGCGTCGCCGGCGAAGGCGACATGGCGAAGCTGCTGCTTCGCCGTACCCTGCAACCGATTTCTCTACTGACAGCGGCGCCTCGCCGCTGTTTATTTCATCAGCGCTGCTTGCTAATAATGTGTGACGCCGGATGTGAAGCGGCAGACGGCCGCCTCTTCAGCACCCGTCTTGTGATGAAATCGGGCGTTGCAGCATCGCTCCATGCGACGCTGCTGTGGGCAGCAGCGTGAACTGCTGCCAGGCGACGAGACCGGGGCTCGCCGGTGAAGAAACGCCGGCGGGAGGAAAGGGAGGGAACTTCTAGGGTTTTCTGCTACGGGGTTGAAGATTTGGGGACGGGGGCTTGTCATGCAATTTGTGATATTTCGAGCCACTGTCTCCAATTATGATTAGGGGTCAATTTGCAATTTTCAAAATAGTTTTGAATTTAAATATTGAAATGGTTTTTAAGTTGATTTTCAAATGGTTTGACCTAAAATTCAATTTTGACCCGCTTAAAATTTTATTTAAAAATTGACGACTTTTATATTTTCGTTAAAATTAGATTTTAACTTAAATATTAAACTTTGACCATATTCTAAATTAAAATGTTAATTCATTTTAAATTAGAGTTAGATTTTAATTTAATATTTAATTAAAATTTGATTTTAATTAAATTATCAACCCTAGTATATTGTTGAAATTAGAGTTGGACTCTAATTTGACATTTAATTGAAATTTGATTTTAATTAAATTGTCTCGCCCTAAATCCTTCTTAAAATTAGAGTTAGACTCTAATTTATTATTCAATTAAGATTTGATTTTAATTGAATATGTTCGCCCTAATATCTTGAAATTAGAGTTTGACTCTTGTTTTGTATTTAATTAAAATTTGATTTTAATTAAATTCAACCTTATTAATTTGATTATAATTAGAGTTGGACTTTAATTTGACATTTAATTAAAATTTGATTTTAATTAAATTGTCTTACCCTAAAATTTTATTGGAATTAGAGTTGGACTCTAATTTGGTATTTAATTAAAATTTGATTTTAATTAAATAGTTCCGCCTTATAATTGTAGAATTAGAGTTGGACTCTAATTTGATATTTAATTGAAATTTGATTTTAATTAAATAAGTCCGCTAATTAAATTAATTAATTAATTTGATTAATTAATTATTTAATTGTTCCGATCCATTTGTCTAAATTAGTTTAGACGACTTTAATTACTAGAAACTTGAAACATGTTTGCATATAATATTAGATATTATAGGAATGCATTTATATGATGAATGTTTTATTAGTGGATGATTATGGACTCGACCATGTGGATGTGTTGAATGGTTAGTTTTATTCTTGTTGTTTTATGGGCCTGCGAGCTCTTATTTATTTTGGACCTGCGAGTCCGTTATTATTATTATGGGTCTGCGTGTCCAATATTATTTAGGCCTGCGTGCCAACTAGTATAGGATACAAGTTGCAGCTGGACTAATTGAAGATACAAGAAGAGGAGGAGACCATAGAGATGGAGCATTGTATGAATCAATGCTATACCCCCTAGGAACTGACCGACTAGTCTTCCTTATGGCTCGGGAAGATTAGATAGTATAAGTCCATAATCGTCCACACTATTATATGTATATTTATTTGCATGTTAGATGTATAATAAAATATATATAATTATTACGATGAGACCTTTTGCATGAAAAATCCCTCGTTAAAAATATTAAGTCAATTTATTATTTGCCTTCCATCATTATAGTGAAAAACGAGAGTCCTAAATCGATATTAGCTTGTTGAGTACACTCAAGGCTGGTCCATTAGGGATATGTTTGACACTATGAAATATTAGATATTTTTGAATGATGGGTTTGACTTAACTAATATTTATCTTTTGTTGAGTACACTCAAGAAGATAAATTTTAGAGGCATGTTAAAATATTAAGTCATATTTATATTCGCCTTCTACCATTATAGTGAAAAACGAGAGTCCTAAATCGATCTTAGCTTGTTGAGTACACTCAAGGCTGGTCTATTAGGGATATGTTTGACACTATGAAATATTAGATATTTCTGAATGATGGGTTTGACTTAACTAATATTTTATCTCTTGTTGAGTACACTCAAGGAGATGAATCTTAGAGGCATGTTAAGCTAACACATAAGATGTGTGAAGACAAAGAGTTGTCAGCTTAATGATCTGGGAGCTGTATGGAGATACAATTGATAATAGTATCTACCCAAATGTTTTATTAGGGCTTGTTGAGTACACTCAAGGTTTTAATATAACAAATGGGATTCCAGCCCACTGGGAATCAAGTATGGATTCCATAAATTTATGTGAGAGGGTCATAAATTTGAGTTAAATAGTGGGAGCGAAATTAATTTAATAAAAGACCATATTAAATTAATTCATGCATTATATCTATATATTATTTCTTTACTTTTCGTCGTTTACATTTATTGAATCATGAGTAACCATATGTATTTAAGAGGCATATTGTATGCCAACAACCAAAGCAAATTTTCTTGATTGACGCTGCAATCTGAGAATTGTTCTCAGGCATGAAAAATTGGTTGTGTCCTTGAGTAGTCCTTTCTAGAGACATCTGTTGATGACTCGATAAAAGAAGAGGTGGCTACTATAATAAACACAGTGATGACGATAGTACTACAACATATGTGATGTTTGTAACTATGTCACCTGAGTTACAAAGCAACATAAGAGTATAGATGCTAACTCATGATTTTTCATCTCAATATGTTGAATGATGAACAATCATACGAGAAAATATATGATATTTCCCAAATAACTATACCGGTGCTTAATGTGAGAAGAATCTTCGATCGATTGCTTGTGTCTTGAAGATGCGAGACTACTTTGAGAAGTTTTCTTGATTGCGTTCGATCATGAACAATAAACTAAGTATAGACTTGGTTCTGCAATCTCTGTCAGAGAGTTATTCATAACTAATTATGAATTTAACATGAATAAACTCGAAGCACGCTCATTGAGATGCTGAACATGCTTAAAACTGTTAAGTCCAACATCTGTGTTTGTAGTGGACAAATCTTAGTCATAAATTCCTATATGGAAGTCTAAAGGATGCTTTAGGAAAGCAACCAAGATGACTAGGACGGTTAAAGCAAATAAGGATAATACCAAATCTGATGATCCTTATTATCATTTTGGAATGGTAGATCATTGGAAATGAAATTGCAAGACTTATATCTACTTCCTTAGTTTCATGGGTATTAGATACTAGATATGGATCTCATATTTGTATAAATATGTAGAAACTAAATAAAAGTAGATCGCTGCAAAATGGAGAAGTTGACCTACACGTTGAAAATGTGCAAAAGTTGTTGCATTGCCTGTAGAAGCATATTTCTTGCCATTGCCTTTATGTTTGATATTAGAATTAGAGAAATGTTAATTTTGTTTTCACCATTACCAAGAGCATTAAATAAATTTCATGTTTTGACATGAATTATTCTAATGTTAAGGACAATTGTTGTTCCTTTTTATCTTGATAAGATCTTAATGGTTATGGTAAATTACAAAATGACATTTATATTCTAAATGTTGAGTGTTCTATAATGAGTATAGAAATTGAAAGGCATAAAAATGATAATCTGAATAACACATATATCTGGCATTACAGATTTGGTCACATAAATGAGAATGCAATTCCAAACTTACATGGAGATGTATATTTGGGTCAAATAATTTTGAATCATTTGACAAATGCGAATCATTTCTGTAAGACATTGTGACCAAATCTCCTTTTACTTGAAAAGGAAAATGATCTGCACAATTATTAGGTCTAATACATAGTGATGTATGTAGATCTATATCAATTAATGTCAGGTAAAGTTTATCTTATGTCATCACATTTACTAATGATCATTTCAGAAATGATCATATATATTTGATGAAATTCAAGCATGAATCTCTTGAAATGTTCAAAGGATTCAAACTAAAAGTTGATAAACAAATAGGTAAATATATTCTTACACTAAGACTTGTACGAGATAAAGAATATCTAAAATGGAGAATTTTAGATTATCTAAAAGAGAATTAGATTCTCATGCAGTGGATTCCTCCACATACATTGCAACATAATGATGCATCTGAAATGAGGAATAGTACACTATTAGACATAGTGCAATTGAGAACAAGCCATGCAAGCATTCAAAAATCGTTTTAAGATCATGCACTGATTGCCACGTGCTGCACACTAAATCGTGCCCCATCTAAATCGGTTGACAAAAACTCCATACGAGTTATGGAATGGCCCAACATATCTCATATGAACGTTTGGGTTGTGACACTTATGTGAAGCGCACTGAATCGGATAAGTTTGAGACTAAATCCGATAATTGGATATCCAAGAGATAATTGGATATCAATTCTATAATCTCGTTGAGAAAAAGATGTTCATCTCAAGACATGTCATACTCTTAGAGAAAGTGTTTACTCTAAGAGAGACAGTGGGAGTAGAATAAATCTTGAAAGAGTTCAAGAGTACACTGATATAATTAACCGAATAGATAAACTTGAGTCTTATCCCACACCAGCTGAGGGACATACTCTTGATCAGGAAGTGGAGACTTCTGAGGACACGTTAGCTCAGTGTAAATCTTGTATGATCATTTGACCTACTAGAAGGTACGAATCCATGATTACTAATCAAGGATAATGAACCTACTAATTACATAGAAATAAAGTCAAGTGTTGACTTAAAGAGATGGACTTGTTGTATGTAACCGAGGTTTGACCTTGGTCGACTTGCCTAATGGATTAGAACCCATAGGTTGTAAATGAGTTTACAAGAAAATGTCAATATGGATTGAAACAAGCCTCTTGGAGCTGGAATCTTCGATTTGATACAAAAAGTCAAAATGTTTGATTTTATCAAAAATAAAGACGAAATGTGCGTTTACAAGAAGATAGTGGGAGCATTGTCGCATTCCTGATATTATATGTATGAGACATATTATAGGAAACGACGTCTCTATATTTCAATTGTTGAAATTATGGTTGTCAAATAATTTCTCTGTGATGGATGTGGGAGAAGCAAGTTGATCTATATAGATAGATCTAGAAGATTGCTTAACTCATCCCAATCTATACAGATAAAATCTCGAGAAGATTTTATATGGAGAAAATGAATTGAGAGTTCATGGATAGAATGATGCTAACTTCTAGTGAGACTGGAATAATAGCACATCTCAAATAGGATATTGGTTTACTTTTAAGCGGTGTGTTGGAAATGTTCCAAATAACCGTTGATTCAATAATGGAAGTCTTATACATCATTGCTTTACAAAGCAACAAAAGTTGTGGTCTGGATCAAGAAGTTCATTACTGAACTTAGAGTAGTTCCTAACATTGTTGATCACACGTTTATGCATTGTGATAACAATAGAGCCATCGTGCAAGCGAAGGAACTAAGGTCTCATCAATGATCCAAACATATGTTAAGGCAGTATTATCTTATTGGAAAGATAATACAATGAAATGACGTAAATAAAGAACTAATTCCCATAAGTTATTAAATTGCAGATCCACTGACAAAGAGTTGTCGCAGCATAAACATGATCGTCATGTAGACTCTTATGGTATAAGATACATAAGTGATTGGATCTAGTGCAAGTGGGAGTTTGTAAGTGTTATGCCCTAGGTCCAATCAACTTTGGATATAAACACTTTGAATATATATAATCAATGCATATGTATGGCAATATTTATTATTTAATTGAATTAATATTCTAATAAATTAAATAATAGAATCCGTATATTCAAGTCTTGGTGATTTGTTAATCACAAGGAGTTGTGATTGTGAGATACAAATTACATATGACTGAATCTTAAATCGTCCGTGGTCGAGGTAATAACGAGATACGGATATCGTTATTACGGATAGACTATCGCGTGTGGCATTCTTACTTGTGAAGTAAGTAGCTGATCTCACAAGCTAAAGTGTGGTGACACTTGAATGAACACGTGGATGTGTTGTTATAGAACAAAACATTGGAGACCCGCTGAGAGATTCCACATGGATAACTATCTAAGTGTTAGTGGTTAATCTCTAACGTTCGGTAGTGGAATTGGTCATTTGACTTGAGGTCATCATAGTACCTTATATGAGGGCAGACATACTTTGGTGGTGTTGGATGTTGCTCTGTCAAGGGTCGCTAATACAGCATCGTTCGGGTATGTCAAGAATCATATGAAGGTTGTGAATGATCAATAGAGGATTCGTCACTCTTAGATAGTAAGAGATTATGATCTACATTTTATCCAGTTAAGTTAATTATGAAATCCTTGGCCAAGGTGAACTCATAAGTCGGAAAAGAGTTTTCGACGTACATTGACTTAACAGTGGGATAAAAGATATGATCGATAATTGAGATTGACACATATCCATATCTCATAATTGATCGGATCATATTGACGAAAGGATTATAGTTTCACGGTAAACGAACAAGTTTCGTTTTGTCATGCTACGTGATATTTCCCGTCACATGTATTGCCCTGATACATTGCTAGATGTCAATTTGGGACAACGAAAATGAATTAGTGATAAATTAAAAGGGGCGTTTTAATTTATCGATCTTGATTAGATCAAAATAATAATTCACGTCGTTCGACATCGTGATCGGGAACCTAATGGGTCACACACAAAAGAGAATCAGAAGAATGAGATTTACCAATTAATTAATTGACAAGTGTTGGATAATTAATTAATTGAGTTGTTTATTAATAGGCCCGAATTAATTAATTGGATTAATTAATTCATGGACCGGATTTAATTAATTTGATTAGTTAAATATCGGACCGGGTTAAGTTTAGAGATGAGCCAAGCCCACTTGGGCTTATATTAATAAGCTGTTAGGGTTTGTAAACTGTAGAGAATTTTATTATTCTTGCTAGCACAAGAAAAGAAAACCCTAGCCGTCATTCTTATTCTCTGTGTGGATCACCATTGGAGGCTGGACAATTGGACAGCTTGAATTGCAGATCGTGATCATTGGAGTTCAAGAAAAAGCAAAAGAGTTTGTGGAATTCATCAAAGGTATCGTTCTCATCACAGTTTCTATCTAAACACATTGCAGATCCTCGTTTGGGAATTGAAAATTGTTTAATTTCCGCTGTGCATGTTAAGTAAATTCCCAACACTAATGATATTCAAAGCCTATAATAGGACCACCTAAATGCCTAATCCGGCAACACAATTGACCAATGCTTTAGTAGACATCCATGCTCACGTCAGTTTTTTCCTTGACACGGTATCTACGACGGTTTGACACGATAATTACACTCTAAACTCTTATGGCTCCGATACCAAAACGGCCCATGAACAGGGGAAAGATGCAAGAGTATAGAGATATGTAGAAAAAATAATGAAGGAATATTGAAACAAGGAAATTGTATTTGATATCCAATATTGAAATTACAAATTTTGAAAACTCAGAAATTGAAAGATATAATTTGATAAAGAAAACTTTAAAATTACAAGGGTAATCTAAAGTGTTTTTGAAACTGATTTATCTCCCGCTAAATCAAGCTTGTTGAAGTCTTCTGCCTTCTGCTTCTTTTATAGCTTAGATTTCAGATTTCAAAACTTCTTGAATTTGATTAAAGAATCTTGAAGGACGATATGGGAGCAACAATATATATCATGTTTGTCTTTTGTCTGTCATTCTTCTTTGAGTAATTGTCGTTTCCACCTAGCCTTTTGAATTGTAGACTACTACTTTATTAAAGTTACTTTAATAAAGTCTTTTGTCATTATTTGAGTGTCAACAAAGGTAGCAGGGATAACTTATTTGGTAGTAAACACATTTTGAAAAGTGAATTTCTTGATTTTAGAACCATGTAATCTCTCAATTCATTAAGGAAATTGGGTCCATATAATCATTTTGAAGGTATATGTCTTTGAGTTTCTTCTTCAATCAAATCATCAATATAATCTAGATCAAAGCACATATCTTCATTGTTTCGTTTGTAGTATGTTGAATTGGATTGCGAAGAACTATCATCTTTTGAATCTGATATTTTTTAGGAGGCTTCAGCTAGAGAAGCAATTCCCTCAAAAATGACTTGTAATTCCTCTAGATTTTTGCATTGGTTAAACATTGCCATAAACCTTGATTTTTCACCTAAATTAGTCGGTGTGTTTTTCAAGTTCTTTCTTTGACAATTATGGCACACTGGCAATACTCTTGAATCCATGAATTAACTACTTTTGGGCAATAGTTTGTTTCATGGAATTTGGACCACCATTTGATTTTAAGTATCCGAACCAGTTGTTTGACATTACATTTAGAGCCAATTTTTTGAACAATCTGATAGTCCGAATAGAATAGCCATGAGACATTGAGATTGTGGACAAATTGAAACAAAACATTTTCTGGAGGCTTCAAAAAGGATTTTGCCTCTTTTTTGAATAATTCAAACCATTGACGAGTAATACTAGGTAAAATAGTCTCATTGAGTCCAAAATATTTGAACCAATTTTGAAACCATTTTGAAAAAATAGAAAACAATTTTGATTGAAAAGAATGAACCAAGAGTGTATTACTGGTCTAAAAAAAAGAAAATATTAAATCAGACCTCTTGATAGTCAAAATAATTGAAAAGAGACTCGAATGAATCGTCATTTGATAGACGCATTTGCTTCTCTTTCCATGGATCATGTCCACAGCATTCGTATGACAGTACCATTTGAATTGAAATTTTCAAAAAATCAATATGATTTTTCTTTTTGGATTTAGAGTACGTGTTATTATGGATGATCCTGATTTTATAAAGATGAATTTTTTTGATAATTTTGGGCATGAAATGGAAATTTTTTGGAAAGATGTTATCAAGACATTATTCAAGAGAAGAATGTCTATTAATCTAGGATGTTTCCATTTCGAAAATAGGAATTTGAATATATTTAGTAAAATATTGAAATGATGGAGGGAGATTGATGTTTGATAATTCCCCAAATCCTATTTGAAGGGCTTTTTTGAAGTTTGAAGGTTTTTCATCAAAAGATTTTTTAGTCTAAGTGTTTTGTAAGGATGAGGTTTTTGAAACTGATGTGGTTTTTCGAAAGGTAGAAGCACTATGCTCTACATATCTTGATCTTTAAAATGACTTTTGAATGTAGCATATATAGTAGCAACCGAGGCAACTAATCATGCAATTTAGCTGAGAAAAATTCAGTGTGATCTGAAGCACCAGCAATCTGAGGCAACTACCATTCTGTGTGACAACCAATCAGCTGTAGCAATTGTGAAGAATCCAGTGTTTCATGGAAAAAACTAAGCATATAAATATTAAGTATCACTTCATTAGGGAAGCTCAAGAAAGGAAGGAGATAGAACTCAAGCACTGCAGTTCTGAAGAACAAGTTGCTGATATTTTTACCAAAGCTTTGCGTAAGGAGAGATTTGAAACAATAAGAGATGGTCTTGGTGTTTCTAACAAAAGTGTCAAGGAGGAGTGATGAACCATGTCAATGTGACACTTTTGTTGTCAAACCATTTTGTTATCATTAACTTGACTTATATTTTGTAACTTATGATAGCTTAAGTTATGTTTTATATTTTATGCACGTTGGTACTATAAGTTGTCTAGATGATTAGTCAAGTAAGGTTTGAGTTGTAGTAGGTAGTATAGTTGGTAGAAAGATATTTTGTAAAGTATGGAAGTATGGCTTTATGAAGGAGCCGTAACACCATTTCAATTGAGTGAAATTTTCTATCTTCCTCCTCTTTGTTGTTTCATAAACCATTAATATATATATTCCAAACCTGCACATTTGTAACTTATATATATTGAATATCAGCTGACTTCATGCTGAACAGTAGTGAGTCTTCAATTTTTAGTCATGAAAACAAGAGAAAAATGGTGGAGACACAGCCATCTATTCAAAAGAATATATTGGGCAACTTCATCCTTTTAATTTATCTATCAATATACATCTTTTGGGATGTTGGCGGATTGTAGTGCAGATTTCACACGATAATTTGGGTTTTTCTCGGGATTAAATATGCTGTTTACTTTATAATATTGCGAGAACTGTTGTATGATATGCAATTAGACAAACATCGAATACAGTGGTTATATTTTCAAATAAAAATATATCGTATATATCCATACTTAGTATTGTCATTTGTAATTTTAACTGATGACGTGATTTTTTTTATTTTTTATTTACTGAAAGACATCTGTTATTGTCATTTGTATATTGTCGTCTTTGAAATAAAATATAGCAACAAATTATCGATATCTATCTTTGTTGATATGTATGATGTGACTCTGTGTTTCAAATTTTTTAATATTTCAAATAATGTTGAGGGAATTCATCATATATTGCTTTTTTTTTTTTCATTCCACACATGGGGACATTTTCAATGATTTTCTTGAGATGCATAATCGTTTGAGTAGATTTGGGGAGGTTGGAATGGGATATTACACCAATTTAGGTGTTATCAACATGGGGAATTAATTAAAATGGCTTGTTTGGGGGAGTGAAATTGGCTATCGTATAATTGTCTCTATGAATTGATTGTAATTTCAACCTTTTGATTTGACTGTGATAATATGGTTTTTATGGTGAAAAAAATGTTCAAAAGTAATATTCGAATATTAATTATATGATGGGTATGTGGTGTATTTTCCACAAAAAATAACTGTTACTTTGTAATAGGGTGTCAATTTGGTTCGTCGGCTCGAGCGGTTCATGGTTCGGCCCTGGAAAAGCTCTAGTCGACCCAACTCATGGCTCGGAAGAATCGAGCTAAAGCTCGGGCCGAGCCTCATTTTGGGGCTTCAGCTCAAGCCCAAGCCAATCCGTGGCTTGACGACTCGTGTTACGTGTCATTTTCGGCTCGTAAAAAGTCGAGCCTAAAGAAAATAAAAAATAAAAAACTTCCCGCAAAACTTTAAAAAAAAAATTATATCACCTAGTACAAGTAATTGTTGTATTCAAATTTGGTTGAAACAGATATTTTTTTTGCTATACATATGAGGTAACAATTTTTGAGTTTCGCATCAATTTATTTCAATCAGTTTTAACTTTAAAAAGAAATACGTAGTTTTTAAATTTATTTATTTCAAGAAAAATTGTATACGAAATATTTTATTTATATACAATTTTAACTCCATCTACGTTGATTGCAATCGGTCTCGTGCTCGAAAAAAGGTGGAGGGTTGTAACTTTTATTTAATTTATAATCCGTATAAATTATACAAATTTTAAATTCTTTAAAAAATGTTAGATTGTCACGAATTTTTTTTTTTAAAAAGGTCGGTTCGGCTCGACCCGACTTGCTAAGGCAAGAGCCGAAAGCTCGGATCGTGGCTAATTTTTTTGGCTAATGCTCAACTCGGCTCGGACAAAAAGAATTCGAACCATTTTTATTCCAGATGAGTCAGTGCCTCGAGTTTCGAGCTGATTCGACTCGTTAACACCCCTAGTTTGGGAGTTCAAAATATAACTGAGCACCTTGGGCCATGTACAATAGGCCCGTGTATTAAAATATAAATAAGCCTATTTAAATTCAGCCAATTGGCCCAAGGTCATCGACCTAAACAGGGCACTGCCTTTATATAATAGCCATCTTCTCTTCTCGTGCAATCTCCTACGTTAGGTTTTCTCTCTTCAATGGCGGCGGATGTCCGTCGTTGCATACAAATCTTTTCTAGAAATCTAATCTAATATTCTGATTCAAAATTATAGTAGGAAAAAAAAATCATTTACGGTATCGTTAGTTTACGTACGCGCAGCCCTTAAGATCGCCTTCCACTGTCATCCATGGAAGCGTTTCGAGTCATAGCCGCGCTATATCAATTTTAAATACACCCACTCATACGATATATACATTTTTGTGTTATATATGTTTGTGCGTGAGTGTGTTTTATGGGTTTCCCTACAAGGGTTTTCCTTTTGGGGATCCCGTTTGTCCCATCTGGCGTAGTCTGCGTTTGAATTTCATTTGGATCTATATTTCTCCTGTAGTTTCGAACTCCATTTGGTGTTGTGAATTATAGGATTGTATAGTTCCAAAATTACATTACAAATGCCTCTGCCTAAGGTGGGAGACACCTTTCAAATTTTTATATGTTCTGATTCTTCTGGTTATCGATTGATTGCGGCAAGGATGATGATACAATTAGATGCCTGAGAGGTGAATATCTCTGTGAATTCAATTAACGAGGCTTATTGATATCCTGACTAGCCGATTATCATAAAATAATTCTCTTGTTTTTACTGTTACATGTATTTTGGTATTGATTTCTGGTGGCAGGGATGATGAAATCATAACTCCAATTTGTAAGGGGTGAATTTCCCTGGTGAAGCTGAAAATTATTGCTTATTGATATTCTGACTGCCATTCAGCTTCCTTCACTGGCTCTTTGAGGGCGGTTTGAAAATGTTCATCTGACAGTTTTGATATATTATATTGAATAGTATTAGTTTAGATTTTTTTTCCCTTCCTAGCATTTGATTTCAAGAAATTTGGTGTTTCAATTTTAAGCTTTACTTCTAATTAAGCGACAAATACTTTCAATAGTCACTAATTTGAAATATTAGTTCATCGCTACTAAGGTAAAATGTTTTTTTTTTCCCATTTTTATGTAGTACTTTAAACTTTTTGATCACTTCTACTATCATTTTTTATATCGTGCTAAATGGTGACACTTGGACATTTTTCTTAAAAAACACATAATTTTCGTGCGACACTTTTTAAGAATAATGCTAATTGTACATTTTATGGGTTATAGTTTGTTGTACACAATGAATTCAAATAGTGTTAGATGGGAAAGCGCGTTTTTTTTTTTTCGTTGTCAAATTATGTGTCTTTTAAGTGGTACAATGTAAAAAATGACGTAAAGAATGTTTCGCATGTAGCACGATTGATGTTTCTATCCAACATGTTTTTAGAACAGATTAATATTATTCATCTTTACTTGGGATGTAGATTTTCACATTCATATATTTAATTCAATTTAGACCAATTATATTTAGGAATTTTATTAAATATAAATAGCTCTATTTGACAAAAATGATCTTGACACTTTTTGGTGTCCTAGTGGTCATTTTGGATGATTACATCAAGTCCAATCTTTCCTCGTGTTCTCTCCTTTATATCCATAATATAATAATTCGTGCTTGTAAGGTTGTACCCATTTCCTCTTTCATTCACGGGATGTTCTTCGATGCCACAGAATGAGTGTTAACTTCTGGTGAAGATTCATTTTCATGAATTTATTCAAGCCAATCAATCTGTAATGCTGCCTGAGCCATGCCCTGTATTCAGATTCAGTGCTGGACCTTGCAACACGTAACTTTGACTCAACCTTGTCCCCTAAATAATAAATACAGTAGCTTGCAGTTAATTTAGTCGTGATGCCTAGTCTGCATAAGGAAATCCACTAATGCTTGAACTATCCTTCATTTGAATCCTTGATATATTGTACGTTTCAAGTATATTAATATTCTTTTCAAGTCTTTCCAATGAACGTCAGTGCTGAAACCCTGCTAGCTTAGTTCTTTAAGATGTTTCTTCTAACATTGCATTGCGGGCTGTTCTAAGCCTTTTGGTTGAAATTATTCCCCCCTTTCCTTTGGCTTAGTGATGCGTACTGTGATCTGATTTCTTTAACCAAGAATAGTCTAGCTATTGACTTGGATGTTCCTCGCTCATAAGAAGGTTCAAGTCCCATTTTCATACAGAAGTATGCCCGATGAGGGAAAGTTTTCATGGTCTTGAGGAATTCAATTTGACTATTTGTGAAATTTGGAGATAAGACCTTGATTAGGATTAGGGCTGGAGATGGTCCGGTCCGGTTCAAAACCGAATCAAATCGAAACAAAATTTTTGAGTATTTAATAAATGGAATCATTGGATCCAAATATAATTATGAAACCATTTAGGTTGGGTTCAGTTCGATTAGGTATGATTCGATTTCGTACAATAATTAATTTTTTTAACAAATTTTTAATGGTCAACGATTGGTGATCGTGGTTAGAGGTCGCGGCTTCGATGGGCAATCTGTTTGGTTGGGTTAGGTATGGACTTGGCTTGAGAGTTAGAGAATTACTTACTCAATTAGTTAATTTGTTAATTTGTTTAGAAAAAATTAAAATAATTTAATTAATTTAATATAAAAAATTATTTAATTTTAGTTCTTCGAATCTTGGTATAGAACTGAGAATCAAACAAAACACGTCGGTTTTCGATTAGGATACTCGTTCGAGTATTGAATTTATGAAGAACTGTTTTGTTCGATTTGGTAGTTTTGTCCAGTCCTAATTAGGATATGAATAGCTTATATGTCATTAACCTATTGCACCCGTTGGGGGCTGAATAAGAACAAGATCCATTGAATCTCGATGTAATCAGTACGTATGATTATGTTCTCCCAGGATGTACACATTGTAGGCAATTAGTCAGTGCTTGTGAAAATTGGCTCACTTTGTTCATAACAACGGATGTGACAAGTTCTGAATCGACGGTCATTCCAACTGCCATAGGTGTAGCACTACTCTTTAAGTCCTATTACTTAAATCTTTTCAGTGGGTCCAAAATGTATATAGTCTGATTAAGATGTGAGATGAGTCTTTGTACCTCAACACCCGAAAGTTATGAAGCAAATCTTGTATACTTCAACACAAAGTTTGTATTTACCTTGTCTATGAAGAATATCTGCAATGGTGTATTGTCATTCCCTTGATTACACAGAGTTGCTCTTGACCGTTTGAACTGTCATTCTAACAAGATATTCTTCAGTTTCTTGTATATGCTTTTGGAGCTTGTTTAGGCAAGGATATGGTCCGATTCGGTTCAATTCCAAAGAAAACTAGAATTCTGGATATTTGGTAAGTAGAATTGCTGTCGAAATTTGATTATGGAATCGGTTTAGTTTCGTACCATAATAAATTTTTAACATTTTAATAATGTAATATTAATTCAAATAATGATATGTTCAATATTTACTCTTACAAAATATCATAATTAAATTTAAAAATATACAAATAACAAGTTATCTAATAAGATTATTTATGTTTGCATTGTCTACATTAATGGTATCCCTTGCTCTATTCCCTAATCAAGGAAACAATTCTGAAAAAAATAATTAATTAATTTGGCTTATACAATGAAAAAAAAATTATGGAGATTTGGTTCTTATTCGGTTTATCAGTTCCTGGTCTAGCATCAATAATCGAATCAAACAATTGAACCACTCGTTCGATTCAATTCGATTTAAGAGTTTTGTCCAAACCTAGTCTCAACTCAATACAATATTTTTTCTAGCTTACAAATGTGGTTTGGGTATACTTTGTCAACGAATCCTTAGGTTAGCTTACAAATGTGGGTTGTGTATACTTTGTCGACGACTCCTTAAATTGACGGTGACACAAATAACCAAAGTTGCATTTCTGAAAATATATATTTTTACATATCGACTATAATTGACTGTGACACAAATAACCAAAGTTGCTTAAATTATTTTCATTACATATTGACTATAATTTAGAAACGATTGAATTTGAATGACTACATATGAAGTTAATTTATTGTTGTATTGAATCTCAGATTATGTCTACCTATTTAAAAATGGTATAACTTGGCCTACGGTGCATATTTTTGAGTGAAATTAGTTGGGTTCAAAAGATTTACGAGTCTTCTAACAGTGGCCTTTGCAATTACCTTAAAATATTATTTAGAGGAGTTATGTCCGTTTTAGTAGATTGCTAAGAGTCGGTTCGAAAATTTTTGTCCAGTATAGTTGAAAAATGATTTTGTGCTTCAAGTGTTATCGACGCGAGCTCAATTTTTTATATGATGTACGTATATGAATATCATAATCTCTACTAAAATTTCGTGATTTTTAGTGGATGACATTAAAATTTCGTGATTTTTAGTCTCTATTAAAATTTCGTGGTTTTTTCATGAAATTTATTTTGGATGACATTAAAGAACTCAAATTAAAAAGATTTTTAATGCTTCGAGTTCTTAGAATTTGAAGCGTTACAACTTGGTATCAGAGAATTGTTTATTTTACGTAGACTTGCATTATATTATGTCACATGTTGATCAATTTTTTTTAATAATGATCCTGAGCATTGTGTCTGTCATAGTTGCGCTATGCCGTTTTGAAGTAAAGAAAGTTTTATAAATACGTTTATATTATGTGATAAGTCTACTTGGGAAAGAGAAGAAGACGTGTTAGCCAAGTATCCCAATCTCTTTAAGCAAGTAAGTTAAATTTCGAGGACGAAATTATTTTAAGTGGGGAGAGTTGTAGCGACCGAGAAAAAAAAATTGTATTTTGTTTTAAAACAAATTTTCTTATAGAAACCGAAAATAATTTGAGTTATATTAAGTCGCTACGACCCTTCCTAAGAGTTCGAATTAAAGTTTTGGTCACGATAACAAAGTTTCGCGCACTTGTTTTTAAATTTTTTGTAATGGTATCGTATTTCTCTTAAACGACAATTTTCTTATTTTATTTTGATTTTGTTATGTTATCTGTAATGACATACTTTATATTAATTGTTGCTTACATGTTAAGAGCTTTAAATTTATAAAATAAAATAGATAAATCGATTATATTGTGTCAAACAATCCCTACTTCATTTCATTACAATTTTCTCATTCACGATTTTCCTCCACTAATTCATCTCCATTTATTTATTTATTTTTATTTCATTATCTCTCAACCTGACTTTTCAACTCGCCCACTCTCCAATTTACAAATGGTAACTTCTCATTTCTATTAACTGTTGAAATCATGGCTATTAATTTCTTTTGAAAACAAAACCCTTCCACTACCATTTCGGTTACTGCCATCACGTTCCCCCATTTGTTATAAATTGAAAACATTACCTCCACTTAAGATTTCATAACCCACTTCCACTTTTGGCTCCCATTTTCGGTTACTGTCGAATCCATTTTCTGTTTCAGTTTTTTACAAATTCAACACAAAAGATAATCATACTTCAATCATTCAAGGTATGTGTGTTTTCTACACTTTTATAAGTGAAGTAAAAATTTATTTATTTTCGATTTGCATTAAAAGTGTTATTGTGTTACTTATGATGGAAGTACTGCCGTTCAAACAAGAGATAAAGAGATGGTTTATGACACTTGAATGTGGTTATCAAAACCCGAAGAATAAGCGAACTGACTGATCATCGGTTCGCTTTTGCAGAATTGACGGTGACACAAATAACCAAAGTTGCATTTCTAAAAATATATATTTTTACCATTTCTAACCAGAATTGACGGTGTTTTTCCTACAAAGGGTGTGTTTGAATCTCATTAAAATGAGAATAGAATTTCTGGAATAGTGATTGATGGGAGAATGTGTGGTGAAAATGTGATGAAAAGTTTTAGATTTATGTGTAATATTATTTTATTTGGAGAATGTGTGGTTGAAATGAAAAAAGAAAAAAAAATGAGAATAAGAATGATATTAAAATGGGTGCCAAACAGGGGCAAAGTATTACTCGCGATACTCATCCCTACAAAAATTTACATGTTAATTGAAGGCATGGCAGTGGCATAGAGTGGTGGCAAGTGCTCGATGACTTAGAATGCATTTAACTGTTTAGTAAAATTTTCATTCGTTTAAATCTCTTATGAACACTTAGACGACACTTTTAATAAGTTTAATTTTCTGTTTTGCTTAAATTATTTTCATTGCATGTAGACTATAATTTAGAAACGATTGAATGACTACATATGAAGTTTATTTATTGCTATATTGAATATCAGATGCTGTCTACCTATTTTAAAATGGTATAACTCGGACTACGATGCATATTTTTGAGTGAAATCAGTTGGGTTTGAAAGATCTACAAGTCTTCTAACGGTGGCCTTTGGAATTACCTTAAAATATTATTTAGAGAAGGATTTCTGTCCAGCATAGTTTAAAAATGATTTCATGCTTCAAACGTTATCGACGGGAGCTCAATTTTTTATATGATGTACGTATATGAATGTCGGTCTCTGTTAAAATTTCGTGATTTTTAGTCGACGTTTGCTAGGTCAACAATTTTTATCTTTCCGCTGCTGCGCTATTAGTATTGCTGATTTTCTTCCGAATGTTTTTCAAAATCAAATTTTGTCGTAATTGTCTAAGTCTATATAGACAATTATCTTCCATCATATTTTTATAATATATTTCAAATTTCAAATTTTCCTTATTTGAAATTTATTTTGGATGACATTAAAGAGCTCAAATTAAGAAAACTTTTAACGCTTCAAGTTCCTAGAATTTAGGACGTTACAACTAATCACAAAGGAAATTTCATTTCATTAATAACTACATACATTTTTCCTACAGGGCAAAACATTTAAACCCTTTGTGTCAATCTCTATAGAGAGTGGGAAATCGAATTTATGTTTTTGGTAAGGCCTGAGACATTGATAGCATGAACTATTGGAATTGAAAATGATAGAATTTTCTATCAAAACTTTTATCAAACCCTTTCACATGCATATAAATCCTCCATGTTGAAATCAAAGAGAAAATTAGAAGCGAAAGCATATCTTGATCCATAGATATGATTACTTGAATGGGTTATGATATTCCAATTAATATGTAGTTCCTTAGGAATTTTTCTCTATTGATGGGAATGCAGAGAGATAGAAAATCCACGTTCAATTGGGAACCATCAATTTAAAATAAATGTTATGGTCTCTACACTTTATTTCCATGACATTTAATACCCATTAATCCAAAATTAACTTTAATGGATCACTTTATTGACTAAACTTTAAAATAGCATCACACATTTTAATATATATATGTGTGTGGCCCCACACGTTGGAATTTTATAACAATCTCCTACTGAGCCATATATGTAATCTTACAAATGAACACAACCTTATAAGCTCAGAATTTTGCTATCATTATTAAGGGTATATTCTAACAATCTCGTCCATCAATTATATTAATATATGATTTAAGCGATTTTCGTCACATTTAGCATAACTAAATCCATCAATGGTCGCATACACCCATACAACCAAATGACATAGATCAATCATAAAAGTGTAGCATAGAAATTATATGTTATGACATCCAAACATGCCTATTTTCAACTGGTCCAACCTTATTTCTTAAGTGAGATCAATACTAAACATTATAACAAAATGAAATGAACTGGTTACTTTATTTCTATCAGAAAAATATTCAAAAACACAAATGTGTCCAAAAAATAAAGCAATGAGAATACAAACTCCCACTAAAATATGATATCCTCAAGAAATACAATACACATACGAGCAGTGTGCTCATGAAAGACCTTGGGTAACAATCCCTTAGTAAGTGGATCCGCAATTATGGAGTTCGTCCCAATGTGCTTTATAAAAAAATCTTCCACTCTCTACTCTTTCCTTCACAACTAGGAACTTCATGTCGATGTGTTTTGACTTAGATGAGCTCCTGTTGTTGTTAGAATGCAGAACTGCTGAGTTATTGTCACAATATAACTTTAGTGGTCCTTCTATACCATTTAGAATGTGCAGCTCAGTAACAAAATTTCATAGCCATATTCCATGGTTAGATGCCTCATAGCATGCTACAAACTTTGCTTCCATGGTAGAAGAAACTATGAGTGTCTGCTTGGCACTTTTCCAGAAAATAACTCTTCCAGCTAGCATATAGATATAGCCTGATGTGGATCTTCTACTGTCTTGGCATCCAGCAAAATGGGAATCGGAGTACCCTATGATTTCTAACTGATCCGATCTGCTATATGTTAGCATGTAACCATTTGTTCTCTTTATTAAATACATCATAACCTTTTTGGCTGCTTTCCAATGATTCATAATAGGATTGCTTAAATATGTGCCTAGCATTCCAACAATGAATGTTATGTTTGGAGTTTGGAAGTGTACTAATTTAAGCATACTAAGACTCCCAACAGCTGATGCAAATGGAATCTTCTACATTTCCTTCATTTCGAGGTCATTTTGCGGGCATTGTTTGAGACTAGATTTGTCTCCCTTAGCGATAGGGTTGTCGCCTGATTTACAGTCTTGCATGCCAAACCTCTTAAGTGCTTTATCGATATAGCCCTTTTGTGACAATTCAAGAATACCTCGAGAGCGATCCCGGTGTATTTAAATCCTTAATACAAAAGATGTATCATAAAATCTTTCATCTCAGAATTTCTTGATAAAAATCTCTTAATTTCGTACAACATGTCTATATCATTAGTGGCAAGTAGTATATCATCAACATACAAAACCAAAAAAATATGCGTATTCCCACTAAATTTGTGATACACACAATCATCAACAACATTCATTTCAAAATCAAATGAGATAATTACTTAATGTAACTTATAGTACCATTGACGGGAAGCTTGCTTCAGCCCATAGATAAAGAAATTGCTTCAGCCCATAGATGAATTTCTTTAATTTGCAAACCATATTCTTCGGGTCTCCTAACACAAAGTTTTCTAGTTGCACCATATATATCGTTTCATTAATGTCAACATTGAGAAATGGTGTCTTAACATTCATATGATGTAGCTCAAGGTCAAAGTGCACAACAAATATAATAATTGTTCTAAAAGAGTCATTCGATGAAACTGAAGAGAAAGTCTCTTCGAAGTCGATGCCTTTCTTTTAGGTAAAGCATTTAACTACAAGACGAGCTTCATATCTTTCCACATTACCTTTCAAATCCCTCTTGGTTTTAAAAATTCATTTACAACTAATGGGCTTCACACCTTCTGGTAACGGGACAAGATCCCAAATTTTATTGTCTTGCATATACTTATACTCCTCATTTATGGCATCAATCCACTTTTGAGAGTTAAAACTGGCATGGCCTAATGGAAATTAATTGGAACATCTTCCACCACTTCATTATTTTCCTCATGTTCTTGGAAAAATACTATAAAATCACCTGAAGTATCATTTTTCGTTTCTCTCGTGAACCTCCTTAATGGTATTCGTTCTTGACGTTGTTGAGTTTGTACATCTGGAATAATTACCTCATTTTGGATGGGAGATTCTTCAACATTGTCTTGTTGAGGTTGTGGATATACTTTTTGATCAATGGCAGGTGTAGAAACTTGTACATTGTCAAAAGTAATAGTAGGAATCGAAACCGATCCTTCCTCAACTTCTTTCTCAAAGATAATGTCTTTAACCCCACCCCCCCCCCAAAAAAAAAAAACTCAACATCCTAAAAAAAATGTTGCAATTCCTATTTCAAAAATTGACTTAAGTGTAGGATCATAAAATTTATAACCCTAGATCACTCACAATAACCAATAAAGTAGATGTTCGCTGTTTTGTAGTCCAATTTTTTTTCATGTGGCCTATAAGGCCTAGCTTCAGTTGGATATCCACAAATGTGAAAATACTTTAGACTAGGCATTCTGTTTGACCAAAGCTCATAAAGTGTTTTGACAACAGCCTTAGTTGGTACTTTGTTCAGAATATAAGCTGCAGTCTTTAATGTTTCTCCCCAAAATGATTTTGGTAAGGTAGAATGACTAATCATACTCCTTACCATATTCTTAAGAGTCATGTTTCGTCTTTCAGCTACACCATTCATGCTAGGTGATCTGGCATAGTGCATTGTGGGACGACTCTACATTCCTCCAGGACTTTAGCAAATGGTCCTAGACATTGTACACCATATATGAATGATATAAAAAATTGTTGATCATTCCAATAAGATGTAGGAAATGGTCTGCAAATATCTGTGTGTATCAATTTAAGACATTTGAAGTTCTGTTAACACCTAATCTCCTTGTTTTGTTCTGTTTTCCCTTGATACAATCAATACATACATCAAAATTCGTGAAGTCAAGGGAATTCAAAATATCATCTGACACAAATCATTCAACTCTAGCTTTTGAGATGTGACCTAAGCGCTTGTGCCATAATTTTGCTAAATTTTCTTTATGTAATTTACGTTTAGTACCACGTGATTCCACATATATGGTTCGATTATATGATGCAATAGTATCAAGTAAATATATGTTATCATATATACATAATGAACCAGTACATTAACATTGGAATTTAACGATAGACTAAACTGTTTGTTTCCAAATAAACAATAGTATCCAGATTTGTCCAACACTGAAATATAAACTAAATTCCGTCTAAAAGATGGTATTTCAAATCCAAATAATGACAAGTTCCTAATAACAACCTAAAAGTGCCCGTCACATCAACTTTCATCGATTCACCATCACTCGTATAGATGTATCTTTCACCATCATTTGGCTTTTGGTAGCTCAGGCATCCCTGCATAGAAACACTTATGTGAATAGCAGCACCAGAATCAAACTACTAAGTATTTCTAGGTACTAAGCTAAATTAACCTCAAAACAGACCAAAGAAAGAATTGTACCTTTCTTTGCACATTTCCTGCCATTTCTTTTGTGCTGGACCTTATGAGCAACTTCATATTCCTTCTTCATTTTTTTTGCTCTTATCCTTAGAAATGCTTGCCAAGTGAGCGCATTCAGTTCTTTCTTGCTTCAACATTTCTTCCTCTTGCACACAATATGAAATGAGCTCATTTAGAGACAATTTCTCCTTCGACAATTATAACTTACCTTAAATTGATTGAATTGTGCAGGAAGCGAGATCAATACCAAATGTACGAGCAAGTCATCAGATAGCCAGAGCTTTAGCCCCTTAAGTTTTGAAGCAATGTGAGACCTCTCCATAATGTACTCCCTTATGTTCCACTTGGCTTTATACTTCATTGAAATCAAGTTTTATAAAAGCTTGCTTATTTCAACCTTATCGTTTTTCGTAAAACGCTTCTCAATTTCGGCAAGGAACTCCTTGGAAATAGTTATCCCTTCGGATATTGCACATCTAAAAGCTTTCGGAATACCACGCTTAATGATTATTAGACTCATGCGATTTGAGCGATTCCACTTCTCAAAGTTCATCTTGTCATCAGGTGAACTTTCTTCCGTAAGGAGTGAGTTGCTCAATCCAAAGCACAAAATCTAGATTCATGCAGTCAAGAACAATCAATATGTTCTCTTTCCAATCCTTGAAATTTGTCCCATTAAACATGTGAATAGAATTAACATTGGCAGATATAGTAGTAGCGGATGAACTAGCTGTACATAGAACAAAATAAACAAACAACCATGCTTACATCAACATCCACACTTAATAACTCATTTCAAGATACCTAGCACATCATTAATATTAAGTCTTTGGACAGTAATATTAATTGCAAGTGGTACTCTTAGTGTAGTAATCAAATATTGACAATAACTCACGTCAAATAATAAACTCATCTTTGAATTGATTTATTATTCACATGGAAACCTTATAATTGTCACACATTCACCATAAAAAATGTGCATGCAATTCGATCAAATATTAACCTTCATTTGAGCCGACTAATACCCGCATGAACAAGTACACACAAACATCTCAAACAAACCAATCTATACAAGTGGGGTCACTTTGGTGACATTGTTTCAGTTAGTTTATTTAAAATGCTGGACAATCTCATTTAAATCCAAACTGGTTTTACAGGGTTTCAAAAAACAAGCCGTTGTCACGTGGCTTCCATGATTAAAAAATGGGATTAAACAATTATTCAATTTCATGTGGCAGCCGCAAATAGTTAAACAAATGAAATTCATTCACAATTGAAATCTGAAAATATGGTATCAGAGAATTGTTTACTTTATGTAGACTTGCATTAAATTATGTCACATATAAAGTTGATCAATTTTTTTAAATAATGATCCTAAGCATTGTGTCTGTCATAGTCGCGTTATGCCGTTTTAAAGTAAAGAAAGTTTTATAAATATGTTTATATTATGTGATAAGTCTACTTGGGAAAGAGAAGAAGACGTGTTAGCCAAGTATCCCGATCTCAATGCCTAATTGATCCTATACAAGTATACTAAAGAGAAATTCCTATAGTACTCTCGAAGTACTTCCTATTCTTTGAAAATTGGCATGTGCATTAAATAGAAGAGATCCATTATTTAGTTGGGACCCCGTGAATGATAATAAACAACAATTTTCAAGTGATGGGAAGTATTGAATTCAGTGTTTAGAAAATGTTAGAAATTTTCTTGTACACCACAAGTCTCTGCAGACAAGCACCCAAAAACTTCCTTTCTTTTCTTTTTCTTTCACAAAATCTGTTTTTAATCATTTTATTAATTTGTTATTTGGACGTTTAGTGTTGGTTCACGAGAATGAATTCAGCTATTGACGCTTTAACTACATTTGAGCTCTTGAATTTGATAACTCTTCCATTTAGGCTTTTACATAAGCATTTCATATTTTAATGAAAAATCAAGAATTAGTCTTTTTCAAATATCATTTAAAAAACAATCAATTTGTTGCTATTTTGTAGAATCAAAGATTTTTTTTTTTATTTTGATAAAAGTTGATTAAATATTTAGTGAAAAGTTGATAAAAATTATGAGTTCCATGATAGCAATAAATATTTAGTGAAAAGTTGAAATGAATTTTATCAATCGCGTTTCAGAAAAAAAATGTAGTAAGAGAAAGTGTAACGTTTGAAGGAGAGGAATAAAAAGATTGTGTATCATTTTTTTCATTAAGTAGAAACATATTTATAAAATGGTTAAGAGTATATATTTATCAAAAAAAAATTTGATTGATGCGCAATGAACAAAATGATGCTCCAATAATTAATTCGTGTTTGGTATACAATACAAATTAAACCATAATATTTAAATTTCGTCATTATACAGTACTATCAAATTCTTGTTATTCAAATATGAATTATATATTGCTCCTGTTTGGCCCCCATTAAATTTCATTACATTACATTAAATTTTTCTCTCTCTTCATTACAACTATACATTCATCAAATAAAATAATATTACACACAAATTTCAAACTTTTCACTATTTTTTCACTACACATTCTCCCATCAATCACTATTCCAAAAATTTTTAACCATAAAAAATGCACAATAATGGAGGCCAAACAGGGGCATATTGGCATGAAATGGAAATGAGGATTTAAGAGATTTTGAAGGCATTTTTCAAGGGAAGAATATCCATGGATCAAGATATCAAACCCTCAACCTCTTTTCATTACTTTACCAAATCTATTCAAATTAATATCCATAGATCAAGATATCAAACCCTCAACCTCTTTTCATTACTTTACCAAATCTATTCAAATTTCTGTCTTTGAAATGAAAGCTTCATGAATCCATAAATATTCTTTTCTTGAAAAATGTTTTCAAAATTTCTTTCCTCTTCATTTTTATTTCATATATATATATATATATGAATTAGAAAATATTTATGTGTAATAAAGTGCCAAAATTTTGTCTAGTCCATATAATTTTAGGCCCTGTTTGAGAGGGATTTTGATTTTTCTACAGTAAATCAATTCTCATTTTCAACCACACATTCTTCAATAAAATAATATTTTTCATCAAATCAATAATTTTTTCTTCTTTTTCAACCACGCATACCCATCATTTCACTATTTAAAATCAATTCTTCCCCCAAAAATCCCTCCCAAACAAACTCTTAATTTATAAAATAATATTTTTCATCACATCAATAATTTTTTTTCTTTTTCAACCATACATATCATATCATTTCACTATTTAAAATCAATTCATCCATCAAAAATCCCTCCCAAACAAGTTCTTAATTTATAAAAATTAATAATACGGGTCAACGTAATTGAAAGAATACCACAAGGGCATTCTGGGTACGCGTGTTTTACTCCTCGGATCAAACCCTAGACATATAAAACTCAGCTTAACGGTTTCATTATCCATCACCGGCTTCCACCACTAGCTTTCTGAGTTTCAAAAGGCGGCTTCAGCCCATTACGCAGTTGCTGATTTAATCAAGGCCATGGTAAGACCGTCGCCGTCCGATTCCCACACGTTTTTATCCTTTCGCATAATCACATTTTGATAGTATTACGGATTTGCTTATAATGCTGATAGAATAGCCATTTCATTGGGCACTTGATTTGGATGTGTTCGATGGTATTTTTGATTGTTTGTTTAGTAAAATAATGTGAAAATTGGCCGAAATAAGTTTGATTGTTCCTCAAATGGTTGGTAAGTTCGTTGAAAAAAGATGTTTTGGCTAAATAATTTAAATCAGTGCACTTTTTTTTTAATTCTTTGCAATGTGAATAATGGTGTGGATGTGCCCATTAATTTTTTTTTTTAATTCTTTGCAATGTGAATAATGGTGTGGATGTGCCCATTAATTCCTGTCTTGTTTATCATTGTGTTTCTGGTCAATAGTCGAAGAGAAAGACCAGAGAGCCTAAGGAAGAGAATGTTACCCTTGGACCCGCTACCAGGGATGGGGAGCTTGTTTTTGGCGTGGCTCACGTCTTTGCCTCGTTCAATGATACCTTTATTGTGAGTTTTACAGTTTTTGTTTCTGTCTCGTGTTTGTTATGCACATTTGCAGAGTATGGGTAAAGATGAACGGTTAGATATATATTGTTAATTGTTTTGGAGTTTCTCTTGCAGCATGTGACTGATTTATCAGGAAGAGAGACCATGGTCCGTATTACAGGTACTGATTATTGCTTTGATGTTCATGGCTACTAAAGTTTATTAGAGATTATTATGATCCTTCTGCTTTAGTAGCTAATTAAATATGTAATCAATTATGTTTTTGGGGTCAAAGGATGAATCAAATAGTATACTTCACCTAGAATTATAAGTCATTTTTAAGGAGGAATAGTAGTGGGTCCACAAAATATGTGGATAATAAATGGATAGCAGTTATGAATGTGCAGTCATTTTTTGAAGGTGTTTACGAAAGCCTCACATGAGGCCGGAGTGATTTAAACAATAGATGAATCTCACTTAATAATGGGTAATTTGGTGTCTAAATGCTCTAGTGATGCTAAAACACCTTAGAGACCAGGTGCCCTGCTTCCAGTTCATATTTGTTTTCAGAAATAAAAATACTATTTTATTTATTTTCAACTTGTGTTATTTACATTTGAAGCTTATTGATGTGATGATTTTTGTTTTCCTGCAAACAGGAAGGCTGTATTGGTATTCTTATTGTGCCAATTGCCAAACCATTGATTGCTTTCTAAAGGAATAAATCAGCTAATGATGAATCTTTATTAAAATGCCTAATTGGGTTTTTTTATGAATTTTATTGTTTTTAACCTGGTGTAGCGATAACTCATATTTTGGAACTACCCATTTAGATTAAATGTTACCTTTTAAGTCTCTGAATTACTGAAGGCCTGCAGAAAGTTGAGATTGTTTTTTAGTTATTGGTTTTGTCACCTTTGCTGTGGGATTGCAGGTGGTATGAAGGTGAAAGCTGATAGAGATGAATCATCTCCATATGCAGCTATGCTTGCAGCACAAGATGTTGCTCAACGGTGCAAGGTTTGGGTTCTTTCCTTTTAAATTGGTGCCTTGCTATCTGAGTTTGAACTTATCATTTTGAGAAAGATTTCTATGCGTATTTTACAAGTAGATGCAACATATGAAATGTTTGGATTTACTTTGACTAGTCGAAGCTTGGAACTTGCAGGAACTTGGAATTAATGCTCTTCATATTAAGCTCAGGGCAACTGGAGGGAACAAAACTAAGACCCCTGGTCCTGGTGCCCAGTCTGCACTTAGAGCCCTTGCACGTACAGGCATGAAGATTGGTCGCATAGGTATGTTATCTCAGATTGATTAATCTCTTAAAACTGTACTAGATGCTACGATTGTAATTTTGACATCTATTTGCATTAACCCACTCTGAAGAAGCTGTTAATATCAGTGTTCTAAAACTCGTGAAAATGCGCCGCCTAGGCGCGACGCGCGGCCAAAACGCGTCGAATTCGGCGACGCACGGGAAAATGCGTTTCCATCTAAAAGGCGGCGCAATGCGCGCGCCTAATCCCGCCTAGGCGCGCCTAATGCGCGCATTATGCCGCCCAATTTTTTTTTTTTGGTAAAAAATCTATTTTTTTTATATAAAAATATATTTAATGCCTTAAAAATACGAAACGCATTATGACGCTTATTTTTCGCATTGACACGCCTAAACTTGTAATTCTTGATTCTCGAACTCGACGCATCGCAACGCATTACGCATTTTAGAACACTGGTTAATATACATATATTTGTTATTAGCTCATGGTTGATTTGTATGTAATTTGTAAATTCACCTGTGCGCACATGGTAGTGAACGAATAGATTTTCTTGTAATTTGTTGCTGGAAGTCTCTCAGCTTAATTGTATTTATTTTTTCTCTTGGTTCAGAGGATGTGACTCCAATTCCCACCGACAGCACTCGCAGAAAGGGTGGCAGAAGGGGAAGAAGGCTTTAATTTGTCGTTTTCTTGGCAAGACTACGTTTGCTGTATGGAATGGCGGAAATTTCTTTTGCAATTTTGTTATTCTTCTCTGTGTTCATATCTTAAACATGAATTTTGTTGCCATTTGATCGTCTAGAGTATCTGATTTTTTATTGGATTACAAGCAAAAATACCTTCTTAATTTATCTTCAGATTGCTTTTCCAGAATGAGTCAACTTTGCAGTTTTGGCACGTCTTATCTGTAGTTGAGCTTCTCCTGCTGTTTTAAATGTTAGAAGGTTTTATTTTTCCCAGCACAATTTGGCATTTTCTACTTTGTCCGCTGAGAATAACACATGCAGTTGATTTTGGTCTTCCACATGCGTAGTTTGTGTTTGCATCTGGCATTAAAACTGAGGAAATTATTGTTCGATTTTGTTGTTTATTATGAATTTGAAAGGTAAAATGACCACTGTCACGGCTTGTGTACTCCAATTGTGGTTTTTTTTTTTCTTTCTTGCCTTCAGCTAGATTTCGGTTTGGTTTGGTTTGGTTTCTGTATGGTCTATAGTTGAAACTTGAAAGTGATTTAAATTCTTAGTTTCGTTTTGCACCTAGTGCAGCATTTTTACAAGACATTTTCTGTGTCGTGGTGTAGATTGTGGTTTATTGAGGAATATACAATTCACAAAGGAAAGAAAAAAATTGAGGAATATACAATTCACAAAGGAAAAAATAAAATTAAATATTATTTTAGAGAAGTTGGTTATTTCATTTACTGAACTTACAAGAGTTTCAAATTGATGTTAAAAGGCCAATTAGATGAAGAATCAACTAAAATTCACGGTCTTTTTCTCTGTTGCAGTTCATCTTGCACTGGTTCATCAACTGGGGTTAATTCATTCTCCAGGCTTTCGAACTCTCAATATTGACTTCTCAGTGCCATTGTTGAATGCATAAATGAGCATTGTTGTAAGTCGCAATAGTAGGATAAACTCTAGAGGTGACGCACACTTGTCCTTTTGCGCCGAAACTTTCCACTACGGAGTGATCAATCTGCAAGAAAAATGTCGTTTTATGCCTTGATTTTACAAAATATTTAAGTGCATGGTCATTACGTCCTCTAATTCTCCATAACTCCTGACTCCCGATAGAGCTTCTTGTCACTTGTGTCTACATCTAGAAAGCCTGAAAATGAGGGTCGATATATTCCCATAAGAGTTTGCTAAGGAGGATCTGTCGAAGAGATTGAATGAAAAGGAGTTCAGACAAACGTGTTTAAAACAAAAGAAACTATGTAGTTGTAATGATATAATCATTGAACATGAACAGACCCATCAGAGCACATGAGAACTACAGGTTCGTTTTGATCCTTGAAAAATCTGGAAAAGACACGAGTGGATTCTTCAAGATTTTCGGAAGCCAAGGCCACAAGCCCAAATGGTCCTAGTCCACAGTGAGCTGTAGAACCCTTCTGGCTGCAAAGCTTCTGAGCATCATATCTATCCCAGCTAGGATCAAATGGCTCTGCTTTGTCGAAGCTTTCAAACGAAAAGATTACTTCAACATCAGCCTACAGATACACAATCAATCCAAATTAGTCATACATGAATAATTATGCGGGTATATATTCTTTGTTACATAATTGAAATTGCATACCTGTGCGGCTGAAACTCCTTTTAATTTCGATCTGATCTCCCCTGTCGAGCTTCTTATTGCTCAATTCTACCTTCTTCCCTATTAAGAGTTTCTAATTCTTCAACGGGCCATAGTAACAATTGCTTGCCATTGGGATCAAGCACAACGGTACGTGGAATTAGCTCAAGTATCCAAGAAAAGACTAGTAGTTTTATTGAAGCATAAGTAAAGGAATTCGAAGTTAATTAAGTATTTGTAATCAACTTATAAGTTACAACACCAGGATTCCTGCCCAACCTTTCTTCACATCATCATCAACAGAATCAGATCTCATTTGCCCAACCCATCTATTCTTGGCAGGATCAAAGAATGATTTGGAAGCATAAAAGTTATCGGGAATATACTTATCTTTTTTGGTGTCATATTTGCCTAGCGTGTAATATTCAGATCTTGTAGCATCAGGGCTGATCTTCATTACATGCTTAATATCTCCTTCAATAACAGAAGTGTCTAATCCTTTTGTACCATTCACTGCAACTGGGAAGAAATCAGGGCATTCCCACTTTCCAGTTCCTGCAACAGAGTGCAATGGAGTTTCAACCCGAGTCCAATTCATAAAATCCTTACTCTTGCACAATAATGAAATCCCAGTTTCCTTGTGCCTACTGCCTATGGTTGTTCTCCACTCACCATCTTTGCCCGACCATGCTGTTGTAGGGTCATGAAATGCAGTTTTGTTGACGAATTTGTCCGCTACTATTAACGGATTGTTTTCGTGTTTGATCCATTCTTGGAGGTACGGATCCATGAGGTTGGCGGGTACTGCGTTGTTTTGAACTTGTGTTTGGTTTTTATCAATGATGCTACTGTAGAGGATAACAGGCTTCTTACCCGGGAGGACTGTGGCTGATCCTGACCAACAACCATACTTATCAAAAGATTTTGACGGGAAAATTGCAAGCTCTAATATTTCCCAGTTAATCAAGTCCTTTGAAATAGAATGAGCCCAAACAGTATTGCCCCGTACTGCACCTTCGGGATTGTACTGGTAGAATATTAGGGTTTTGATCTAAACTTGCTAATTACCATAATGGGAAAAAAGTTGCAACATAAGAATGATAGAATCTTACCATTTGGATCTGTCGTTTGTTCATGTTAGTGTCCCATAGGCAAAGAAACATCATCAAGTCAGTAAAAGAAGCAGTTTAACACATTAATATCTATGTACATGCATGCACAAGTTTTAACTGCAATTGAAGAATTTTGCTACTTTATGAGAGGAATTTTAACATCTTTTTCTACATATGCATAGGTGGATGAAAATGATTGGATGGAAATGATGACAATGTTTAAAGCAGTCCAATGATAAATTGGCACCTAGGATTATGTCAACTTATTTGTCAACAAAGATAACGCTATAGCCTAATTGGAAATTGAATACGTAAACTATCCATGTTAATTACTGGAACATGTGGGATCCAATGCTTGGTATGTTGAAAATGGTAGCCAGTTCTGTGCAAGTCCTTGACTTTTACAGCCGAAACCGACTGTAAATGCTCGTAAACTTTGTGGGATGCTTCGATGCCATGGTTTAATATCAAAGAACACGAAGAGAACTGGCAAGGCCAAGAAGTGGTTTTTAGCAAAACCCCATTTGAAACAAGAAGATGATTAAAGTTTGAGTTTTATTAAAAGTTGTTTGCTTCATTATTGAATGATGAAAATGGGAAAAAACCTGTTTCGAGGTATTTAAGGGAACCTAGAGGGTGGGGTTTAGAGATCATTTACTGGATAAAAGAAAGTTGAATCTTCACATTAATGGATTCCTATAATGTCTTGGTTGTAAATAAATCTTGAATTTTAAAGCATTAGGGGAGCATTACAGCATACAGGGACTACAAGCCCGGCCTGGTCAACCCCCCATGATGGCTACATAGACAGGGGATAAAGCATTCAGACCTAAGGTCTCTATGAAATTATATTGATACTTTCACATATTATAGGTACGTAGAAGATATATCTTTTCGTTGTTATTTCTTTTCTTTCTTCATATAAAGCGATAGAGAGGTCTCAAATATAAATTGTGTAGAAAATTCCTACCATGCTGTTGCCTGTAGAATGTGTTTGGTCAGTAGCAATTAATTATAATTCATATAATAAAATTGATATATCTCATAATTCACTGAATTTATGTATCTCTCAGTCCGATTTGAATCCATCTTGCTACTATCAAACCTTAGAACTAATAAGGAGGTAAAGGTTAGTGGGATCATTGAGATTTATTTTATTCAATATCACTATTTTTTTTTTTCAATAAGAATTATGGATGGGAATTACTTCTCCCCTAATCTCAAGGCATTATTTTCAATTCTCATTTATATATTTTTGTATTTATGTCAATTTTATGGAGTTTAATATTTTTTTAAAGCAATTTTACAAAATAAAAGAACAAAACTTAGGACGGACTATAGTTTAATTTCTCAATAATGTGGTCCGTTCCAATACACACTAGCTAGTACATGACATGCAAGTTTTCAATGTTCTCGATGCAAACACCACCAATCAAACAACCGTATTGACTACCCTGATCATCAAAAGTGATACGGGGTTATTCCATTATTTTCAATTCTCATTTATATATTTTTGTATTTATGTCAATTTTATGGAGTTTAATATTTTTTTTAAAGCAATTTTACAAAATAAAAGAACAAAACTTAGGACGGACTATAGTTTAATTTCTCAATAATGTGGTCCGTTCCAATACACACTAGCTAGTACATGCCATGCAAGTTTTCAATGTTATCGATGCAAACACCGCCAATCAAACAACCGTATTGACTACCCTGATCATCAAAAGTGATACGGGGTTATTCCATTATTTAAATCTACCATGAGTAGTTGATTATTTATTAGAATTTGATACAAGGTTTTGAGGATAAAATAAAAAATTTCGAACCAATCGATTTGGTCCGATTTTCAGATCATTGATTAAAGAGTAAACATAATCCTTTTGGATAATAATTTATAAATGATTTAAAATTATCAGTCAAAATCAAATATTAGATTTAACTACACATTAATAACTAATATTCACTATCATCAATGCATATCGTCTACTATTTTCTTACTATTCATACTAATAAATTTGTCAAAAGAAGCTAATATCACTCCTTTGGGAAAACTGAAATTTTTCAGTCAAATTAACCAAATTTGACTAAGCATATTCAATTGCCAAATATTGAATAATTTCTCCTAAGTTAAGAAGGGAGGGTCGGTGTTATTATTATTATTATTATTATTATTATTATTATTATTATATTTGTCCTATTGAATCATTTTTTTTTTAAAGAAAAGGTAAATGCTTTTTGTAGAAGGAGATTTGCAGGGGATAAAAAAGAAGAAGAAGTCAAAATCAATCAAAATTGTCAATAAAATTTTCAGAGACATTGAGCTATAGCCAGCTCATAAGTTTCTTGTTAAAATTACAAAAAAAATTAAATAAAGACACACCAACTTGTTAAAAATGATATATTTTTTTTGTGTGCTATTTTTTATCATATTATTTTGTGTACACATAATAAGAAACCTTTTAAAATAATGTCTGAATAAAATATTATCAACAGCTCATATGATATTCTTTTAGAGTTTTGTTATTCATTTAGAGTCTACATAATCTCGTGTCTACGTCACATAAATCAATTTTCACCTAACTCTAGATTATCCAATGCAATTAGGCAACATCTAAATTCATTGGACAATGCACCAACGGTTAGGGTAAGGCACGAGTTGGGTTGGATTGGATGTGGACCCAACTCGAAATCGAACCAACAAGAGAAATAAACCATCCAAATTGAATCGAGTCGATTCGATTTTTCAGGGTTCAAGGGAATTTTATTCCATCCCAAAAAAACCGACCCATCAAATCGATGTTTTCGAGACCAACCCAAAAATCAAACTAATCCCTCCAAATCGACTCTAGTAGGATCAATTTGGTGATTTGAATGAATTATGCAGTGATTTACTTTTTTCTATTAGTGATCAAACTGTCACGTAGATTAAAGATCATATTCATTAGACATGAAACATATTATTCGGATAAATAACATTACTCATTAACTAACAACGTTTCACATATTTGGCTCTTTATTATTGTCATCGTTGTTGTTGTCCACTCCAATATAGAAAAAAAAGAAGAAGAAGTCAAAATCAATCAAAATTGTCAATAAAATTTTCAGAGACATAGAGCTATAGCCAGCTCATAAGTTTCTTGTTAAAATTACAAAAAAAATTAAATAAAGACGCCAAATTGTTAAAATTGATATATTTTTTTGTGTGCTATTTTTTATCATATTATTTTGTGTACACATAATAAGAAACCTTTTAAAATAATGTCTGAATAAAATATTATCAACAGCTCATATGATATTCTTTTAGAGTTTTGTTATTCATTTAGAGTCTACATAATCTCGTGTCTACGTCACATAAATCAATTTTCACCTAACTCTAGATTATCCAATGCAATTAGGCAACATCTAAATTCATTGGACAATGCACCAACGGTTAGGGTAAGGCACGAGTTGGGTTGGATTGGATGTCGACCCAACTCGAAATCGAACCAACAAGAGAAATAAACCATCCAAATTGAATCGAGTCGATTCGATTTTTCAGGGTTCAAGGGAATTTTATTCCATCCCAAAAAAACCGACCCATCAAATCGATGTTTTCGAGACCAACCCAAAAATCAAACTAATCCCTCCAAATCGACTCTAGTAGGATCAATTTGGTGATTTGAATGAATTATGCAGTGATTTACTTTGTTCTATTAGTGATCAAACTGTCACGTAGATTAAAGATCGTATTCATTAGACATGAAACATATTATTCGGATAAATAACATTACTCGTTAACTAACAACGTTTCACATATTTGGCTCTTTATTATTGTCATCGTTGTTGTTGTCCACTCCAATATAGAAAAAAAAGAAGAAGAAGTCAAAATCAATCAAAATTGTCAATAAAATTTTCAAGACATTGAGCTAGAGCCAGCTCATAAGTTTCTTGTTAAAATTACAAAAAAAATTAAATAAAGACGCCAAATTGTTAAAATTGATATATTTTTTTGTGTGCTATTTTTTATCATATTATTTTGTGTACACATAATAAGAAACCTTTTAGAATAATGTCTGAATAAAATATTATCAACAGCTCATATGATATTCTTTTAGAGTTTTGTTATTCGTTTAGAGTCTACATAATCTCGTGTCTACGTCACATAAATCAATTTTCACCTAACTCTAAATTATCCAATGCAATTAGGCAACATCTAAATTCATTGGACAATGCACCAACGGTTAGGGTAAGGCACGAGTTGGGTTGGATTGGATGTGGACCCAACTCGAAATCGAACCAACAAGAGAAATAAACCATCCAAATTGAATCGAGTCGATTCGATTTTTTAGGGTTCAAAAGAATTTTATTCCATCCCAAAAAAACCGACCCATCAAATCGATGTTTTCGAGACCAACCCAAAAATCAAACTAATCCCTCCAAATCGACTCTAGTAGGATCAATTTGGTGATTTGAATGAATTATGCAGTGATTTACTTTGTTCTATTAGTGATCAAACTGTCACGTAGATTAAAGATCATATTCATTAGACATGAAACATATTATTCGGATAAATAACATTACTCGTTAACTAACAACGTTTCACATATTTGGCTCTTTATTATTGTCATCGTTGTTGTTGTCCACTCCAATATAGAAAAAAAAGAAGAAGAAGTCAAAATCAATCAAAATTGTCAATAAAATTTTCAAGACATTGAGCTAGAGCCAGCTCATAAGTTTCTTGTTAAAATTACAAAAAAAATTAAATAAAGACGCCAAATTGTTAAAATTGATATATTTTTTTGTGTGCTATTTTTTATCATATTATTTTGTGTACACATAATAAGAAACCTTTTAGAATAATGTCTGAATAAAATATTATCAACAAATTTCATATGATATTCTTTTAGAGTTTTGTTATTCGTTTAGAGTCTACATAATCTCGTGTCTACGTCACATAAATCAATTTTCACCTAACTCTAGATTATCCAATGCAATTAGGCAACATCTAAATTCATTGGACAATGCACCAACGGTTAGGGTAAGGCACGAGTTGGGTTGGATTGGATGTGGACCCAACTCGAAATCGAACCAACAAGAGAAATAAACCATCCAAATTGAATCGAGTCGATTCGATTTTTTAGGGTTCAAAGGAATTTTATTCCATCCCAAAAAAACCGACCCATCAAATCGATGTTTTCGAGACCAACCCAAAAATCAAACTAATCCCTCCAAATCGACTCTAGTAGGATCAATTTGGTGATTTGAATGAATTATGCAGTGATTTACTTTGTTCTATTAGTGATCAAACTGTCACGTAGATTAAAGATCATATTCATTAGACATGAAACATATTATTCGGATAAATAACATTACTCGTTAACTAACAACGTTTCACATATTTGGCTCTTTATTATTGTCATCGTTGTTGTTGTCCACTCCAATATAGAAAAAAAAGAAGAAGAAGTCAAAATCAATCAAAATTGTCAATAAAATTTTCAAGACATTGAGCTAGAGCCAGCTCATAAGTTTCTTGTTAAAATTACAAAAAAAAATTAAATAAAGACGCAAAATTGTTAAAATTGATATATTTTTTTGTGTGCTATTTTTTATCATATTATTTTGTGTACACATAATAAGAAACCTTTTAGAATAATGTCTGAATAAAATATTATCAACAGCTCATATGATATTCTTTTAGAGTTTTGTTATTCGTTTAGAGTCTACATAATCTCGTGTCTACGTCACATAAATCAATTTTCACCTAACTCTAGATTATCCAATGCAATTAGGCAACATCTAAATTCATTGGACAATGCACCAACGGTTAGGGTAAGGCACGAGTTGGGTTGGATTGGATGTGGACCCAACTCGAAATCGAACCAACAAGAGAAATAAACCATCCAAATTGAATCGAGTCGATTCGATTTTTTAGGGTTCAAAGGAATTTTATTCCATCCCAAAAAAACCGACCCATCAAATCGATGTTTTCGAGACCAACCCAAAAATCAAACTAATCCCTCCAAATCGACTCTAGTAGGATCAATTTGGTGATTTGAATGAATTATGCAGTGATTTACTTTGTTCTATTAGTGATCAAACTGTCACGTAGATTAAAGATCATATTCATTAGACATGAAACATATTATTCGGATAAATAACATTACTCGTTAACTAACAACGTTTCACATATTTGGCTCTTTATTATTGTCATCGTTGTTGTTGTCCACTCCAATATAGAAAAAAAAGAAGAAGAAGTCAAAATCAATCAAAATTGTCAATAAAATTTTCAGAGACATAGAGCTATAGCCAGCTCATAAGTTTCTTTAGAGGTGTCAAGATGGACAGGCCGGCCATGACCCGTAAAAATCGGCCCGTGAAAACCGGGACCGCGGGCCGACCCGTGACCCGTGCGGGCGGTTCACGGGCCAAGGAGGTGTAACCCGCGGGCTTCGCGGGTTGCACCCCCACGGGCCGCGATTAACCCGCGGCCCGTAAAAAAAATTAAAAAAAAATAAAATAAAAATTAAAAAAAAGGGGAATGATTATTTTTACAATACCCTCTCATTAGTTATTATACATTTATACTTTATAGTTCATACTTGTTACTACCTTACTACAATTACAATTATTCAATTGCAAATATCATCATCATCTTGATTATATTTCTTTCTTCTCGATTCTCACTAGTCACTACTAAATTTTTTAATCCTACTATATTATAGATTCTCACGATTCTTTTTCTCAAAATCCTATTTTCAATAATAGTTGCTCTCCAATAAATTTAGAAGATGATAATGTTGTAAAAGTTTGCAAAGTTATAAATAATTCATGTAACATTAAATTTGAATTCTATGTAAAAATTTCTTGATATAATTATGAATTTATCATTTTGTTCAATTCTTAGTTTACATTTAATAAAAAAATATATTTTTTGCTATAAATATGAAAAATTTTATATTTTTATAATTTTATTTATACAATCATACGGGCCAAAATCGGAACGAACCGCGACCCGTGACCCGCATGGGCTCGACCCGGATGGGTCAGCGGGTGGGCCTGGGTTGTAGTCCAAAATTGTGAGCTGACCCGTAACCGGCCCGGAACCCGCAGCGGGCGGGCTTTTTTTTACGCGGGCCGTTACCGGGCTCACATGTTGGCGGGCCGACCCGGCCCGAACCACCCGGATTGACACCTCTAAGTTTCTTGTTAAAATTACAAAAAAAATTAAATAAAGACGCCAAATTGTTAAAATTGATATATTTTTTTGTGTGCTATTTTTTATCATATTATTTTGTGTACACATAATAAGAAACCTTTTAAAATAATGTCTGAATAAAATATTATCAACAGCTCATATGATATTCTTTTAGAGTTTTGTTATTCATTTAGAGTCTACATAATCTCGTGTCTACGTCACATAAATCGATTTTCACCTAACTCTAGATTATCCAATGAAATTAGGCAACATCTAAATTCATTGGACAATGCACCAACGGTTAGGGTAAGGCACGAGTTGGGTTGGATTGGATGTGGACCCAACTCGAAATCGAACCAACAAGAGAAATAAACCATCCAAATTGAATCGAGTCGATTCGATTTTTCAGGGTTCTAGGGAATTTTATTCCATCCCAAAAAAACCGACCCATCAAATCGATGTTTTCGAGACCAACCCAAAAATCAAACTAATCCCTCCAAATCGACTCTAGTAGGATCAATTTGGTGATTTGAATGAATTATGCAGTGATTTACTTTGTTCTATTAGTGATCAAACTGTCACGTAGATTAAAGATCATATTCATTAGACATGAAACATATTATTCGGATAAATAACATTACTCGTTAACTAACAACGTTTCACATATTTGGCTCTTTATTATTGTCATCGTTGTTGTTGTCCACTCCAATATAGAAAAAAAAGAAGAAGAAGTCAAAATCAATCAAAATTGTCAATAAAATTTTCAGAGACATAGAGCTATAGCCAGCTCATAAGTTTCTTGTTAAAATTACAAAAAAAATTAAATAAAGACGCCAAATTGTTAAAATTGATATATTTTTTTGTGTGCTATTTTTTATCATATTATTTTGTGTACACATAATAAGAAACCTTTTAAAATAATGTCTGAATAAAATATTATCAACAGCTCATATGATATTCTTTTAGAGTTTTGTTATTCATTTAGAGTCTACATAATCTCGTGTCTACGTCACATAAATCAATTTTCACCTAACTCTAGATTATCCAATGCAATTAGGCAACATCTAAATTCATTGGACAATGCACCAACGGTTAGGGTAAGGCACGAGTTGGGTTGGATTGGATGTGGACCCAACTCGAAATCGAACCAACAAGAGAAATAAACCATCCATATTGAATCGAGTCGATTCGATTTTTCAGGGTTCAAAGGAATTTTATTCCATCCCAAAAAAACCGACCCATCAAATCGATGTTTTCGAGACCAACCCAAAAATCAAACTAATCCCTCCAAATCGACTCTAGTAGGATCAATTTGGTGATTTGAATGAATTATGCAGTGATTTACTTTGTTCTATTAGTGATCAAATTGTCACGTAGATTAAAGATCATATTCATTAGACATGAAACATATTATTCGGATAAATAACATTACTCGTTAACTAACAACGTTTCACATATTTGGCTCTTTATTATTGTCATCGTTGTTGTTGTCCACTCCAATATAGAAAAAAAAGAAGAAGAAATCAAAATCAATCAAAATTGTCAATAAAATTTTCAAGACATTGAGCTAGAGCCAGCTCATAAGTTTCTTGTTAAAATTACAAAAAAAATTAAATAAAGACGCCAAATTGTTAAAATTGATATATTTTTTTGTGTGCTATTTTTTATCATATTATTTTGTGTACACATAATAAGAAACCTTTTAGAATAATGTCTGAATAAAATATTATCAACAGCTCATATGATATTCTTTTAGAGTTTTGTTATTCGTTTAGAGTCTACATAATCTCGTGTCTACGTCACATAAATCAATTTTCACCTAACTCTAGATTATCCAATGCAATTAGGCAACATCTAAATTCATTGGACAATGCACCAACGGTTAGGGTAAGGCACGAGTTGGGTTGGATTGGATGTGGACCCAACTCGAAATCGAACCAACAAGAGAAATAAACCATCCAAATTGAATCGAGTCGATTCGATTTTTCAGGGTTCAAGGGAATTTTATTCCATCCCAAAAAAACCGACCCATCAAATCGATGTTTTCGAGACCAACCCAAAAATCAAACTAATCCCTCCAAATCGACTCTAGTAGGATCAATTTGGTGATTTGAATGAATTATGCAGTAATTTACTTTGTTCTATTAGTGATCAAACTGTCACGTAGATTAAAGATCATATTCATTAGACATGAAACATATTATTCGGATAAATAACATTACTCGTTAACTAACAACGTTTCACATATTTGGCTCTTTATTATTGTCGTCGTTGTTGTTGTCCACTCCAATATAGAAAATAATTTGTGAAAGTAAATTAAATATTTTTTGATTTCTTAAGTAAGAAAATATTTTTTATATTATTGGTGTAAAAAACACCATTTTCGAAGATTTTCTTAGTTAAAAAAAAAAATCGAAATCGGTTTTGGAATGTGTGATTCATATTTGACACTAAGACCTCATTTTGCTCGACCCTCCTTGTACCAACACTACAAAATTTACCTCTCGAACCACCATCGACATCCCTATCCACCACTATCACTACCGTCCAAAAATAGTGGTGTTGCCATTATTGTAATCTTGTAAAGTTTGTAACTTGGTTGGATGTTAAAACATTTACGTGGCTTTTTCAGTCACATGAAACTTGATCTTTGTCCATAAAGTTAAGCTATTGGCAAAAAATGGACCACAAATTTTCTTGTAGTACTTTCAATTTTTCAAAGTTATGTATATATATTCATAACTATATAAGTTGAATTGTCTTTTATGTAGAAAATAAGAAATTCGATTATTAAATCTTTGTTATATTTAATTATTTTATGTGTCAACTCTTGAAGAAAAATACATTACGGAAGATGGACGATTCTCTAAACCTGAAGAACCCTAAATCGGTCAACAATCGAAAAACAAAATCCAAAATAATCCACGAGACAGTGACGGTATTAATAGGAAAATCAAGACTAAAAGATTTGAAAAATTGAATCAATAGTTTATTGGGCATGGTGTCCAAGCTACAACTTGATAATAGAATATGCTCTCATATTTCCTAAATGGAACAAAAAAAAAAAAAATATGGATAATTAATATTTTTTAACTAATAATTTAAAATCTTTTTCCTAAATGATCATTTCAAGAAATTGAAAAGGGCTTTCCACTGTGTGTGTTCATGAGCATGCTCCCACTATTCCACTAGTCAATCCAAATGCACAAATTTTACACGTTACTGTAGGTGGCAATGCCTGCATTCCAGAAAAATCTACACGTCGTGGTCCTATAAGTTTGGACCAACTTGAAAGTGGTAAATATTAATTTGAATTATACTAGTTGTACATCACTACTAACACAAGGATGTCCATAATGGACACCCGGCGCTCCCTCATTGGAGGGAGTGCCGACCCCACGGACCCTCCCTCCAATGATGTAGTGTCAGGTGTCCATTATGGACACCCCGATGTTAATGGTGATGTACCACTAGCATCTCTCTATTAATTTTTACGCTGTTAAGTTATATGAAGAAGTCATATCACATATCTGATCTCGATGACCGAAGGAGTTCTTATGAATAGATAATAGAAGCCACGAATGCTCAACTCATCAATGTTGTAACTAGGGATACTAATAGGGAGATGATCTCGTATACGTATTTAGGTTTCTAGTCTTCGTGAAAATTGAAAAGTCTAGACACCGATAATATTTGTAACCATACTTAAACGTGAGTTCTATGAATGTAATTTAAAGTGACGAACCACTAGGAAAAGGGACGTAGACACCTTTTCTTCTCAAACTCTTTCGACTTTCGTTTTCATATTTTGGAAGTTAATTTAAGTATCAAAGTGTAATCTCTAATTATATACTATCAAAGTCCCAATAAGAAATGAAGACACAAAAGAACAAGTAAGATGTATAGAAGTTCGTTTCAGACTACATTCTCGTCCGTCGCTGTAATAATTCACTACGATGGAAAAAAATTACAAAAAATAAAAATAAAAATCATACACTCTATTTTCTCTAACCTCTTTCTTTTTATTATGATAAAAATCATAATGAAGACTCCATATTATAAGAAAAATTAGGACAAAATCAAAGTGTGAAATTTCTAAAATATCCTTAATAAAATTTTGAAACGGATCAACCTTTTTGTAGAATCCAACGGGATGCTTTGTACATACTCAAATCTTGTAATATATGAGCATGAGACTTATTTCAACTTACAAAACTGATCATTTAACTTCACAAAATATTAAATTCGACATCTAGTGAAAGTATAAATTTTTATAATTATCCGATTTATTGTAACTTGTTTGCTTATATACAAATTAAGAGTGTATTTGGTAGAGATTTTTGAGGGAAGAATTGATTTTTGAATAGTGATATGATGAGAAATGTGTGGTTGAAAAAGAAGAAAAAAGTATTGATGTGATGGAAAATATTATTTTATTGAAAAATGTGTGGTTGAAAATAAGAATTAATTTACTTTAGAAAATAAGAATCTGTACCAAACAGGCAATAAGTAACTAATATTAAGTGGAATTAAGTGAGGGGATGACTCTGACATGCCCAAATTGATGTTGGATGACAAGAAGATGTACCTCTTAAATCATGTTTGGTGTGAATATCTACTACCCCACTTTCCAACTATGACTATTTGTAGAAAAAGGGTTAAACTTTAATTTATTAAGGATTCTATTTTTGTTTGTGATTAAACAATGTTTATTTTTGGAAGCCAACATAATTGTATTTTGTTGGGTTTTTAATACCCAATTCCGGACGATGATGTAAAATGTCGGATTATATTTTCACAGGCCTCGACTGATGGTGAATTGATTACTAACAGTCAAGTCTAAAAGCTCGACCCGAAAACAACGTACACCGTTGAAAGTAGTTTAAGAAATTAATGTTGCTCACGACCCAAATTAAAGCTTATTGGATGGCGCTTTAGTTTGGCCCATTTAATCCCTCTCTTTGTCCAACTAAAACTCAACCTATATCTATATATTGTTGTCTAGATCTAGCCCTTTTTGTGTGTGATTTGTGGGTAAACGAAGAGAGAACGTGACTGCCTCTGGAGAGAAAATAAATGGCTGCTTCATGTTAAAAAATAGGTGGTTGCCTTCTTGATTTTGGTCTCCTTCTTGTGCATTATTCCTTGTTTTCTTTTTGTCCTTGTGGCTTGCGAATCAATACCAATATCTTGTCCCTTGTAGATGAGATTGAGAAACAGCCATAAGCGATTAATTGGTTGTGAGTCGAAACCGTTGTGATTGGTTGTTTGGTAAAGAAAGATAACATGAAATTGAGTCCGAAAATCACCGATCTGAAGATTTTGGAGTGAGCTTCCACAACATATTTGAACTAAGGGAAATAATTATTAAGTAAATTAAAAATTATCAGTACATACTGTTAGTGATACAATTATAAAATAATTGTCGTTTATATTCTACAATAGCCAATAGCTTCTTAGCACTTGCTACTGCAAACAAATCTAGCCAGTCAAGAAATGGAGCAAGTTGTATTAGAATTTATATTCTATGATTCTGGTTGTATTATAGCATATCTTGTTTAGTCAGTAACGGTATGAAATTAAGTTTAATAGTTTCCTAATACTTAGCTGACATCTTTTATATGTGCAGCCTTATATATTCATTTGGTGATAAATAATGTCGATTAAGCGTACTATAGAATTGCTTTTACTCATTGTAATTTGAATTCACTATCTGAGGCTATAAATTCTTTTTACGTATTCCACAGCTTGACAGAATACTGCCAAGTGCCATAAGTTTACACCGTTGAACAGCCAGACACTAAATACTTCCTGGTAAGTCAAGGAATAATTTAGGCCTGTTTTGAGAATTGTTATTTTTGTCTTAGAAAAATAAATTAATAAATAAGCTTTTATTTTACTTTTTTGGTAAGATAAAATTGTAAAACATTTAATTTGTTATAAACGGAGAGAAAAGAAAAAAAAATAGAGATAAATTAATAGACTTATGTGTTTTATTAAGACCCAAAGCCGCATATTTATAGAGAATGTTGGTAATAATTTATAGGGTTGCGATGGTACAATTGTCGTTCACAAATAAACTTATTATTTACAGCACCCTCCAATGACACATTATAAAATATCAGCCTCATTAAAACATTGTCAAGACAATTCAATGGGACAAAACTTGATTGAAGGAAAAAGAATACAACTGCTCAATCTGATTGCAATTCTTGTATCAATTCATCTTTGTCTAGTACGTCAATTTTTTCAAATAACACCATTTTCATACAAAATATTTATCAATCTTTGATGACTGTAGTAACATGATCATTCGAAAAATAGTTTTTGATGATCTCCTCGGGGTTTCATATATATGTGTGTGTGTGTCTATTATTTTGAAGATAAATGTCTTTTAAGTTGTGGACATTCGTTATACAAAAAATATGCATTGTTAAAACCTTAATAGGAAAAATCATGAGTGGAAAATCCTGATGAAAAAAAAGTATATTATTCTTTTGAGTACGCCACAAAACGTTTCTCATTAAAATCTTGTCAGGAAAACCAAATGAGACAAATTTTGGTCAAGGAAAAAAGAGAGTAACGCATATTTACTCCCCCTTATGATAATATCACTTGAATTATATGTTTCAAGCATATTAAATCTTTTGGGTATAACGTTAATAGTCAAGCCATAAGAGTTAGCTATAACTGAGTTTCAAGTTTCATAAATTGTCAGGATAACAAGATACGAACATGTGATTTCATCCACCACGAAATTCACTATGTTGAGAGTCCATCATTACATATTATGATTTTATTTTTCTTATTTACACGTTTAGATTTTCGGATTGCAAGTTCAAAAACTTCAGGCTTCTATAATAAATTCAATTTGGGATTGTCCCTTTTATTTGGTCAATCATTATTTCCATTGATATATTTCTACTAATTTATTTTGATTCTTCGTTACTCACAATACGATGCAGTACATTATGTGCAAACGTATTGTTGATAACTTTTTATTTTCGATTCTATTTTTCTTGCAACAACATAACTTATTGAGATACCTCAATTTATCCGGTACTTGAATCTCTTCTGGAGTTTATAATTTGTTATGCCTAAATACTCATAAGAGTATATGTCTCCTTAATGGGACGATTTTTACTTTGAAGATTTTTATATTAGAATCGAATATGATTATGCTTCAGACATGTCATCGAATATCATACTAATCAATTATATATCCTCTAGAACGTTAATTCGAGTTGGAGTATTTGAAGCTGATGTGTGAGATATTATTTATCCATTTTGTCAATAAATGCAAGAATTTAGATAATGATGCATTTATACATTATTTTCAATTTCTTAATTCCTCCCCCCTAATGTTGAGGAAATTATCCAATCAAATTGACCATTAGCAAACAGCGTAATAAAATATCATGCATTTAAGATAAAGATTCATACTAATCATTTATTCTCATCATTCTTTACTTTCTATATCAGTGCATTATAGCATATCATTTTACATATATTGCAATATCGAAATAATTTGATGGAAATGTGAAGTTAGCATGATGCGTAATCACTTTCCCTAAACAAAAGTGAGAAATATTTTGTTCTCAATTAAATTAATTGAAGGCACTTAACAAACAATAGTATTAAACAATTTATCGACATCTCAACTAACACTTACTAAAAAATTGAGATTAATGATCGCTAGTATTAACAAGACACACCGTCTGATTATATAATTTGAAAATTATGCTCATAAGTTGGGCAATAATTTTGCAAATTTTAGGTTTCGAACACCATACAATATCAGTATATGTATCGAATCTATTAAATACAAATAATATCTAAATGATCAACGCGGTAGGTGACAGGGCCCCATTTATCACCCTCATTAATTTTCAGAAATATAAGGAATTGAGTCCATATTTTAGCTAGTGATTTTTAATGATCAATTGTCGATAAATAAAAATAATAATGTATAGAAATTCATTGGATTAAAGAATCTTCTGATTTTTTGTTAAATATCCATTTAAATTCTTAATTTCGCATCATTATTGGTCCAATAATGATGCAACTGGTGATGCCAAATAATAATACGTTCCATAATTGAAATTGGTGTTCAATATAAGATACAATTCAATATTAAATATTGAAAAATATAATTAAACATTTTATAATCATACAATAATCAATTAAGTAAATAAACTAATCAAAGTCAATATGATATGAGTTATATGTTTTTATTTAGGGATAAACATGAATTCAAAATGATATATTTCTCGAAATACGTGCTATTTCGAAAGTACGTTATCTTTTATTATCAATTATTCGAGAAAATTATGTCAATATTTTTCTGAAATATTTAAAATTATAATTCATGGTCTTCAAGAACGATAAGCTACTTTCTTCTTGAATATTAATAATATAGAAAATTATTTTCCTTTCAAAATTACAACCCTAAAAATTATTATCTTCTAATTAATTCGCTATGATTTTGAGAGAATCATGTTGATAATGTGTGATAAGCTAAGAGATTAGAGAGATCAATAAACTTATGTATTTTATTAAAAATCAAAACCTCATATTTATAGGAAAGTGCAATTTTTAGGGCTTCAGAAATACAATTATCATTCACTAATAAATTTTATTATTAAAATATTATTCATAAAATATATTTAATAATTTTTATTTAATAATAGAAAAATCTTTTTTTTTTTTCTAGAAATGATTATGTGAAGAAATTGAGAAGGGCTTTTCACTGTGTTTTGTCATGAGTGTGCTCCCACTATTCCACGATTGTAATATATGTCAAACGATTTTGTGGGGACGCCCTACTTCGATTATTCTTGACGACACTTTTATTTTTCCACTAGTCAATACAAATGCACAAATTGTACACGTTATATAGTACGTGGGAATGCCAAAAGTCTACTTGCCGTGATCCTATAGTTTTGGACCAAGTTGAAATCCACGAATTTTACTTTTTACACCGTTTAGTTTATTCGTGAAGTCGTACCTCGAAGATATAAGTAATGAAAGTTAAACTCTACGTCAAGTATTAGAGTCCTTATCAAGAAACTAGGGATTCTAACAGAAAGGACTATCAAGAAACTAGCAATAAAATTGTGAAAAAAAATTTAGATACAAAAACACTCATGATTCATAGAGGTTCGCATCAATGTGAAACTATATCTTCTTTCATCGCTACAGTAATTTATTATGATGAAGAGAAGTTTACAAAAAAAAAAAAAAAAGAATCGCACACCCTCTATTTTCTAATCTCTTCCTCTTTTTTATGATAACCCAAAACTCTAATGGTGGCTCCACAAATCGACTAATTAAGTTCCACAACTTGATAAAGTGAACTCGAATTTTTATGAATGTAATTAGAAGCATCACACATTACGATAAGAGATAAGCGCACTTTTTTTCTTTTCGAAATTCTTGCACTTGCATTTTCCATATTTGAGAAGTCAATTCATACAATCCATTTGCAGTTTATTGTATGAAAATTGAAAAAATCCAATTCATACAATTGATATCCACAGAATTGAGTAATTGGTACTTAGTGGAAATCCAGTGAGGGATGACTATGACATGCCAAATTGATGTTGATAACAACAATACTGATCTATTTCTTTCTACAAATGTTTCTTTTTGGATTTCAATTGGAATGGGAATTTATTTTAGTGAATATTGAATAGAGTAACGTTAGTTATTTTTAACGGAATTCATCTCAATGTATGTGGTGGTGAGTTCAATGTCACATTATTCAATGGAGTTAAAATGCATTTTAATTACTTGAGAGTGTAACAATGACTCCACTATCATATAAACTGAAGATGAACTCCGTTACAGATAAATAACGCTAGTCAATAATGTTTGATGACGAGAAACGTAGTTGACAATATTAATAATCATCATTGTTTGGTGTGAATATCCACTACCATTATGCTTTTCCACATATGACTATTCGTAGGAAAAAGTTTCACCTATCAATTAATTAATTAATGATTCTTTTTATTGCATGTGTTTAAACAATGCATAAAAATTATGCACACGTTTTATATATAATCGTAATTATTATTAAAATGAGTAAAATATTAATTATAGTCTAACAAATAATAAATCTCATACAAAAATAAGAGAAATAATTATTAAATAAATTTTAAATTTGTTAGTGATAAAGTTGTAAAATAATTGTCTGTTATCTTGTATAGTCTAAGTTGTATTAGATTAGGGTTATCATAAATTGGTAAAATCCAGATGTTTTATAATAAGGGTGCGTTTAATTGCTAGTATGGAATTTATATGGAAAAAAAATTAGAGAATTCAATTATCTAGAATTCATTTGTATGTAAATTATTAATTAATAAATATGTTTGATTGATTTAATTTTCAACCTAAAAAATAATATATTTATGCATTTTTTATTGGTAGATAGATAAGAGAGAAAAGAGATAGTGAATTACCCGGAATATAAAAATCATCGCTCCTTAGAAAAAATGTTTTCCTTATTTTTTGAGGAAAATATGGTCACATGACCAAAAGTTGAAAAATATTTTTTATGGACAAAATTGCCAATCAAACATCCAAAAAGTAGGAATTTGGGTCGAAAAATAATATTTTTTTCATATTGATGTGCTTTTAAGTGAATCATTTATTGTTGTGCTGGAAAAATGATTAGATACGTGCGCCCCTGTTTGACACCCATTTTGAAGAAAAATAAATTTTGGAATAGTGATTGATGGAAGAATGTGTGGTTAAAGAGTAATGAGAATTTTTGGGTTTATGTGTAATATTATTTTATTGATAGAATGTGTGGTTGAAATGAAAAAAGAGAAAAAAAAAATGAAAATGAGAAGAAAATGAGAAGAAAATGAGTGTCAAACAGGGGAGTCTTTAGTAAACTTTTCTTTCAGAATTGTTGTATGTTTCTGTTTCGCGCGGGTTCGCTCGCTAACAATTAAAAGGGGATCAGACGATTGTGTAAGGGACAAACCTCTTGGAACAAAGTCCCAAAAAGGGGTGTTTATTGAATATGAAGATTACAAGCTTGGACGTGGACAAGATACCTCCAAGGGGCGCAAGCACACAAGTACAAGGGAATCGAAATTAATTAAAACTAAATCTAATAAAAGGAAATTACATATTCTATGTTTGAGAGTAAACACCCCTTTTTGGGACTTTGTTCCAAGAGGTTTGTCCCTTACACAATCGTCTGATCCCCTTTTAATTGTTAGCGAGCGAACCCGCGTGAAACAGTTTCAAATTATCATTTCATTGTTGATAAACAAAAAATTGAGCATTGATGATAAACGTGTCATTTTGTAGTATTACCATTATTTATAAATATTCTATAAAATATTTCTAATTTTATAACATGTAATATATTCATATTATCAAATATTTTTCTAAGTGAGTGTATTTCCTATCATTACTTCAAAGTGAAAACGTAATATCTATCAAGCCTTTGTTTGACAGCCATTTTAAGGAAATATTTGGAAAAATATATAAATAAAAAGTAGAAAAAAGTTTTGAGTTTACGTGAATAATATTTTATTGTGAGAATGTGTGGTTAAAAATAATGATAAGAAAAAAATATATTTTTTTCTAAATGTACCTAATATCTAAAAGAACTTGTGAGAATCATACAGCATTACTACTTTCGTAACTTAGTCAGCGACAGCAAATGGTATTGACTAAATTAATGCTGTTAAATATTAGGACCATGTGATTTTAATTACAATCTCAATTTTAGCGAGAACTTAAAAGTCGGTTGATTTGATGGCTTAACTTTTTGAAATTCAAAGAAGCTGTCTTGGATTAGATGCCTAAATGGAAAAACAATAGAGACTTGAAATTTCTCGTGAGTTTAAATTGTAATTTGAAACAATTTTGTTCGACTAACTATAATATGAAATTCATTAATTTTTTTTCGCAGCCTTCCATGACTAACCTTAAATTTTGATAAGAGATACAAATCAAGCCACTGTCTATGGTAGACCATTCATAACGGGCTTGACAATATAAAATAATTGTTTAATTATGAATCATGTTCTCATTGACTATAGAGAATGGTAGAATCCCTCTCTCTAATCATCAATATCTAGGTCAATGAGAAAAAAAACTAATAACGTAATTATCTTCTAAATTGTCAAACTTAATCTCGGAAGAATTTAATCCCATAAAGATTATTCAAGTCAAAATATCAAAATTTATATTTCCCTAAAATTTAAATATCAAAATACTTGAAAGTTAATGTAGTTTTTATCATAAATTTCTATCCTGGAATGAATAAATCTAAGTGTACAACATTGGTTGACAACCATGTATTGTCAAAATTCTAGCATGTGATGTAGAAAACAATTTTTTAAAATTGATGGATATGATGATGTCAAATAGGATGTTGTCAACCAATGTTGTACATGTAGCATGATTCATCCTAGAATTCCCCCGTTCGACAAGTTTAACACGATCGGCGGCATGGAATCATTGCCAAAAAAATTAATACTTGAAAGTTAACATAGTTTTTATGAGAAATTCTTGTTCTAAAATTCCCCTTCGACATATTTAACATGATCGACTGCGTGAAATCATTAACGAAAAAAAAAAGTAAAAATTTATGTGTTATAATATACATAGTATATTTTCTAGCATAAATCCTTGTTGTACACAATTTTCTTTTGACGTAATTAAAATACTAACTTATTCTTAAATTTTGTGAGTGTATTATTATATTTGAAATACCGTTGTACGTCTCCTCGAATTCTCCCACCGTCCATCTCTCAAAGTCCAAAGATAAGAAAACTGGTAAACAGGTGAAAAACAAAAATAACCGCAGTTAATCCAATCCTTATCCAATTCTATTCGTTTACCCGTTGACTCGTTCATCTATAAATAACCCACCTTCGTTCATTCCCTAGAGATCTACACCATTGTTCATAGAGAGAGAGAGTCTCTCTTCATAACTTTAACAAAAGTTCTGATTTCTACTTCTTTTAAAAGTATGGCAGATTATAAGTTTTTCTGGGTTTTTGCTGTTTACTTGTTTTGTTTCTTGGCATTCAACAATGGCGTCGTTGAAGCATCTCACAAAGAGTATTTACACTTACAATCTGTTTCTCGTGTCGCTGTAAAGCAAGTGCATAGAACTGGCTACCATTTTCAACCCCAGATGAACTGGATCAACGGTATGTATTTTTTTTCCTTCTAATCCATCAGCATGGAATATCTCTCTAAATTTAAAATTAGGTTTAAAAAATATATATTTATTTTCTCATACATGTGAAGTCAAAACTAATTAATATAGGGTTAAAGACAGCTTGCTCATTCAATTATTTGAAATATTTAATGTTTCTTTCTGTACTCACATGATGACAAGTGATCTGATATTCGTCTCGTTCTTTGGATATATTCTAGTTGCAGAAATATGTAAAAACCCATGGTATGGTGATGAACAGCCGTCTATGCGGTATTATTCTTGAGAAAAAAGAGAATAAAAATAAATTTGCATAAAAAATAATTCATTGGAGTATGTAAATAGGTATATTCTTGTTATTTTTGGATTTAATGGCACATTAATTGCTAAAATACCGCCAAATTTGAATATGTAGAGTATAAGGTTTCGACATGTCGATAAGTCAGTTGAAAAACCTATGGTCAATTCGTGCATGCAGGTAGTGTGTACAAAAAATTCCATGGCGTATGTTCAGTCTGCAGAAAAAATGCAGAATCTCTGCAAAATACTTGATGGGTCCTTTGACGATTCAACTAGAGGCTAATATCTTATTATGGGTGTGTTTGGACCACATTATTTTGAGAGAATATATTGTGGAATAGTAGATTGATGAAGAATTTGTGATTGAAAAAGAAGGAAAAGTTATTGATGTGACGGAAAATATTATTTTATTGAATAATGTGTTGTTGAAAAGGAGTAGAAGAATAAGAATCAAAATTTTAATGTGTACCAAACAGGGGCTATATGTCATTGTTTGATACACATTCTCACGAAAATTCATTCTTTCGAAACTCATTTTCAATCATACATTCTTCAATAAAATAATATTATACGTAAATCTGAAATTTTTTCTTATTTTTTAATCAAACATTTTTCATCACATCACATCATAAAATGCATTTTCTTCTCCATAATTTACATCAAACACCTCCGACAACCTTATTTCTCGAGGGGTGATGGGAAATTAGCAAAAGCAACTCTCAGGGGTCGAATCAATTGATTGAAAAGCCTGAAAGAGAACGATGTTTTGGGGGTCACTGATGGCTCGCCCCCGAAGGAGACCTTCTTTGCCTTCCACCTAAGTTGTGCGTATAAAACTTAAAAAATGAATAAAATAGTTTTTATTGCGTCATGTTGATGATACTAGTACGTAAATATCCAAAGTACACTAGATTTTTCTACTCTTTTTGTCTGATTTTGAAGTTAATTTTAGCCGCTGTATCTAAAAGTTAGATGTAAATTATTAAAACTAAGTGTTTGTCTATAGTTGTACTTTCAAGTGCAAGTGGTATAGATATTAATATCAAAGGTGTAAAAAGTCAGAATTTTGTTATATAGGTAAGGTGAGTATGGTTAATCAATTAAAAATAATTGTTGCATAAAGACAGATTTAGCTCTCATTTGATTCTTCGTTTGTCTTCTGTTGAACTCTGGGATTGTCTTATTGTCTTCATTTACATGACATCATTGGAAATTAATTTATACTTTTTTTGAAAAAGTGGGGTCAATATTTCATTTATTATCTTAATTGTGGTCCAATTTATTGAAAGGGTTTGATTTACTGACTTCATGTTGTTTTCTTGAACATATGTGGATGCTAACGCAAACGGATGACAGATCCAAATGGTGAGTTATTGTCTTTCTTGTCGTACATTATGTTTGATACAAGCACGAAAAATGCGAATATATATATATAATGATTAATCTTTTCTTAACAGGACCAATGTATTACAATGGAATCTATCATCTGTTCTACCAATACAATCCCAAAGGTGCTGTTTGGGGCAATATTGTTTGGGCTCATTCTGTATCAAAGGACTTGATTAATTGGAAAAAAGTAGAGCATGCAATTTTCCCATCAAAACCATTTGATAAGTATGGTTGTTGGTCTGGATCAGCCACAGTCCTCCCAGGAAACAAGCCTGTTATAATGTACACTGGAATCATTGATGAAAACAGGACACAAGTCCAAAACTATGCAATACCAGCCAACCTCTCTGATCCGTATCTCCGAGTATGGATCAAACCCGATAACAACCCATTAGTGAAGGCCGACAACTCCATTAACGAGACCTCATTTCGTGACCCAACAACTGCCTGGTTAGGCCGAGATGGCAACTGGAGAATATCTATTGGTGGTCGAAGGAAGCATAGAGGGATTGCATATTTGTATAGGAGTAGAGATTTCTTACATTGGGTTAAGGCCAAGCATCCTTTGCACTCTGTTGCTGGTACTGGGAATTGGGAATGCCCCGATTTCTTCCCAGTCTCGGTACAAGGTACTAATGGATTAGACACTTCGGTCATGGGGCAAAATGTCAAGCATGTGTTGAAGGTTAGCCTTGATGTTACTAGATATGAATATTATACCTTGGGTAAGTATGACACGAGAAAGGATAGGTATATTCCTGATAAAGATATGGTTGATGGCTGGAAGGGATTGAGGTATGATTATGGCAATTTTTATGCCTCCAAATCATTTTTTGATCCTGCCAAGAACAGAAGGATCTTGTGGGGTTGGGCAAATGAGTCTGATGCTGTTATCGATGATGTAAGAAAGGGTTGGGCTGGAATTCAGGTATTATATGTTCAAAACAAGTAATTAACTTAGAATTCTTGATTACTCGACTAACTCTCGTCTTTTTGGAATTTTACTCGACTAACTCTCGTCGTTTTGGAATTTTTTGTTAGCTTATTCCAAGAACAATTGTGCTCGATCCGAATGGCAAGCAATTGCTACAATGGCCCATTGAAGAACTAAAAGCTCTAAGAGGGAAGAGGGTAGAAGTGATAGATAAGAAAGTCGAGAAGGGAGGGCGAATTGAAATCAAAGGAATAACAGCTGCACAGGTACTTCCATTATTTCCTCCTGAAAATAATGTAACTACTAATGCAATAAGACTTTATGTAACACAATATGTATATGATACTCATTATTTGGCATGGTTGCATAAATATGGTAGGCTGATGTTGAAGTAATCTTCACCTTCGAAAGCTTGGATAAGGCAGAGACATTCGACCCCAGTTGGGATCGTTATGGTGCTCAAAAGCTTTGCAGTCAAAAGGGATCGACTGTTCAAGGTGGAGTAGGACCTTTTGGGCTTTTAACATTGGCTACAGAAAACTTAGAAGAATACACTCCTGTATTTTTCAGAATTTTCAAGGATCAAGACAAGAATCTAGTTCTCTTGTGCTCTGATGCATCAAGGTCTGTTCAAGCCTAGATTTCATTCTTAGAATATTTGCTTGGTTTTGGTTTCTTCTTTTGTTAATTATGTCGTGCTAACGTCATTCGATTAATGTTATTCACAGATCCTCCTCATATAACGAGACAGGAACATATAGACCCTCATTTGCAGGCTTTGTAGATGTAGATCTTTCTCACAAGAAGCTTTCCCTTAGGAGTTTGGTATGAATCTAATCTTTCATTGCAATTTTCCTTAAAATAAGCTATAATTTCGTTTACTGTCAAGTTAAAATGGCTCGTTTCTTGCAGATTGATCATTCGGTAGTGGAAAGTTTTGGTGCTAGAGGAAAGACCTGCATTACATCTCGTGTGTATCCGACTCTTGCGATCTATGACAATGCTCATTTATATGCATTCAACAATGGCACAGAGACTGTCAAAATTGAGACTTTGAAGGCTTGGAGCATGAATACACCTAAGTTGATGAACCATTAAGACATGAACTGCAATGGAAAAAGATAACCATATTTATTCTTCATTTCAGATTTTTTTTTTTTTTTTTTTTTTTAATGTGTGGTCATTTATGATATTCATGTTTCCAAGATTGAAACTCAATGAATATTTGGCAATAAAATTCTGAATATTATCCCTCTGCAAAACAAAAGGAATTGAAAACAAACAAGTATAGTGCTACAAAATGTTCAATGCATGTGATGATGGAAGACTGGAAGTAAAAAGTTCAAAATTCAGCCACAAAAAGTACACATTATGATCTTTTTAGATCATTTTCATTAAAGATTCTAAACCATAAAACGCCTATATTTATATAAAGACAAATGCAGTTGAGCTATATTGTTGCCTTCTCACTTTATTTTAAAGACTTGCATGAAAATATGTGACAAAATTTAAGAATTTCAGCGCGGCGTCAACCAGCTGTTAAAAGAGTTGAAGATAGTAAATTCACTAGAATAGAAGCAGGGTAACAGTGTCATAAAACAATACCAAAGAGATAATCAACATTTAAGCAGTAAATTTTCAAACCAAACTGCCTTGTGGATTTTTGAATTATTCTAAATATTCAAGGAGTAATGTTTGATCTAATTTAAGTTCTGATTAAGCTAATTAGTATATAGTCATGATCCTTAAACCTAGGATATATTGTCTGAGCCACGATTCAACCGAGGACCTCTAGTTCTTAACAAAAGAAATAACACAGCAAGGATACGTCGATCTTATCCTGAAAGAGAGATTCATTTTGGCATCTGCCTCGGTTAAGAGATGGCAGAAGGTCGGTGGGCGTTGGTCTGTGATATGGAACCATGACGGGCTGGTTATTGCTGCTTCCTTGAGATCAGTACTGGGGAGTTTTCTTTCAGATGACGCTGAAGCTATTGGTATTGCCGAGTGTGATGCTCTACAAGTAATTTAAAATTTGAAATCTGATTTTAGCCATAGGGCAAATTCACTGATTCTAGTTGATAATGTAGACCTTGTTTCTGATGTAGGTTGTGGACCTGTGGTACTTGCCCATTCATGCCCAGGAATGGGAAACGTGTGGCCCATACACAAGCATTTTTTGCTGCTTCAGGCCTAGTTAATAATCATTGAGTAGATGAACTGAAAATGTTTATTTCAAGCATATTTGGCATTGTGTCAATGAGAATGGGAGTTCGAGTTGCATAAAGCGGTTCTTAAATAATAATTCGATGTTGGAAAAGTGAAGAACAAAAAGTATTTACCTTATTTTGCAGAATATGATACGCCATTCACCAGTAATCTCCACATGAACAACCACCTTCTTTAAAATGATGGAACCGATTGGCATCACGCACAATAATTACCCTATGTGTAATCAAAGAGAGAAATTTACTAAATGTATGACAGTCTCCACAAACCCTTAGATTCTTTGTAATTCTAATTGGGGTTCCCTCAGGTGTGCTGATTAATCCAAATGATATAGCCAACCTCTCACTATGAGCATATAAACATCCAAACTTGAGTTCCTCATCAACGTCGTGCAGCACAAAATTTGTATCAGGAACATACCCAGCCAGCTCTACTTTCTCTCTCAAATGCTTCAATTCCTCGTATATCTCCTTCGACAGGGGATGAGTACGGTCTCCCACACTAAATTTATGGATCTTTTTATCTACTTCAATCCATGTCCAACCTGGAATTTTCTTTAATCGCTGATGGGTCATTAGTTTCCTAACCTTTGCCACTTCTTTCCATCGACCTGCTTTGGCATATATATTTGAAAGCAATACATAATGTCCTGCATTTTGTGGTTGTAATTCAATGAGGGATTCTGCTGCCTTTTCTGCTAGTTCAACATGACCATGAATCCTACATGCCCCAAGCAGTGCACCCCAGAGCCCCTCATCTTTTTCAATACTCATATCCTCGATCAATTTCAAGGCCTGATCGAGCTTTCCAGCCCGACCAAATAGGTCAACCATACAAGTAAAATGCTTCGCGTCTGGTCTTACTCCATACTCATCTTGCATCAATGAGAAAAGTTGAAGACCTTCTTCAACAAGCCCGGAGTGACTACAAGCATATAAGAGTGATACAAACGTGATGTTATTAGGCAATATCCTACTCCCCAACATCATATTGAACAAATCCAGAGCCTTCTGGCCATCCCCATGGTATCCGTAAGCTGCAATCATCGCACTCCACGATATAACGTTCTTCTCTCTCATCCTATCAAATATATCCCTGGCAGAGTCAATACTCCCACACTTTGCATACATATCAATAATTGCAGTCCCCAAGATCACGTCCAGCGAAAAATTCATCCACCGTATGTAATCATGAACTATCTTTGCCTTATGCATCACACCTAACTTTGCACAAGCATTCACAACATTTACCATAGCAACCTTATCCAGCATAGCTCCTTCCGCTCTCATCCGGTCAAACAAAACCAGTGCCTCATCCGCATTCCCACACTCAGTACACGCCCCAATCATCACAGTCCAACTAACAAGGTCCCTCTTCGGCATTCCATCAAACAGCTGTGTTGCATCCTCGATAACCTTGCATTTCGCATACATGTCCACTAGTGCTGCAGTCGAAAAAGGGTCTGAAATCAACCCGAACTTATAAACAACACTATGCATCGATCTACCCATTAGCAAATCCTTTTTTATCTCGGCAAACCCTTATCACAAAAGGCAAAGTATAGCTATCAGGCACAACCCCGGACCTTATAAACTCCCTAAATGTTCTAAAACAATTCATAAAGTCACCAGCTTTAGCATATCCGCCAACCATAACACTCCAGGAAAACGGGTCTGGTTTACTAAACCCGCTAAATAATGCACTTGCATTTCCTAAAGCCTTGTGCAACGTGTATGTATAAAGAATTTTATTAGTAACAATGGGGTTTTGGAGCAGTCCATTAACAGTTACTTGAGCATGTATTTGATGAAGTGGTGCAAGATTTTTACACTTGACGAGTCTAGAAAGGTAAAATTGCGGATCCAGTATCTGTGAAAATTCTGATTTTGGTGTTTGGGTTATGTGAATACTTTGATTGGAGAATGCTGTTTGATCAAGAATTTGATTTTGGGATGGGGATTCAAGTTTCATTTGAGCAGAGGAGATTGATAGAAACCGATAAGATCCATGGTTTGAGGGAACAAGATTTCGCCGTCTGTACATAATCATTAGATTAGCACTCACAAGTGACAACCATGAAAATCTTTTAACAGATTTAACGGTCAAATAGAAGGTTATATTACAAGAGAAAGTCTACTTGTACATTAGCCAATCCATCAAGGCATACATAATGCTGATGTGGCGATATTTTAAACCAAAATCTCGTTTGATTTAAAAAAAAAAAAAAAGCTAAAAATCCCAAAATTAAAACCCTCGTTTTCTTCATTTCCCTCTTCAAATTTCCCGTTGCTTCGAAGATGACTGGAAGAGGAAGCTCTCGAAAATAACTTTGTCCATGCTTTCCGATATCGACTCCGGCGAATGAGAAGCCGGCCAGTAGCACTGTAGCAGTCGGACTCGACCTTTCTGCCGGTAGCTATTTTCTTCTTCTAGTAGGTACTTTCTTCTTCCAGTAGCTAGTAGAGATAGTTTCTTCTTCTAGTAGCTACTTTCTTCTTCCAGTAGCTAGTAGATAGTTTCTCCTTCAAGTAGCTACTTTCTTCTTCCAGTAGCTAGTAGAAACTTTCTTCTTCCAGTAGCACTCGTGCATTTTTTGGAGGCTTTCCGGTATGGATGGTGATGAAGTCGACGGGGAGGATGGCAACAATGGTGAAATAATTACATTTCCTTTTTTTGCCAAATTTCTTATTTTTTTCTGCCCATATGCACATTGAAATTGTCATGTTGAAAATCTCATATATCCCTACAGATAATCACACCCAGAGGAACCAAGAAACTGAACAGGGGTGCGACGATATGGTGGAAGTCGATGCTAACTGTGGTAAAATTTAATGCCTTTTCATTTGGAATGCAATGTTTTGAGCTGAAATGAAATTTCAACTAATTAAAACTCATTGCCTTTTCAAAATTTTAATAAAAGTCATGAAAAAAAATGAACATGAATTGTTTACTTGTTTGCTTACAGGAATGGAGATTAACTCATTGGCGGTTGTCGGTGATGATTGTTTGTCTGATGATATGTTAGGAGTTGAAAAAGAGATTATCGTTCCGAAGGTTGGTATGAAATTTGACAGCATGAAGGACTTGTTTGAATTCTATAAGAAATACGCTTATGAAATAGGGTTTCCTGTTAGAAAAAGAAACACTAAGAAGGGTGATGATGGGGTTATTCGCAATGTGTGTTTTACTTGTAGTCGAGAAGGTCAACGAAAGATTGGTAAGAGTACTTCTTTGAAACCTCCACCAACGATTGAAATAGGGTGCAAAGCCAGGTTAACAGCTTGTTCTGATGTTCTTGGAATATGGCGAATAAATGTTGTGGAGTTGGAGCATAACCATAAGACAAGCCCATCTAAATCTAGGTTGTATCGATGCAATCGTGAACTTAGTGCACATGTCAAAAGACGGCTTGAGGTGAACGATATAGCGGGAATTCCGTTGCATAAAAGCTATAACTCAACTGTAGTGGAGGTGGGTGGATTTGAGAACATGACTTGTGTTGAGAAAGACTGTAGGAATTTTGTTGATAAAGTGCGGCGTTTAAGACTTGGTGAAGGAGATGCTATTGCATTACAGGCTTACTTCTCGAAAATGCAAACATGCAGTCCGGGTTTTTATTTCAGTATGGACTTGGATGAGGATTCTCGGTTGAGGAATGTGTTTTGGGCGGACTACAGATGTAGACAAGCATACAAGGAATTCGGTGATGTAGTGATTTTTGACACTACTTACCTAACAAACAAGTATGATATGCCTTTCGCTCCGTTCGTTGGAGTGAATCACCACGGGCAATCAACTTTATTTGGTTGTGGATTGATTTCGAACGAAGACACACATACATTTATTTGGTTATTCAGGACATGGCTTGAGTGCATGCATGATCAAGCTCCGGTGGAATTATTACGAGATCAAGATCGTGCTATGCAAAATGCTATTGAAATCGTTTTCCCCAACAGTAAGCATAGGTGGTGCTTGTGGCATATTCTAAAGAAGTTGCCTGAAAAGTTCGGTGGTCATCGTGAAAAAGGTGCAATACTTCATGCCATACATGGTTTAGTGTATGATACACTAGATTGTGAAGAATTTGAAGAGGGTTGGGCGAACATGCTTGAACGTTTACATTTGTAAGATAATGTTTGGTTGAGCGGACTTTATGACGACCGAAGTCGTTGGGTACCATGCTACTTGAGAACTACATTTTGGGCGGGTATGTCGACTACGCAGCGAAGTGAGAGCATGAATGCATTCTTCGATGGCTATGTGCACTCAAAGACATCTTTGAAGTTATTCGTAGAGCAGTATGAGCGGGCTTTGAGAAGTAAAGTTGAGAAGGAATTCCAAGCTGATTTTAGATCATTCTCGCAAATGGTTCCCTGTGCTACCAAGTATGAGATGGAGAAGCAGTTTCAAGATGTGTACACAATTTCTAAATTCAGGGAATTCCAAGAAGAATTCACCGGAAAGGTTTACTGTGACATATTATCTGCGGAGGACTTAGGTGGGATAACGAAGTATGAGATCCGTGAAGATATCATCCTTGAAGAAGGAAGGAAGACAAAAATATTTACAGTTTCTTTTCGTAGAAACAACTGCGAGATTGTGTGTAACTGTCATTTGTTCGAGTTTCGAGGTATCATTTGCAAACATGCTATCTCGATTTTACTTCGGAATGAGGTGTCATTACTTCCCGAGAAGTATATTTTAAGGAGATGGAGGAAAGACGTGAGTAGACCATACATGCGGGTTGCACCAATATATAATGGTTTGATTAGAACTCCTGAACAGTTGAGATATGAGCAGTTGTGTGCTGCTTTAACCAAGATGGCAGACTTGGTTGCAGCTGATGAAGAACGTTCAAAGCAGCTTATGGGGTGGATTGAATTGCAAACTAAGGAGTTGTTAAATGCAAAAAGTAATTGTTTGGCCTCCCATGGAATGGGAGGAGGTAATGTAGAAGGCGTCAACATTTTCGATCCGAAGTGTACAAAACGTAAAGGCACTCCAAAGAAACTACGAATAAAAAGTTCGCTAGAGACGACAAAGAAAAAATCAAGGAGTCGTAATAAGGTTTGGGAGATCAATTCATAATTCAGTTAATCACATAATTCATTATTCACATGTTACAATGTTAATGTTAATGTTGACTCTTGTAGATGACGTTGAACTCGGCATCTTCCAATAGACCTACTTTGTCCGAAGACAATGTCTCCAACAATTTGCCAATGTCTCAAGTGATGAGCATATCATCTCCTCCACCACCTCAAGCATTTGGGACACAAGACAGCATGGAAGCTATAACAAATTTGCAATGAAACTGGTGAAGTGCAAGTGGTGGAGGAGATGATATGCTGAAACTGGTGAAGTGCGAGTGATGGATTTTTTGGGAGATTTTTTATTTTGTAATGTAACTGGCTAAGTGCCTGTGACAGATTTTTGGGAGATCTTTTGATTTGTAATGTAACTGGTCTAATGCCTGTGTCTGTACCAGTAGACTTTTGATTTTGTAATGTAACTGGTGAAGTGCAAGTGATGGAATTATGTTTAACCTCTAAGTCAAATAGAGTTGTAAATGTGTAGAAAAACTTTGATAAATAAAGTAAATGTTTATTCCTTCTGCTGGTTTATCCTTCTTACTAGTTTATGCTTACTGGTTTATTCTTCTTGTTGGTTTACCTTCTGGTGGTTCATCTTTCTGCTAGTTCATTCCTTTAGCTGGTTTACCTTTGTGCTGGTTTATAGATGCTGTATGAATTATTGTTCTTGCTGGTTTATTATTCTGTATGCTGGTTTACAATTCTTGCTGGTTTCATCAATTTCCACCCCAATTCTTGCTGGTTGTATGCATGTTTACAACCTTAATCAATCCAATTTTCAATAAACTCAACCAATACACTTATGCACCTCAGCCACAAAAATGAAACAAACTGAATTATAACATGATTCATTCATTCATTGAACAATACAAAGATCATATAGCCAACTTACAACAATCAACTACATATACAACAACCAACTACAATACAAAGTTCATAAAGCCAACTGCTGGATATCAAGTAAAAATGAAAAGGAAAAGAAAATTGCTGCAAGCAAGCCATCCCTCCTCCCTCCTGAAAAATGGCCCACAGCAAACCCACCACCAGGCATACAACAATGAATAATCTCTGTATCTTCTTCCTCCCTTTCCCATTCACAAGTTCATCTCCATCCAGCTTTGAGGCTCGAGGATTAATGTCGATTCGCCCAATACCATTAGCCTCAATTCGGGCCAACTGGCCTAGCAATCTGTCAAAAATCGATCCCAGCAAAAACTCAGATATACTAGCAGGCAGCGGCTGCAAACCAGTTCCAGCTCCATCATCGTAATACAGTTCAAATCCTCCAAGGCTTTGATGGGGAGATGGGCGATGGCGCTTGTGGGGAGATGGGCGATGGCGCTTGTGGGGAGATGGGCTGGCGTCGTGAACGGATTTTGGGTTTGGGATTGAAGGGGTTTTTTTGGATCGGGTTGGGATTGAAGGGCGATGGCGCCGGTGGGAAGATGGGACGCCGGTGAACGGATTTTGGGTGTGGCAAGGAAGGGGTTTTCTTTTCTTTTTTTTTGTGATTATCGGGTTGGGGATTGAAGGGTTTGATTTGGGGGTAATTGATTTGGGGGTTAAATGGGGGAAAAGTTTGATTTCAAAAAGTTTAGGGGTGTGTTTTATAAATTTTGCAACAATTCAAATTTTAAGTCAAAATATCGTCAAAATATCGCCAAATCAGCATTATGTATGCCTTGATGGATTGGCTGATATACCAGTAGACTTTCTCAATATTACAAAACCAGCATAAAACTTCTTATGAATAAAGTTTTGTTATAAATAAGCCATTATTATTTACTAATTAAAGCTGAAAATAAGTAAGTAAATTATATACAAATAAGCAAGTTATTTTATTTTTATTTTAATTATATGTATAAATTGTATTTGAAATCAAACTTTATGTTCAAAGTTGGTAAGTCAATGGCTTTGGATGTATATACCATTTATTCGTTAGAGTTACTTAAAGATATTCTGTTGAGAACGTGTTTGGTTAAGCTTAAACTATGCTTGAAGTGTGCACAAGATTTGGGAACAAATGCAAGAGGTGTTTGATGGATATTATTGAGGAAATAATGTATTTTAAATAGTGATATAATGAAAAATATGTAATTAAAAAATAAGAAAAAGTTATTAATGTGATAAAAAAATATTATTGAAAATGAATTTTGAAATAATGTATTTTAAAAAAATGTGTGTTAAACGGGAGATCAATATTTTATGGTTGACACAATTACTCTCATGCAAATGAGTTGCAACATTCAGTTCGAACTAAAGATGCATTTTTTAGGTTAGCTCACCCTCGTGGGCCACATCGGTATCATGACCCTTTGTATTGACTTGACGTCATTCTCACCTTTCTTGACTTATCACGAAAAGGTTTTTTTTTTTTTTTTTGGATTACAAAGTTGACAATGACAACTAAACATAAGGGTTATGCCCATTGTTGTTAGCCAGGTCGAAAGCCTAAAATTCTCACTAGTGTTAAGGTACAACTCCATTCAATTCAACAGAAAATAGAAGTTTGAATAGCAGTAAATACTAAATAAAGACTAATTGGCTCGTTAATACTCAATAACCTTGAAATGCCTTGCGTCTTTCGTAAATAAAACAAGAAAGTATAAATGAGAAGGTTACAACCTTTACTAAATCCCGAGGGATTTATTCATCTTGATAAACCTAATATGGGAATACAAATCTCCACACCAGCTTCGGATTCAAAGTAGATTGTAGATGGAGAGAAACGTATACATGTAAAATACAAACACTAAGATAAAGATAATACCGAATGGAACAGGTTCACTACTATTTTAGTTGATCTGTGAAAGTGGGGAGCGAGGAATCAGCGAAGGCTTTGGTTCCTTTACTTGAAGAGATTCATTTGAATGGTTTTCTCGGAATTCTTCTTGCAAGACTTCCACTGGCATGGCTCGTAGTGACTCGATAGTGGCCTTACAAGGAATATCCTGCTCAGATTTCACTGGGGTTGAGCCAGTGACCTCATAATCCTGTACATCAATGAAGTAGTTAAAATCGTAAAAGGGCAATTCCATCCAGATAGTTCTGTTATTATGAACATACTATTTTGTGACATGATTCTATATCTTATCCACAACAAACCAAAGGAATTGAATGAAACAATACAAAAGGGTTAGTCAATGTTGAAGGTGTAAATTTCAATTTTTAAACCAATAGCCATAACATCGAACTAACCATTCAAAGCATAATTTTAGAACATACCATATATTTTTGCCTGAAAGTATCAACGGCATGCTGTTCGATACAGGCTGACTGCTGAGAGTGATCTTTTTGAAGGATCTCAAGAGTTTCAGAATGAAATCTAGAAGTCGTTAAAATTTCAGAAACATATTCTCTCTCTTGCTCTGACATGCCTGAAAACAAAATAGGCAAGAAACATCAAAGGTCTGGACATTGAAATCATAGTCTCCCTCCCTTCAGAATAGATGAATCAATAGCAATCAAGAAATAAATCAGTTTTCACAAGAAAAACAAATTAAAAGGAATGTTGTTTATATAAGGTCTAATCACAAGTGACAAGCAATCAATATTTGACAATTAAATACGTGACATGTAACTCATCATTATATGTGACCCTGGTGAAGGGTTTTCCTTTGTACCATGAATCCAGAAGCTAGCATTTTCTTTTGTACAAATAAATGTGAGTTATATGTTGTGTATGTTTGCTAAAAACCCTAAAGTAAACTAAATTTAGTGTAAAGTATTAACAGATACTTCCTTAAATGTAATTAACAATGAATGGAAAAATGTGGTAGAAAGAGAGAGGGATTCAATTGAGTAAAACAAACCATCAAAACACAGAAGGATGCCTTCACTGTTCTTTGTGATATCTTCTTCAACTGTAACCCTTGCAGAGTCAATTTCAGCGTCATGTTGTTCGTTACTGTTGCACATGTTCCTAAAATAAAGATTCAGAAATTAATTAATTTGCTGTTCTTAGATAAGTCCTTTTATCAAATAAAACAGCACTAAACATGAGCTGACGTTATATAACTATGAGAGGTGTCAATTGCAGCAATATTAAAATTTAAACATGTACAGGCAAAAAGCAAACATAACCACAAGTGGTCAAATTACAAAAGACACCTGACAATGAGAAACTGAGTGTTTAACTCAGCTCTTACATTAAACTAATCTAGAACTTACAAGTTACAACTGGAGAAGCGAGCAAGACTATATTGACCAACCTAATATGTGAAGCAATCATGGTGGCATGTTGACTTCCCATGTCGTTCAATGATTTTTGTGTTCTTTGCCACCTCTCTAAAGCTGTATCGGCAGTGTTTACACTGGATAAGAAAACATACAAAGGATTCATAAATAAACATAGGCAAGGCACAGAAGAACAGAGACCAAAACAGAATTGAAAGTAAATGTGCAGCAATCCTATTGGGATGTGGTAAAGCGGGTCAACATTTTTTTAAATATAGAAGGTGAAGATATGAGGCCAAAATAAATAAATAACTTGTTCCGCACCATTTTTGCAGAAGTAACTCCATACGACAATGCTTAGCAGCAGAGAAGTCAGCATTGTCCTTATAATTATTCTCCGCTTGTGTGAAGGAATCCTGCCATTTCCGTTTCAGATCTGTTGTAATACTTTCCATCTTTGAAAGATGCCCATCCACAAAAGCTTTGTTTCCATTTATACTTTCTCTGAGATCACCAAGCCTTGCATCCACCTATGAGCTATTGGTTAGATATCGAAAAAAAATGCAAAAATTAAGTAATATGATGACACCCAGGTTACAAACCATCTCTTTTTGGCGATGCATGCATTTGGAGACTAGAGAGGTCATATCAGCAATAAGCTTCTCCACATCTGACTTAGATTGTTCCTAAAGATGGAGAACTTAAATGTAAGGCAACATAGAGTTACAGTTTGAAATTAATAACTAACATTGCAATGTAGGATATACCTCATAAGCATTCTGAAATTCAACGATACACTTAGTCTGCATTTCGTCAACCTGATTTACATGTCCTTCAAACCGTTTTGATTCTTCCAAAAGCTTATCAAGAAATCCATGAATATTTTCCGAGGTATCCATCAAGTGCTCAATACTAGCATTAAATTTCTGCGAAATCGAAATATTCAAATATTAACTATAATGGGAAATAAACAAGCTGATAAACGTAGGAGTTACTGTAGTAAATATAGAAACCTGTCGAAGCTCTCTGGCTAAGTGTGCCATTTCCCCTTGATGACTAGATAGAGTTTCCTGAATATCACTGAAAACTGAATTCACTTCAACAGACTCTGCAGCTAAAAACTACATCATAGATTCAAACAAAAAAGGTTGAGAACCTGCATGGCTGAACAATTAACACCAAAAACATAAAAGGACAGGAACGGTAAATTTCAAAATCTTACTTCTTCAACAGAGCATGAATTTGATGAAGCCAAAACTGATATTTCATCCAAAGCAGCATTTGTATTGGCCTTATGCAGCCTTACAACATTCTGTACAGCCTCAAAATGGGAGATATACAGAGCCCTTGAAGCACTTACTTTCTTCTTTAAATTTATGGCAGCCTATGAGCAAAATTTAGAGAAATAAGAATGTAAAAATTATGCTGGAAAACGAATTAACAATTACAAGCAAATAGAAGATTTTGGGAAATAGCAGTATATTTGAAAAGTACAAATTTACCAAAAAGGAAGAAAGATAAATAACAACTCAATGAAATGGAACAAACACCTTATCATGTACTTCCAGAAAAGAGTTACAGAGATTTTCAACACACTGGAGGTGTTCGCTTTGGTGAGAAATCGATGTGGCCAATGTGTTACAAAGAGTACCAAGCTGCTGCACCAGCTCAGCCTGAAACGTGTCCACAGTTGACCTGTTATCCTCATTCAGTTTGTCCTCTCTGGCTGCAAATTAATAATTAAAATCATTATGCCCATCTACAGAACAAAATTAAGAAAAAAGGATTTATCATTGAAACTACATACCAATTTTCAGAAATAGTGAAGCATTATCCTTGAGGGATTTTTCCAGGTCAGCCCGTAACACACATGCTTGATGAGCCAGTGCATTCTCTATTTATATATTCAGAAACATGGTTTAGGCACCCGAAAGAATGAAACTTTGACTCTTTACTAAACCACAAAATACCTGCTTTTTTCTGCTCAGATATGATAAAGTCCCGTTCCTTGAGGGAATACTTGCATTGTCTCAATTCATTTTCCGTATTTGCCAACAATTCACTGGTCTGTTTCAAGTCTTTCTGCATACAACTCCAAATAAGAATCAAAAAATGAATCAAAAACATGGCAAGGCACGGCACGGCACGGCACTATTACAATAACTTACTTTGGTTGCGTCAAGTCTGTTACTCAAATCAGAGCACTGTTGAACCTGACCCTCATATTTAGCTTGCAATTCCTCCAGTTGCTTTAGCCATTCAATCAAAACAATTTAGAGATAATCATACATAATGTGTCTGCTAGTTAACAACATGAGACAAACTGACCTTCTGATGGTTTTCAATAGTAACTCCCATTTGTTCAATCTGATCAGCCATTGCCTAAAACAGAGAAAATATGTTATGTTAACAAAAAATTCCAAAACTGATAAGAAATTATTTAGCCCTCAAAGTAATTCATCATGTTAAATAATGAACAATTAGTACAACTAATACATTAGTTTGTCGCTTGCAGAACCTAGATTAAACAAATCAAAAGAGTTAAAATGACTCAAAAGGACAAAGAAAATCCTGTTTAAAGGATCCAGCATTCGAGAAGTACCTTCCTCTCACTCTCCTCCTGGTAGTATCTCTCCTTAGGGATGTAGACCCCGTTCTTTTCTCGAGTAGCATAAACTTCTATAGAAGAGCAAGACAGAAAATATAAGATGAGGAGGTAGAACTTCCAACATAATTATTTATTATCGATGAAAACATCTTGCCGAGTACTAGAAGATTTACCTGCCTTAAGCCGATCTATTTCACCATAGAGATCCTTAATCAGAGTTGATTTCATCATCTTCTGGTTCACCTACGAAAAGATAAGGCAAAAGTTTTGACTTGAATGTTTTGTGAAGAATTGTTTTGCAATGGTACAAAATAAGAATTATGTATTACCATCTAAACTTATCCATTAAAACAGAAAAAACCAGAGTAATCAATAATTCAAATATTCAATATGACAAAAAGAAAAAGTTGCACCAAACCTCAGGCTTATTCCTTATATTCTTAGCCCTGTGAGCATAGTCTAGTGTGCTTAGGGTCTCCTCAAGACAATGAACAGCCGGAGACACGGTTGCAATAATGCAGGTCTTGGTTCTACCTCCAAGTGAATCACGGAGTAACCTTGTGAGTTTGCTATCCCTGTTAACAGGGTAGGATAGCAAGTTGATAGATAAGTTAACTGAGAATGAACTAACAAAACAGATGATCAAAAACTTCTACATGATTCAACCTGTAAGGTACATGTCCAAGATGCTCCACAAGAGCATTTATTACTCGTCCTAATGTCAGCAAACTTTTATTTATTTCTCCAGCTTCTCTTGCCCTGCCCTGAAAATTAGAAACATATTTCAGGAATAAATTGAAAAAGAATCCAAATAATCTTGCAACATTATAAAGGTGATAGCAGTCAGTAGAACCAACATAATAAGAAACAAAAACAAAAATTAAACATTTAACACTTCACTATCATATTCATAACTTATGTAGGCAAATAAGTATTAAATTACCTCCCTAGCGCCAGAGCGAGAGATGTTCTCTGAACCAGCTAAATCAACCAAATTCAATTTGCCACATTTTATTAGCTCTTCACCTTCAGGTGTTGCTTCCTTAATGTGTATCGTTATGGAAAACAAAGAATGCGATCGACTGATATCAAAAAAAGATATATACACGTCATAAATGTCTCCAAAAGTAAAAGAGACTGAAAAGATAAAATAAAGCAGAGAAAACCAGAACCTAGATTGTTTGTTTAATAAAGTTTCTGCAGTTCGACGTTTAGCAGATCCCCTTTCAAGTAAAGTGAAAATTTCATTAGCACTTGTCACAATTTCCTCTTCTAGTCCTCTAACAAGAACACCACCTTTCCCATCTTCCATAAGTGGCAACTGCTTTTTCTGCTTGTCCTCTAAGGCAATCTTTGAAATCTCTTCGGGGGCTAGCAAGTCGGTGATTTCTTCATTGTACAACTCCAGGAAAGTGACTTTCACACTGTATTCTGCATTTTGACTCTCCAATGTGTCAAAAATCTGCTTAACTGCTCTAGGTATGACTCCTGCTCCCAAAGGCAATTCCCCATTCGGTCCACTCTGTAAGATAAAGGAAAATCAGAAATCAAAATCTACAAAAGGAATCAATGTAACACTTAAAGTAATAAGTAAAACCATATCAAAATGCAAAGTACCTTTGACCTCTTACATTCACCCTCCATGGTATAAGTTTTTCCAGTACCTGTTTGCCCATAAGCAAAGATAGTACAGTTGAAACCTTCCAATACCTCATTAACTATGGGGACAACAGCTTGTTCATAGAGATCCTTTTGTTGTGCGTTGGGTCCGAAAACCTGAATTGATAATAATTATCAGATTGTTCTAAGAAGAGCTAAAAAGAATGCATTTGAAAAGTACAAATTAGGCCAACTTCTATTTCCAAGTGTTGTGCTTCTGAATCCTTGAGTGCTAGTTTCTTGAAAACTATGGTTTACGTCTTTACGATAAACCTAAGAAGGCCAATATAAATTTTTACTTTAACTGTGAATCTTTCAAATGTCAATTTTACACATAAGGAATCCTTCCTGCAGAGGGGGATCAATACTCGTCATGTCAAGATGGAATTCTGGATTGATTTAGCAGGTGGGAGATCCTATATTGCCGGTAAAGTTAGTTTTTTTATTAATTGATAACCTATTCCAAGATGAACAAGCTGAAAAACAAAAGAAAGTGCCCCAGATCAGTTAAACATGAACAGCTCCTTATGAATTTGCAAACTTAACAGTCCTTAATTTCAATGAAATACTGAAAATTTCATTCTTAACCTATAAGACCTCCAATCATTGAAAAAGAAATAGAAACAAGTCAAACCTATTTTTTTTATCCGGAACCATAAAAAATAATATACAAAACGCAAAATAAATTCTAGTCATTAAAATTAATAATAAGTAACCCATTACAGCAAAGTACCTTGTCAAATGTAAAAACTCTATCTATGTGTTTCCCAGCGATATTTTGTGAAACCGACACCTCTCTCTGGTAATCGCTACAGGTCACGACCTGCGGAGCGTTGTTCCGCAACTCATCCTCACTAAACGGTCTGAAAATTCACCAATTTTTACACAGATAACTCAAAATTTCGGAAAATAAAAGAAAAATCGGAACCCTGAAATCGTATAAATACACTACCTGCAACGGAGAAGCACCTGGACATTGACCCCCTTCTCTTTCTCGTGTCTACCCGACATTCTTGATTCTGTGCCTCACAATCTGTGTTCTGTAGTCTACCGTTGGTGAAAAAATATCCTCACTCTAGCGTGTTTTTGTGTGTGTGTGTGTGTGTAGAAATGGAAGGAGAGCAGGATTTGAAATTTTGAAGAGGCGCTCATTTCACGATTTGATCTAAAATTCAGATCTGACGGTTCACGTGAGGGCTGAATTTTTTATGGATATAATGACAGATATGCCCTTCCGAATAGCGTATTTGAATTGTGGGCTTGAGAGCGATCCTGGTAAACTAGCCGACAAAAATTGGGGCCCCAATTCTTACCAAAAAGATTCGTGGCCCGTTTGGCCATGTTATTTAAAGAGGAAATTACACCAAATCCTACTTTTAAAATACCATTTTCATAAATCCTAATTCAAGTTTCATATTTCAAAAATCAGGTTTTAATCATTAATTTAAAAACATTTTTTATTTTTATTTTTCTATTTATCTACAGTAAATTAATTTATATATACCCCCACCCTATCTAACCCTAACCCTAAAGTGATTAACCCATATCCTATCTTCCTCCTCCCCGGCTCTCTTCTCCACCCATTCCGTCGCCGTCGTCTCACCCATTCCGCCGCCGTCGTGTCCTCCCTGTCAAACCTCGAAGCGGCGCTCCTCTCCTTCCCTCAAAGCGGCAGCGAAGACGCTGCTGAATCTCAGGAGCTTCGTCGCTGCGATTTCGGCGTCGTCGCTAATCGCAGACAGTGCGACGATGACGTCCGAGATTCAGACGTCGCTGCCGCAACGCTGTCGTTCGAGCGTGAATAGCGACGCGATTGACAAGTCGGCTAGTTCTCACGGCCGTTCGAACGGCAGATTAGTTTATTTATTTTTATTATTATTATTATTATTATTGAGTAATAGAATGGTAGTGCAGTGGGTGTGCGAGATCTCTGTGTTTGGAGGCGGATCTGTGTGTAGGTGGCGTATCTGTGGTTATGGTGGCGAATCTATGTGTGTGGGTGAGCGGTGGTGGTGGATCTGTGGACGATGATTGGTTTTTTTTTTTTTTTGTCTGTGACCTAGTTATTGAACCATGGTGTTTTTTTTTTTTTTTGGTCCGTGACCTAGCTTTTTTGAGTGTCTGTGACCTAAAGATTATTAATTGTGACCTAAATAAGTATTGTGACTTATAAATTTTGGGATCTGTGACCGATGAACAAGTTGTGACTTTCAAATTTCTAACTTGTAACCAATAAACAAATTGTGACCTATGAAAATTTTGAATTGTGACCTGAAAAAAATTCTGTGACCAACTAATTTTGAAATCTGTGACCAACGAATTAATTGTGACCTACAAAAATGTTGAGCTATGACCGGAATTTGTAAATCTGTGACCGAAATAATCGTCGGAATAATTGTCGGAATCGGAGCGGTCGCGCGGAGAAGTAGCCGGAACGGTCGCCGGAGAAGAGTGGTGGTCGGAGTGGTCGTCGGAATAGCCCCCGGAGTGGTATGGGTGGGGTATGTGGGGTGGGTTAATTATATTATATTATATTAGAATTAAATATTTAATAATAAATTGATTTAATAATTAATTATTTCATTATAAAAAAACCTGATTTTTGAATTTTCATATTATAAAGCTGATTTTTGAAATGTGTAAAAGTAAACACCTTATTTATGTATTCTTCCCTTATTTAAATTATAATTTATTTTCCTCTCTTTTTTATCAACCACATTCTCTAAAAACTATTCTCTCTCTCAAGAAAACTTTGAGGGTTGTCTCTGATAGAAAATGGAAAAGGAATAATCAAATTACGTACTTTATTCAAATCCTTTTCACATATAAAACCCTAGATCCATCTTCATATTGAAATCTGGAAATGAACACAAATATAAAACATACCTGAATCCATGATAATTAGATTGTTAGCCTGAAAGGATCACGATCTTCCAATTTGATTTGTGAACTTCACTTCAATCTTGATTTCTATGGATGGGGATGTAGAAACCTTGAAGAACACACTCAAATGGGGACCATAACCCATATATACATAAGATAATGACCATTCATTATCTTTCATTTGTTTTAAATCGGCCCCTCAACAATTTAAAACAAACTTCCGGTCTCTACACTTTAACTCCACGAAATTCAATACCCATTAGTCAAACTTTATCCTTACTGGATCACTTTAATGACTAATTTACTTTAGATAATAGCACACACATTTCAATATGTTACATGTGGCCCCAAATTGCTAAAATATTCCAACAGTCTCTATCATCTTTGTCGTGCTCACAATATATACTTTACGATTTAATTTGTTATTTTTAAGTTCTTTAGACTTTGAAATGAGAAGCTATTGTTGTATGTATGATTGTGGTGTTACTGTCGTCATTTATTTATAGTTTTGCTTGGTTTAATAACAATAAATAATTTTTACTTAGTGAATACAAATGCATAGAATCGTTTGTTCGCAAATCGTGAAAGTAAACTCAATGCACAATATTTAAGAAATTACAACAATGTCACTTCTTGATGCTGTTTGTCTTCAACTCCTACGTTTCCTAACCTCACATACCGATCGTCATCTTCCCTGGTGGAAAGCTTCTTAACTCATTGAACAAACTCTCTGCAAAGCATCTTCCCAAAATTCAATTGTTAAGGTCATCGTCTCAACACATGAGCTCGCTGCCATTGCGATCGAATATTAAACTCATGTCAAGCAAAGTTCTCCCCTTATCTCCAATAGTCATCATGAGCAAATTGAACATCTGGCCAATCGGGAACAAAAACACTATTATCGATAAATCGAAGTTATTTTTATATTTCATCATTTTATTTTAAATGTCAAAAGAATATCTATTTAAAAAATCCAAATTTTAGAGGGGTTTGGTCCAAGCTCCCCTTCCTTTCATCGACGATTATAATTTAAGTTGATCAAATATATTTTTCATTCACAAATATGACCTACAGTTACGAACAATTTTGAATGTACTATCTACTCATTCCGTATATGCCACAATTTATAAGTAATTAAACACGCCATCAAACAAAGTAACGTACTTGAAACATTATTGATTGAAGGATAGATAAATAAGGAAATAATGCATGCCCTTCAATTTAACCCCTATTTGACATCCACTCTTTGGGAATAATTAATTTTTGAATAGTAAATTTTTGGAGAATATGTAATTAAAAAGTAGGAAAAAAAATTGAGTCTAGGTAAAGAGTATTTTATTGTGAGAATGTGTGGTTAAAAATGAATATAAGAAAAAAAAAAAAAAGAGTTTTGAAAGAATGATTGTCAAATTATGGCATGTTTGGGTCGGATTAAAATCTGATTTTAATTTAAGTCAAAGTCAAACAATCAATATTAATCACATCTTTCATAAATCTCACATCTTTTCAACCACACGTTTCAAAAACTTATATCACAATCCACTAAAAATTTAATTTTAATCTCCACCAAACACCCTCTTAATATTGAAATTTTATTTTCCGTGCCCTGTCTTTTTCATTGAGCTCTTATTTGATACCTATTATTTTTAAAATACATTTTTCTTTCTCCTATTTTTAATCACACATTTTTTCAATAAAATAATATTGCATGTAAATTCAAAAAAAAAAAATTTTAACCACGCATTTTACATCAAAATAATATTTCAAAATCCATTATCAAACAAAAAAAAAAGGGTTCCTTTGAGTAACAAAATGAGACAAAAGGTCAAATCATGTCACATGGTAAATTCATTACAATTTCATCGCCTAATCCGTCACCTAAACTCGATATAGTAAATTAGTTCAAATAGTTTGCCATTAATTAGCGTGTTGTCGAAATCGTACGCATTTGCTCGAAATTGCGCTTTTAAAATGCACATTTCAAGTTAAAAGAGGAAAATGAAATAAAATCAAGCAAAGCAAACTCGTAAAGCCAAGAAATTAAAATTAGAACTTGCTAAAAAAAATGCTTCCCTCTCCATTTTTGTAATCGTGAAATAGAAATTTTAAACCAAGTTGTGAATGTTCGATAACATGGACTAAGGGTGTGTCTGACCAAGATTTTGGCCAAATTTTCCATGATTTTTTTGACTGTTGAGGTCAACACTTGAACCCCACATGTCTCACATTTGGTCCAAAAAGATGGTTGAGTCCTGTACCAACAGTTTAAAAAGTGCTGAAAATCCTCAAAAAAATCTTGGTCAGACACATCCTAAGTCTAAAATTAGCGGGTGTAAAGTATTATATGTATTTATTTATTTCAAATTGGATTGGACGGAATGGAAAAATCAAATGTCAATTGCAGAGACTAATGAAAAAACACAAGAAAGTTCAAGTGGATAATTAACCTACGTTGTTCCCTTACATTTAAGGTTGGGTTCTCTTCCAAACAAAAAATTTCAGATTATAAATGCGAATTAAATTAAAGTTCATCTACTCATAAACAAACCTAACACAAATCTCTTATGCTCTTTTAATTCGATATAAAAAAAAGTAGACAGTAAGGTTCAGTTCTTGGTTCCAATTCTCTATTTGAAACCATAATCAGAACCAGACGCTTCTAGGTTCTAACCACCAAAATCATAATTTTTTTAGTAGAATTGAATAGAAATGTTTTGTTCAGTTGATTTTGGTTCTTTTGTCCATCCATACATACTTTCACGTGATCAACATCAACCTTTGATATGAATGACTATCTATTTTAAGTCTTCATGACATAAGAAATGGTTAATTACGCTAAATGTCACTAAAGTTTTGAATATTTACATCAATGGTCGTTGAAAATATTTTTCAATTTTCTAAATATTACATTAATGATCATTGGATTAAAAAAAAAAAAAACTTTAAATCTCACGTGACGCCATTAAATACAAGTGTGTCACCAAAACGATGTTACTTATTGCTCATAGTCATAAAAAAATTGTTGTTTAAAAGGTGTATGTTTACCGTAAGATAAACAATTTAAGCCCAAAATCTGACCAAAATTAAACTCCCACTATATTCTATCATCTGAATGTGTTTAATCCTCAATTCTTAGTTCTCCCATTTCGTTGACTTGGTGTTATAAGTAACACTTTTTGGAGCACAAACTAACACTTAGCAATGTCGACATGTCGTTTAAGATTTTTCGTTAATTTTTTTTAATCCGTGGCCATTAGCATCGTTAGAAACGTGGGTGACTAATACCGCAAAAAAAATAATTTCAGTGATCTATAACGTAATTACTCAAAACTTCAATGACCAGTGATGTAATTAAAGAGACGATTTCTCGTCACATCCAACAATCCAGCTTACCAAAAATTGGGCAGTAGGGTGTTACAAACTTGTACAATATGAAAAAGTATGTACTATGCCCAACTACGTACCATGATGGAAACCACCATTTCAAGTCCAAACTCAAAAAATGCGTAAGGATATGAGAAAGAGAAATCTTATTTCCCCACAAACACTAAGAAATGGTTGCACAATTAGTAGTTGCATGTAAGTCGAAATTTAATTGGTCACACTAAAAAAAAAAAAACTTTAATGTTCATGTGCACAATTAATACTTGATAAACTTTAGCTCCCATTCCGTTTAGCTAAAAATTAATTGTTTGATAGATCTTGACAAAGTAAACAAATTATGTGATTAAAAAGCTGATAAAAATAGTTCGTCTCATAAAATGCATGATCGAAAATGAATTTGAGAAAAATTCAATTTTAATAATGGAAACTAAACGGGAACTTAATGTGCTCGCGCAGTTAACATTTGGAAAAACTTTATCCCTTGGGATTAAAATCTTAAATTTTATTAAAGTTAAAATCAATATTTAATTTTAACTATATATTTCACGAATTTAAAACTTTTCAATCACACATTTTATCAACTTTTATCAAAACTTACTCAAAATATAATTTTAATCCTTATCAAACAGAAGACAAAGTGCATGTGCACAATTAATGCATTGCACCGTCCTTGTAACACGTCAAGGATGTAGCCTTGAGTGTTCTACCAAATTACTATGTTTATGTTTGGTCCCTTATTTTTTCATAATTCATTTTCAACTACAATTTTTCATAAAATATTTTTACACACAAATTAAAAAAAAAAATTCGTATTTTTTAATCACACATTCTTCAACAAAATACTATTCCAAAAATTTGGGCTCAAACAGGGGCTATATAATGGAATTATTTCCAAGAGAAATTATAAAAAATCAGGTGTTTAAAGAATGGTTTTTAAAAATCAGGTTTGTACGTTTTTTATTCACTTTTCAGGTATTTTATTTTAAATATCAAACCATAAATATATCCAAAATCTAATTCATTTTCAACCCTAATTTTTTTCTCTCTCACGGCTGCCCCCCTTCTCTCTCCCTCCCACCACCCTCTTCCTCACCACCGCTGCCTCCGCCTCCCTCTCTCCTCCCCTCCCTCCCACCTCGGCACAGCAGCGATTTCGCTGCCGGCACAGCAACGATTTCTTTGCCGGGAAAGGAGCGGCGAAATCGCTGCTGCACAGCAGTGATTTCGCTACCCAGCAGCAGCGAAATCGCTGCCGGGAAAGGAGCAGCGATTTCGCTGCTGCATTTTATTATTTTTTTTTCTTTCTTTCTTTCTTTTTTTGGCTATTGAGTGATGTACTGTGCGTTGGTTGTTATTGTTGGTGGATCTATGGTGGTGGTGGCGATTTTGTGGCGGGGGCGGCCACGTTGGTGGTTATTGTTGGTGGTGTGTGACCAAATATTTGGTTATCTGTGACCAAATATTTAATCTGTGACAATCGGTGTTGGTGACGGTGGTGTGGTGTGGTGTTTGACCTCTATTTGGTATATGTGACCAATTACGTGGTTATGTAACCAAGTATTTGAGGGTATGTGACCAAATATTTGGTAATCTGTGACTGGTTACTCAACTGTGACCTAAAAATTTAGTAATATGTGACCCAAAAATAATCTGTGACCAACCAGTTTTTGAAATATGTGACCGTGTGACCTATAAATTTTGATATGTGACCAACTAAATTTGAAATATGTGACCAAAGAAATAATTGTGACCTACAAAATTTTTGAACTGTGACCGTAAAATAATATGTGACGTATAAAAATTATTATCCGTGACTGAAAAATAATATGTGACTAACTAAATTGTAAATCTGTGACCAAAATGTGACCGGTGACTATAATAATACGTGACTCTTTAAAAATCTGTGACCTCGCCGGAATGGTCGTCGGAATCGGAGTCGGAGAAGAGTGGTGGTCGGAATGGTCGTCGGAATAGTCACCGGAGCAGGGGGTGGTGCATGTGGGGTGGGTTTATTATATTATATTATATTATATTAGAATTAAAAAAAAAAAAAAAACCTGAATTTTGAAGTTTCAAACTATAAACCTTATTTTTGAATTGGTGTAAAGAATACACCTTATTTATGAATTTTTCCCTATTTCCAATATCTTATCTTTAAAAAAAAAAAATTGTGTGTTTTTATTTAATTAATGAACTAGTTCGTACATTAATTAAGAACTCCACATGGAATTATAATATGTTTTAATTTGGCTAAAATAAATATTTAACATTTCAACAATATGTAGTAAGTTTGGTATTATCACAGTATTGTATGTTCAAAGCAAATTATCACTTAAAAATATAGATGTTAGGTTAAGTTGTACAAGAGAAGGCAACGATGCATGGTTATATAAGCACGGAAGGGCTAGTTAGAGTAAATAAAGCAAGACATTTATTACCTATGGCCCGTTTTGTCTACCACTATTCAATTAAAGAAAAATGTTGGTCGGCCGGGTGAAGGACCAACCAGAATTCAGGTGGTTGAGGTGTCATCACCTCATCCCCTGATTTAAAGGAAGAGGACCCCACATGAATTAAAATCAATGGCCGAGGTGCATCCACATCGGCCCCCTGGATTTGGGCCTGGATCTACAGCATCTCTGTCAATTAAAATGAGTTTTGTAATAATAAATTTTTTAAGAATGTGAGGTGAAAAAGTTGAATTTTTTTTATTTTAATTTGTGTAAAATATTTTATTGAGAAGATGTGTGGTTGAAAATGAGTTTTAGGAAAAAAAAAAGAATTTTGCAATAATGGTAGACAAATAAGGGATAAGTTAAAAAAGTGTAAAGCGCAGAGGTTAAGCCTCACGAGCATATGCATAGCTTGGCAAATGGCAAAGCCGGAACAAAATAAAGGGCTTTTTGATTTTTAATAATATTTTAATCATTATAAATTGATAAATAACTTGAAATTTTATAGGAACTTCATACCTATCAAGTTCTCAACAAAAACAAATTCTTAAAATCGTAAATAATCGATGATGTTATGTTCATTGACAGAGAAATCTATGTTCGTAAATTGGGTTTGAGTTGTGGCAAGTTTTTTTTATTGAAATTGTTTAATTTTTAAGTTTTTGCAATAGTTTTTGTTCGATTGATTTTCAAAACAAGAAAATACAACTTTAAATAATAATAAAAAAAAGGCACATGTGTCATTGAGTATGTGGATTCATATTATATATGGAATCTTGATAAAAGGAGATCACTTACAGGTCATGTATTTACCCTTGGAGGTTGTACTATTAGTTGGAATGCTACTTTGCAGAATACAATAGCTTTGTTTACAATAGAGACATAGTACATGGCCATTATAGGGGCATGTAAGGAGACTATGTGGTTGATATGATTGATTGGGTACATGGCCATTACAGGGGCATGTAAGGAGGCTATGTGGTTGATATGATTGATTGGTAAGATCAGTGAAGACTTTCAAATTTCTACAGTATATTGTGATAGTTAGAGTGTTATTTGTTTTACTAAAGATAAGATGTTTCACGAGATGACTGAGCACATTGATGTGATGTATCATTTGTTGAAAAACAATGGAGAATACATCGAGAATTGAAGAATAAACAAACCAAAGTTGCATCAATTAAACACGAACTCGAAAACAAGAAATCAAACTTGAAATATCCACCAAAAGACTTGATCACGATACCGTTGTCCTCAAATAATATTTGTCCCCTTTAGGATTGAAAAATGCTTGAAGGGATAATGGCAAATGGTTTACATGATTTAAACAAGCCTTGCAAGGATTAATACTCAAACAATTAAGTATAATCCTCCAAATTTTAGGAACACAAAGGAAAATATGAATATGAAAGAAGAACAATGACTTTGATCTTTAATTGGAATGTATTTATGAACTTATCTTGTTTTTCATGTCTTAATCCTTAAACACATTGTCCGATATATAGGCAATGTTCAAATGCACGAAATAGTGCCAAAAAATAAATGAAAAGACACCAAGTTCAAAAATCAAACGGGAAAAAAGGGCCAAAAAACTACCAGAATATTGTACCATGCGGCTGCATGGTATAAACCCGTGCAGCCGTATGGCATAAAACATACCGGGACATTTAGTCCCAGTATATTGCCATGCGGCCGCATGTTCAAAATCTAATAAAATCTCATATTCAAAATTGTACGATACTAATGCATAAGGATTAGATATCTTTCGATTTGAATCTAACCATAGTGTAATCCAAACAAAGCAAAGTCGGAATCAAAGGTAGCATGAAGCTTTGAACCATTTGTTCCAAATGACAATACCGGTTCGAACACACACACGAGTATCACGTGTTCTCAAATTTTTCAAATTCGCTTAGTGCTATTATGGCCTTACACTAATCCTTTTTTTCAATAAACTTTTAAGAGAGAAACTCTAACTCTCTATTGAGGCCGCACCACCTCGAAGTTTATTTAGGTGAAGTTCTTCCAGTATCTTTGTTACTTTTAAGATACTTGCTCTTAATACTGAACTTCATTAAGAGTTTAAAACTCATCCATCACTTCAGTAACAACCAGCGTTATAACTAGGATAGGGTTATTGCGGATATCAATAACGCTGAAACTATCCACACGTCGAATGACTTGTTATTACCCTTTGAACCCGTGAATTACTTTTTGAGTAATGATGGGTAGGGTTGCCATCACTGGTGGACCTTTTTTAGTTTAAGAGTTTCAATCCCATCCTACTTGTAGTAGAATTTACTAAATCTCTATTTAGAGGTTCAGTTAGATGATCTGCTAAATTCTCAATTGATTTTACATAATTTAGAAAAATTATTCCACTCTTGATTAATTTCCTTATGTAATCATATCTTAGACTCATATGTCTAGACTTTCCATTATACACTTCCTTATATGTTTTTGCTAACGTGGCTTGACTATCACACATGATAGGTATAGAAGATATTATCTTCGGTCCCAAAGGTATCTCGTATAAGAGTTCCTTAAGCCACTCAGCCTCTTTCCCAGTTTCCGATAGTGCAACGAATTCAGATTCCATAGTTGAGTGTATTATACATGTCTGTTTCTTTGATTTCCAAGAAACAGCCCCACCACCAAGAGTAAAACCCAACCTGAAGGGGATTTACTTTCACCCGTACTAGATATCCAACTAGCATCGGTAAATACTTCCAATACAGCCGGGAATTTAGTATATTGTAGACCTAAATTCTTGGTTTTCTTCAAATATCCAAGAACTCTTCCAATGGCCTTCCAATGGTCATTGCTCGGATTACTAGTAAACCTATTAAGTTTACTAATTGCAAACGCTATATCCGGTCTCGTGCATTGAACAACATACATGAGACTACCAATGGCACTTGCGTATTCCAATTGAGCAATTTCTCTTCCATCATTTTTCATAAGCTTTGAACTTGGATCAAGTGGGATTCTACAATCTTTTATGTTCAAATGTTTGAACTTATTTATCACACTCTCTATATAGTGTGATTGACTTAAATAAAAACCCCACTATTTTTGGTAACCTTGATACCTAAAATAGTATCCACTTTTCCAAGATCCTTCATCTTAAAAATGGAAGATAGAAACATCTTCGTCTCTTTTATCCCATCCATGTGATTACACATAATCAACATGTCATCAACATATAGACAAATAAATATCACATAATTTTCACATACTTTACAATATAAATATTTATCTACACTATTATGTTTAAAGCCAAAAGATATTATCGCTAAATCAAACTTCTCATGTCATTTCTTAGGTGCTTGCTTCAAACCATATAATGATTTTACTAACTTGCACACCTTATGTTCATTTACAGGTAAAATGAACCCTTCAGGTTGTTCCATATAGACCTCCTCATCAAGATCCCTATTCAAGAATGCCGTCTTGACATCCATTTGATGAACATGCAAATCATATATCAAAGCTAGAGCAAATAATATCCTAATAGATGTTATTCTAGCTACCGGTGCATATGTGTCAAAATAATCGATTCCTTCATTTTGTCGATAACCTTTGGCTACTAATCTAGCCTTAAAGGTATTAAGAGAACCATCAGTATTATACGTTCTCCTAAACATTCATTTGCAACCTATAGGATTAGATCCGGGTGGCAAATCGACATGTTCGCATGTACTATTTGACATTATCGAATCTATTTCGTCCTTAATGGCATCTTTCCAAAAGATGTTATCATGTAAAGTCATAACTTCTTTATAAGTTTTAGGATCAGTTTCCACTTGTAGAACAAAATGAATTGTTCTTACATTTATAAGCATCATTTTCATTATATGAAATCATGTCACATTTTAACAAACGTTTCATAATACTTTTACTTATGTGATCTAATTTACCATACCATAATGAAAATGAATCAACAACAATATAAGCAAAGTCAACTTTATTATTTAAAGATTTGTCAATAGTATAAAGTTTGACCATTCCTTCACTAGAATATCCTTTACCAACAAATTTCCCATTTAGGGATAGTACAAGTTTACCGGATTCATAAACACATTTTATGCCCGATTTTCCTAAGAGATCTCCACTAACTAAGTTCCTATTCATATCAGGAACATATAGCACATTTGTTAAGGTAACCGTCTTGTCGGAAGTGAAAGTGATATCCACGTTTCCTTTTCCATACACCTTGGATCTGACCTCATTACCCATTTGAATCTCTTGTTCTCCATCAATTTCGAAATAAGTCTTAAATAATGACTTATCATATGATACATGTATAGTTGCACATGTATCATACCACCACCCGGGAACCTTTCCCTTGATAGCATTGATTTCACTAACGGTGGCCACAATATTGTCTTCTTTGATAGAGTTCACTTTTCTTTCGGTGTTGTTTTTTTTCCGGTATCGACATTCCTTTGCATAATGTCCAGATTTCCCACAAACAAAACAACTACCTTTGGTCTTCTTCTTAGAATTGTTGAAGTTCCTTGAAGGCTTTCTCTTGTTGGTTTTAGTAGACGGTTCAGATTTCCCCACGGCATTGGCTTTAGATGTACCTTCATAAGAGTTATCACTCTTATCTCTTGCCCTTGATTCCTCTTCAATTCGAAGATATTTTTGTAATTGTTCTAAAGAGTAATCTTCGGAACTATGCATGATTTTCTTCCAGTATCATTTACAAGTTCCGGGAAGTTTGGCAATGATAGCCCCCACTTGGAAGTTTCCGGAATTTCAATCTTTACCGCCTTCAACTTATTCACAAGTACTTGCAATTCATGAATTTGGGGAAGTATGTGAATATTTTCAAGAAATTTGAAATCAAAATACCTCGAAATTAGAAATTTCTTTGTTCCCTCTTCTTCGGCTTTGTATTTGTTCTCCAAAGCATTCCAAATTTCCTTTGCCGATGAAGTGTTGGTGTAGAGATCATATAGTCGGTCCGATAAAGCATTTAGAATGTGACCACGGCATATAAGTTCATCTTCTTGGAGTTTTTGTCTTTCAACACTTACAGCATCAGTTTCTCCATTTGTAGGTTCCGGTAATGGTACCAATTCCGGATCAAGTATGTAGAAGATCTTCAAGGTTGTAAGTAGAAACTTCAGTTTGTCTTGCCACCTTGTAAATTCGTTCCATCGAAGCGATCCAATCGTACGAGATCTTGATTCGTCAACTTTGTAGTAGCCATCGTGCTTTTGTTCTCCATTTATAAAATATTGTTTGAGATTGTTGAAAAACAATGGAGAATACACCGAGAATTGAAGAATAAACAAACCAAAGTTGCAACAATTAAACACGAACTCGAAGACAAAAAATCAAACTTGAAATATCTACCAAAAGACTTGATCACGATACCGTTGTCCTCGAACAATATTTGCCCCATTTAGGATTGCTTGAAGGGATGATGGCAAATGGTTTGCAGGATTTAAACAAGCCTTGTAAGGATTAATACTCAATCAATTAAGTATAATCCTCGAAAATTTAAAAACACAAAGGAAAATATGAATATGAAAGAAGAACAATGACTTTGATCTTTAATTGGAATGTATTTATGAACTTATTTTGTTTTTCATGTCTTAATCCTTGAACACCATTGTCCTGTATATAGGCAATGTTCAAATGCAAGAAATAGTGCCAAAAAATAAATGAAAAGACACCAAATTCAAAAACCAAACGAAAAAAAAGGGCCAAAAAACTACCAGAATATTGTACCATGCGGCTTCATGGTACAAACCCATGCAGCCACATGGTATAAAACATACCGGGACATTTAGTCCCGGTATATGGCCATGCGGCTGCATGGTCCAATGAACCATGCGGCAAAGAGAGAGGGGGGGCAGTTGAATGGCTGCTGTTGAATAGCTGTCGTTAAAGCTGTTGAAAAATATCTTACTCAGTACTCTTCTTAATTATGATATCTTATTCTTTTGATAGAATAATATCCCTTTTTTTTTACACACATAAGAAAAAATTTCATCTGAGATATATGAACTTTGGCCTAACTCCACTCTTGTAAGGACACAACTGGCACTCCCTTAACAAGAATTCTTAAAAAAGAAATCTCTTTCCCTCTTCTATACGTCTCCTAGCCTCTTCACTGGGCTTTTATGCTTTGAGAGGTCACTCAGGATTTATTTTAAAAACAGTTTAAACTTTAATTTGGAGTTAAGACATGCTCTTATCATATACTCAGCATGAAGCATAAAACTCTTTACAAAAACATAAAAATTTATTTTTTTTATTTTTTTTACACATATAAGAAAAAATGTCATCTGAGATATATGAACTTTGGCCTAACTCCACTCTTGTAAGGACACCACTGGTACTCCCTTAACAAGAATTCTTAAAAAAGAGATCCCTTTCCCTCTTCTATGCGTCTCCTAGCCTCTTCACTGGGCTTTTACGCTTTGAGAGGTCACTCAAAACTTATTTTAAAAAACAGTTTAAACTTTAACTGGGAGTTAAGACATGCTCTTATCATATACTCAGCATGAAGCATAAAACTCTTTACAAAAATATAAAATTTATAAACAAAAATTGTTCTTAAAAGATCTGGAACTAATATTAATTATTAGTACCATATCTTAGAACTATAAAACATACCTACTGGAATGATCCGTCAGTAGTTTAAATAAAAAACAACATATTTTTGTGGGATATTATAATATCTGAAAATAAGATAGATTAAGAATTTCCCTTTCGGGAAGGAAAAGAAAATTAGAACATTTTGTAAGAACGAAAGCTTGTATTGTATTATTTTTTCTCTTGTGTGTTTACAAATGAAGAAATTGTCTCCTTATATAGGAGAAAAAAGCGAGAAAACGCGTTTTTCAAAAGTAAGGAATCTTTGCTTTTTCAAAACGTCAAAAAGAAAATAGTAAAAAAATCTAATCAAATCTTACTTTATCAAATAGTAAAAATCGTTACAAATTTTTCAAAAAAGAAAACAGTAAAAACTCTTCTTTTCCTACAAAAAATCTAAAAAATCTCCGAGTAGTTGAGTCTTGTCTTGTCAATCACCAGGATTTTTTTGCCAAGTGTCTCCCTTTACAGCAAAAATCTGAAAATTCTTATCTTGTTTCATAATTATGTCTGCCAATACTGTCCAAAGAGTCTCCTCCGTCAGTACAGTCGTCGGATTATCATTTTCTTCTGAATTATAGTCTTTGAAATCTTTCAAACCTTTTTCTTTTTCAGGTTTCTTTTTGCCTTTATTTTTCTTTTTAAACTGTATCTTTTTTTTTTCTTTGTAGTGCTTTGTTTAACTTGTTACTGAAGTTCTTCAATCTTGTCAAACATTTCTTTAATTCTTTTGATATCTGTCTGAAAATTTTGTTCTGGATCTTGAGACGATTGAAATGATTCTAAAAAATTTATTGGGCTTTTCTGTTTAAGGTCTATTGGACTAATAAGTCTAGTAGCAGAATTATCAGTCTGCTATGTCTGATTTTCGAAAATCTTATTTTCTGTAACAGGATTTTCAGCCTATTGAGTCTGATTAAATTGAAAAGTAGGAGAATCAACAGTCTCCTGAGTCTGTTGAGCTTTTGGTAAGCCCAAAACCATGAACGGATTTGAGATGTCTTTACCAGCTTCTGTTTGAGCTGGACGAGCTATAGACTTCTTGAGCTCTATAGTACATGATTGTGTCTGAACAATTGGATTTAAAATCTTTAAAAAATAATTTATTGTTCTAATTCAGAAATTTTCTTTTGTAAAGCTAATTTTTCTTGTTGTAAAACCTGATTAGACTCATTTAGAATTTTAAAATTCTTAGTCATACACTCACAATGTTCACAAAATTTTGAAACATAATCTAAGGGCTGATCTGAAACATTCTTTAAAGGAGGTGCAACAAAATAATTAATTCCTAAAAATTTTCTACATTCTTCTAATACTTCTGAAATTGAATAAAATCCTTTATAAAGAGGATTTGGAAATTTTTTAATACAATCTGAAACTTCTAACCAAATATGATATACTCCTGGAAGTCTACATTGTAGAACAACATAACATTTAAATTTTTTGTGATCTTGACTAAAATGTTCTGAGAGTACATTTAAACATGCTAAAAAATATTTTTGATTTTTTGAATTTTTATTATAAGAAATCCATAAATTGTCTAAAATACATTTTTCTGATTTTGTAACTGAAATATGAAGAAGTGTCTTAAAACTAATATTACTATTTGGAAAATAAAGTAATTTTATACTATCAAACCTTAACTTATCATGAGTCTGTATTATGTTTGTCTGAGAAGTTGAACTGCCAACAATTGGCAATCCTGATTTTGGTCCTCTGGGTCTCTGCATCTGCAAACAATCAGTCATAATCTTTATTTTTAATTATTCTACTTAAAATATCTGTTATCTGATTATTGCTACATTTAATATGTTCAAAATTAATTATTAATCTAGTATTAGTAATTCTATTTATAAAATTTAACCATCTTCTTCGATTACTTCTTTTATTTTCTAATTTCATTTTATTAATAAAACTTACTATTGCCTCACAATCTGTTCTTAAAGTAATTTCTTTTTTAGAAATAATAAATAATTCAAAAGAATCTAATGCATAATTAACTGCAAGTAATTCTAAATCTATACTACTTATATTATCTTTTTCTTTATAATTTCCACTATTGTATCTAACAATTTTTTCAAGATCTTTACCTGCATACTTATTGGGTTTTGCAATTAAAATTGCTCCCCATCCTGTTATACTTCCATCTGTTTCTATAATCAAATAATCTGTATCTAATGGCATATCTAATTTAGGTAAATCTTTTAATCTTTCTTTTATTTTTTGTACTAATTTAATATCTTCTATATTAAAATATCTTTATCCTTTAGGAGATATTTTTCCATATAATGGTCCTGCCATCTTTCTTAAGTCCTTAATAAAAGGTCTAGCACAATTTATTAATTCTAAAAATTTCTGTAATTGTTTAAGATCTTCAAGCTTATTTGGGAATTCTAAAGCTTTCTGAGCTATATGAGGTTGTAATTCAATCTTACCTTTTCCTATATTAACTCCTAAAAATTCTATATATTCTTTAAATAACATTATCTTTTTCTTATTTACAATTAAACCATGTTTTATAAATTCTGAAAAAAGAATTTGTAAATGACCTCTATGTTCTCTTTTATTTTTACTAAAAACTAAAATATCATCAATATAAACTATAATAAATTTACTATGTTTATTAAAAATATTTTCCATTTTTTTTTTGAAATATACTAGGAGCATTCTTTAAACCAAAAAGTATAACTAACCACTCACAATGACCTTCTGAAGAAGTAAAAGCTGTCCATTCTATAGAATTTGGATGCATTTTAACTTGCCAAAATCCTGATTTTAAATCAAACTTGCTAAAAATATTACAGTCTTGAATTTTATTTATTAAAACAGTCTTATCTTGAATAGTATATGCATCATCTATTGTACTATCATTAAGTCTTTTATAATTTATAACCATTCTACTTTTTCCTCTAATTATTTCTGAGTGTTTTCTAACTATAAAAGCTGCTGATCTATGTGGGCTATCTGATTTTCTTATAACTCCTAATTTTAAAAGATCTTTGATATGCATCTTGAAATCTTCAATATCTTGATTTGTAGCTTCAATATTTTTAGTCTTAATTATATATTCTGGATTTTTTATTTTTAATTCACATAAAACTTTATCTTTCTCCCAGTATTTTAAAACATTTTCTCCTAAAATTTCTAATTTTTCTAATTTGTTTATCATATTTTCTATATCTTGTTCTGTTATTAATAAATTATATATTTTTTCAATTTCTACAAATTCTAAACATATTTCTCCTTCTTCCTTTATTAAATAATCTTCTTCTTCTATTAAATCTTCTTCTTCTTCTTCTATTAATTGACATTCTCTTTCTTTACTACACTCACATTCTTTTTCTATTTCTTTAATTCCACCACGCTTCTCAGCAAACTCCGATGGATAAGAGAATTATCTTTAAATACATATCTAATTTTAGGATTAAGCTTTTTATTAAAAGATAATGAAAGTATAATGATTAGCAAAGATTTTATGCAATTACAAAAATTTACAATTTCTGCACGTACATTTTATTAGTTTGAACAACTGATTTCCAACATCATTTTGTGCGCGATGTGATTTCTTGTTGTGATATTGTAGCGGCAAAGTTAATACCAATGATAATCCTACTAATATGATGACAAAACCACTTCTCATTGTTAAGTTTGAGCATTGCTTGAACTTAGTTAGTATTTGTCATTGATTTAAGCTTATTTAGAAGAGGAGGAGTTGTGCTTACTTGGAGATGTGTTTTCGAATTCCTTATATAGAAATTTGGTTCAAGGTGTAGTTTTGTTGTTGTGTGACCTAAATTTCATGTGATTTGGGGTTTGGTTGGATTTAAGAAGTTTAAGGAGTTTTGGTTTTTTGAGTCCTAATTAATGGAGTTTCATCAAGGATTTGGAGTTTGGTTGGGAAAATGATTTTGAGAAAAAAAATGCTTTGAAGGCATAATTACCGAACGTGGGCGCCGCAACGCCTTTGAAGAAAAAGAAGGTAGCAGCCCGGCGCCAACATCCCTGTTCAACGAAAAGCCCCAGGAGTCGACTCGATGGGGGCAGAGGCATACCATGACTGGATTTATCCCAAATTTTTTGAATTTTATATTTTTTTTCTTTATCTAAAACTCCAAAAAGAAGTTCCTATACATATTCCACATTGTTGTATCTCTAAATATACATTCAACAACATTTTGAGAGTTAGAGAACTTAGATTTCAATTGAAAGTATTAAAATCTTGATATTGTAAATACATTTATTATTGATTATAGTGAACTCTTCACTTCTTTTTATGGTTTTTCCCCATTCTTGGGTATCGAAATAAATCGTGGTATTTTTATTTATTCTTGTTTATTTCATTATTGTCATTATTTTGTGATTAATTCATAACAGTTGTAGATTTTAAGATAATTTGTTTTAGTTATGTTGAAAAACACTCAACTTAAGAATAATCAATTAAATATTTAGCTCTTGTTTGATCCTCATTATTTACAATATACATTTTTTTATTAGTTACAAAATATATTTTTCTTTATCTTCTTGTGAATCACACATTTTTCAATAGAATAATGTTACATGCAAACCCAAAAAATTTTCTTATTTTTTAACTATACGTTCACCATCAATTTACCATTCCAAAATGCATTTTAAAAATAAAAAATAAAAAATGGGGCTCATAGTAAACTTTTATTTTATAATGATTGTACGTTTCAAAATCTTTAAATGTTTTGTAAGCAAAAGTGTTTTTTTTCATTCATACAATAATTAAAATAAAAATCGATTATGGTGATTTACAAATTAACTGCTATAAACAGTCATATTATAAAACTTATTCCATTTTGAAAAACAATATTTAATATTATTAATTATTCATCTAAGAACACATTCATCAAGGCTATTTTAAAAGGAAACAATTAATATTCATCAAAACTCAAAACATATAGAGGAAATTGTGGGAAATGGCCAACCCCCCCCCCCCCCCCCCCCTTTCCCCCCCTCGAAAAGTGGCCAAAATTGAAAGGTTTGCATCCATGGCCATTTTCTTCAAAAATGGATGAAAATACCCCTAAAAAATTCCCAACTTCCAGCTAGTTTTTCTCTCCAATTAATATTATCCATATAAAGATTTTGGTCATTTTTACTAAAAAAAAAAAAACAAGAAGAAGGTATTTTTGTAATTTAACACGAAATGGCTAAAGTTCGTAAAGGCTCTCAAATTTGGCTATATTTTAAAACCACCCCTCAAATTTGGCTACATTTTAAAACCCACCCCTCAAATTTGACTAGAAATCAAGATTGTCTAAACTTAAAAAATAAAAGAGAAGCCTCGCTTTACAAACCAATTCAAATATACATAGATTATAACAAGACCTCGAATAAAAATGAATTAATTTTATTTATAAGCATTAAATGTGATATTTTAACGAAGAGTAGTATGGGAAGTTAAAAATAGAAGTTGAAAAGCTACAATTTAGCCGTGTTGATAAGATTAATTCCCCGTTGTCTAAAACTTTATTTTCAATCACATTCTCTCAATAAAATAATTTTGCATGTAAATTTAAATTTTTTTCCTACTTTTTAAATATACACTCCAAAAATCAAAATTACAAAATTTATTCTTACAATCAAATGAACCTTAATTCAATTCACTTGCAAAGCATTCATTGTGCGGTCCATGATGAAGTCGCTATCAGTGGACAAACTTTGATTTGCTCATGGTTCACAATCCATGTTGCAATGAATTCTTGAAATAAATTGAATCTACCCGCTTTCATTTTCTTGATCATTCCTCTACTATTGCTGGATTATCAAATTGGTCCTCAACTATTAAAAAGAATCAATTAAATCCCTAATATTTTTTATAGTTACGCAATCAGTTCCCAGTGATGTCAACTGTTTGAATCGTTATTAAATTGCCATGTACCTTACGTAAAAACACGCCTCCTTCCAATTTTTAAGGTGCGGATTCAAACTAAAAAATAAAACTAACTTCATAAAATTGGATATATTTTTGCTCGCATTACGAGAATTTGAGAAAGTTTTGAACAAATAAATAAATTAATGAAGTAGCATGCTTCCATAAAAGAAGGCCTTTAGAGAGAAGATGCATAAGCAGTATGTACGAACACATACAGCATTGAATGTCACATGACTGGACAGCGGCTAAAAGAGTTCTAGTGAAAATGAAAGCACATCCTACCAAAGATGGTCAAGATTCTTGACACGCTTTAATGTCACGTTCAGAAGAAAAAAGAAAATAAGGGGATGCTCAACCCAACCGATGTAAAAGAGGTGTTTAATTGGTGGAGTAGTTCATGTTTTCACAGCGTAGCAAAACTCGTCCTCAACCTTTTCAAAAACGTTGATTTGTGGGTGGATTATATTGGAGAGTGCCGGGTGGTTTGAGAAGGAGATTTATTTGTTCATTTTGAAAAGATTTAAGGGATGTTCTCTTCGTGTTTCAGTTTTTAGTTTTGAGTTTTGAATTCATTTTGAGTTTTGTGTTTTGAGTGTCCATTTTGAGATTGCCGAAACACCTTTTTTTTGTCATTTTGAAAAATTGTTTTCAAAAATAAAAAAAATGAAGTCTTGAGATGGTTTTAACTGAAAACAGTCAAAACGAACTTTTTGACGTTTTTCGTTTTCTTTGTAAATTTTAAACTCGTTTTTTGAAATTCGTTTATGAAAATATGTAAGTAAACGTGTTTTCAATATTTTCGAAAATTGAAAATGGTTTGAAAACAGCAAAGAGAACATGCCCTTAGATTTCTGGTCCATTTTTTGTATTTAGAGCTCGTTTGATAAAAATTAAAATCCAATTAAAATTGAAAATATAGTTGTTATTGAGTGTCACTTGTCTAATAAAAGTCAATAATAACGACTAATTTTTCAATTTTAATTCGATTTTAATATCTATCGAACACGCTCTTACTACAAATGGGTCAAATTCGTCATTTTACATGGTCAAAGGGGCGGACGATGTCTGGTGCCAGAAAAAGTTTGGAGATAGATTAATTTCTCAAAGGTTGGGAACGAAAAGTGGCAAAAAAAAAAAAAAAAAAAAAAAATCCAAAGAAAAATGCTACTTAGAAACACTTACCCCACAAGAACTTTGATTAATCTAACTTTGGTTAAAAAGAACTATATGACATTACTCTAATCATAAGAGTATCTCCATCCCCAAGAAAGACTTTAAACACAAAATGTTCTCTATTTTAGAAAGATAACACTTAAAAATAAGTTCAATGGACTTTCTATTCTAACTTTTTAAAACAGAGAGCGAAACTTACCCCCTATTTTTACTGTATAATGATTTCATTTAGCAAGTTATAGATTTCAACACTCTATTTGTTAAATATTCAAACATTATTTGAATTGATATATAAAAAAAATATGATAAATAAAAAATGAGAAGAAATCAATAAATAATTTTTTGAAAAAAATAAAATGAAGCATCAAAATACAGAGTATTGCTGGAGCGCATAAATTTTTTTATCTATAAATTTAAAGATACTTTCTATTATACGTAAGACGCTCATTATCATAACAGTCTATTGAGGATGTTCTAAATTTAATGAAACAGTAATATGTACCCACTCGTTTGTCCCGTGTGATGTATCGTTAAACGGTATGATGAATTAAGAATTTCATATTCACACATTTAATCGCCGTATCTTTTCATATCAATCAGTGACCACATATCACATGGGACGGCCTCGACGGAAGATATAAATCATTCTCAATTAAATGTGGTCCTATGAGACTACATTTATATAGTGTCATATAGTCGAGTGTTAAAACACTATTGAGCTATATAATTTAAATCATTTTTTATCCACATATTTTGTAAGATCAACAAGTATTATTTACTTATCCACCACTCATTTATATATTTAAAACAAATAGGTAGTCGATAATGAGTAGTAATTATGAATTTGATTTTGATTGAATTTATAAAATTTTATAAAAAAAATAAATAAGTCATTCGCTGCATTTAAACTGGCAACAAACACTCCATTAATGGTTAAGCAAACATCATGTTTAAGTGAATCATAAACAGGCAAATTAGAGCTATGGCCATACTGGAGAAGAAAGCTATTTGAGTGTCAGGTTTTGGTGCAAATATTCAAACCCACAATTTAATGGCATTTAAGATCTTTTCCGCTCTATACCTAAAATATGGTTCATATCCATGTTATGTTACTGTTTTGAAATGTACTTTTGGGCTTCTTTAATTTACTCAAGGCACGTAACAATCTTTACACCATATTTGATACACATTTTTCTAAAAAAATATTTTTCTCTCTCTCTCTCTCTCTCTCTCTCTCATTTTCAACTAAATATTCTTTAATAAAATAATATTACACGTAATCCAATCTTTTCCTGGTTTTCTGAACACATATTATCTATCAAAATACTATTTAAAATGCATTATTGGGAAAATAATGTGGCTCAAACATGGTTTTAACAAGATTATGCCAATTTATTAAAAAGATTTTGATCGATGCATTGACAAAAGTTCCTGTGACAGTAGATGATTAGATGAAAAAATTGACTGATTTAAATAATCCAATAATAAAATGTCACGTGTCATTATATCGACATTTATGCTAACCTATTTGTCAGTTGGCATGATTCTCTTTAACATTACCTTACTCCAGTCCCGTTCTCCTGCCCGCGGCGGGCAAGCTTATAATGCCCACTCGGAGAGAACCCAACGTGGGGTTCTCACATTTGGAGAGAACCCCACGTAGGGTTCTCCTGCCACATCAGCAGGCGGGCAGGATAAACCTGCCCGTCGCGAGCAGGAGAACATTTTCGTACCTCACACTTCCCCATAAATTTGGGAAAAAAATTATTCCATTTTAAACTGATTACATTGTATCACACTGTGGTCCATTCCCAAATCCTTTATATGCATCATCCAATTGGCCAATGCATGCATGCTTTCGATTTATCCTAAGCAACATATATTGTTTTTTAAATACATACTCTCTAGCACACAACCACCACCCATCGCCGCCTAGCCCCTGTCCGTCCGTCCACCCAACCGTCGAGTACGAGATGTCTGGGACTACAGATCAGAAGACTAAAGTGTTCCAGCCTGAATCTCGAGTACTGGGTAGAACTGAACACAGTTGGTGTCGCGCGGTGACTTGTGGCACTGGAGTCGCTGTGCTGGGGTTACAAATGACTAAACCACGGTTCGTAATCTCGGTTCTACACAGCGTACTTGCTAAGCTCCAAAGTAGCCACCCTCTCCTCGGATCCAAACTTCACTATAACACCTCAACGAAAGAGTTCTCATTCCTCAACTCCGAGGCTTCTCCGCCTATCAAAATCAAATCGCTCGATCCATCATCAACCTTACAGCTCCTTAAAAACCTAAACAACAAAGGAAACTCTAAAAATCTTTCTCCATTTCATTTACTCTTGGAGCATGAGCTGAACAGCAACAAATGGTCTGATCCCAATTCCTTCCCATCTAATGGCATTGATGTAATGTTTGCTAGTGTATACACATTGTCTGATGCAAAATGTGTTATCGTGCTTCGGTTTCACACTGTGATATGCGACCGGACCACGGCCGTGTCTTTGCTCAGGGAGCTGATGGAACTGGCGAAGGACGGTGAGAAAGGCGAGGTGCAGAAGGGAATAGAGAATGATAAGGAGGGTGACTTGGGAATTGAGGATCTCATTCCAAATGGGTTGGCAAAGAAGACATTCTGGGTTCATGGCATGGACATGTTGGGATATTCTGTGAATTCATTGAAACTCACAAATTTGAAGTTTAAGAATGTGAAGTGGCCCAGATGTTCCGAGGTTGTGAGACTACAAATGAACACACAGGACACGGACAGGATTCTTGTTGTAAGTCTTTTAATTAATCCTGTATTTAGGTCTAGAAAAAAATATTATTCCTTTTAAGAATACTTCAACTTTGTAAATCTATTCAGGGTTGCAAATCTAGAGGCATTAAACTGTGTGGGGCTCTAGCAGCCGCTGGATTAATCGCGGCGCATTCTTCTAAAGGCAATCCTAATCAGACAAAGAAAAAATATGGAGTGGTGACTCTTACCGATTGCCGCTCTATTCTTGAACCACCTCTCTCTGGTCACCATTTTGGTAAGAAACCCGTTTCACTGCCTAGGCTCGGAGACAATTTTTATTAATGGGTAGCTACGAGAGTCGAACTGAACACCTTTGATGAAAAAAAAATTGAATCCCATCTGCACATGAATGGGAGTGTTACTGACCAAACACAGATAAAACTTTTAGATGACCTCAGTTCAAAACTAGACGTTGTTTAGGTAAAACTGCCAATTTTTTTAGTGCGACGATGTTTGGATTAATGATATATCGTGTAAACTTTGTGTTCCAGGATTCTACCACTCTGCAATCCTCAACATACACACTGTCAAAGGAACTGAAAACCTGTGGGATTTGGCGAAAAGGAGTTACTTGGCCTTTGCAGGTTACAAGAAATGCAACAAACATTTTTCAGACATGGCTGATCTAAACTTCTTGATGTGCAAAGCCATTGAAAATCCTGGCTTAACTGCATCATCATCGCTTAGAACTTCATTCATCTCGGTATTTGAGGATCCCGTGCTCGATAATTCTAATGAAATGCAGAAAGAGCTTGGAGTAGAGGACTACATGGGATGTGCTTCTATCCATGGAGTTGGACCTTCCATCGCCATTTTTGACACGGTACGAGGTGGTGAATTGGATTGTCTTTGTGTTTACCCATCACCATTGCATTCAAGGGAGCAGATCAATGAACTGGTTGATCATATGAAGAGGGTTTTGATTGATGCAAGTTTGATTGCCTGATTTGTTGATGAATGCTTGTTATCTGGACTATATATTAAGACTCTGCTGTATTGTTCAACCTAAAATGTCATTTCTTCATCAAATTGTTCCTTCTTGTGATGGATGTATTGGATTTGAATCCAATGCATTCCAAGAAAGTTTAGGGTTCTTTTTATTTGGAGATATAAGATTAATGTATTAATAAAGTTCAATTGAATGGAGGACTATTGTGACTTGTACCAGATATCAAGGTCTGGCCTTATAAATTTTAAACCCCTTTTGGTTTAGCTAAAAATCATATTTTTCGTATATTTTAATAAAAATTGATAAGATCTATGCTCAAAAAGTTAATAAAACTTATGAATTTCATGAAATGTGTGGTTAAAATTAATTACTAACTTTGAATTAAATTTTTATAACAGTTCAAGTCAAACCAAATAGGTGCTTAGACGCCAAGGCTACAAGAAATTTTGTTGATGGAGAGATTTCGAGTTAAAATAACAAATTAATAAGTGTTATTCTTAATCTTCTATATATATAAAGTGGGCACGTAACGGAATTTGTTATTTTAACGGAAAATCCAGAAAATATTTTTTCACCGTTAGTTTTATTGTTCCAATATTTTCATTAAATAGCAATTAAGAACAAATAAATTCTTTTAACTTGATTAATAGCATTAATTCAAAATGAAATTGAAAAATGGATGTTGTCATCAACAGCATTAATTCAATTCATTTTACATGAAATTGAAAAATAGGCGTTTTTCAAGAAACTCAAATAATGGCATTAAATTCAATTTTTGATATTAAAAAAAATATTTTAATTTGATTAATAGTATTATTTCAAAGTGAAATAGAGCCCTTATTTGATTCCAATTATTTTTAAAATATATTTTTTTCACTTATTTTCAACCACATTTTTCAATATAATAATATTACACACAAATTCAAAAAAAAAAATCCTTATTTATTTAACCACACATTTTAATAAAAAAATGCTATTCCAAAACGCATAATTTTAATTTTTAAGGAAAAAAACCAAAAAAAGGGGGACTCAAACATGCTCTGAAAAATGTATTGTTAGTAACAGCATTATCTCAATTTATTCAACATGAAATGAAAAAACATGTATCGATTAAGAAACTCAAAGGACGTTTTTGAAGAATATTATAATGTTCAATTGTAACGTTAAAATCATTTTTAACATCTATATGGTGCATAATTTGTCATTCACGTATAATACATGTATAAGTATTAAAATTTAAGGTTTACATTCATGTATTATTTCACAAAAAGAAAGAAATTATCAAAAAAAAAAAAAAAAAAAAAAACTGAAAGGTTGCATTAATATCTTCACCGAGCACTTGAATTTATTTGGAAAAGTCTAAGTGTACATAATTTGGCCACATAATGGTGTCCATAATGTGATGTGGACAAGATCGATTGTTGATGTGAATAAAAGGTTGGATCTAGTGTCACATGTAATTATGGATATCATTACGTACAAAATTATATACATGTAGCACTTCCCAATTTATTTTTAACATTCACGTCATTAGCCTATAATGTATTCATGCATTAAGTTTTCTTTTATTTTTTTAACATCCATTAGTTATTATCCTTAAAAAAATCAATTTAAATTCCTTTTGTACACATTAATTTACAAAAAAAAAAAAATTAAAAAATTAAAAGTTCGCATTAATTCGTTCATAATATGCGATGAAGCACCAATGGTCAACAAAAAATATAATAAAAATCGTTGATAGAATTTTAGTAGATATCTTGAACAATTCAGAACCATTCAGTGGAAATATTTTTGTATTTGGAGAAGATTTTCGCCAAGTATTACCTGTCGTTTCAAACAACAAAACAACAAACAATTAACCTAGGTTTAGTTAGATCGTATCTTTGGATAAAATAAAAAAAGATGCAACTAAATCAAAACATGCGTGCTCAAAATGATAATGCTCATTTGTTATAATAATGTTAAAACCAATTTTAACATCTAACCCTTTCCATTTTACTTTACTATTGAAGCGCCTTTTACACTAACATTCATTCTAAAATTTGATTATGATTTAATGTAGAAAGCAAAATTCTAGATATAGGCGAAGATAAGTGTGATTGAGTTTGCCCAAATATTTTATTACATGTTACGCTTTGGATGTAATAAAGGAACTAAAGATAAATACAATGAAATCTTCATTTGCATATATTGCAAAAGTCAAGGGGTCTGCAAACCACAGTATATATCTTACAATTTTAATTTAAAATTGATGTCCAATTTAATTTAGAATTTAACACTATTCAAATTAAAATTAATATATTCAACGCATTTAAAGGGTTAAGAGATATGTTGAACTGGTCGATAATACTGGAAAGTTAGCCTGCTACTATGTTTGGTGAAGTAACAGAACATGCACTTGATTGTTCAACAGTTGAATTGATGGAACATGTTGGAGAGACATCTCTTAAATTTTTCTTCAAAACTTGAATTTTATTATAATGAGTTATTTAAAAAATAATTGGATTTTTTTATTAATTATGTAAACCTATTAAATATTTATTTTGTAGGAAAATCAACTATATGTTAAAAGTATTGTAGAGAAATTTTCAAAAAAAATCGGAAGATTCAAGTTTATGTAGATCCAGAGAAACTAAAAGAGAAAATATCAGCAGTTTAATGTCCTCTCTATCGAAGAAGTGCAACATGAGGAAAATACTGAATCGTCATCTTATAATCAAAATGATCTCAAACAACCTTTATAAAACTATGAACGATGTTTATTTATAAATCATGCTATAGATTCTATTAATACTCTTTTTTTTTTTTTTTATTGTATCACAATGTGTAATTATTTATCAATTACATAAACATTACATCATTAGTTATTTAATTAACCAAAAAAATTACATCTTTATTAATAAAAAATTAATTCTTAACCAAAAAAATTATATATAAACTAAGCAAACGTGCATTGCACGTTACTTACACCTGGTATTAATAGATATTGCTATCGAGTTTATGAAATTTCACATTATAAAACATTCAATTGAAATGGACTCAATTCAATTCTGAATAAATAAATATTTAACGAGACGAAGGTTGCTCACCCTTACCACACAAGCACAAATAATAATTTAAAGAAAAGAAGAATAGAACCAATAAAGGGCTAGATTGAAGACAACTTAGGGAGTGGAGTGAACAGACAACTTTGAAAAAAAGGGAAATAATAAAGAGGCTATAATTGAAAACAAATTACTAATTTAGGGTGTAAAGTGTAATTTACCATTTTCCGTGCGGTCAGCCAAAACAATACTGAAGAGAATAGCTATCAGCTTATCCGTTACAGACAATAATGTGGTAGCATGAAAGTTCAGAACTCGTCCCCTCCACAATCGAGCGACAAATTAGAACACTACAACTGTACATTACTTTCCAAAATCATGTCCATCGCGCCGCCAGTCGAGGCCAAGCGCCGCCCTGTTGGAGGTACCGAGCTCAGCTGGTGCAAGGCGGTGCCTGGTGGCACTGGTATAACTGTACTGGCCCTCCTCCTGTCGAAAACTCTGGATATCACACTTCTCCGAAATGCCCTCCATAAACTTCAAATTTCCCATCCGATTCTCAATTCCCAACTTCATTTTAATCCCACTTCTAATTCTTTTTCTTACATCACACCCCCAACTCCCCAACTCCAAATCCAACCATTCGATCTCCAATCGACATCCAAGATTCTCCAAACCCTTGACAATGGCAATCCCACTCCGACCTCCATTTCACCCTTTCACCTTATCCTTGAACACGAGCTGAACAAGAACGTGTGGCAGAATATTGACCCTTTATTGGACATCGATCTTTTCTTTGCCAGCGTGTACACTTTGGAAAATGACAATTCGGTTGTGGCCCTCAGGTTGCATACTTCAGCATGTGATAGGACATCAGCGTTGACATTGCTCCGGGAGCTGTTGGGGTTGATTGACGGGGAGGGGTTAGATTCATCGGAATTAGGAAAAGAAATGCAGGTTAATTTGGGAATTGAGGATTACATTCCCAGTGGGAAGGCTAATAAGCCCTTATGGGCTCGTGGAGTCGACATGTTGGGATACTCTTTGAATAGTTTAAGGTTTTCCAATCTAAGTTTTAAGGACACGGAGTCGCCTAGGATGTCACAAGTTGTGAGGCTGCAGTTGAATTCAGAAGACACTGATCGGATTCTATCTGTAAGTGATGAATTTTTAAGCGAAATTTGCTAGCTGTTATTTTGAATTGAATGTTGATTGATTTATTTACTGGCTTTTAAAGTCTCTTGTAATAATATGAGTAGAATTTATCTTAATATCAACATAGTATAATGTTGTCTGTTGAGGTTTCATCCAAGTCAATTAAGGGCCAATTGACGTGACTTTTTGCTTTTGCTTCCGGTAGAAGAGGACGTTGTGGGAAAGCTACATTAATTTTTGTTTGGAAACTAATTTATAAAAGAGCTTCTTATTCCAAAAAGTGCTTTTATAGGAAGCCAAGTTTGACTAACTTCCTTTAATAGCTTGTCTAGTTAGAAGAGGCAGTTTCATAAAATTGGCCAAATTAGTCTAGAAAAAGCTTTTGGATCTCAAAAGTTCCTTTAGTCTTCTTGAAAGCAACGCCAAATGGGCCCTATGTAGGAGAATGCAGAATAAGGAAAGAAAAAGAACATAATCTAGCTTTTTCTTTGCTAAAGGATTGTGCCTCAATTTATTTTAAAGGAAATGCTTAATTTGAAGATGGATGCATAAGAGGAGTGTGAAATCAAGTTTTATATAGATCTATGTTTCATTTTCACGAATGTATGTGTGTACACCTGTGTATGTGCATATATTACACATCTCAGTGTATGTTTTATGTTACATATGTATGCATGCTTGGCATTGATGATGGTTTGGCAGAAGTGACATCATGGTGGTCATATTGTGATTTTGGAGATTGTGAAGGTGGAGGCTAACATTGTTGGAGCTTTATTATGAATCAGATGGAAATTAGAGGTGGAGAGGACTCCTTTTAGAAGAATAGCCTTTTTAAAAAAAAATTAGTCTAGCACTTATATATTATCGTTCCATTGTGGATTTCATTCGGTTGATTATTTTGTTTGAACCAAAAGGAATCCTTGACATGGATAAAACTAAAGAATAGTCCTCTCCTCCCCCCACCCCCCTTCTCCTACTTTCCCTCCTCCTCCTCCTCCTGTTTTTGAGTCCTTGGTGGAATGAAAACTGGGTGTTTTCATATGTTTGAAGGAGATTAGATTTTCATTCATAGTTGGTGAACGACAACCTTGTGTGGATATGCTTTTTTTTTTTTTTTGTTCTTATTTTGAGGTTGTATCCTATAAACTTCTACTACTGTTTTAGGTTGATGCTTAATGCTCGAGCATTATCCTTTGGTGGATGCTCATTGGGGATTAGACTTCGACTTAACCTCGGATCTTTGGACAAAAATCTTCATGGTCTCTTTAATTTTGTTTATGATCCTTGGATTATGTGTTCGATCGGGTGAAAAAAGGAGCTAATAACCTTGTTGTCAATAGACCCTGCCAACTCTCCATCCACCTGTATATGGCATGCACACTAGGGGCACTCGTTAGAATGCAAGATTGTTATGCCGAAGAGGTGCAACGATTGTCTGTGAGAATATAGAACGTGGTGTGGAAAGGTAAACAGACAGTGTTTTGACTAGGTTTATGATTTAACATACTGGGTTTAGTTGGGTATTCATAGATTGCAAGGTGCAAGAATGCCTTTCAACTTCTCTAGGCGAGATTTTTCCCACACATTCATTGCCAACGAGTGGGTGACCGACCTGTCACGGTTCACGGCCATGGATGAGGTCACATCCGCTTGCATCTCATGTGATTTCGCAGAAAATGGTAAATGTTACGTGTGAAAATTACTCTCTCTTGTCTTGTTTCACCCAATCATTCGTTTTTCTTTATTGGAGTGGCATGACATGTGACATTATGGCCTGACACCTTCCTTATTGTGGAAACAACCTCGATGTGTTGTGCAGTAGATAAAATCTCTGTAAGTTGGGGAACTATTTAGTGATAATGAGGGGTGAGGATTGCAATTGCCACATAAAAGCAGATATTGGCTACTGATTATATGTTATTTGAGTTGGATTCTTAATAATGGAAATGTCCTTCCTTGAAATTCAAGTATGTTGTAAATTTCTATTCTGATGAAGCTTGGTTTGAAGTTGAAAACTAAAATGTTTGAATGGTTAATTGTGGATTAACTGGGACGTTTAAAAGCAAAGTTATGTGAGAGCAAACAGATCGTGACTTCTTGGATCTTATTATTTTCTACAATATCTGCTGGATTGTCTTAGGTTCTTGTGTATGAAAAATGGAATCATAAATGTGTTGGCATCTTGGCTCACTAATATGTCGGGTACCTATGACCAAGGATCTCAGATGTATATATTTTGGAATGCCATCAACGGTGTGCCTTTGAATGAGCACGTGTAAATCTATTTCTGCAATTGGAATAGTAAACGATGTTTCTATCTGAATGTCACCTTGGTGTATAACAAAGTATTGGCTTGGTCACCATCAGTGAGTTTTGGCTTTATATTGCAGGGGTGTTTAGAGATAACTAATTTTCAGTGCTTAATGGTTGCCATATTTGATTGTGCCATTCTATTTACCAAAACTTAGATCGTTTTTGACCCATGGATCTTGAATCCCGATCTTTTGAGGTGTGGATAATTTCAGCGTTTCTTGTTTGGTTCAGTATTTTTACTGGTAACATCAACATATCAATTGGGAAGCAATTTCAAGGGAAGTTGTTGGCTGGTTTTTTACGCTCTTCTACACTAGTCTCTTATTTCAGTAGTATTTTTGACAAGGAGATGCTCCAAGTTGTGGTAACTATTCCTTGACATACTTGAATTTGTCCTGGGCTTTTCTTGGGTTGCACATTGGCTTGTGTAGGACCCTAAAATATTATGTAATTATATATAAAATTAGATTTGGCTCTAAAATATTCATTAAACTTTTTTTTTTTATTCCATGATACATTCTTCTTGTAAGTTCTGAAAGAAAAAATATATTTCCTTTTTTTAATAATAACATCAGAATTACATCAATAAATAGGATAATTTGGTATCCTTCTGATTATGACTGACTAGCTGAATAATGGGAATTAATCTAAATCTAATATTTGAATCCTAAACTAAAGGATCAGATTTTTATTTACAAACAGAAAAATAAAACAAATCCTAACAACTTTTCCTATTTTTCTGACACTTATTTTTTTGTAGCACGATTAATTAACAAGCTATCTTGATGTAACAATTTTCAATTAGAATACAAACGTGTTGCTACCATCGGCTGAAATTCACCAAGCATTTGGTTCAACCATAATCTTGAACAGCATCAAAGGTTCCCCAACATCTGCAAAGAACAAAGATTAAATTAGTGAAAAATGTAAATGGACTAAACTAAAAAGAAACCAAACCCTACTCGATTCGCTAAAGATATTCAAATACATGGGAGGATCTCAAAACTTTCTTCCAGCCTGGATCTCAAGCTTCCATCGAGGCAGCTGGCTCAGCAAAGCAAGGGTGTATGTATGAGCCCTTGGGTCCTTGAAGTCTAGCACTCCAACAACCTACTCGACTTGCACTGAGTCTTCAATGCCCTTGTCTCCAAACCTAGGCCTCCATCCCTGTTCGCCTATTTATCCTAAGCCTGCATGTAGCCTCCTTGTGGAGGTTAGTATTAGAATCCCACATTATTTGGGAAAATATAAATGATTCACCTAATAAGGTGAGGGCAATCCTCCCCTAATAAGCCGATTTTATTAGGTGGAGATAGGCTCAATGTTCTTAACTTGGTATCAGAGTTAGGCCCAATTATGCAATGTTGAGTGCTACCCAATATTGATTTGTTCACAATTGTTTGGCATGGTCCACGCTATGCGTGAGGGGGCGTATTAGAATCCCACATTGTTTGGGAAAATATAAATGATCCACTTAATAAGGTGAGGGCAATCCTCCCCTAATAAGCCGGTTTTATTAGATGGAGTTAGGCCCAATATTCCTAACAGTTAGAAGGATTTCGCTAGAGGTGGAGGCATACCAATAGTCCCCCAAATCCAAGGCTGTCATCTATCTGAGGCTTAGGACTTAAGCTAACATATTTATGTTAGGCTTAGGACTTAGGTTTAGTTCAACTCGGGTGACTATAAGTGGGGGTGATCCCAAGTCCAAGCCTAGGCCACCACCTCCACTCGCCTATTAATCGTAGGCCTCCACATGGAGGTAACAAGGACTTCACTGGAGGTGGAGGTGAAACAAATTGTATTTCACAGTTGAATGGAAAAGGCAGAATGAACAAAATGCTTAAGGGTTCATATGTTTTTGGGTTTTTTTGGTTCTCTACAATTGATGCTGTCCTAACCTTCGGGTAACGACTATTCCTGCATATTATATTTGAATTATTAATTTTACAGGGTTGCAAGTCAAGAGAGATAAAGTTATGTGGGCTCTTAGCGTCTGCTGCAATAATTGCTTCTCATTCTTCGAAAGGCCTTCCTCATGATCAGTGGGAAAAGTATGCCGTTGTCACGCTAACCGACTGCCGCTCCAATCTTGACCCAGTCCTTAGCAGCTGTCATATTGGTAAGCTATATCAAATTTCTATTTACGTTACAGACTTGCGAGATATAAGGAAATACGACTCAAGTAGAGCTACAAGCAATCACCGTGTTACAATCTTTCAGGCACATTTTAGATTCGAATGTTCTTGATTTTTTTTTCCTGTTGTTTTAGACTGCAATGGAGTTCATAACAAAAAATGAGCATATGGCTCCTTGTGCCTTAGCAAAGTATCAGATATCTGGCTGAATTTAGCTATGATCTGGCAAACAAACTTACAATTAAGAGCTTGTTTAGTAGGGATTTTTGGGGGAAAATTGATTTTTGAATAGTGATATGATGGGAAATGTGTGGTTGTAAAAGAAGAAAAAATTATTGATGTGATAGAAAATATTATTTTATTGAAAAATGTGTGGTTGAAAATGAGAATTGATTTGAGAATCAATTCTCAAATAAAAAACAAACACCCCCTAAATACAAAAATCAACTATTCTTTTTATTAGTGAAAGTGAGAAATATGCAAGTAATTCGTTTCGACAAACAGTAAGGTAAGAAAAACAACTTTTTTATTTAAAAGTAAGTTATCCAAACATGACAAAAAGTTAAAAATAACTTTTTTTTTTCAAGGTTAGCCAAGCATGCTCTAAACATAAGATAAAATCTAGCAAAATTTGATTGATGATAAAATTATTTGCGCTTTGATAAAATCAAGGAGGGGAAGCTTAAATGGAGTTGAATTTATTGAACTAAAAACACTAGAGGCGAACAGAAATTATTGAACGAGAATTAAAACAGAGGAGAAAGGATAGGCCTGCTGCAAATGAGCAGGGAAGAAGAAGAACTTCATTCAGTCTTGTTTGCTTAAGAATTACAATGCATAAGAACTCTATTTATAGAAGAAAAAGCTAACCAACTATCTAACTAACTAACAAGATAACTAACTTAAGAAGATACTAGAATAAACTAGAATCTGAAGCTGGAAGAAGAGGTGAATTCTGTTGTGTTGTTACTGGACATTCACGTGTAGGAGGTAAGCTGGAGAACTGGTACTGACCACGTGAACTGAAGGCTGGTTTACTTGCTGTTTGGCTACTGGTTCGTGAACTGAAGCTTGCAGGAGCTGGTTTGCATGTTGAATTGGTTTTTGGTTTGCTGGTGTACGCCTGGTTTGCTTGTGAAGGCTGGTTAATATTCCAACACTCCCCCCTCAAGATGGAACATCTTGAACCATAGAGAAGGAGAGTAGAGATGCAATCAATGAGCATCTTGTCTTGAGAATCAATTTCAGTTTCTCCAATTCCATTTCATTGGAGATAATGGAGTTTTGTGAGGAGACATCTTGTCTTCCTTTTCATGGTTAATCTTCCTTCTCTCTTTGAGAAGGAATATCTTCAAAATCTACATATCTTCAATCTAGAAGACAAATAAAATCGTTTTGAGGAGCCTGCCATTGCAGGTTCAATTTCGGTTTTGAGAAGCTGCCATTCTAGCTTCAATCTTCAATTTCCATTTCAATTTCATTTTGATTGCCTTTCTGGGAATAAATCAAACATTTCGTGAAGAGGAACATCTCTTCAATTTTTCATCCATTCCGACATTTCGTCGAACATCTAGTGAGCAAAGCACTTTCCTGTTTTCTGATTTTTTTTGTGTTGCTGATTTTCGTTTTTTTTTTTTTGATTGAATTGAGAAGAGAAAAAAAAAGAAGAATTTCGGATGAAGGATCTAAACCCGCTCTGATACCATGATAAAATCAAGGAGATGAAGCTTAAATGGAGCTGAATTTATTAAACTAAAAACACCAGAGGCCAACAGAAATTATTGAACGAGAATTAAAACAGAGGAGAAAGGATAGGCCTGCTGCAAATGAGCAGGGAAGAAGAAGAACTTCATTCAGTCTTGCTTGATTAAGAATTACAATGTATGAGAACTCTATTTATAGAAGAAAAAGCTAACCAACTATCTAACTAACTAACAAGATAACTAACTTAAGAAGATACTAGAATAAACTAGAATCTGAAGCTGGAAGAAGAGGTGAATTCTGTTGTGTTGTTGCTGGACATTCACGTGCAGGAGGTAAGCTGGAGAACTGGTACTGACCACGTGAACTGGAGGCTGGTTTACTTGCTGTTTGGCTGTTGGTTCATGAACTAAAGCTTGCAGGAGCTGGTTTGCATGTTGAACTGCTTTTTGGTTTGCTGGTGCACGTCTGGTTTGCTGGTGAAGGCTGGTTAATATTCCAACACTCCCCCCTCAAGATGAAACATCTTGAACCATAGAGAAGGAGAGTAGAGATGCAATCAAGAGCATCTTGTCTTGAGAATCAATTTCAGTTTCTTCAATTCCATTTCATTTGAGATAATGAAGTTTTGTGAGGAGACATCTTGTCTTCCTTTTCATGGTTAATCTTCCTTCTCTCTTTGAGAAGGAATATCTTCAAAAGCTACATATCTTCAATTTAGAAGACAAATAAAATCGTTTTGAGGAGCCTGCCATTGCAGGTTCAATTTTGGTTTTGAGAAGCTGCCATTCTAGCTTCAATCTTCAATTTCCATTTCAATTTCATTTTGATTGCCTTTCTGGGAATAAATCAAACATTTCGTGAAGAGGAACATCTCTTCAATTTTTCATCCATTCCGACATTTCGTCGAACATCTAGTGAGCAAAGCACTTTCCTGTTTTCTGGTTTTTTTTGTGTTGCTGATTTTCCTTTTTTTTTTTTTGATTGAATTGAGAAAAGAAAAAAAAAAAGAAGAAGAAGAATTTCGGATGAAGGATCTAAACCCGCTCTGATACCATGATAAAATCAAGGAGGGGAAGTTTAAATGGAGCTGAATTTATTGAACTAAAAACACCAGAGGCCAACAGAAATTATTGAATGAGAATTAAAACAGAGGAGAAAGGATAGGCTTGCTGCAAATGAGCAGGGAAGAAGAAGAACTTCATTCAGTCTTGCTTGATTAAGAATTACAATGCATGAGAACTCTATTTATAGAAGAAAAAGCTAACCAACTATCTAACTAACTAACGAGATAACAAACTTAAGAAGATACTAGAATAAACTAGAATCTGAAGCTGGAAGAAGAGGTGAATTCTGTTGTGTTGTTGCTGGACATTCACGTGCAGGAGGTAAGCTGGAGAACTGGTACTGACCACGTGAACTGGAGGCTGGTTTACTTGCTGTTTGGCTGCTGGTTCGTGAACTGAAGCTTGCAGGAGCTGGTTTGCATGTTGAACTGCTTTTTGGTTTGCTGGTGCACGTCTGGTTTGCTGGTGAAGGCTGGTTAATATTCCAACACGCTTGAATTTGTATGCCAAAAGTTGGGTAAATAACGTAATGTTCCAAATTTTGCAGGATTACTTGTAAAATTATCTGCTATTGACTTTGATTGCAAACATAAACCATTTTCTGCTCTTCGTTCTTTCTTTCCAGCTTATGACACGAAATGTTCATTGAACATAATGGTCTAAATTTTGCAGGATTTTATCATTCTGCAATCTTGAACACCCATGATGTCGGGGGAGGGGATAATTTATG